>OZ057398.1:96570619-97170619 GCA_964056695.1 Melieria picta | reverse complement strand
TGTACTGTACTACTGCGAGCTGAAAATCGTGGCAAAGGGCCAACGAGGCGCTGCAGATATATGCAGTAGATATTGAGCAGCTTGTCCAACGGTCCTACCCGAAATTCAGCCTTGATGTTTTGGAAAGACTGAAGATTGAGGCGTTTATCGAAGGTATTCATTACCCGGATACACGTCGCAGTGCGTTGATGATGATGGAACCGACATTAAAGAAAATGGTGACCAATGCAATAACGTAGAAGACGGCATGGATGGCAAGCTGCGAGACACCGGCCAAGTCAGAGTTTTATTTTTGCTTACTTATTTTTAAGTAGATGATGAATCATACTTTTGCTGCAGATATCGTGGTAATCCCAAGCGACACCGACGTTGGGATATCCCACCACCCTGCCATGACGAGATCCATGTGGCAAAAATGTTATAAAGTTGATGTTAGAAAGTACCGTTGTACTGTTTTGTATCCGATTTTGCGGTCGCACTAATTTATTAGTTAGTGGAATTAAAATACATAGGTAAGTAGTAAGGGACAGGTACTTACTGATCGTTTTCAAAGTAAGGAGCAGTGTTGGAACGTTCTGGTAGCAAGAAGGCCAATTGTACAGTAGTCGCCATGGCTGGAGGCTCATCACGACTTGTCTTAACCTCTTCCGCAAGTACTGTAAGTAAAACCGGATCGCCCACATGGGTTATTGCTGCTATGTCCTCCATAGGATGCATCAAAAAGATTTCTCCTAAAATACGTTATACATTAAATAAAAAAATACATTCAATATACCTTAATCGAAAAAGCTGCTACCTGTTACATAGTACGATACTACATACTATCGAATGACTTTTTAAGGCCTTACCACTAGTGTTGTTGATGTAAAAAAATGATGTGAATGGATTTCCTTCCGAAACAAGACCATATCGCACTTCTCTTGGATTTCCTTTGTCGCCATCCTCAGCATGCACTTGCAGTATCTGCAAAATAAATCATTTTTAGAACATATATGTATATTTATATCCGAAAGGAGGAAATTTTGTCTCAAACCACACTAAGTAAAACTTAAGAGTTAAAAAACTTAAGAGTAAAAAGAATGCTAAACTATTAACGTGAAGGCCTGCTGCATGTTACAATCAATCAACCATATTGTGACGATAATGCTCTGCGCAACTGCGGTAACCTCATTCGATTGATCAGCTCATTATTTAGCATATAGCTGAACATTTTTGGCATACAGTAGGAAGCTTAAAAAATGTTTTAAATGGCAGCGCATGTATTAACTCTAAGTCACAGCAGTGCGTGTGCGGAAAGTATTTTTTTTAAATTAGGATTAATGAAAATTAAATTAACCAACAGGCAGCCGCCGTAGCTCAGCTGGCTAGTACGTTGGGCCGCGAGTCAAATGCGACGCTCGAACCCAGGTTCAAGACTCCGTTGCTGCTAACACCGAAAAAAAAGAAAAACAACAATTTTTCTTTCGGCAGTTGTCCTCTCAGCAGGAAATGGCAAACCTCTGAGTGTAAAATTGCCTATGAAAAAGCTCCCAACTCGCCGTTCGGAATCGGCATAAAACTGTAGGTCTCTTCCAACCTTGTACAAATTCGCACGCACAACACGGATGGTTGCGGGTAGCTAGGCCTTAGTCTCGTAATCGGGCTGTCGTGCCAGTCAATTATTAATTAATTATAAAGGTTTTATAAGCTGCATAAACAAAAACAGCCCTGCGTTCGAACTAGAGCATATAAAATATAAAACCTTAATTTAATTCAATTAAAAGCATACCCAAGGATTCTTTTGACACTTTTTGGCAATAATATATTTTTATGGTCAGTTTTATACCAAGGCGAATTAATACAGGTGATAGCGTAAGGTCAGCAACAAAATTTCAATGTATTTTGTTTTCTGGGTTTAGATTGTTAAAATCAGCCAATCAGAATAAAGCTTTCTTTTTTCATTTTGCATTTTGTATTTTCCTTTTCCAAACTTCATCACTGACATGATGACACTAAAAGAACATTTGCTGCTCTACCTGCAAACTTTTAGGGGGCGTTATAATTTTGAGGATATTATTGCAATGATGGCGCGAGGCGAGAAACGGACGCTTCGGACAATCAAGTACATATAAAAGGCAGACGGGAATAGTGCTACCAGTCAGGTTGGTTTTGTCAAGCAAAAGTGTGATACAAAAAAGAAAAGTGAATTGAAGTTAAAGTGACTTTGCAAAACTATAAATAAAGTGACTCTGGTGGTAAACTGCATTAACGAATTTCAGTGTATTTTGTTTTATTTTGGCACAATCCATCGACACGAACTACGCCTACGGTTTACAGCAAAATTTTCGAAACAATACAATGTTACAATGTGTATGTTCGAGAATATTTGCACAAGAGCAGAAACACTTACTACGTTGCCTGTATTGTTAACTGAACATACCTTGTCACCAGGAAGTATTCCAGGAGGCAATTTCGTGACAGGTGGAGCAACAGTAAACACCGGCGGCTGATCCTGCACATCCTGAACAATAACAACAATCTCTAGGCTGGCAATATTGCGACTGTCTTGCCCGGGCTCAGCGTATGCATCCTGTGAATAAGAAACAACAAAATAAGTTACAATTGAGTTGTTGAATTTTTGTTTTTTTAACATTTTAGTTAGAGTGAGTATAGACAAAGAAATTAGAGATACATAGAATGCACGCAAAAATTTTGTATCGCGGGTTCCAACCAGGGATGGAAAAGTAGGTACAATTGTACCTTTTCCAACTTTTTCAATCTTATACGTACATTGGGTACAATCGCTTCATTTTAGGTACATTCCGCCTATAGTCGAACGAATTTCCCGCTGAGCAACCAAAACAATGTTTTTGTTCTTAAACTAACAACTACTTGAACAATTATGTAGTTACTTTAAGACCAAAAAATATCTAATGGCAACTCTATTATGTTTCCAATGGGACACTATTGAGAGTAGTACATTTAAAAGAAAACAAATAAGCTTCCCCTTTGCACGGGTTTTCTCCAGCGGCTTTTTAAATCACAGCAATGGTTAAGTTGATCACTTAACTTCTTGAAATATTAGGTACTTACTATATTGGCTAGTCTCTTATATCTGTTCGGTCAGCTAGAGCACTGACATTTTTATGGTAGGTAGTATTCACTATTAGAAGAGGAATTTGAGTTTTTAGGCGTCGGAGTTGTATAGATTTTAAGTTATTACCTACATTTTTAAAATCACGAAAATCGTCTCGCAATTTAACACTTCTTCTTCCACTTTATACAAATGGCATTCACAATAGTAAACAAATCTAAAGAAATAGCGACAGCATTGCCATGTTGCAATGTTTAAATTCAGTATAAATGTACATTTACAGCCCTATTCTGGCGAAAGTCTGACAATTGATTTTCTATTCAGCGCTTGTTACATTTTTGATCAGAAATTTGTGTTAGCCTATTTTTACGCAAATCTGACAAGCAGGAAGCTATAAAATTTCACCGCACCGAGATGAAAAGTTGTTTGTTTTGGTCTTACTGTGAATGGCAAATAAATGGAAAAGAAGAAGCTGTGAAATTTGAACATTTGAAAATAAATTCAAATGAAATGTCCACTAGCATGGCTTCTGTCAAAATCGTCGGTGTGCTGTGTTGCCGCATCGGTTGAAATGAAAATACCTGACTGAAAACAACTGACCTGAGCACTTTTCCCGTTTTTTCACTCAAATACAGCACCGTCTGGCAACAATCACTTTTGTATGTTTTCAGTTTCTCCCTCTTTCGTCGGAAAATATCAGCTGATTTTGACAGTAACGATAAACAATCCTACCAACAAAATACATGTGGTTTTTGGTGTTGCGGGCATGCAACCTTATTATTGTGCCATGGTCCACTAGGAAGTAAATATTCCTTCCAAACAATGACTAGTCACTGCTTCCAAATTCCACTGATTTGGTTATTAAATATTTATTATGTTTCAAGGTTTGAGCGAACTACGTAGGAGCAGCAGTAATTTTTGAGAGACAATCCCGAGCAGCAATCTGGGAAAAACAGCCCCAATGTACTACGCATTGTTCAAAATTTATTCCCGGCAAAAGCGATTTTGAAAAACGAAAATTTTGAACAAAAATGCTTTTCTGCATAACAAAAGGGTCGCTTTCGTCGTGCAAGGGCCTCAAGAGCGAGCCTTCTCTTCATTTTTTTTAGCCAGAGCGACCGCACACGCTAATAATAGCTGCTTTTCTATTTGCAGAATACGAAATTTGCTGAAATGTTAAGACATTTTTAATTTCAATCGTCTCTTTGCAACTGTTTTTGCGCTTGTCAGCTCCTCCTACGCATAGTGAAATCAATAAAGTGTACCAGGTAGATGACGTACACTTATTTCTCTGAGTAACAATTGTCAATGTGTCAATTTATTTGTGTCAGTTCGATTAACCTTTATTTTTGATTTCCCCAAAATAGCACAAAATTTCAAATTTACTTTCAGTACTCCAGAAATATATATTTTCGTAATGTATTTTATGTTAGAAAAACATAGAAACTGCATTTGCGTGCGTTTTTTTGCAAACAGCACGTTTTTCCTGGCATTTAGTTGCGTTTTTGGTGTCAGTTTTGGTGCAGAACGTATTTTCAAACAACAATTTATTTTGAAATTTTTTCATACAGCACAGACGGGTTATGAACTCTGTCATTTGTCAGCAAAATGACATTAACTGTCAGAAAATAAGTGTACGATGAAGAGAGAGTTCCTGCTATCTGGCACACTTTATTAATTTCACTATGCTCCTACGTACGTGACAACTTCTCTGACAATTGTTAGATTCAGAGCTTTAAAAAATGATGAGAATACGAAAATCTAACAATTGATGGACTCTATTCAATTGTCAGCATGGTGAGTTTTGTTGGGTTTGCCAGAATATGGCTGTAAGTTTAAACTGCCAACCGCTTTTCATCAGGGACCGGGTACCGGTTATGGTTTTTATCAAAAATGACTTTTTTAACTGTTATCTTTGAACTTTCATTTTTTCCGACGAAAATAATGCCTTTTAATCATTTCAGGCAATAATAACTGTTATTTTTTAGTTTTATTTTATCGGTCAAAAATAACAGTTATTTTGTGACTTTTATTTTTGCGGCCGTTGTACTAAAGACTGAAATAAGTTTCATAGCTCAGAATGTTCGCTTTGATAAGACGAAAAAAATACTATAAACAGTTTTTTAGTCTGTCAAACGGCCTTGAAAATATTCAAATTGTCTGATATATTTGACCCAAAAAATAAAAGTTACAAAATAACTGTTATTTTTTACCGATAAAATAAAATTCAAAAGCCATTTTTGCCTGAAATGATAAAAGGAACAAAATAACAATTCATTTTAATTTTTATAGTAAAAGTAAAAAATTTAAAAGGCGTTTAACATTCGTAAACCTGTGGCCATGAGGATCATAATGGCATAAGTATTTGAAAAAGTCCACCGGCAACTTTTTCGGTATACCTTTTGTGATTTGCAAATTGTAAAATAACAGTTATTTTCGGTCCCTGCTTTTGACAGTTAATTAATTTTGGAAAATTGAAGAGCGCAAGTTTTCGCTACAAAATAAATGTAAATCGCATAAAAACAATAATTAGTTTTTCTTTTGAAGAAGAAAATAATAGTGATGCAGAAATATTCGACATATTAAATAATTCGGTGATGAGAAAATGATCACTTTTGCATGAGTATAGCTTAAGCTTATAATTTTTTAGAGCTTATCGGTCAACAAACAAACAAAAATTAAAAATATAAATAAATATAAAAATTTACAACAGTGGAACTTACGCTGAAAAACTGTCGCTTAAACCAAGAACCACACAGGGGGGGGGTTAAACCCACCCTCCAAACACAAAATTTCTGGTACAAAATATGGTTTCGAGTGGTATTCGGATCAAAAGTTGTACGCAAAACCTCCAAAATTAAATCCTGTGTGCGATACACAGTGTTGCGAGTATTGACAAAACTGTCAAAATGCAACGTTATAACCAAAAAAATCTGAGTATAACGTTTTGTTGGAAACATTTCAATTAAGAGAAATCCCAAGTTCACAGCGTAGAAAAAAAATTGTGTACAAACAGCACATGCTTTCACTTTGAGGTTCAATATTTCAAAATCAATTATGAGCGGGTCCCTAAAACTTACTGTTGTCTTGACTTTAATACAATTTAGGTCTGGCAAGACCAAAATTCCGTTGATTCTGCTCACCTCTGAGCGGTACCGTTATGAAGAATTATGAAGAAAATGAAACAAAGGAAACAACTGAAACTGAGTTAAAACTTTAAAGGTGATTAAAAAAAAAACGCTTTTTATCACTTTCGAAATTTTTTGATATTTTGTTGTGGCAAGTATGTACATTACGCTGTTTTCGATGAAGACTTGAGTGCAAATTCGCGATATTTTCACTGTTTGGTTAAATGCCAATAGCAATCGGTCAAATAATGCTCCGCTGCTGAAAAATTTCTTAAAGCTAGCTTCGGAAAATCAATTACGATTACTATTATATTCGAAATAGAGGGAGTTAATGGAGTTTCGACACTACAATTTGATTTTTTTTTCGTACAAGCCCACAACTTAACTACTTCACTTGTATGGGAGGCGCCCTCGGGTGGAGAATTCTTGAACTATAATTAATTTTTTATTTTTTTAACTCAGGAATGTTGACGATTGTTGAATAAATCATTCAGCCAGTTCCATTGAAAATGACTAGTTTTGTATGGTAGCCAGCTTAAGAGTTGGATATAGCGGTTAGGTGTGTATAGAAAAAACATTCGGAAGGGAAAATAAATGGGGGTCAGTCTTACATATGGTACATCTAGGACCAACCTGAGCGCAGCGGGAGCTCACTTTCTAAAAACGATGATTTTGTATGGGAGCCTTATTAAAGGTTGGAGATAGGGTATGTAGGGATGTAGGTATGTTCGAAAGAAATATTTAAGAGAAAAAAGAAATTACTGGGGGTCAGTCTAAGATTTTAACCCTCTTATAGCAACTTCTCAGCAGCTGTGGAGCAATTTATCGAGATTTTATTTTCAATCACTTTTGAAAAAACGTGTTTTATCTATATACACATTTATACAAAATTTTTATTAAAATACAATAATTATAAACGTAGCTTTTATGAACTAAGATAGTTTTCATTGCTAATATGATGTTTTTTCAAATCCGGTGGTCGAAGTTTTGGTCCGAAATTTTGCACAGTATGTTCTTTACTCAACTGTATACCAAATTCCATTTATGTACGACCAGTCCTTCTATTTTTGTCACTCCGCCATATGAACTCGCAACACTGCGGCGCCACTGCCTAGAACCATAACGGTCTTTCATAATACGTGAATACTAACGCTTCGTAAATTTTGCGTTCTGAATTAAATGAAACGAACTGAATGAACAACATTTCTTGCTGGTGAAATTATTCCAAATACATATGACCTCTCCTGAAGGTGCATCGTAAATCTCCTCATCCAATATTAGTTACTAGCAGGGCCCTGCGGCTTTACGTGCAAGTCTAAAGTTAATGGGGCCAATAAATCAAGTTCTTCTGAACCCTTTGTTGATCCCGTCAGATTTTTATGAAAATATACCTATCTAATAATTCCCATTTGATGTGCTTTCATCACATTTGAAGTCAATTGGCGTATTAAATCATGTTTCTCCATACAAACTTTTAACCCATCCTTGACCCCGACAAATTTCGATTTTCAAAAAAGTGAAAAACACGTATTTCGCATGTTAAGTGCCTTTACCAAGTTTGAAAAAGGCGTTAAAAATCATGTTTCTCCATACAAACTTTTAGCCTTTGGTTCATCCCTTTAAGTTTTAGTTTTCACTAACTTTGAGCTTAATAGGCCCATCGGTTCATGGTTTTTTGTAGTCTTCCCGTATATGTA
Source organism: Melieria picta (assembly GCA_964056695.1). Lineage (NCBI taxonomy): Eukaryota > Metazoa > Arthropoda > Insecta > Diptera > Ulidiidae > Melieria > Melieria picta. Next base: position 97,162,721 of record OZ057398.1, on the reverse strand, counting down.
CTTAACCCATTGTTGACTCCGTTAAATTTTGATTTTCGAAAAAAAAAACAAAAAACCTTGTCGATTTTTTTTATTTTAAGTGTTTTTCCCAAATTTTAAATCCATAGGCCCATTAAATCGCGTTTGTTCATACAACACCTTAACCACTGTATTGCCCTTTTAGTCCCTCAATTTACAAAAATCCCCTCTTAACGGAGGTTAATTCTTCTAGATGTACATGCAGTTTAAATTGCATGTTTGTAGCCTCAGCAGTTTAGGCTGGGTGATGATAAATCAGTCAGTCAGTCAGGACAAACAATTATAATTATGTATATATCATAGATAACTCTAACAATAAAATAGTTTTTACTCAAGTCTTTTTTGCCGTTTATTCCCTTTCGATACAAAAGTCTTCCTTTTTCTATTATAGGCTTCCTCTAAATCTTTTTAGTGTTCAAAATTGTTTTTCTTCCTTTTTCGTTTTTTCTTTCACACCATCTATGTATATCAATATCGCTTAATTCACTTATGTCACTAGTATTCTATATAGCCTCTACTTCCTCGTAATTTAGAATGCGCTCTGAACAACATGGTTTAAGTTCTGTAATTTCAACCATAACCATAAGCCTATGTAGAATTTATGTACAAGTTTTATACGACTATTGAAAGTAAAGTGAAACAAGTGACAAGTGTAAAAACGGTGAAGTCTGAATTTAAAATAAAGTGACTACTGCTAGTGAACTGTGTTGAAGAATTCAAAGTGTTTCAGTTTACGCCTGCATTGACCAGTTGGATGGCATATTTGTAACACTATTATAACGCTGCGTAAACTTTTAGTAGAGACTTTCACTGCACTCGCAGTCAAAGCATGTAAACGATTAGAAATATTCTGCTTTCGCATTTACAAGAATACTTAACAGAAGCAAAAGAAAAGGAAAAAATGCATACGGCATTGCCAACGCAATGTTACCGCAACACATATAACAATTGATTGATTTGACAAAAACTTGGAGATATACAAATTTAGGAAAAGCAGAAGTTATATGATTCACTTTAAAGGAACAATCATCGATGAAGGTAATAATTACATAGTCAAATGACTGAGCTTTTCGAGGCCCATTTTGACTAAATAGTCGCCAAAGTTTTTTCTTCACTCTAAACGTATAAATATTTCTGCCAACTACCGCTAATGTTTTGTAAAAGTAACGAACAAAAGTTTGTTTGCACCGATTTCGTAGAGCAAACATCATCACGGGCCTGACGAGGCCCGTTCGTAAATGTTTGACAAATGTACGCAAAACGTATGTAAGCCTTTGAGTATAAAGTATTCAAACATGAACACCCATTATATTGCGATGTCTGTGTATGTGCAGGGGCATACGCAAGGGGGTTTTGAGAGTTCAAACCCTCAAACATCTGTTTTTGCCAACATTTTTTCTGACAAATGTTGCTTTGAATGGTATTGGGCTCAAAAGTTGTGTACGGAATTTGCCGCCCGTCCCAAATCCTGAAATCCTGTGTGTGTAAAAATGTAAATATGTTTTATCAATTGTAAAAATCAACATAAAATCAGTATAAATTAAAAAAAACAGCACACTGATTAAAACGGCACACTTGGCTACGCTAACTAGTCTAGACAAAATACTTAAGTCGAAAAAGTTTCCTACACCCTCTACCTGAAATGTTTGTATGTTACACCTGCATTGACACTTACATTGGCTAATATAGTCATATGATACATCGCTTGCTTCTCGAAATCGAGTGGTCCCAATAGGAAAATAGTTCCTTCAGTTGTTTCGGGCGAGACAATCTTCTGTCTTATGGCAAACAATTGCGACCCCTGTAAGTGAATAGAAATAGCGAGCGCACGGTTATTCAATAGTTTCTTAATGTTATAATATATGAAAATACCATTAATTACAGACTTTATACAGGTACTACATCATATGAACTTCCATATGTAAATCCATTTTGGAATTATTATACTGACTAAAATTGTCAGGCAGCTTTCTATTGTTGCGCTTATTATGATTTCTATACAAGTTTTTGCTGTTTTGAATAATTTTCAAAAGAACAAAACGTAAAATTAAACCTAACGTTAGATAAATGTCTAGGTTTTATCGATAGTTTCTGAGTGTTTTCATGTAGGTAACTGGCCAACCTCGATTGATATACGTTGAACTGGTTTGGCCTAGGCAAAACTAGTTTGTCATTAGACCTCTAGAAGAAATCAGTTTAACCTAGGCAGAACTTCAGGATAAACTGATGTGTCCTAAATTAATGTAATGATTATGGGATGGGCCAAGCCCTTGCGCACCGCAACCTGAGAGGTTTATTGTGCCCCAAATTTTTTTTTTTAAGGTTTATTTGTGTCCTAAATTAAGCAAGTACGTGTCGAGATGCTGATTGCAATTTACAGGCCCCACGCTTGCTCTGCCGACGTCACTTGCCCCGCTTGCTTGTCATTTGTGTTTTGTGTATTTTTACAGAGATTTGTTTTGTGGTACAATGGATGAGCCTTCGACATCTAAAAAACAAGTCAATCAAAACCAGTGGAGAGAAGCGTTTTTAACGGAGGTTTTGTGTTATCATCGGACAAATATTTGGAACTGGTTCATGTAACGGTTGGCCATGGTGGACGTGACAGGATCTTAGCCGAGACATCTCTATTATATATGTACATCCTCTATTTATATATTATAAAGGCCTCTATTTATGAGCTCCACTGATTGTGTGATGTGATCAGCCTTTTAGGGATTAAATTAGTCTAATTTTAAAAACAGAGCTAAAATGTGCAAAAACTAATTAAATATAAACTACAGACGCAAGAAAGAGGGATTTGGGGGCTTAAATCCTAAGCAAATATCTTTTTGTTACCGTTTAAATATTTCGAATTTAGTGTTTATAGATAAAATCGGTGAAAGACTTGTTTTAGAGGAAAATTATTTTTACGGTTTAAATGACTTGTGTTGAATGAATGCTCTGCAATATAGATCTTAATGTGCTAAAATATTTTTAATATTACATTTGCAGAATATTTTCCCGTCATCACAGTTTCATTCATGCCTTAAGTGTGGATGGCACTTACCCATAATTCCATATAAACCGGTTTTTGAAAAAGCGGGTTTCTTCGGGCAATGACGTAATCAAGTTCTGTGCCTCGCTTCGCATCCTGCAGAAAATTCAAACGAAATTATCAACAAACATACAGAGAATACAAAAAAAATATTTTTTGATGAAGTTTAGTTTGGGCGTATTCTCAGTCTGATGTATCGCAATAAAGTACACTTTAAGATCAATAAAGTATACTTTTAAATAAAGTAGGCTCTAAGTCAATCATAGTCGAGTTAGAGCATACTTTAACGCTTAAAGTGTACTCTTACTTTAAAACAAGCAAAAGCTGTTGCTAAACCGGTTAAAATGTTAAGTCAAAATGAGCAGAAATATCACTTTTATAAAATTTTCAGTTCCGCGTGAATGTGTTTTTTGTAAAAAAGGAAGCAAACGAAGTGAAATGTTTCGTTTCGAAGAAATTGAAAGATATTTCAATATTTTGAACGACGATAATGTGCTGATACGGCGAAAAATGATAAAAAACCGGATCGATTGCTTCGAGTTCGATGACGAAGACTTCTATTGTCGTTACCGGCTCGATATCTTGAACACACGGCAGCCGCCGTAGCTCAGCTGACTAGTGCGTTGGGTCGCGAGTCAAATGCGACGCTCGAACCCAGGTTCAAGACTCCGTTGCTGTTAACACCGAAAAAAGAAAAACAACAATTTTTCTTTCGGCGGCTGTCCTCTCAGCAGGAAATGGCAAACCTCTGAGTGTAAAATTGCCTATGAAAAAGCTCCCAACTCGCCGTTCGGAATCGGCATAAAACTGTAGGTCCCTTCCAACCTTGTAAAAATTCGCACGCACAACACGGATGGTTGCGGGTAACTAGGCCTTAAGGCTTGATTACACGTAACGAGTAGAGTGACGAGACAGCAACTCGAACGAGTACTCGTTTCGTCTAAACAGTAAGGCGAGTTGTTGATTGAGTCAGTGACCGAGTAGAGTGGCGAGAGAGTCACTAGAATCACATTTTGTTTACTAGGCCGAGTACTACTTTACCGTTATATTTGTCTTCTTTTCGCAGTGATTCGCTGAATCGCTCGTCACATGCGGAATGCGTCACACACCACTTTTCGCTCGATTGAGTTTAATTGCGCGAGTTGCTTAGTTCATTTTGTGCATTGTAAAACCGAACTGACTCGCCACGTGTCAAAATACGTTTGAACAACTCGTCGCTTTTGCTCGCCATCCCAATTCTCTCGGCCTAGTACCATTTTGATGTCTCGTCACTCTACTCGTTACGTGTAATCAAGCCTTTAGTCGCGGTATCGGGCTGTCGTGCTAGTCAATTATTAATTACACTGGACAACAGCATGTCTGTTGCATGAAGTTCTTTACATGAATCTGAATAGTTTTTCCACGCTGTTTTCAAAACCATATTCCGTTTTTATGTAGCAGCTCTAGTTTCCACAAAAAATGGGCGCGTCACTTTTTCACAATTTTCCTCGACTTTTTTCACATTTTCGACTGAAATTTCCGAACCAATAATCCTTTCAAAATGATTTTTATATCGTTGCACTTACAATATCTCATGCCTTCTTTTCTGACATTAATCAAATGCGTTATGCGTTCTACATTGGCGTGGTAATAAGGTTTCAAAGTAAGAAAATATTGAATTTCAAGGCGTTTTTTCTGATGCCGAAAATTGTACAGATGTTTCATAAATCAAGTTACGAAGTATATGAATATTTTAAGAAGACACATTATGCAATGCAACTGAGGCAACAGTTTCGGCGGAATACTCATTTAGCATCGAAATAATACCAAAAATGTGCTCATGCCAATTTCAACACTTTTCAGCCATTTGTCAATGATTTACTTAAAAAACAAAGGCCCTCAAAATATGCAAAGTTTTTGTTTTTATTTTCCATCCAGCAATTCAAAGTTTTTTTTGTTTTTTATTTATACAAAACATGGAAGGAAAATAAAAAACTTTCAGCAGGCCCTTTGTTTTTTAAATAAATCATTGACAAATGGCTGAAAAGTGTTGAAATGTTTTGTTTATGTCAGAGATGGGCAGATTAATCCTCGGAAAATTGTGCAATCGAATTTTTTACGCTGTCGTCTGCTGTTCACAAGTAGTCGACTGTAGATGTCCATTTTTAACTGCTAATAAGTGTTCAGGAAAACCAATACATATTGCGAAATAATTGATTACAAAATAAATCGGTATTGGCATATTTCCGAAAATAAATTCTCATTTATAACTCCCCATCGCTAGTTTTTGTAGAGTTGCCGTTGCATTCGTTTGCTGCTTCAAAAAGTCGTTGCTAGTCGTAGAAGCATGTTTTAAACTGACTATGGTAACTGCAAAATTAAAGTCGACTTTATCTTTTTAGTCTTTTGCCAACTAAAGCCGGCTTCTATGCGGGACTATGATTATGCGCCAATACCTTTGAATGACATGCTAGTTAAGATCGTTGCATAATAAAGTAATCTAATAAAATTACTTTCGCTCTGGGCAAACAAGATTTTTTTGCCACGTATCAAATAATGTCAATTTCGATTGAAAAATTGTTGAACCACGTCTTTTCTCCATTCAAACAAATTAGTAGTGTACGCAAAAGAAAGAAAAGAAAGAAAAATGCAATGTATCATAAAATGTACTATAAGGGCTTCCCGTTGTAGTTTTGTTACTTAACATATGAGTAGTATTTCAGAAATTTAATTTAAAATTTATTAAAAATACATGGTACAACACCGAATACATAACATCGTGAAAAACGTATGATTTGTCTGACACTGTAAGTTGTTGTTGCTCTAATGAGCAGGCTTTGCTTTTTTTTAAGGTATTGCAATACTGAATGTTGTATGTAGTTATTTATGGGAAAATTTACGCATGTAGTGTTAAATAAGTGTTACACTCATTTCCACTATAGGGACCATACTATGCATCATGCGATCTTACCTCAGGTATCATAATGATGCCCGGTTTGTGGGGGAATATGATATCGTGCGGTGTTGTAAAATTGGTCGCTGTTATCGAACACAATTGGCTGGCCATACCGCCTTTTGTGTCCTTCACTGACACTTGGAAGTCATAATAGCGTCCGGGCTCCAGACGACGCTGTAGAATAATATTTGCTTGGCAAACTGAGTTGTACTTGGTGCATGGAAGCGACTCGATCTTGATTGTAGACGACGAACTATCACCCAGTAGCTCAAAAACTAACGGATAGTCGAATTCTTCGTCGGTAGCGCGCAATCGATAAATTACAGAAGCGACTTGGGCATCAGCAGGTACCAACACAAGCCGCATTCGCGTTGAAGGATCAAACTTTGGGTCCGCACAGTGAACGTGCACTGGATAAAGAACACAAATCAGCAGGCTAATTGTCCACATCCGATGCGCGGTCATTGTACTCAGCATGGAGGCGTAGGAAAAGTACCGTTGTAGCACTGAGTTAGAAGAGATTCGCTGTTCGGCCAAGTCAGTGAAAAGGCGTTGCTTGTACTGAATACTGCGACTGCGATTTTTATTTATGGAAGCCATTACTGTAACGAAAAATAAAGAAACTTAGTTAACAAGTACTTCAGTAGCTTTTATTCGGTTTATTTCCTCATGCCATGTATAAACTTCATTGCCCTACCTGAGTCCGTCCTATCTGCTTTCGTTTGGTTTTCCCTATGTTTAGTTAAACACACATTTAAACGGCGCGTTTGTTACAGAATCTGCTTGCGATATTTATTTTTGGATAACTCGACTCTTTCAAAAGTTATTTGTCTGATCAGTGGCGTCCCCAGGATTTCGGGAAGGGGGGACATATGCAAAAAATACAGTTTAACGCCATTTTTATACTTTCATGTTGCATAAAATTGTACATAGGTATATACATACATACATAAATATACATACATATGTATACATATGCTTACATAAAATTTGTAAAACGAAAAATTCAAATGACATGTATTTTTAAGTCATAAAATCCCAACTAAAATATTCAAGTTTGTTTGAGGTTATGACATTTTGAAAACTTCTAATAGAATTACTCAAAAAAAAAATCTCAGCTATGTAAAATAAATCTAAAAAATAAAATAGTAAAATGTATGACGTTCTGAAACTTAATTATGATAGAGGTGATCATGTTTCCCTGTTTTCTATGTTTACACACAATTCACCAAAAAAATTAACTGAATTTTTTTTCAAATTTAACACCTGACGCAGGCTTGGCATGAAGCCTGCGTTTGACTACTACTTTGGTAAATAGTCAATACTTTTGGAAACACTAAATACAAATTTGCCAGTTAGTTAAAATTTTTTTGTTATTTCCCACGTAATTATTGCCAGAATTATGTACTTAAAAATATTCTTTTCGTTTGTTCCTTATTCAGTCCTTTACGGAGCATAGGGCTTCAACTAGGCTTTTCCATTTGACTCGATTTGAAACCCTTTTTTCTTGACATCCCATGTAATCGTGACATAATGTGTTTTTCACTCGCCTTGGCTTTTATTTTCTTTCCGGTTAGTAAATTATAATTTTTGTTGGAAAATAATGTCATATTCAAAATTAATATTTATCTATTGTATCCGTGGTTATAACCGTGTTTTTGGTGTCAATTCAATTACATTTCTGAAGTTGTCTTGTCGTGTTTGGTTTTTTATCAATTCGATTGGGTGTTTTCTGTGGCAGAGATGGAAGGAAGGGAATGCTATTTTGAGGATCAGGTGGACATTGTTTTTGAACTTCGACGCTGGAGTTAAATCAGAGAGGACAATTTCTTTGAAAAAATTTTCTAAGCAACAGCGGAAACTAATGCTTTAGAGCAACAAAATTAAGACATTAATTAATTTTCTGCTAGAGGTAATAATAACGGTGCTGCCAATTTCACGCTTTCATTTGGCCCTGAACAAAAGCTTCTGATACTGATAGAAAATATGGTCGTTTAGGTAGTTCAATGTGAAGATAGCGACGACGAAGGCGACAAGGAAAACGATATCCGGCCAGTTCAGCATAAACAATAACATGTCGAGCATGTTCTGCATGTTTTTCTTTGGCAAAGCAGTTCAGAGTTTTGTGAACAGTGCAAGGAATCCAGAAATAATAATACATATATCAAAACGCAATTTGTATGTAAAATCTCAATCTGTTTGAGTCATTATACTACATTATATCGTTGCAACCATTGCATTGGTCAGTCAGTTGAAACAAATCCAAAAACAACGTATTTTACGTTTTTAAATTTTTAAATTTTCTTGCTTTACTGTCGTATTTTTTTAATTTCAAAATTGATGCCTTGAAGTTGAAACTGGCTATTTACTTAATTATTCTAATATATTTTTACCGTTCTCGTACCGCAAAAGAAATCTTTGTGTTCACACTTTCTGGTTTTTTTTATATCCTTAACAACAATCCTCGATTGACCTCTTGTTTACACCATGGTCTGGCCAGATCATGGGAGGTTCAACTATTAGCTTTTAAGTGGGTGCTTACAGAAGAGATAGAGCAAATAATAAAAATGTTTTACAATTCTATATTGTTACATCAAATTGGATAAATGAATTTATCTACCAAGGGGGATCTATCCCCCTAATCCCCTCCCTGGGGACGACTTTGGTTCTGATTATTATTGAAATTTGTGTACTTTATCTGGCGAATATGTAAACAACTGAATTGACTTTATTTTCTTCTTTGTTTTTTTTTGCCAATGGACAAGCAGGTAAGCCTGGAGATGTATAATTTTGGGGTAAAAATATAAATACACTATAGTGCAAAAGTGAACAAATGTTTTTAGGTTAGTAATTTTTATCCTTGCTTAAGCTTATGTACTAATGCTCAGGAAGTATAACCTATTATTTATTTGACTTTGATCTTTAAAGAATGCAGCAGCAAAACAATATCCCAAAAACAACAAATATTTACGTAGATAACTAAGGTAACCGTATAAATGGCCACTTGTTCAGTTTTGCACCCACTGTAAATCATTGGATTTTACATCAATAAATTTTATAAAAGGTTGTGTTCAGTCGTGAGAACGATTTTAAGTGCATTGAAATACATTTCGAACATTATCTTCAACAATGAGAGCTTTAGACCAATCCGTTGCAAAATCCATTAAAGACATGCTTTTAGAGGGTGTCAGTACGCGGAATGTACATTACAATAACACATCTGCCCGTCCCAGAATATTCGACGCGAGGGACAGTAAACAAATCGGACGGTTATTGATGACGGGCAAGGCCAAAACGCCAAAAGATGCCGCCAAGTGTGTTTCAAAAAGTGCAAGTGTATGGACCGTGCGACGCGCGTTAAACAGAAACGGATACCGAGCTGCAAAGAAGCCGAAAAAACCCAAATTGTCAAAGAAAAATAAGAGGGCTCGCAAAGGAGCGGCCGAAGATTGGAAGCGTGTGTTATGGTCGGATGAATGTAAAATTAGATAGAATAGAATAGAATAGATAGAATACAATCTGATGGCATTAACTATTTTTGGTCAAATACTGGAAAAGCAACTCAAAATCATCAAATTATCGAAACAGTCAAATTTGGAGGAGGATCAGTAATGGTGTGGGGCTGTTTTTCGTTCTTTGGAGTCGGTCCTTTGCAAGAAATAAAAACAATTATGACAAAAGACGTGAATCTGCTTTACGAAAATTTACCAGTGGCAGTCGGTCAGGTCGAGAATTTTCAATTTTTTTTTTTTCGGTCAGAATTTTCAACAATGGTGTGGCCAGCACAAAGTCCGGATTTGAATCCTATTGAAAATTTGTGGTCCATCATAAAGCGGCGACTGGGAGGCTACGACACACCTCCTTATAGCATTATGGAGTTGTGGGAAAGAATGCAGACCGTGTGGGCAGAAATACCAATTGAAATATGCAGAAACTTGGTAGAAAGCATGCCCAGCCGCATTAAAGATGTTTTGAGACTCAAAGGGGGCATTACCAATTATTAAATCAATTGTATAACAGTTTCTACCGAAAATAAGTACTCGGGTGCAAAACTGAACAAGTATTCTGTGTGCTTTTATATCATTTATCTGAATAAATATGCATTGTTGTTGTTGTAATTTATTGTTGTTGCTTTCTTTAAAGGTATAATTTACACAAACCGTAAGTACTTATACCCTTACTTTAGAAAAAAAGGATTTGGCAGGAATAAAAGTAACTAACCTAAAAACATTTGTTCACTTTTGCACTATAGTGTATATGTCGGAGTAGTAACGTCTATTGTGTTTTTCTACTGTGTAGAAAAACACTTGTTCAGTAGAATCACACATAAACTTGGGAACAAGCGAAAAATAAAAATGTGGGAATTGTGTTTTTTAAGGGCAGAAACAAAAAGCGCGTGAAAATAGAACGTTCTACAATGGAGGATTCGACATATATATAGTACGTATCGGAAACTAATCGCTAAATAAGTGATTGGTATCGTCTGGCTCCCAAAGTACGTTGAGAAGGGTGTGTTGCCAAACTGAATACCGATTACAAGGCAGCATTCGATACCTCGATAGCAGATCAACTATATGCCGCAATGCCTGCCCTCGGTATCCTTGCGAGACACTGCAGAGTCACATTGAATAATACCTGCAACTCCGTCAGGGTTTAAAGTGACCATTCCGACTCATTCGATACCACTGGAGGCTTCAGGCAACATGATTCCTAGTTGCGTGACCCCTTCAACTTCATTATGGTAACAATCTTTGTACTTAGTAGGGACATAAATATTGTTACAACATTGAACACACTCATTGTAATAGTTGAATTGAACGTATCCCGTTATTTCCACATGGTTTATGAAACATAACCTGTAAAGCGTTAGTCTGCACCGGGAATTCTAAATTGTTCTAGCTTTCACCATGGAGTGGTCAGATAACGAGAACCGTATCGCTGTTATAGCGGTATTTAAGTGTGAAATGAAAAAAAGGTGATATTTTCAAAACGCTCCGCCCGCTCGGGATTAGTCGCATGTTCGTCTACCGGTGCATAAAACTGTTTGAGGAGATTAGTGATGTTAAAGACCGCCACCGGTCGGGCCGTCCGCGCACCGTTCGAACACCACAAGTCGTTAAAGCTGTCAAATAAAGAATTCAAATCCGCTCCGAAAACAGAAAATCATGGCCCGGGAGATGAATATCTCGCAAAAGTCCATGAGTCGAATTATTAAAAAAGACTTGAGACTTGGGGCTTTCAAACGCCGTACCGGACATTTGTTGACTGCAGCTTTGAAAAAAAAAGAATGGAAAAATGCAAACGTGTTTTGTTGAAGCGCGCTGAGAACTTGCACAGAAAAATCTTGTTTACCGATGAACACATTTTTACCGTGCAGGAAAAATTTAACAAGCAAAATGATAGGGTGTCATCTAAGGAAGCATCTGAACTGATTCCACGGGTCGAAAAGGGTCATCACCCAGCTTCAGTCATGGTTTGGTGGGGTGTCTCTTACGATGGGGTCACTGACTAGCATTTATGCGAACAAGGGGTCAAAACATCGGCCACAGTTTACCAAGAAACCGTTTTGAAAGCTGTTGTAAAACCACTTAACCATTCTTTGTTCCAAAACCAGCCGTGGACTTTCCAGCAAGATTCTGCGCCGGCCCATATAGCTAAAACGACTCAAACCTGGCTCCAAAACAATTTTCCAGCATTTATTTCCTCTGAAGAATGGCCCTCTGGCAGTCCTAATTTGAACCCGCTCGATTACAAATTGTGGACAGTTTTAGAGGACATGGTTTGCCACAAAAGATACCCCAACATTGATTCTCTTAAGACAATTGATTCGGACTGTGGCCAATTTTCCGATGGACGAGGTGCGTGCGGCTATTGATGATTGGCCAGCCCGACTTAAGTCGTGCGTGAAGGCCAAAGGCGGACATTTCGAATGAATGTTTGCTTTTTGTATACAATATAAATATGTAAACAAAAATTAGCCCAAAAACATTCATTACTTTTATTTTTATAGCATAAAACGTGTGTAACAGTATTTATGTCCCTACTAAGTATTAACTTTAACCCTTCTGTGGGCACCCAGGTCTGGCCAGACCTTATTGGACTTTGGGTCCACTTTTAGTAATGTTGTAGTTAAGCTATCGAGTTCATATTTCATGATATCCTCAACTGATCCTTTCCAAACACAAAAACCAATACATATACCAATTTTTTTTACAAATCAAGGCCAGAATCGTGCAAAACGTATTTATACCCCTTAGTTGAGCCCCCCATGGTCTGGCTAGACCATGGTGTATTTTCATACAAATTTGCCAGTTATTTTCAGTTTTTTTTGTTATTTTCGACGTAATTATTGTCAGAATTGTTTATAAATATTTTTTTCGTTTGTTCCTTATTCAGTCCTCTACGGAGTATAGGGCTTCAACTAGGCTTTACAATCTGACCCGATTTGAAGCACTTTTTTCGTGCCATCCCGTTAATAGTAACATAAGTTAACTGGCGCAAAATGTACCTGGTCCAAGTGTTTTTCACCCGCCTGGACTTTTATTTTCTTTTAGGTTAGTAAATTATAATTTTTGTTAGAAACGAATGTCTGAACATATTCAAAATTAATATTTATCCATTGTATTCGTGGTTATAACCGTGTTTTTGGTGTCAATTCAATTACATTTCTGAAGTGAAGGAAGTATTTGTGGTCTTGTCGTGTCTGATTTTTTATCAATTGGGTTGTGTGCTTTCTGTGACAGAGATGGAAGGAAGCAAATGCTGTTTTGAGGATAAGGTGGACATTATTTTTGAACTGAAAGAGAGGACGATTTCTCTAAAAAATATAGTCTTAGCAGTAGCTATTATAGTAGTAGATATTTAGTTATTCATTTATTCTGTCTAAGTCATTAATTAATAGTTTGAATAAGCTCAACTTAAATGTTAAATACTTATCACTAAAGTTTTGCTAGGAAGCATACAAAATGCACAGGCAAATAATTCTCGCAATTGGCTCATTGAGTGAATGCGTAGTACTGTGGGATGAATCAATGAACCATCTGCACTTTCTAAAGTTTATGGGGGGATCCGTTTGCTGCTGGAGGTAATAATAACGGTGCTGCAAATTATCTTTTGGACCCTGAACAAACAAAAGCTTCGATGCTGATGGAAAATATGATATTTCAACGTGGAGATAGCGATGTCGAAGGCGATCTCCGACCAGATCAGCATGAACAGTAACATGTTGAGCATGTTATGCTTGAACGGAACGTTTTTTTCTAGATAGATGGAACTAAGTAGTCATTATAAGATCTTTTTTCTTATTTACAGCCAATAGTTCCCAGTGTTCTGTATTAATCAGCTACCTTTTCGACTTCAAAGTCTGCCAACAGTGAAAGGAATCCAGAAATAATAAATACAGTACTTTTCGTTTATAACGAACCCGTTTAAAACGATTTTCCGCCTAAAACGAACCAATTTCAAAAGTACGCGCTGTATGTTTTCGCTTATTACGGACCCCTTTTAAAGCGAACTTTCGGTTAAAACGAACCATTTTGCCCAGTCCCTCGAAGTTCGCTTTAAGCGAAAAGTACTGTTTATCTTAAAACACGATTTGTTTGTGTCCAATGTAAAACTTCAATGTGTTTGAGTCATTATACTGCATTATATCCTTGCAACCACTGCATTGGTGAAGCAGTTGAGGCAAATCCATAACAACGTATTTTACGTTTTTAAATTTTTTTATTTTTTTTCCTTACTGTCGTATATTTTTAATTTCAAAATGTATTTATTGAAGTTGAAATTCACTGTGTATTTTATAAATCAAGTATAATTTTACCATTTTACACAAATAAAACGTAAGCAAGCAAGAGAAATGATTGTATTCACACTTTCTTGTTTTTTACAGGCTTACACACACAAACATACAAATACAAACACTCATACATACTCAGATATATATAAACTCATTAACAAAAATAAAAAAAAATTATATTAACAAGCACTATCCTCGAATATCCCATTTTTGCACTATTGGGTTCAACTATGAGGTTTTAAGTGGGTGCCCACACAAGGGTTAATGGCAAACCACTGAGAGCAAAATTGCATATAAATAAAATAGGTTCCAACATGCCGTTCAGGTGGTTGTGGGAAGCTTGGCCTTAGTCACGTTATGGCTATCGAGATGTCCCTCAAGCGTTATAGCGTCCATCTCTCAATTATATTATCACCAATGTTTTACGATATTTTAAAAAACCAAAATGCTGCAAATTTACCCACAACTATTTACGTAAACTATTTTTTTTTATTAACCCATTGCTGCCTAATGGGAAAATTTACCCATGAAAATTTACTTTTTAAAAAAATCACAGAAAAGTTCGTGGTAGAGATATCTCAAAATGATTGATAGGGATGGTTGGGGTAAAGATGGAACTACCTTAGTCTAGTGGAGGTCACGCTAAAATTCCGCCATCTAGCTAGAGTTACCAGACTCCAAAAATTGTTAATTTTCCGGAGGTGGAAAATGTGGCGAAACGTAGTGGCCTTAGAACTTCACAAAATCTGCCTCCTAACTCACCTGTAACCAATACAACTTTTGTTCACGTGTTTAGTTGATCACTTCAAAAATTATGGAAAAAAGCTACCATTGCTGCCTAATGGGTAAAAAATACCCAATGAATATCTCAGCGACGTGCAGAAATGAAATTTTATCAAAATCGTATGGGCGGAACTGGTACCCGGCTTTAATGGGTTAATAGTATGCACGGAAAATATGTGGCGGTCGAAAACATTTCCTAAAATAAGACCTTTCGAGATGTAAGACTGTCCTTACTTCTAATTGAGCGTAGTTAGACAGTGGAGTGATTTTCAATTATCATTATATCATACTGTTTGTTCTGTGATAATACCCAAAGAGCTCACATATTTCCAGTCTCCTTTTCGGCAGCGAAACCTGGCGCGCTGCTTACTCAACAAACCACCAATTGCAGGCCAATTGCAACCTAAGAACCTGTGGGGAATCCCACACTACAAGAAATAAGAAGGAAGAAATAGGGGTGGATCGGCGCACGCCTCCAAGCGAATGCTCCCGGAATGTAACCCACCAAAAATATATGGCGGCGCTTAGTATTCCGTGCGTTATTCCTCAACAACACTACATTGGATGCCGCAAATCGACCAGAGCCACACAGAGTACGCGTGAGAGGCTTTGCAGATGTCTTATGATCTCAGAAGCAGGCTTGAAGCAGAAAAATCTTAGTTCATTACATGCATTTATTTGTATAAACCTTTCGGTGATGGAATTTATGTTTGTACATAAATTCATTATCAAAAATGTATGGTTTATGTTTTAAAAAGAAATATTTTCGAAATAATATCAAGATGCTGGGACACAGACTTTTAATCCCGATAATCCCGGAACTGTTTTAATTTTCAGCAATTGAACTCACCAGCAGCAGGTAGCTGAATCATGCAAACAGGACAATTGGAAAATCAAACATGCGCACATGTCCACCTTTGTCCTTTTCTTTTAAATAAATATGATAGATGAATTCCACACAAAATGAACATCGAATGAACCATTGAGTTTTCTCGAGCAACGATATGGGCACATTTAAATTACAAATTCCATATCAAAATGATGAATTTTTGGAATCGGAAAAGAGATTGTGGCAACACCGATTGTTGTTTAGAAAAGCGGTTTTAGCTGGCTTATGTTACGTAGTAGTTATAGTGGTTGAATGCAAATGTGTAGCGCACAACGAATGTTATGGATCTATTGGCTTGTTATTGTTATTGTTGTTCTTGTGGTGTTTATGTGATATGCGGTGCGCATATTCATGCGCTCACAGACTATGTACATCTGGTGAAGCAAATGGCTTGTTGTTTTTTGGTTGCGTTACATTGGCTGGCTATTCTGGCATAGCTTTGGCAAGTTGTAGTAAAGTATCGTTTAGTAGTTCAGAAATTGCGGTCACTTTTTTGTCAAGTGAAAAACGCGGGTATTTGCAGAACGGTTTCTGGTCGTTAGAAGGGGCAACCGTAACTGATTTCCGGATTGGATTGAAAAAACGTCCACGGCTGCGTCGGTTGGTTCGTGGGTTGGATGGTGAATCAGAAGCGTATCGAATCCAGGTTCGACTCTCCACTGCAACCAACCCCGAAAAATCAAACACCAAATGTTTCCCTCGACAGCTACACTCTCAGCAGGAAATGGTAATCCCAAGAACAAAATCGGTCATGCGATAACTCCCAACCTGTTGTTCGGAAGCGGCATCAACCTGTAGATCCCTGCCCCCGTGTACGAATTCACAGGCACAAAAGGAAAGCGGTTGACAGCCTTAAAACTATTCTCGATTTCATCGGCGACAAAGCCAAGGCTGCTTCAAAACAGATATTTTTCAATGGCGTTCTTCTCACTTTTTCGCTGCGCTTTGAACAACTACTATAAATTTGTTAGTACGAGTATATCAGTTAAAATTTACTAGTCCTGAAGAACATTGCACAGTTTCATTTGTTTAAATACTATAAAATTTATATACACGAATGCTTAATAGTTACGTTATGTGGTGGAAAAGCGGGGACATCACAAAGGGTATTGCACACATTGAAATTTGAGGGTGTCGTCGGCTTATTTAACAGACACAACGGGAAAGGGAAAGTCACGCAGCTCAATCACCATAAAGATCCCATGCATTGCAGTGTCGTCCAATGTTGACGACGAGTTTTGGCGGTAAATCGAATTTTGAGTATAGTTTTATCGCATATCGTTTATTTGAGTAAAATTGAATAGGGTGTTTTTTATAGGTGTAGAACTTTAAATTGACATAATCTAATGAGATTACATAATTTCAAACTGAAGATTTACTTTATTACAATGATTATTTTATGGCATTAGTGTTTAAATTTATTGTAACTTCGGGATCTCCCCGATACAGCCAGATTCAAACGATACAGCCAGTTTTCAGCCTGGAATTATAAAAACTCATTATTTTATTGCAATATAAAGTTTTGAACCTCTAAAAAACAAAACCTATATAAGGACATTACATAAATGCAAATGCTTTTCTTTAAACTCAGTGACGACTAAGAGGAGATTATACGAATTATTAAAAATAAGTATTTGCGAACTATAATTTTCGTTATGCTTCGTCATGTTGGCTGTGAATTTCCCTTTTACAGCCAAAATGTTTAAGTAAATGTTTGCCGACCCTGGTTACCATTTTGGATACTAAGATTGCGGTCACAATACATGTAAATTGATTGCAAATGAATTAGAAAATCTCAAGCTTGGCCTTAGCCTCGTCAAATTTGGATGCTGCAAACAATGTTTGTTCGGGCCGAAGGGCATTTCACCTCGACTTGTCGAAGCTTCAGAATAAAGAACCAGAAATATTACAATACCTATTTTTAGTGGTGAGCGGCTTAAGTTATACAAAATCCATTTTCTTGGCAATCTCAATCATATTTCTGCCGCTGCTATTATCCGCGAGATACATATAACGCACAATTAGAATTCCTGCAGAATTGGGCTTTTCGATGTCGTGTTGTGGTTTGTGTTTTGAACTCCTCGCATGCGATGCTTTCTTACGGAGCGTTACGATATGACGTTGCGTTGAATTTAGCAGCTATGCTATGTAGTTTATATTTATATATATACATATATATGTTTTTGGAGCAGAGGGTTGTTCGCAGGTACGCCCATTGCTACTTGCATCCTCCTCCTAATTTGAACGAATATCAACGAAGCACAGCGAAAATCTGTTGCGCGAACTCGAAACCCAAATTTGAGCCATGTCACTAAAACAGCCAAGGGCACCGCAGAGTTTGAAAAGCAAACAAGCAAAACTGTGCTCTTGTACAAATATTGTCAGTTTTCGGAAATAATCGCGTACACCAATAGCAATCGTCACAGTCCGACCGACACATACATATCTTCATATTTCAACCAATTTATGTATAAAGGCACAAAATTAGACGTACACAATTCGTTGGGACCTCACTGAAAAATTCGTTACAAAACATTGCTTTCCGTGCAAATCACTTAATGTATGTACTATGTTTTGTGTGCGCATAACTTTGGCCAAATATGCCAAACAAATCGCCACTCACTCACATACTTGAGCTCGCACTCTCCACGGCTCTTCGTTCTTCACTCTTCTCGCGCCTGCTTTCCCTTCGCGCGGCCACTAATGCCAGTCACACGGCTGCACATGTTTACCGGGGAAGAGCAGAGGAAACGGCAAAGAATGTCCGCTCGCTAACCATGCGAGTAAAAAGGTCTTTGTGGTACTGCCAACCAATCGACCAGAAAGACGCCTGATGGCTTAAAAGCCGTTTGATTGCAATCGCTGCGGTATGACGCATATGAAGTCGCCAACAAGCTGAGCCTGGATCGCCAGCCGTACAATGAGAGAGAGCGAAAGCAGCCGAGAGCACCGGGTTACCGAATCTGAGGCCGGTCATTGGCTTTGCGTAGTAGTTGGCAGCAGCTTTGCGATATGAGTTACACATCTGAAGCCAGTAGATCCGGTTTGCCTGCAATTTCAATGCGCACTCCGCCCTCGTTCTTCTCATTTCATTACCCTGCAGGAACGGCCAACGATACAGGTAAGACCTGCAACTTGCCTCGAACGGCTCATAGTCGCTTTGTTTAGGTATATCGAATAACGGAAGGTAAACGTTCATAGTATACTTCGATATTTATTAGAGCAAATACATTTATAACAATCGAATCGGATGTAGCTTCTGCATCTTTGCTATTTTGGCGTGGAGAATCCAACTGTATGTGTCTAAATTTCGAGACGATTTTTGGGCGGTTTGTAACAACGGTTGGTTCTCATTGTCAACCAGTTGAAACATAAACAATCGCATTTTCGTTGTTTCGCTATGTTGAAGTCCGGCCAAACTGTCTGGCAGGGCATTGGACGATGTCTCGGATCGCGCACGGCGTGTTGCTAATGCAATCAATGGTCTTCAAACATGATTTACAACATTTACGCTCAGAGATCTGGTGGCTCGAGACTCGAACGTGAACACTGTTTGCTAAACTGTGTGAGTTGAGTAGTTGCGCAACAATGGTAGACAGTGGAGTCCTTTACGTAGTTTGCAAATATTTCATGTTATGCTATGCTCGAATAAGCCGATCATAGGATATAGCAAATTAATGTACTGCAACGGTGATTGGTGTGTACAATGTGCAGTGACGCTCAAAGTTGCAAAATGCCTCAGTAATGAACGAATTTAAATGCTTCTTATACTTCCTCACAAAAGCATAGAATAACTTACCATAGCTGCTAACATTTTCAGGACTTGTAGGTTATAAAAGCTCCAAAGTAGCAATCATTAGGACTGAATGCCAACAAACATATTACACCATCGGCCACAGTGTAACGTCCCCATATATCGCATGGTAAAAATAGTATTTAAGAAAACTATGAAAGATCACCCACCTCCCACCACCTTGGGAGAAAATTGTTTATTCGATTACTTGGCTACTATTAACACTAAAAAAAATGAAATTTTATATAAAAGATCATAAGGACATAATTTATAATTATACTAAAAATTAGCGGTCTACCACGTATACTTTAAAATGTGTACAAGTCTTAAATTAATGGAAATTGCTACATTTGTCTACATATTTTGCCATTTTTTTAAATTATGTATGCATGTCAAAGATATTTTGAATTTAATAAATTGAAGTTGTTTCCAGCAAAAGCCCATTAAAATTTCGTAAAAATTCAAACATGACCTTTTCCTATAATACTTTGGGTACACTCGCGAGCTGTGTGGCACAGTGGCGCACACAGGGTAGGGTTTTGGGGTTTAAAACCCCCCCGAAATATCTTTAAGTTAGTACAGACATTTAATTTATAACCGTCGAATATATGTATATTCAATCATCAATAACACTACTCGACATAAAAAATGCACCTAAAAATAAAAGTGTTTTCCTAGACTAACTTTGGACTGAACACGAAACTCAAGATAAAAATTTTTTGTAAGAAGCGTTTTCGAAAAATCTTCGGTTTCAGTTATGAGCACATATCTCGTAAACGAAATGAAACATGAAACATATCTCGTCAGAAGATGAGATTTGGAGAAATTACTGACGGTGAAAGTTGTAAAAAAGTGAATTTTTCGACCATTTTCGAAAGTCATAAATTTTCGAATGTTTTTTATAGATAAAATAAATTATCTCCTCTGGTTTGAAAATCTAAGATGAATGATACTTAGTAGGGACATAAATATTGTTACAACATTGAACACACTCATTGTAATAGTTGAATTAAACATACCCCGTTATTTCCACATGGTTTATGAAACATAACCTGTAAAGCGTTAGTCTGCGCCGGGAATTCTAAATTGTTCTAGCTTTCACCATAGAGTGGTGAGATAACAAGAACCGTATCGCTGTTGTAGCGGTATTTAAGTGTGAAATGAAAAAAATGTGATATTTTCAAAACGCTCCGCCCGCTCGGGATTAGTCGCATGTTCGTCTACCGGTGCATAAAACTGTTTGAGGAGATTAGAGATGTTAAAGGCCGCCACCGGTCGGGCCGTCCGCGCACAGTTCGACCACCACAAGTCGTTAAAGCTGTCAAATCAAGAATTCCGCTCCGAAAACAGAAAATCATGGCCCGGGAGATGAATATCTCGCAAAAGTCCATGAGTCGAATTATTAAAAAAGACTTGAGACTTGGGGCTTTCAAACGCCGTACCGGACATTTGTTGACTGCAGCTTTGAAAAAAAAAAGAATGGAAAAATGCAAACGTGTTTTGTTGAAGCACGCTGAGAACTTGCACAGAAAAATCTTGTTTACCGATGAAAAAATTTTTACCGTGCAGGAAAAATTTAACAAGCAAAATGATAGGGTGTCATCTAAGGAAGCATCTGAACTGATTCCACGGGTCGAAAAGGGTCATCACCCAGCTTCAGTCATGGTTTGGTGGGGTGTCTCTTACGATGGGGTCACTGACTTGCATTTCTGCGAACAAGGGGTCAAAACATCGGCCACAGTTTACCAAGAAACCGTTTTGAAAGCTGTTGTAAAACCACTTAACCATTCTTTGTTCCAAAACCAGCCGTGGACTTTCCAGCAAGACTCAGCGCCGGTCCATAAAGCTAAAACGACTCAAACCTGGCTCCAAAACAATGTACCAGCATTTATTTCCTCTGAAGAATGGCCCTCTGGCAGTCCTAATTTGAACCCGCTCGATTACAAATTGTGGACAGTTTTAGAGGACATAGTTTGCCACAAAAGATACCCCAACATTGATTCTCTTAAGACAGCTTTGATTCGGGCTGTGGCCAATTTTCCGATGGACGAGGTGCGTGCGGCTATTGATGATTGGCCAGTCCGACTTAAGTCGTGCGTGAAGGCCAAAGGCGGACATTTCGAATGAATGTTTGCTTTTTGTATACAATATATATCAATAAATATGTAAACAAAAATTAGCCCAAAAACATTCACTACTTTTAATTTTATAGCATAGAACGTGTGTAACAGTATATATGTCCCTACTAAGCATATTATTTGTGCAAATATTAAGCCTAACATCAATAGAATCGAAAGAAAAATTACAAAGTTTATGCACTGAGTGAAAACACCAACTTTACATTTATTCCACCTTGCGAAACAATTTTTTTTTTGCCGAGACCCATCCAAATGTTGATATAGACGTGAAACTAGAGGTCATTTATAGTATCCTGGCATAGTCAGTTTTTCATTTTCTGAAAAACCTTCTTAAAGGGCTTGACAATTTTTAGGACATACACTTTTCAAATTTGTTTTTTTAATATTTGCGGTTGTGCAATGATGAAGATATGGGTATCAAATGAAAGAAAAATTTTCTCCTTTTAACTAAATTTTCTATTTTGAACTTTCAGGACTAATGTCAGGTAGGGACAACATACATGTTTTGGATCTCAGTCTTTAGATTAATGCATCTAAATTGTAATCTATTTCAAAGTTCTCAACGAAGTTACACAACGGAAAACGGAATAAACGGAAGAACCTGTAAGATATCTTTAAATCCTAATAGAAACCAACTATGAAATACTATAAAGCATTCTGTCATGTAATGGCGTTCTTTATCGAATGTGATTTGTGAGTAGTTGATCACTTTCTGAAATTGCACTGTATTGTTAATACTTTGCTCTCCACAGTTCACTTGGGTAAATTTACATGTTGCATTTACCTATCTATTTTTGGAAATTCAGGGTCAAAAAGGGCATAACATGGGTTAAGATGTTGTATGAAGAAACATGATTTAATGGGTCTATTGAATTGAAACTTGGTTTGAATACTCTAAATTAAAAGTAATTTGACGCGGATTTTTCAATATTTCGAAAATCAAAATTTAGCGGTGTCAACATTGGGCTAAGGTTCGTATACGGGAAGACTACGAAAAAACAGCATAGGCCCGCCGCGACCGCCCTCTATTGAAAGTAATCCGAAGTGGCAATTCCCAAAATTACCAAGTTCGGATTTGTATGACTTATAGTTCTAACGTTATCCAATATTATTATTCCACATCTCTTGTCCAATGCCCAAAAAATTTTACCAGTAGAACGACACATCTATGTGACGACGGTATACCAAATTTTAATGCTTTGCTACTTATAATTTCGACGTTTTTCCATATTAAAGATTTGAGTTGTATGGGTGGGGCCACTAAAGATTTACAGTTCCACTACAGGGCCACTGAAGAGTTGCAGTTCCAAAGATACGCGGAAATTTTGGGTCGTAAAAAAATTGCCACGCCCCTTGTTCAACGTCCGTCCAATTCCAGAAGACTACATATCGCACACTCAATAAAAAAGCGTCATAACTCACAAATCATAATTTAGAAGCAACCCACTTAACATAAAAACAGAAATACATACATATATCCAGTTAACCCTCCCGCTACAGGTTTTTACTGGGGAAAATTAAAATTTGTAAATTATCGATTTAGTCTTTTGTAAGGTTATATCAACAACATCCCATATTAATTTTTTTTAATTTTTGTTACGGAACCCTGTTTTTTAGTGTTATCATATGAAAGTAACCATATAAATCTGGCTGTAATAATGACCTAAACATAAAATTGTTTACGCATCACTAAAAAATTGATATATTCATATTTATAGCTAATTACAAAATGTATCTGCATTGAAGCAAACAGTCAAAATAAAAATTATTCTTATTTGTTCTGCTATTTCTTTCTTTACTTTTATTCCTAAAACTTCAAGCTATTCTCAGGACCAACAAACAAATTTAGTAGGTAGGTAGTTAGGTTGTAGTGGCTGCCTCTGTATGAGACACACTTAGGCCTCTTTATGGGCCCATTGTGATACCACAAATTGTACCCGTTTGAAATGTGTATGCAATACTGGTTTTTCAACATGTGTTACAACACACATTTAAAACGGATGGTGGAAGGGGAAAGGGGACCTACAGTTTTACGCCGAATCCGAACGGCGGTTTTTTTGCAATCTCCTTTAGCACTTAAAAGTTTTGCCATTGCCTGCCAAGAGCGCAGGCAATGACCGAACCTAGGGCTTCTGGTATGAGAAGCTAGCGCGCTACCCGCTGGACTCACGGTTGCCACTCGACCAAAATTTTGTTAACCATATGTTTCTGGAAAAGTAACCATAACTAAAGAAACAACGAAGTATCCGCCGTGAACCAAATTCATATCAATTACGATATGTATTATTACGTCGATATGCATTTTTTCCCGCCTAACTACATGCGAGCAAACAAAACAAGGTCATCAAACACGAATAAAAGTAACCAAGTACCCAACCAGAAAAAAACTAACCGTGGCAACTGTGGCTGGACCATCGAGACCGGCAAAGAAGATAGTTGCTGATAGTCGGGGTTGCTGAAAATTTACAGTGCATTATTGCTGCTCACGTGCTGACGTGATACTAGCTTGAGAGACATTCGACTAAAACAAATTTGTGTAGCAGATTTAGTTAAAAGTAAAAGCTAGAGAAACATTTATTATAAAATTATGTATTAATTTTTTAATAAAGTAAATAAGAAATTTAATGTCCATCCATTATTACCCAAATTAAAAACAAGAATAATATGCATTGTTACAAAACGTGTGTTTTTTTTTGGCAGTACAGTCTTATGAAACAAAATTAAGACTTTGTCTAAGACCTCTTCTAGGGTAGTGTCCATATCATTGTGTAAGGATAACGATGCAAGCCCATTAGTCTACCTCCGCTAGTTGTGTATCAAATTTCTTATCTCTGAAATATGCTACGCATTTCAAACAGTTTAATGGGGGGGGGGGAAAGATCTTTGCGAATTGATTGACAAGTCCGTCCCCTTGACTTCCCCTCCCCCGTACTCGTAGGATGCCTAGGAATCTCTAATTTCTGTTGTACACACTGCTGAGCGAGGTGTCGTCACCGGTCACAGGGACAAAATCTTCTACTGCGCATATAAACACACACACATGCGTAGCTTAGTATGTACGTTGGTAAGAAGTTGAACCAACTAATTGTAAAATTAATTGGAAGTTAGAAAACTAACCCAGAATAAACTAGTTTAGAAACTGTTTTACTTAGGACTAACTTGAAATAGTTGCAAATGGATGCAGACGGGGACAATTGACTGTTGCCTAGAACATCGCCATGTTAAAAGGGTGAGTTCACTCCAAGGAAACGGATCGGTTGTACAGTCAGCTATGGTTGACAAACAACCAGTTGAAAAATTAGATTCGGACAAAGTTCGGAAGAAGTTGAACCAAATAACTATAATTCTGTTGTGTATATGGCCCGAATTATGCTTGTATCTATCGTTCGTACATATGTATGTACCTTAATAAACAGCGCTATGTACACCATAATATATGTACATATGTACATTTCGCAAATATTAACATATAACTTCTCTTGAATATTTTAAGCCATATCGGCTGGCTAGATTGTACTGCATTTAATACATACTTTCTTGCTTTATTCTTCACACGTGGACATATAAAAACCGTGTACAACGCTTTTCCAGATTCATAACAATCTCACAACAAAGTTCCTTCAGAATTGCACCGAGCGAAATTTTTCAAGCACTGAAGCAATCTACTTGCTGAAGCGAACACACACATTGGAAATTTGATGTCTAGTGGCGACTACGGAATTCAAATGAGTTTGCCGGTAATACGGGAACAACCGCTGGATGCAAAGTCTTGACCACGTCTAAAGGCGATTTGCATGCGCTGCGAAATGAACCATTCAATTCAGTGGAATAAATTTAGTTTGGAATAAAGTTCAACTGCTGAGGGGTAGAAGGGCTATTTTGGAAAGTGTAAATGCGTGCGGTTTAGGCAGGATTTAATTGTTAAAACATGCAAAATATTTGCGGTGAAAACCAGAAAGGTTCAAGTACTCCCATTTTAAAAACGGCGAAGCAGCACAATGTTAAAATCGAAACTTGTATAAGATCAGGAGTATCAAAAAGCTACAATTTTCAGATGTAAAAAGAACATGATGGAACTTGCTAGTATGAACTATCAAGGAACCATAGTGTCAAGGTGAACGAGGCGTGGTCGACAAAGGAAGCTAAATATTGGCACATTCACTCATGGTTGGTTGGTGGTTGGTCACTTACATATTTTATTCATTATTATTGTGTTCTTAATTTAGTAAGTAAGTCAATCACAACCATCGTGGCAGTGGCGCACACTGGATTTCGTTTTAGGGGGTACCGTAAAAGATTTTTGAGGCAAATATGACTAACGGGTCTTAACACTGTAACGCGTCTCCGGACCATTCAAAGGATACGCAACCACAGCGGTCTGACTGAGTGATTGGCTAAATTTACATTTAAATTTTATTCGTAATTGATGCATATTATTAAAAGTATTGAAAAATATGCCAAAAAGAACTAAAACGCATACGTAATATAAGCAAATTAAATTAAATTTTAAGAACATTTATCTGAGCCAAATATACATTTTATCCGTTTTGTTTAATTTATTCCCAAAATAATGCATTTACAGGAAAATCAGCACCCGATATATTACACACTCGTACATATTCATTGAGTGCTTATACAGTAGTACTCTGAACTGGTATGTACATACATACATACATATATTCGTAGAACGTGTTTTATAAGGCCAAAGGGAAACGTGTCCAATATGGTAAAGCATATTGAACATGAAATAATCTATTTATTTGTAATCTGCATCATTTAGATTTGGTTTGACTGAAACACAATGACAATTTCAAAGTGCAAATTACAAGACGATTCGATGCTAGTTCTCCAAGCTGAGCTTGACAAGTTGCATTTGTGGTTAAGAAAAAATCTTTTATTTCTCAATGTTAAGAAATGTCAGCAGATAACATTCTCAAAGTTGTTAAAAACATTCCATACGTCATATACAATCTCTAACACCAATCTAGAGTTAAGAATTCTCAGATCCATACACTCTCAAGACACTGTATTCTGTTTTTATTCAGTTCAAATTTGAATACGCTACCTTCATTTGGGGACCATTCACCAATTTCACATTAATCGACTAGAATCGATCAATTAACTGATCAACCTTAGTATACTTAGTGCAACAGGAGAATATTTATAGTCTGTTAGGTCGTTTCATAGACGGACATAAATAAGTAAATGCAAGTCATTCAATTACGCCCATTTAAAAAGCAAATAGTTGGTACTGATAAACATGTGACAGCAATAGTAAATATGAGGAACGTTGTAAGAAATTCCAGAGCTTACTATCTGTCGAATTTATAGAGGCGCCTAAAGGGTCTGCACCACGACGTACTTTAAAATTTTATGTGTACATCGGTTCAAGTATTTTTGTTTAGCTTGATTGAAGTTAATAGTGTTTCCAGTCGGCTTCCGAAAATTTCCACATATCCATCATTGGATGACAAAAACATCCGAATGGCCGGAGTATTCGTTATAGGCAATTATCTGACAGGTTTAGCAGCTGTAGCTGACAGACAAGCTGCCAACAGAGAATGTACGGGTTTGTAAGTGTCTTTATTTTTCTTCTTCTTATACCTTATTTGAAATGCTCATAAACATTGACATTTTAGATGCGTGTTATTTGGTTCGATTTTGTGCGGTAGCATAGTGTAATCACTCACTTGACCATATTAACGAAGGCCTGTACCACTGCCATAGCAACGGTTATGGTCATAACGAAATTTCCAGCCATATTAAAATGAATATCCAAATTCCAGTCCCACTTCGAGTGACACCAACGAGCTCACGCTCAAGAAAGAGCATTCATAAAATCTTCATACCAAATGACTTGGTGTTTAGAGTAATCATAAATTGCACCACAATATAAATCACATGATTAAATAAAGTTTCCCGCATTTGTATACATGTTTGTGTCTGCAAAATAAATACACAATTGGCCGACCACAACTCAGGGGAGTTGAGGTTAGGGATGTGTGCTGGGAAGGCAAGAGACACACACACAGAAGGTGAACTTGTGGGGGTGACTTGTTGCAATGTTGTGGCACCGCACGAACTCATGCTTACGAGAATTCCTTAGAGAGCGCAACACGGGAAATTTGACCTTTATTTGATTTGAAACAATGTTGTGCAAATGTGAGGGGGCTTTGGTGATGACATTTATTATGGCAGTGATTTAACTAAACAGTGAGCGTTGGCAGATCGGAACCAGGTCGCAACTCAAAACTCGACCAGCATCCTCGCGACTGCATTTGTCACTACATGTGGTACACCCTACATGGGTGTGTGAATTCAATTTGCCTGTGAATGTTTGCATGGCGTAAATATGCCATAAAGGAATGTATTTGGTGCTTCCGAGTATCCGAGTATTATGATTCAAGTTCTGAAATTATAACTATCTGGTTTGGGCAATGTGCCTTGTTATCTTACCTTGTTTACTTCAAAGTCAAGATCAGATTAGTTGTTTAGGTGAATATTGTTCAAAAGGGTGGTTGCAGTGCACGCCGCACAGTGTAACGAGTTCATATAACGATTAGCCAAAAGTCGAAATAGTTATAATTACATGAAAAACGTTCCTAATTTTTGAGATTAAAAAACATTTATGTATTAAATCTCGATCAATATTGGTTATTTTAGACGATATATAAATATTTTCAAAGAAACGTCTGGCGGTATTGCCATCATTTGATGTAACGTATCACGTTTTGACATAGTCTGCAATTAAACCAAGCTTCCGCCGACCTCATCATATTATACTTGCGCACGGAGATGTCTACGAGTATATCAATGAATAAATTGAAAGCTCTACTAAGACAGACAGAAGTGGAGTCATTTTGGTTACTTTGCTTATTGATTATAGTAACAGCTCTATTAATTTGTTCGGTGGGCTTCGAGCAACATGTTCGTCGACCCTTCGACTTTCGTTTTTTCACATCCATCTTCGCATGAAACACTAGGTCTTCCCATACCTCTGCTTGTGCTTGGCTCCTTAATTAAAAAAATTAACTTAGGTTTAAAAAAATATATTAGGACTTACTAGGCTTATGTGTGACTCGAGCTCGAAAAAAGTGCTGAGCCACGAAATGTGTTTGGTCTCTAAGAGTTTTCGGTGCCCACCACATTTAGTCCAGCAAGTTCCAATTTTGAGCAACACAAACTTGAACTCACCCTCGTTTTTTCCGAAACGCAGAAGTCAAACTGTTCCTCAAGAATTGTTGCTTCACGCTTTCAGAAACCCCAAAATGAAAAATGGTAATAACTAATTTTTTTGAATGGATACTGAAACTTGAATAATTGTTGGATTATAAACCACATTTACTTTGTAAATTTTGACATCTATTTGGTTGCCAGCGAGAATTTAATTTCGCTAAAAATTAAATATTTCAAATGCAGTTTTTCTATAAGTGGAGTTCGACGTTACAAATTTAATAAGTCCGAAAGGTTTAGTGCATTATAACAACGTATTACGAATTTCGCATTATGAGTGAGAATTCTGGTATGTTTACTTTTCGAAAAAATATTTAAGAAAGGGGCATACAATAATTTTAAAAAATACGAGCAACATTTTTACAACATTTTTTTATCTTTAAAGGTAAAAACAAAAAAAGGACCTTTAGTACTTCCGTGATTTTTGCAATATTTATCCGGTATTTTATGCTCTTTAAGAAAACACATGTCGCATTGGAAAATGTGCGTAAAGCAACGAACATTTTAAATTAAATTGTTCCTGTGTGTTTATGTTCGTGTGTAAATGGAGATATTAAAATTAATCTAATTTTTATTATTTGGCATAAGTAGGCAGCAGTGGCGTGCGGATGCGTCCCCAGGATTTCGGGAAGGGAGGGATATGCAAAAAATTCAGTTTAATGCCATTTTTATACTTTCATTTTGCGTATTATTTTTAAAATTGTATATATGTACATACATACATATATGTATACATATGCTAACATAAAATTCTTAAAACCGAAAAATTAACGTGACATGTATTTTGAAGTCATAAAATCTCAACTAAAAAATTGGAACGAATGCAGTATAGCGAACCCTCATGAAAAAAAACGGAAAGTTGGGCTATATAGAGCATATTTGCGTAAATCTAAAAACTAAAAATTTTGCCTGGGAAACGCCTACAAAAGGCGTGGCTCGGGGTCGAAGTTCAAAGTTTTTATCAAAAAAACTTAGTTTATTTCCAACTGATTTACGCGATATGGGTATCAAACGAACCTCTCCTACCTTTCTATTGATGTACAACATTATATGTATATGTAATATGTACTAATAAGAAGTTATAAGCAAAAAATATTTATGTTTATTTAAAATTTTTAAAAACGGATTTTTTTTTTAAAACCCCTATTATTAAGTTATAATTTCTAATAATAATTATAATTTTTCACTTTGTGCGTGCACAAAAAATGAAAAAAAAGTGTTTTTAGATCGCCTCCAAAATCTGAGTTTCACACTTTTTTCTTATTTACCCTTCAATCCCCATGTCCAAGATAATGAAAAAATCATTTAGTTAAGACAAAAAATGCATACAAAATCAATGAACTACCCCCATTTTTTTTATGATTGGTCACCTACAGGTGACACTGGGCATTGTGCAGTTAAGACTCTGAAGTACACACGCAATTTTTCTTATTCCTCCGGTAGGAATAAAATGCCAGTTTTTATAATAATATTTACAAGTATTTATATGAAAAAATACAACATATATTGTGAAGGCTGTACCAACACTTTAGATGCAAAAGGATATTGCACTTGGCAATATACGGATCTTCATTGAGAGCAGTCGATTTGTGTGTGATCATCCGCACTTCCGGCACTCCTAACTTCGGTAGGCACTCTTATCTGCACAAGAACGCCACAAGCAGAATTGCGGGTCAGAGGCATGCTATATTTTTGCATGCGACTGGAATGGTAACGTGCCCGAGTATAAAAGCAGGTGCCTCTTACTAGTTAGGACTGCCAACATTGGAAACTCGTAGGAAATTTTATGCTATAGTGTTTATTAGAGACGTGGTGGCATACCATATTAATTGCCATTTTTTGCTACAATTAATACTTTTCAACTGCCCCTCGCGGGACTTAAGATCATGGGATACCGCTACGGTCAACCGCTGTTTCAGGCACGCGAATGAGTTAGGTCGTCAGTTGGATTTATTCTCAGAAAGTAAGGATAGTTTTAAGGCTAAATTAATTGCATTGCTGCGTAATCAATATTGCTTATAATTACTTCTATTTAAAATAACTTAAATCTTATCTATATCTAATCTATATGTGTAAAAACTAATTGATGAATAAATAAATATCAACTTCATTTTCATCTCCACTGTCTTCGTCAGTCCCCACACCATCGCCAATATCGCCCGGATCCTTCTCGGCCAGCAATTCGTCGATAGTCTCATCCAACGTTAATCTGTAATTCGTAAAAAAAGCTCTAAAACAACATCACCACTCAGCGATAAGATTAAATTTAAACAGTAATCTTGTTATTACTTTGAATAAATTCAGAACAGTAGAGTTATTGTGTTGCCCAGGGTCACCCATAGGTGCCACGACATATTTCCAACGTTGCAGCAACTTAAAGTAAGTTATTTCCATCGTAAAACAAATTTATATTTTAGCTTATATATTTATTTATTAGATACATGTAATGCGAGAAATACAATACTTACGATCTGGGAATTTGTATTTAACTTTATAACGCAAGCAATTACACAGACTCAGACTTTTTCAATTGCGCGCGCAACAGCTGACTGAATTATATAAACTTCGTATGGTTTGTGTTGCTACATAAAAATAATGAAGTGCTACTATTTAATTGGCTCTGCTACAATAGTAGCAAAATTTAAAAATTAAATTTCCGTGTGGTAAAAAGAATATAATTAACTTTTGTCACCTACAGGTGACACTGGGAATTGAAACGTTAAATTTGTCTGTCCGTTATTTAACGGGAAAACGCAGATGTAAAACTATTTAACTCGGTTGGGACTGCAAAAACTTTCGGCAAGGTTAACGATTGTGGTCAAAGTTATCGAGTTTCAAAGTTGAAGTTCAAAATATGCTTTCATTAAAATGAAATTGAAGTTAAGGGTAAATCATCATCAATCATAAATCATAAATCCTACAGTAATATATCATATATTTTTTACAATATTTTATATTTGTCTATTATAAACAGAACCTCATATTTAGATATTTGCACGCAAATATCGACTTTTGTCCTTATAATCAATTGAAAGTTTAATATTATTTAACGTGAATAGATGCAGAGCTACAAGCTCAACCAATTCGTCTTAGTTTAGTAGATCCAAAGACCAATACTTAGTTGATCTGACAGTTTGATTTTCGGTTTTACTTGCTTGGCTCCATGGAATGACTAGCTTTTCATTTTCGTCTTCATCTCTACACCTCCTGTAGGTGAAGGATGAACGAGCATTACAAGCCCAGTGCAGTGCCCTGTTGTGGTCCCAGTGGTCAAACATAGTGTATAAACAATACAAGTAAGAATTGTTGCCGATGTTGCTAACTTAGGGGAAGTTTTCTTTCAAGTACTAAAATTGTGGAAATAGGCGCTTATAATATTTATATTTTTTGCTAACTGAAGGAAGGCCGTGCGCCGTTCGGGTATCGACATACAAAAGCCTGCAGGTCCTTTCTACTAACGTATAGAGTCTCACACACCACATGAACTTGTCGGCCTCACGTGTTAAGGAGTCTTGATATAATTATGTGTTTGTACAAATTTTACATAAAACATAGCTCACCATGGTGTGTATTAAGTTGGCCACCGTCAGATCCTGGATTAAATATACACTTTTAGTCGTCACGATTCCGATTAATTTACATTTACAGTATCACTTTCCACAAATTTGTTGCTAACGTCGTTAAAGTGTGAATTCGCGTACTACGAGTATTATTTGACAAAGTCACGCAGATATATTATGGCTGCCGTCGGCCTGTTTGCTCTTGAGTGGAACTGTTCGATGTGGAAAAAGGACTTGAACTACTCGTGCTCTGATGCCACATACCGTCGGCCGTAGCCAGAAAATTAGCCGCGATTTCTTTATTGACAAATATGGAATTTTCTTTATAAGCATAACTTTTGTTGAACACGGCATGGGCTTGCGACTTCAAACCATATTTCTACTTCTTGATAATCGCGCATTCTGTTCGTTTTTGACAACTGCAAAGTTCTCGACCGGGCGAAAAGTTGTAATTGTAACTCATGAAGCGCTTCATCGCTAAATGCCCTGTTTATTAAATGCCCAGCACTGCGGTTAGTTAATGCAAAAATATGCCACTAAACTCAGTTTCGGTTATCGTGGCGTTAAACGGAACTCTGCGCGCAAAATGTTAATCATACTACGTTTCTCACAGAAATTATGCACTGTATTGAAGCTGTCGACTGTCATGTCGCTAATAAAAATAACAACACGTTCCAGTTGACGCTTGTATCCTGGCAACAATCATTTTAACACGTTCCACTTCTAAAGGCAGTAACGTAAGCAAAAAAGCAAGTTAAGTTATTATGACGCAGCAATGTGTCTCCAAAGGATACAAAGGTTTCTGCCATTACCTCTGCACAGTGGCGTCGCCAGGGGGTGGCGATTGGTGGGATAGATCCCCTTGGTGGATAAATTCATTTATCCAATTTAATGTAATAATATCGAACTGTAAAAAAAGTTTTATTTGCTTCCTTTTCCGTCTACATAAATCAGTTTTTTCAAGGTTTGAATATCTGACTATATGAGTAAATTAGCGAAACAAATTAATTTGTCCTCCGGTGCCGACTGCTACAGAAATTGTGAATACAATAGTTTTTGCTTGCTTACATTTTATTTAGGTAAAAATAACTATACCTGATTAATACCGAATTTCAACTTCAATAAATCAATTTTGGAAACCAAAAAATACGGCGGTAAGGCAAAACAAAAAAATTACAAATTATAAAAATGTAAAATACGTTGTTTATGGATCTGTTTCAACTGCTTGACCAATGTGGTGGTTGCAACAATATAATGCAGTATCACGACTCAAACACATTAAGATTTTATCGATTCCTCGCACTTTCGACGGTTCTGCTTTTAAGCCCAAAAGGTAGGTGATTCATACAGAACAGTGGTTTTTGTTGACTATAAATAAGAAATAAGATCTTTTATTGACCACTTAGTTCCATCTATCCCAAAGAAAAACATTCCGTTCAAGCATAACATGCTCAACATTGTTATTGTTCATGCTGAACTGGGCGGATATCGTTTTCCTTGTCGCCTTCGTCGTCGCTATCTTCACATTGAACTACCTGGCATAAATGCAGTATAGCGAACCCTCGTGAAAAATTAAATGAGTATGCTTTTATATAGAGGGTTGGCTCCTGCATCTAACAAACTAAAAATTTTAACTGGGAAACGCCCATAAAAGGCGTGGCTCGGGGTCAAAGTTCAAAGTTTTTATCAAAAAAACCCAATTAATCTCCAACTAATTTACACGATATAAACCTTCTCACCTTCTTTTTTGACATTAATCAATTTTAAGCGTTCTAAATTGACGTGGTAATAAGGTTTCAAACAAGGAAAATATTGAATTTCAAGGCGTTTTTTCTGATGGCGAAAATTGTACAGATGTTTCATAAAGTTTCGAAGTATATGAATATCTTAAGAAGAAACATCATGCAATACAACTGAGGCAACATTTTTGGCGGAATACTCATTAGCATCGGAATAATACGAAAAATGTGCCCATGCTAATTTCAGCACTTTTCAGCCATTTGTCATTGATTTACTTAAAAAACAAAGACCCTTGTTTTTATTTTCCATCGAGCAATTCAAAATGTTTTGTTTTTTACTTTTACAAAACAGGGAAGGAAAATAAAAAAACTTTGCATATCTGGAGTCCTTTTGTTTTTTAACCCTAGTGTGTGTGGTACAGTGGCGTATTCAGGGGGGGGATTAGGGGGATAGATCCTCCCCCCCTTGGTCGGCTATGATTTTCAGAAAAGGTTTGGTGAATTGGCTGTATTGAGATAAGAAGTCAGCATGAAGATTTTCCTTTCGGTAACGTTGCTCTACGCAAAATCTGTAGCTTTACTAAACTCAAATCTTAGTCTTCAAGAAAAATTCGCCGCTTGTACTTTTTGTTTTGATTCCAGCTGGGATCAAAAGCGATTATTTTTTCGCTTGACGGTATAGTTGGTGAACAACCAAATGGCCTAAAGTGTCAACTACTTCTTTTGACTTTTTGTAAAACGATATAACTTCAGGTAATTTTTTTCACCAACATATCCTGGTTATGATGAGAAGTGCTCAAAGGGGCATCTTCGGCGAAAACCCAGCAATTGTTTACTTAGTGTGTCCTTTTCATAGGACGAACATAGCAGTTGTCACTAAACCCACTTTTTTCATATATCTCTTATTGGTGTTAACGGGGTTCATTCTTGATTACAACCGTTACATTCTTGGCGAGCGGTTTTGTCACCGACAGAACGAAAAATTGGTCTGGCTGTTGTGTAACTCTACAGATTATCAAGAGATTATGATGAAGTCTCTTTTTCTAACTTGCACAAATTGCTCAGCATTTTAGCTACTCTGCCGGTATCTACAGCAACATCAGAGCGATCATTTTCAACACTGAAACGCCTGAAAACTTATCTTCGGAACAGCATTGGACAGGTACTTAATAAGGGTGTGATATAAAAATAAAACATTTTTTTAAATTTGTTGTTTTTTTTGTTTCAATCAAGGAACGCCTGAATGGTTTATATGGCGTTCAAACTGACGACTTAAACGTGTTTAATGTGCTTAAACAAGTTAAATGAACAAAACCAGTTCGAAAACATGCAACAGTTTATTCACATGCAATTGTTGTTTTAAATTAAACGTGTTAAACCATTTAACATGTTTTGAGACGAGTTTAGCGCAGGGTTGTATCCGAAAGCTTTCTATGAAAAAGCTTTTTTACCAATGAAACACAACTATTCATGTATGAAACACATCCCTTAAAATTCAACTGTCATTTCATCAAAACAAAACCAAAGAAAAATTGAAAATTTTAAAAATTTGGAATGAATGAAAAAAATTCTTTTGCTCGCACTACTTTCATTCCATTCATCGCCTTTTTATGGCATCTGAATACAAGGCGTCTAATATTTGGATGAAGGTGAGTATTTTGCCGTGGATTGTGAAATATGCGCCAATATTTCGGTCGACTCATGCTCGCAGCACTTCAGTTCACAAAAATATTTATTTGTTGTTTGTAAATAAACAGCTGTCAAATTGAACCTCATTGAGCAGTCTGGACGGTTGTGTTCAACAAAAAGCTCTTTTCACTTAAACTAGTTTAAATGAGTCAGTTTGAACGCCATATTACTAACATATTTTGGTCCTGAAAGTTTTCTTCTTTTATTTGATTCATTGAGGTTATGCATTATCATTACACAACCACAGATATTAAAAGAAATTTTAAAATGAAAAGGACATCGGATCAGAAAATGAAAAACTTAGTATGCCAGGTTACTATGAGTGACTTCTAGTTTCATTTGGATTAGTCAAAAGTACTGTCGAACGGTGTAATATAGGTATTAATTAACACCTCAAAGCATTTTGAGGACTATTAAAAATCCCGAATGCAGCTCTTTTTACTTAACCCTTTCGCTATTTTGTTGCCATATGGCAACA
Organism: Melieria picta; assembly: GCA_964056695.1. Taxonomy (NCBI): domain Eukaryota; kingdom Metazoa; phylum Arthropoda; class Insecta; order Diptera; family Ulidiidae; genus Melieria; species Melieria picta. The sequence goes on along the minus strand of OZ057398.1, from coordinate 97,126,634 downwards.
TGCTACTTTGTGAAAGTCTGCATCCTCTATGGTTGCAAGAATAGATTTTTTTGTTGGTCTTTAGAATAGCTTGAAGTTTTAGGAAAAATACGAAATTAATAAACTGAGTATTAAAGTTTAAAGAAGAGAAATATACACGTTTTTTTAATAGTATATCTTGACATAGTAGAGGAAGAAGAAGCAGAAAAAATTAGAGAACCTTTTTGATTTGACGTTTTCTTTCAATTTAGATACATTTATTTTTTAATTTTGGCTGAAATAAATGAAAAAATATTCAAATTTTCGTTATGCGTACAAAATTTAATGTTTTCGTAATTATTACAGCCACAACGATGTGGTTGCTCTTATAGAAAAACACTCTAAAATACAGGGTCCGAGTATAAAAATTAAAAATTTTTTTATGGAATGTTGGTAATATAACCACATAGAAGTTTAAGACGTAAAATTTAAAATTGTATCTTTCCCGAGTAAAAACCTGTAGCGAAAGGGTTAAACTAGTTTAAATGAGTCAGTTTGAACGCCATATTAGCAATGTTGGCAGTACACATGATGAACGGCAGAAAAAGTGATCGATAAAATGTGTACTAAGCAACGAAGGCTTGATTTTATTTTGTAATATACTATTAATTACAAAAATTAGATTTTTATATAATTTCATGTATGTGATTTTGCTTTGAGAAAAAAGCAATTAAAACAAATAAACGCAAAGCTTAAGACGTAAAAAATTGTTGAAAAAAAGCGTAAACCATGTTGAAAAAAGTATAAAAATATGTTGAATAATTCTTCCAATATCCCCCCCCCCTTCATGAAATCCTGGATACGCCACTGGTGTGGTACCTAGTGTATGGGGTACCCCAGTACAAATTGTATGAAAATTTCTCACTTTTTGTTCGCACTGTAAGACATTTTGCCGTTTTTGCTAAGTTTTAAAGCTGTCTTTCGACAGGTTAAAAAAATTTTTTACGTTTTATAGGATTCGATAACGATGCTAGCCGACCTATACGAGCCCAAACAAATAAAGCGGCTGCCATTTTTTGTTGATAAAATTGTTCTATTACAAATTATTTGCTTTAGAAAGTTTTACTTACAAGAAATATCTAAGAAATCCATGCAACTCCATGAAAAATGTGTTGGGTTACCCGAGTGCCCCAGCAACTAAATGGAATCAAACACTCGAAAATAAAGACATAATAGCATTTTGGGTGTTGTCATGAAGTTTTACCTTTCTATCCGCAAGTAGGTATATAAAATTTCAGTATCAAAGTGGGCTGGGGTACCCGGGTACCCCAGCACACACATAACAGTCAAACCTAAATTGGAGCGTTAGCGGCAAGCAACTGTCAAAATTGCTTCATGCCCATACAAAATGTATGGGGCAAACCGCAATTGAAACGCTCTGACGCTGAGCTATTCGAATTTCCAATTTTGACAAGGCGTTAGCGGTTGAAGTTGGCTGCGACTAACAAAAACGCCTGTAATTTATATTTGATTTGATTTAAATTGTGAGGAATTTATTCAAATAAGAGCCAAGTTTTGCAAAATAATAATAATTTGTTGTTTTTTTGGCAACTAGACAGATATTTTTTTAGATTTCATGATTTTTACAATCCCAACGCAACGCTTCAATTTCGGTATGCCGCACTGAGCGAGAGCGTTGCGTCAGAAAACGCAACGCTCAACGCTCCAATTTAGGTTCGATTGTAAGGTTTAAATAAATCATTGACAAACGGCTGAAAAGTGTTGAAATTGGCATGAGCACTTTTTTGGTATTATTTCGATGCGAATGCGTATTCCGCCAAATAATTTGGCTGTGTTGTATTGCTTGATGTGTCGGCTTTCATTATACACCTTTCAAACCACGGAGCTCGAGTTCTGAAAAGAACTAGCTCTGGTTTAGATCTCTAAACGGAAACGAGAGTTCGAATAACCACGAGCACAAAAACATTTATTGGTAAAAAGTACCGAACATATGAAACTGATAAACATTGTGAGAATTTACTTCAGAAATTTGAACATTAATCGAAAAGTAAATATTTCTAAACAATGTGAGAATTCGGAATTTTATAAATAATAACCTGAAATAGGGTTGTCTACTGCCGGCGCCACACACCTAACTCGTTAATTGATTTACAAAAAATGTGTATGTTTTTGACCATCAAAGAAAACGCCTTAAAATTCCATATTTTCCAACTTCGAGGTCCAATTACCGCGGAATTTTAAAACTTATAAAAATAAATTTAATCGAAAGATAAGCCGTGCGGTATTGTTAATGCAACAAGGTGAAAATGATGTCAACCGGTTTATTGGTTTAGAAATTACGATAAAAAATATGGAAAAAGTAGAGGAAAATCTGAAAAAGTGACACAGTACCTATATCTCACTAACTAGAGCTGCTACAAATTAGTAAAAAACAGTAGAAAAACTTCATGCAACAGAAAAAAAGTGATTTTGTTGTCCTATGTTATCAATCAATCGATTGGTAATGTTACTCTTTCTCGAATTTATGAAAAAAAGGATCTGGGAGCTATATTCAATCACAAGATGTGCTTCTCGATATGTGCTTCTACATAGACTTTATGATTGCCAAAGCAAGGTCTATGCTCGGGTTTGTAGTAAGAAACTCGAATGAATTTTGTGATACGTTTGTCCTCAAAAGGCTATACTTTTCTTTTGTTAGATCCAACCTTGGATATTGCAGTATAATTTGGGATGCTCTCTATTCCGGGTATTCCTTAGGAATCGAAACAATCCACAAACGTTTTGCCAGGTATGCCATTCACCGCCTGCACTGCAATGGCAGGTGTCTCTTACTAGTTAGGACTGCCAACATTGGAAACTCGTAGGAAATTTTATGCTATAATGTTTATTAGAGACGTGGTGACATACCATATTAATTGCCATTTTTTGCTACAATTAATACTTTTCAACTGCCCCTCGCGGGACTTAAGATCATGGGATACATTTCGTATTCCCCGTTGCAGAACTAACTACTTCTTGAATGAACCGGTCAACCGCTGTTTCAGGCACGCGAATGAGTTAGGTCATCAGTTGGATTTATTCTCAGAAAGTAAGGATAGTTTTAAGGCTAAATTAATTGCATTGCTGCATAGTCAATATTTAGAGTCCGACTGATTAATCGGCATCGACTAGTATCGGCCAATAAAATTGGTATCGGCATCGGCCAAAAAAATAGGTATCGGCATCGGTATCGGCCTTTTTTGGCCGATACCACATCGGCCGTTTTTGGTCGATGACCATCGGCCTATTATTCTGCTTTCATTTTTTTGTTTTCATTTTTTGTACCAACGGGTTCTTATACCCCTTTTCAGTCATGTATTTTTAGATACTGTTTAATATAAATGTTTCCTAGAAATGTTTTTTTTTAAACTAGGTATTCTTAAAACACAGATTTTCTCGAAATGTCTCTTAATGTGGATATCAGAAGAAGGGGCATTTAATTTTTCAATCTTATCCTTCTTTTTTAATTGGAAGCATTTTTAACAGGCCTTTTATTTTTTCCAAATTTGTTTTCTGACTTCTTCCCACTGCATCTGTATAACGGGTCGCAATTTGAGAGTACAAATTTTAATATAAAAATCGTAATTTTAAGTTGAATAAAAAACTGAATTTGTATTCAATATTTACGTCACTATTTTTGTTTCTCTCTCAGTGGATAAATGCGATATATTTTTTTTTAATACATGTTAATGTATTAGAATTCTGAATTCTCTCGTTATTTTATTTAGTTTTTAATTATTTCTTTTCTCGTTGTTATTTAGTTTTTAATTATTTCTTTTCTCGTTGTTTTGTTATGTTGTGATGAATATTACAAACAATATGTAATAGTTCCTTTTGTTATTTTATAAAATATACTGTGTTTTTGATTGAATTCATTCGTGTTATTTTTTCTATGTAATCGGCATCGGCATCGGCCGATTTTCGCCAAACTCGCCCTTCCGGCCGATTAATCGGCATCGGCCAAACTCGCCCTTCCGGCCGATCAATCGGCATCGGCATCGGCCAAAACATTTGGTATCAGTCGGACTCTATCAATATTGCTTATAATTACTTCTATTTAAAATAACTTAAATCTAATCTATATCTAATCTATATGTGTAAAAACTAATTGATGAATAAATAAAAAAATAAATATATACATATATATGTAAATGTATATGCATACTAGTTAACACTAAAAAGAAAATTTCCATACTTAAAAAGACCGCAGCGGTCATTTTGATTGCTAATACCATTTATGAACGTATATAAACATGTATCAATGGAAACTTTTTTCTGGTACACATAATGTTATCTTCTAGTCTATATATATATAAATTAATCTTGGTTCGTTCGGATGCTTAAAACTTGAAAGCGACTGGACCAAATTGGATACTTCCTTCTGCGGGTTTGTTCGTAATTGCTACGCGAAGGCTTAAGAAAAAAGAAAATGTCATGGCACCACCAACATACATTTTTAGACAATAACTTTGGAACCATAAGTCACATCACAATTAAATCATACATCAATTAAATTTGGTACGAACTTATTATTTGTCATGTCCTTCGATAGAGGGAATGGGCGGGTATTTAACAAGGGGCGTGGCACCTCCCATACAACTCAAAGTTTTTATATGGAATAGCTTCGGAATTGTAAGTCGCACAGCATTGAAATTTGGTGTTCCGTCGCGTCGTCTCATAGAAGTATCATTCTGCTATAAAACTTTGATGGGCATTGGACAAGGGTCGTGGCACATTTGTTCAACCCAAACTATTCTTATAATTTTGGAAATGTTAGTCGCACATCAATGAAACTTAGTACGAACTATTTAGAAACAGAAAGCTGAATTTTATAAGCAATGGTTATACATATATACATAAATTCAAGCAAATGTTCGTTTATTTTGCTTGCGGCCAAAATTACCGCAATTAGTCCAACTAGGTGTATCCATTAATAATTGTAAAAGTGCACATCGGTTTGGCTAATTGATGATACTTGATTAAAAAGTAAAAGTCACCAAAGGTCATAAAAAATATGAAGAAAAATACAGCCATTTAAAAATCCAAAATCGTCAAAATGAACGCTAATGTTTGTAGTCTTTCTAATGTTAAAGTGAGGTCATAATAATTAATTAATTGACTGGCATGACAGCCCGATACCGTGACTAAGGCCTAGCTACCCGCAACCATCCGTGTTGTGCGTGCGAATTTTTACAAGGTTGGAAGGGACCTACAGTTTTATGCCGATTCCGAACGGCGAGTTGGGAGCTTTTTCATAGGCAATTTTACTCTCAGAGGTTTGCCATTTCCTGCTGAGAGGACAGCCGCCGAAAGAAAAATTGTTGTTTTTCTTTTTTCAGTGTTAGCAGCAATGGCGTCTTGAACCTGGGTGCGAGCGTCGCATTTGACTCGCGGCCCCACGCACTAGCCAGCTGAGCTTCGGCTGAGGTCTTGCACTCTTTAAATTTGTTGCAAGGGATTTTGTATACCTATGCACTAGGGATTGCAATCCCGGACCAGTTTTACAATCCCGGGATTTTCGGGACTGAAAATTGTAATTCCGGGATCCCGGGATTTTTTCGGGATTGAATATATTATTTTAACGAACTAAATCAGACGTCATTTTCAATCAAATACATTTTATTTTCGTATTAAATACATTCTGTGTTCCTTAAAACTAAGAACAAAATATTCATGGCAAATAACATAAAATTAATAACATAAAAATGCATTCAATTGCCAAACTAGGAAAAAAAAAAACAAGTAGCCGATGGCAAAAACAAACAATAATAATAATTAGACTTTAGGTAATATCTTACAACTATTAATGCATTAAGGGTATTATCTGCTAAACGAGATCTTAGCTTGCTGCGTATATTGCCTGCTGATGAAAAGCATCTCTCTGGTTCAATACCAGTAGGTGAAATCGTATCTAAATATTCATATACTTTTTGCAAGTTTTGGCCGCGGTTTCCGCCATTTAAAAATAAGTCAAACTCGGTATGAATAACGTCAATAAGACGACCTCTTACATTTATAGGCGCTGTTAATTGAGCGTCACATTTATTAATGGGTTTATTTAATTTAATTTCTAGTGACGTATTTCCGTCTGTATCACTAGAGTCATTGTCAAATTCATTCTCAAGTTCAGTATACCTTGTGCTGTGGGTAAGCTTTTTTTGTTTCGATCCCGGGATCGGATTTTGTCAATCCCGGGATTTTTCGGGACTGAAATTGTCCGGGATCCCGGGATTCGCGATCCCGCGATTTCAATCCCTACTATGCACATATATGTATGTACAATTGTATAAATCAAGGCAAGGGCAAGTGTTGTAAGAGGTATGTGTTAAGCGAGAAGTGAGGTCTACCTGTACTGCAGTCGGCAGGAGCCTTGAGGAGCAAGACAAAGTAAAATCTTTGCAGCGTAACCCAAGTCAACCTAACCTAACCACGTTCCATTTAGAACTTTAAACTGTTTATTTTGCGCGCTCATTCATGCTAACTACTCGTATGTTGTGTAGTATTGTCGACATAAGAAGTTTGAAGTTTAGAGTTCTTGAAAACCCTATCAAGCCATCGTTACGTGATTTGTTGCTGTTCAGTTAATATTTCACGAGCTGTTTGTGGGGTTAGGTCGACCGCTGGGTATTGACACGCCCCAGTATAAATTGGGTGTTTTGTTTTCTGTTGTGCTCGCTGCCATTTGTTCGAGTTAGAGTGCCAATTGGCTGCTATTAATCTGCATAAGTCTACTTCAGTTTCTTTCTTCACAACACATTTTTCGTGGTTTGTTGTACGAACTATTTACTTATGTACATACATATGTATATTTTTCTGCACTAAGATTATGCCTTGCATGCACCAGGCAAGCCCGAAGAAACATACATACATACATATGTATTTACATACATAAGTATTATATATTCATATGTACATACATATGTACCTATGTATGCAGTAGGTGGCCATTTTTCGGCATTGTGCAATAATGTTTGCTACGGAGTGGTTTCGTGGCCAGGTTTCTTTGTTATTCTATTGCTGCTTGTTATTATTTTTTTATTTGAAACTGAAATAGGTGCAGAAATTGATTGCCCACACGAGGCGATCGCAAGAATCGGCTCTCTGCAAATACTCGTATAAACTGGTTAGCGTTGCGCTGCGCTGTGCTTTAATGACATTGCTATGTTTGGCTCAATGCTTGTTCCACAGGTCTGCATCTGTCTGTATCCCCTGGGAAAACAAGTTTTGCTCAGATCGAGCCAATCGCTGTGGTTATTCTGAATGTTTGATGTTGCAGCCTGCACGAAACGATGTAATGCAGTTCACTTTAAATAGCAGGCAACATGTTCGAGTCTCGAAGCCGCGGACGCCTTGTGTTCTACACTAAGCATTCGTTTTTAAAAGATTTCAAACGTTATCTATACATTTTCCGCATTTAAACCAACGTCAGAGCTAATGAACGGCCAGTGGCCAAGAATCTCTCTATGACATAGGATACATGTTTTGGATCTCAGCCTGTAGTATCATACCTCTTAATTTTATTCTTCTATCTTTATTGGTTAGGAGCAGGGGCGGATTCAGAAAACTATTTGGGGGGCCGGGTTCAAAAAGTAATACTTTAATATTCATAAATATTTTTGTATATTCCTTTAATTTGTATGTAGTTTTAAGGTCGACCCTAATATTTCGGGGGGCGGTTCAACCCCCAAAACCACCTCCTGAATCCGCCACTGGTTAGGAGTAAAGAAAAACATGTTTTCATCCATAAGCAAGGATTAATTATGGAAAATTCATTATTATTTTTTTTAAATTAGCTTTTCTGATAGGTTTTTTGACTCACAACAATAACACTGTGCGTGAAATTTGCCCTCAAAAATTTAGACATGGGGGGGACCTACTAGGTGAGTTTTCTATAGGTATACTGAGTTGAGATCCACCAGCCGTTTGGTAAGATTGGCTCTAGTTTAAGAGAAATCCGACTTTGAAGTTTGGTAATTTTCGTCAAGTTTGTCGCTTAAGTCTTCGAATGTTTAAATGCTAATAGGCCCTAAATCGTTCTGAATATCGCTTTACTGTCTTCGGCAAGTTTGTAGATATTTTAACGACCAACAAATTTGCTTAAGACACCAATCCAAAAAAAATACATTCAAACTGTGTAATTGCGATTTGTGCATTTTTTGCGCAGCACAACGTGGCGTATGAGTGTCATTTATTTATATTAATATTCAGTGTTGTGACTAATATATTAAAGTAGTGTAACTAATTACGTAGTATATTACTTTTGCTTTAAAAATGTAGTGTAACTAGTTACTTTTCCCATAAGTAATATTACTACTTTTTTCAAGTTACTTATTACAATATTACTTTTTAGTCAACAAAGTTCTAATTTTCATGTAAAACAGCAGCACTGATAACATGATTAAGATCCATTACAATTATACAACGCTGCACATGTTCATACCAAACATAGCTCGCGTGTTTAATTTCCAACTGAGTTTGGTAGTGGAGAAACAATTAACATTTGCAAGCAAATTCAAGCGGTTTTAACAAAAAAGGTAACGAAATTCAAATTGTAATTCAAAATATACAAAATTCAAAAATAACTAAACAAGATGCCTGAAGTTTTATAAAATAAATATGAAATATGAAAAAAAAATCTTCGTTTATATTTTTGGAAAAAATCTGTAGAAATCATATACAGTCCCTATAATGAATTCGCACGGGACCAGAAAAAACTTCATTATATAGAAACTTCATTATATAGAAATTATGATTTTTTTTCATCTTTTATTTAAAATAATGAGGTATTTTAGTTTGGATTACACCCTTCCACTTTTCTTCCTCAACAAAGCCTTCTAATACATTTAGAGACTTAAAAACATTATTCGGTACGTTGCTCTTCATCTCCACAAAGGTTCGAAGTACTTCAAGAGAAGCAAAAATTCGTCCCAATGTAGGTAACACCGCATTAGCCAATTCTTCTTCACTGGCCATTTCGTCATCGTTTTCTGAATCTGCAAATGTAGAATTTTTTTCGAGAGAAATGCAACTTCGCTGCGATATTTTCACTTTATTCACTCAAAACAAACAATTGCTGTCAAAATTGTTAGTGATGTGAGTTTCTTCTTCTTATGCTGTTGTTATTTTTAACTTCTGGGGTTTCCCTAAATATGTTTTACTTTTTTTGGGTATTCAGTGTTGTTACTATGAGTGACAAAAAATAGCATGGACAAATGCATTATATGGAGACAAAAACAAATGAAAGCGAAGTTTTAAACTAAAAATTTATTCATTGTAGAGAAATATTCACTATATGGAAATTCATTATAAAGAGATCAAAATGCACTTAGAATAGAACGATAAAGCTGTGTCTTTGAAATTAATTCATTATACGGAGAACTTCATTATATAGAAGTTCACTATAGGGAAGTTCGACTGTATTTTTAAAATAATATATTACTTTTTGTGATACATTACTTGACATTTCCAGTAATAAGTAATGTAACGATATTACTTTCAAATGTCAGTAATGTGTAATAAGTAATATGTTACTGTCAAAAGTAATAAGTCCCAACACTGTTAATATTACAATTAAATGACACTCATACGCCACGTTGCGCTGCGCCAAAAAATTCACAAATCGCAATAACACAGTTTGAATGTATTTTTTTTTCATTGGTGTCTTAAGCAAATGTGTTGGTCGTTAAAACATCTACAAACTTGCCGAAGACAGTAAAGCAATATTCGGAACGATTTAGGACCTATTAGCATTTAAACGTTCGAAGACTTAAGCGACAAACTTGACGAATATTACTAAACTTCAAAGTCGGATTTCTCATAAACTAGAGCCAATCTTACCAAACGGCTGGTGGATCTCAACTCAGTATACCTATAGGAAACTCACCCAGTAGGTCCCCCCCATGTCTAAATTTTGGACTTGCACAGTGTAATTGATGTAGATATTTATATATAAAATATTCATATTCCATACTTAATTCTTGCTTATGGATTGAAACTTGTTTGTCTTGTCTACTCTAGGACAATGAAGGTAGAAAAATAAATTTAAGAGGTATGATACAACACGGAACGAAAAACGTACAAACAATTTATGAATATGTGCATCAACTTTATGAAAATACCATTATGGAACCAGTGAACGCGTTCACAAAAAGTTTATGAATGCATTCATATTCCTTCGGGTTTATCGAACGCTCATGATTGCGTTCATAAATTTTATGAACGCATACATAAGCATTGTTCATAAATCCGAAAGATTATGAACGAACTTCTTAGGAAAAAAACCTGAAAATTTAAATCCCTTAAATTTAGAAACATTTTTTAGAAACTTTTACAGCAAGGACAATTCCAATAAATTTTATAGAACTTACAAATGATGAAAATTTGTTATAGTAAACATGTTAAGTAATTATTAATAATATTGTAACAATTACATATTTTGTTTGTTAGTTATATGTATATATAAAGTAGTAATTAAGTTGTAAATGTTAATATTAATTTAATTGTTAATTGATTTACTAGGAATAATGATTTAAAAATTCAGTAAATTTACGATTTATATTAAACAGCATATGGCCGTCACACGCGTCCATGACTGCAAAAGAGAACTTGACAATTCTGTGGTCAAAGACGATAAAAGCTTAAGTCGACTTAATCATCGTTGAATTGACGGTGCTAGCATGTTCCTTTTAAACGTGCTGCTCAAAATTGTACCATTTAACCTTAGTGTGTGTGCTGAAAAAAACACCCTTACCCGTGTGATGGGGTACCCGGGTACCGCAGTACAAATTGTATACAAATTTTTCACCTTTTGTTCGCACTGTAAGAAATTTTACTGTTTTTGCTTAGTTTTAAAGCTCTCAGTAATATAAAAGTACATTTTGGGATTTCCCTTGTTATAAAAAATGGCTTGGAAACTTGTTTTTTTAATTTCATAAAAAGGGGAATACCATTTATACGCTGCTATAAATTTCAATGGAAGGTCATTCCCCGCGGAAATTTTTGACATTTGAACTTTGTAACAAATTAATTAGTCGTTAGTAATTAGTTTTAATTGTGAATATTGTGAAAGATCTGAACAAATTCGGAAATTAGTTCTTATTCAGCAAGAGCTCGTTCTGAAAGATTTATCCCAGTCGAAATTCAAGAAATACTGTGCGAAAGTAAAAGTGATGAAGAATTTTCCATTTCCGAAGGCGAAGATGAACATATTCCATCAGTTGACGACGCAGCAATAGAAGCCTCTGGCGCTGAGCCTGCGGCTTGCATAGAAACTGACAGTCTCATATAACCCAAATGGTAGTGGCGAAGAGAAATATCCAAATATCGAACTTTGTGGTAAAGATGGCATACAGACTTGAGCCATTTCGGCGTAGTGTGCCAGCGTAGTGGCCTCGATTCTTTCTACAATATATGCACAGCAAAAGCTATATTCAAAAGTATTTTATCAAGTGAAACATGTGCCATAATTTGGCGTGAAACCAACCGAAAAGGACGCTTTACGCAATACGAGTATATACCCTCGAAACCTGAAAAATATGAGTTAACAACTTTTTGGGCTTGTGATGCAAGAAATTCTTATCATCTCCAAGGTCAACTGTACCCGGGAAAACCGAGAGGGTTGTTTTGGATCTGGTTTGCAAATATAAAATAAGTTTATATAACCAAAATCAATTTTTTCGTTTCCTCAAAATCGATTGAGTGATTGTTTTCCTTTGATAAAATTGTTTTATTACAGATTATTAACTTAAGAAAGTTTTACTTACAGGAAAAATTTATGAAATCCATGCAACTCCATATAAAATGTATTGGGGTACCCGGGTGCCCCAGCACACGGGTAAGGGTGTAAAAAGTAAAATGTTGTGCCACACCCTCCAAAATAAAATAAATGGAATTAAACACTCGAAAATAAAGACAGAATACCATTTTGGGAGTTGTAATGAAGATTCACCTTTCTAGGTTATTCGCAAGTACACGGTGGACGGAAAGTTTCTGCATACATCGTTTCAATTGTATATAATATACTTAAAATTCTGAATGCTTGTTTTATTTGAAAACGAAATGTGGAAATCCCCCAATAATGTGATGGTTTGAAAATCCTAAGCAGTTCCCTCATAGATCTACAGCGATTTTAATGCAGGACGGTGCGCGATGTCATATGGCGAAACAGTCAATAAGTGTTGCTAAAAGTCTATTTAAGCTAGTAAGGGAAGACTGGCCGGGAAATTCGCCAGATTTTAATCCTATTGAACATATCTGGTCCAGGATTCAAGATTCAGTATTTCGGAGTCCAAAACCTACCAATAGACTTCAACTCATTGAGAGAGTAAAACAAGAGTGGGATGTCATATCATTGGCCGAAACGTCGGTCTTGTGCGAAAGTTTTCGAAAGCGAGTCCTAGAGTGCTACGAAAAAAATGGCACACATACACAATATTAATGATCAATTGAGTTTTGTTTGGATATGATTTAGTGGTTTAAATAACAAAAAATTTGAAAAGCAATACAAATGATCCTTAACGGTGTTTTTTTTGTATGCAGAAACTTTCCGTCCACCGTGTATATAAAATTTCGATATAAAAGTGATTTGGGTACCCGGGTACCCCATCACACACATAAGGGTTAATCAACTAATTACTTAATTATTAAGTTCTTGCATCAAAATATGCATGTTAGATGTTTTGTCTGTAGATATAGAGAGACTGTAGAAATAATTAAGCAAGATATAACGGTACTTTAGTAATGAGCACAATATATAATATATTATTATATATTATACTAGCTGACCCGGCGAACTTCGTCTCTCATGACATTATTTGCGGTTTTTATAATGAAATACGTGAGATGGCGAATCTATGGCGATGCAAATTGACGAAGAAAACCAACTAATAGGAGGAGCTACTGATTAACGCAATCGAGGCCCACAAATAAGCAATGTTGCTGCTAAGTTTCAGTAAAGAAATGGACTGCGCTTGAACCAAAATTAAATGATATGGGCGGTGACGCCCCTTATGCAATGTCCGCACAATGCCCTCTGTCGAAAGAGAAAATGGTGGGTTCGTACTAAGTTTCATTGCTGTGCGACTTATAGTTCAGCAAAATATTTGGGTCACAAAAATGGCCACGCCCGTTGTCTAACGCTCATCAAATCTTACCAGTATAATGACTCATCTATGGAACGACGGGGTACTAAATTTCAGTGTTGTACGACTTACAATTTCAAAGATATTCTATATTAAAGATTTGGCTTGTATGGGCGGTGCCACGCCCCCTTGTTCAATACCCTCACCATTCCCTCTGTCGAAAGGGAAAATGGTAGGTTCATACTAAGTTATTAAATATTTGGGTCACAAAAATGGCCACGCCCCTTGTCTAACGCTCATCAAATCTTACCAGTATAATGACTCATCTATGGAACGACGGGGTACTAAATTTCAGTGTTGTACGACTTACAATTTCAAAGATATTCTCTATTAAAAATTTGGCTTGTATGGGCGGTGCCACGCCCCCTTGTTCAATACCCTCATCATTCCCTCTGTCGAAAGATATCATATGAATAAATGGTAGGTTCGTACTTAGTTTCATTGCTGCGCGATTTATAGTTCAGCGGAATAATTGGGTCACAAAAAATGTGCCCTCGCCCCTTGTCCACCGCCCATTAAATCTGACCAGTAGAATGACTCATCTATGGGACGACACTATACTAAATTTCAATGCTGTGCACCTTACAATTTCGAAGATATTCTATATTAAAGATTTGGCTTGTATGGGTGGTGCCACGCCCCCCTGTGCAATACCCGCCTCATTCCGTCTGTCGAAAGATATGAGTACATGATATGTTCATACTAAGTTTCATGGCTGTGCGACTTATAGTTCAGCGAAATATTTGGGTCACAAAAAATGTGCCACGCCCCTTGTCCAACGCCCATCAAATCTTACCAGTAGACCAAATTTTGATGCTGTGCGCCTTACAATTTCAAAGATATTCCATTTTTACACCCCCTCGTCCAATACCCGCCCCATTCCCTCTGTCGCAGGACATGACTAAATAGTAAGTTCGTAGTGAATTTAATTGATGTGTGACTTATGGTTCCAAAGTTATTATCTGAAAATGTGCAGAATTCACGGTCAAATATGGCATGAATTTCCCGACTTTTCCAATAGATTTTCCGGAATTTTCTTTTCGCACGAACCTGAACTGACTTAATACGAATCCAACAAAACAAACCCCATGAAAATCGGCCGTTCCGTTTGAGCGTGAATCGCTTACACACATACTGCCACTTTCTTTTATATATATAGAAGATTATAATGGCCTTTTTCTCGCTGTGCATAACAAAAGAAACTTTTACAATCAAAGTGTAGTTTGCTGAGTAAAGGTAAATTACAGTTATATTTTGTATTAAATATAAAAATAAATCCATAATTTCACGCCTGCTATAAAAAGGTTTGAAGCTACGAAAACTTTCAAAACAATTCATCGGGGCGGCCCAAAACGAAAAACTTCAAAAAGAATGGACGGACAGTACCAATAACAAGCTGGGCCCCGCGGCTTTGCATGCAAATATAAAGTCAACGGGCCAATAAATCAAGCTTGTAACCCTTTGTTAATCCCATCACATTTTTACGAAAAAATACTTAAAAAAAATACTCTAATTATTTCTCATTTGAAGTACTTTAACCAAGCTTGAAGTCAAAAGGCGTAAAAAATCATGTTTCTTCATACAAACTTTTAACCCTTGGTCCACCCCTTAAGTTTTGATTTAAAAAAATGAGAAACGCGTGTAAAATTATGTTTGATTTAAAGTGTTTTCACCAACTTTGAAGCCAATAGGCCAATCGGTTCATGGTTTTTTCGTAGTCTTTCCGTATACGCACCGTAACCCTTGGTTCACGCCGTTAAATTTTGATTTTCCAAAAATTCAAAAATACGAATTATTTTTGATTTGGGGTATTTTCACCAAGTTTGAAATCGATAGACCCAATCAATCGCGTTTCTTCATACAACACCTTAACCCATGTTTTGCATTTTTGCACCTCATTCATTTTTCAAGATGTATCTACAGTTTTAACTTCATATTTTTAGCCTCAGCGGTTTGGGCTGGGCGATGTTAAATCAGTTAGTCAGTCATAGAGTAAAAAATTGGTATCGGCATCGGCCTCTTTTGCATTTTAAGTTGAAGAACAAACTCAATTTTAATGCAATATTTATTAATAAGTCGAGTTTTCGTCAGTATTTTTGTTTATTGCAGTGGACACTTTGTATATATGTGATATACTACTGTGTACAAAGAATACCCGGAATTGGATTTCTTCGATTAGCGTGGTGTTGTGCATTATGAGTTCTTTCCGCCGGGCCAAACTGTCAACAAGGAATATTACTTGAGCGTTATGCGTCGTTTGCGTGAAGCTATTCGCAAAAAGAGGCCGGATTTATGGAGAGACAACTCTTGGTTTTGCATCACGATAATGCACCATCTCACACGGCATTGGTTCTTCGTGAGCATTTCGCCAAGTCATATCGTTCCACAGCCACCGTATTCGCCTGATTTAGCTCCTTGTGACTTCTGGCTATTCTCCAAACTCAAAAGACAACTTCGAGGACACCGTTTTGAATCGATTGAAGAGATTCAACGTGAATCGCCGCGCGCATTAAAGGCCATACCGGAAGGTGACTATTTGGCATGCTTCGAAGATTGGAAAGTCCGTTGGCATAAGTGCATTGCATCGGGGGGGGGGGGGGACTACTCTGAAGGCGATGAAATTGATTTGGAAGAATAAATAAAGATTTTTTGAATTATAAACAAATTCCGGGTATTCTTTGTACACAGTAGTACATACCTATTATTTTTTTAATACATCTACAGGATTATCTTGTGATTTTGTTTAGTTTTTAATTTTTAATTTTTTCGTTTTCGTGTTATTTATGTGAAATATGTTACAAACAAATGTATATTTATTATAGCCCCTTCGTTTTTGTTCTTATGTAGAATAAACTGTTTTTGATTGAATCCATTCGTTTTATATTTTCTACGCAATCGGCATTGGCAGATTAATCGACATCGTCTAAAAAAGTGGGAATCGGTCGAACTCTAACAATAACCATAGCTTGTTGCTCTTTTCCCGTATAAGATGCAAGTGGAACTTCGTTTTGTTGGTCGACAAGAACAGCAACCACAGCGTGTCGCTATTTTCTCTTCAATGCTTCAAAAAGCCGCATGCGATCATTACTTTCTTCTAATCTATGTACTGTTTGTTCTGTGATATAACAGAAATAAAAACTGTCTAGTTCTCTTCGTATTGTTGATAGCAGAGGTCGTAATGTTAAATTAACCGTGGTCATAATATTACGACCCCAACAACTTTGAATTTGTATGAGATGCGCGTTCTGTATTATGCCGTGAACACATAGACGACGGCAGCGACACGACAACATCTGTCAAAATATAGATTCAGAACAATGGTATGGGAATGATTATTTTCACGACAACACGAACACCGAACACAGATGCCGCTGTCGCCAAGCTTAGAGCTAGTCTCTATGTCGTAGGCGACAAAACCATAGTAATTGGTATCACTGCTTAAATTGGCAACATCGATTGCTTGTTTGCATACTTTGCTCAGCTGCTCCATGAGCCAAATGCGTAATATTTGTTATTTTGGTAAATTGGAAAATTTAAGCATCACAAAACATATGATTGTTGTGCTGTTGCTGCCGCCATTATTGCAATTACGTTGCCAACTACATCGCTACCATTGAAGCCGTCTATATTTTGACAGATGCAGTTTTTCGCTGCCGTCGTCTATGTGTTCGGGGCATTACAGCCATGCAAAAGAAATATATTTCTAGCGCAAATGGTATTTGTCTGAGCTAAACTGTTCGAACAAATACAACATTCCTATAGATGGTGGTATAAATGAATGTTGTGTGGGAACACACTAGCCACCTAGTGGTGAAGACTTTTTCGATAGCTGTTCGGCATTCGACATCGAAATTTTGAATGCGAACGAGCGGTTAGAACGCCAGCAGGCGGTGACATGTTTTTTCTATTTTATTCTTGTTGTTGAGCTTGTAACGGACAGTTGTGTTGTGAAGTAAAACGTAGGTTAGAACCTACAATTGGTGACCTCGCATTGTTTGCAACGTAATTCTATCAATTACACGCCGTCATGCTGCTTAAAGCGTCCGAGATCAAAGCAGCCACAAACGAGGATACGCGGTCTCTACAACAAGAGCATCCGCCAGGCTCCGCGGCTCAACACAGCACAATCGCCACTGACCAGCAGCATCGCCAGCAATCAGCCGCCCTTCTGGTGGACCGCATCGAACGCGTGGAACTGCCTCCCTTCTGGAACCAAAGGCCACAACTGTGGTTCACATCAGTCGAGGCCCAGTTCGAGTCACGCAGAATCACGGCTGGTGCGACCAAATACCAAACAAATACCGATCAAGATCAAGAGACATTGGCTGTTATCGAACACATCGTGGCTAGACCCTCAGCAAACATGCAGGCAAACGCAAATTACACCATATGACAACCCGTTCTCATTTAACTGACTACAAATGACACCATTTATGACAAGTTAAGGAATGCAACCGCTTATGCTCCCACCAAAATTGCTGACACAACAAAAACGATGTAAGCGATCTGGTGCAGCTGCACAAACATCTCGAACAGGCAGAACAGCAGCACAGCAGAAAAGCTTACGACAGCTTACCAGGAATTGCAGCAGCAGTGACAGCGGCTACCAGCGGCTTAGGGTAATGTTTAAGCGTGGGCGCTCTGCTTAGCAGAGAAATTAATGAATAGAATAAAGCAGACTCAATTTGGAGCTCAACGGAGCAACACCACCGCTTTTTAATTTGACATAGTCAGAACAGGGCATTATGCATGCATCAAAAATGCTTTACTGAAGCATTTTTGGTTTCAAAACGCTCGTCTACGGGGTGGAGCTGGCAGACAAACAGCCGTCTGCACTACTTAAAGAGATGAACAGACTCGGAGGCTCGGGTAGACGACCTGGCAAAACTGGTCGAGAAACTTACTCAGAAGTTTCGTGGCCAACGACTCGATACATCGTCACGGATGTATCTTGTACACCATGCCCAGCACGACTACAAGGCCATGAGGTGCAGTTTGCTACTACCACCGTAGATTTGGCAACAAGGCAAAGAAGTGCACAGTGAAATGTCCTGGGCCAACCAGGGAAACAGAGTCGACTGCCAATAGACTCGGCGGCTACTGTCGGTGTCGCACATCCCCGCCGCCTCTTTATTTATGATCGCATCATTGGCACGAAACTCTTCGTCGATACCGTTACTCTAAGTGCCATTGTGAATGGCTTGTGATGGAAGAATACGCATATATATTAAACCACAGAGTAAACAGTATTACATAATGCGTACAGTAGAGAGTACAGAGTATCTCATACAAATTCAGAAATGTTAAGGGATAGTAATATTACGAGCACTGTTAATTTAATATTACGTCCTCTGCTATTAACATTACGACCAGAACTCATTAAACTTCCTATCCTATTTTGAACCGACCTATTTCCTCTTCAAAGCGTCAACGGTCAGTAGAGGAGACCACCCACCCGGAGGCTAAAAAACCGTGCAGCCTTTCAGCTGCCCCGAGGACCTACAGCGAAATTCTCGCGGGCCACATCTTAGTGGCGGTGGTTGACGAGAGCGACCCCGACGGCTGCATTTCGCCTGATCAATGGAAGACGGTTGAGGCCAGGCTAACACCGATCTTCCTCCCAATCCTGGACGAGCATCCTGGCGATGCACCTTCTTGTCGCGACGGCGGATGGCATCAGGGCCATGTGAAGTTGATCGCTTGCGCCAACCAAAGGTCCGTGGATCTTTTTAAGATCGCGATCTCCAGGGTGGGCGAAGTATGGCCAGGCGCGAAGCTAAGGATCAGGTCCCTAGCCGGCCAAGAGCACGTGCCTGGATCCCAGCTGAATCCTCAGACCCGAAAGTTATCCTGGAGATAATTAGGAGAAGCAATCCAAAGCTGGTGACCTCCAATTGGAGGGTGAATCGGCTGGAGGAGCCGAGAGGGGATTTTAGATCCGCCATATTCCTGGTGGATTCTAATTCCCTGGCCGCCTCGTCAGCCACAAATGGAGTCATTGGATATGCTTTCTCCTCCATAACCTTGAGGGTCTTTAAGAAAGACGGCGACACCAGCGGCGTCAAAGCCGCGTCGGAAGCACCTACTGTAGCTGACCGAAAGCTTGCGGAAAGTGCCCCCCGACCAGTGATAGCCTCATCCAACCAATCCTTATCTTTGTCCAACTCTGCCGCAGGTATTTCAGCTGTAGCCGACCAGAAGCACGCAACTGATAATGCCTCCTCGCATGGGTCTAGTGTCAGTGATGATACTGACATGGAGCTGGCGGACTTCTTTCGTTCATCCCTGATGAACGAAGAAGATCTGCTGGAGTCAGACCCTGATGACGCGGCTAATATCATCGTGGTAGGGGCCACTAGCACCACTCAAAGCAATAATGCTGAAGGTGGTGCAAATTAACCTCCACCACTCTAAGGCTGCGGCCGCCAGCCTCATTCTCCGCTTGGTAACGCACGGAGATGACATCGTCCTGATCCAGGAGCCGTGGATTGTGAACGGCCTGGTACGCGGCCTCAGGACTAAAACTCACAAATTGCTATATGCGGCGCAGGCAGGTAAGCCTAGGGCGTGCATATTAGCACAGAATAAACAGTATACAGAAGGCGCATCTGAAATAATTTTGCGATTTCATATAGGACGCGGGCGGGAGCAGCAAAGATGAGGAAAATGTATATGGAACCGAGAGACTTCGGCTATTCGAAGATATTCGCGATGACTTCGGCACACTTCTTAATTCGAAGTCAGCTTTCATAATTTGCTTTATGTTAATGTGGTCAGTCGTTCGCATAATTGTGTGCGCTGACAGCGATCGCTGGCGCTGACTTCACATGCTTGGCTTTACTCGGGCACTTTGATATGGTGGTTGTTTTGGTAAAGCGTTCGCCAGTCACTTTTTCTTATGCAAATTTTGTCTGTCCGCTTCTTGTTCCGATGATTTCGAAGTGGATAATAATACAGCAATCCTTGCCGATTTCATATTAAATGATAATTTTCAGAACTGTTCTGAATTTACCATTGATTTAGCGTCTTTAAGATATTTTTTGGGTTATGTTGTTTACAAAATACTTCCCAAAATAAACTGTGAAACATGTACAGGTGAATTGAGAAAAGAAGATGAGGTACTAACAGTTCCTAGTGAACTTTTCATATTTCACAAAAACTTTAACTCTCTCAAAGATTTCGGCAATCTTATTAGTCCATCGCAAATTCTATTAGAGATAAGCAAAGTACACATTTCAATTTTCCGCAGCATTTTTGAAAAACAGCCACAAATTCTAGGCATAAAAAATTTAATAAAAGTTAAATGTCAAAATGCTACACCACAATGGTTTTCCACATGTCCTTATCATAAAAACACAATTTTGGATTTTATGATCTTAGTTCTTCTCAGGAAGCATTGTTCATGGGCCTTAGAAAAGAAAAATTTAACTAAACCCCGAAAACTTAAAATCCTAAAATCGTAATAAACTCTGGTTATTTTGACCAAACTTATTCCCACAATTGGCGGTTTTTTAATCGTAGTATTGTGAGTCGTTGAGCTCCTTACAGAAATCAGCCAAAGCAAAAATTTATTCTAACTTCAGTTGTTAGCCAGCGACAACAACAACCACAGGCTGTAGCCTTTCCTCATCTAATCTAAACTAATAATCTAATTTATATTAGATTACTTTTTAATAATTTTGCTTGGAAAAAATTGCATTTGGCTAAAAGAACACATTGCAAGTAAAACGAAAAATAAGAATAAAATAAAAATACTAAAAAACACATAAAAATACTAAATGATATAAACTTTAAGAAAATAAAAGGAATAAATAATGAAGAAAAAGTTATAAATACCAACTAAATAAGAATAATAACAATAAATAACAATAATTAATAATTAATAATAATAATAAATACCAATAATTAAATTGATTTTTTGTTTTGTTAATTTAATTAACAAAAAATTTCAATTTGTAAGCTATTCTCAATAGCATTTACACTTTTGACAATTTATCAATTAAAGAGCTTTTACTTTTAGAAATAGAATGCCAATTCTTGACAAATAGTAAGAACTTGACAAATAGTCAATATGGTGAATTTATTAAGAATTGGGCTGTTAATACATGAATTTGAAAAATTTATCGGTATGAATTTTATTAGGCCAGAAGGCAACGTAGCCAACATGAATGCCAACATTGCACAGCAGAAATTCATGGTTTTGTTTTTGTATCAATAAAGAACGCACACTCTACTGTACGCCTTTGCGAATTCACATGGTTCATTATTCATAGCAGTACCGAAAGTCATGGAAATTCAATTTGCTTTTCATCTTGTGCAGTTGCTCGTATTGTTTCCAATCGCCTCAGCGCATACACAAGCAACACGCACGTTTATTTTCACACGGACACACACCCTTGCATATTCGAATTTGCAAACGGTACGCCGCGGCGCGCCGTCTCGTGCAAATCAGCACAGCACAGCTCGCAATTGATGTTCCTTGTCGAACACCCCAACAGAGAATGAAGGTGATCTTCGAAAATTTAAGTTTGCTGAAGTCAGCGACAAAACTTCGTATAGCCGAAGTACTACTGTGCCTCGTCCCCTTTACTGCTTCCCCCCGCATCCACAAACGGGCCGTACCGCTGAAACCCGCAAAGAAAATTTTCTTTACACCAGATGCGCATTCTGTATATTGTTTGTTCTGTGATATTAGTCAACAACAAATTGAGTACTTTTCTACTCTCGAATTACAGCAACGGGGACATGGTAGCGGCAAGCATCGAGCTCGATTCGAGGAAGCTCTGGATCGTCCCGGCCTACTTAGCACATGACCATCAATCCCTTCCAGAAGACGGCCTATCCAGGTTAGTACATCATGCTGCTACTGATAGCGTAGATTTGGTGATAGGCTGTGACGCCAATGCGCATCATGAAGTGTGGGGCAGCTCTAATACTAACTTAAGAGGTGAAGCTCTTTTCGATTTTATCCTCTCTAATAATCTTCATATATGTAATAAAGGTAGGGAGCCTACCTTTATTACTAGAAACAGGCAAGAAGTTCTTGATCTCACTCTTGTCTCTCAAAATGTATCAAACCGATTGAGTAACTGGATGGTCTCCAAGGATCACTCTTTTTCGGATCACAGATACTTACAATGGGAGATTTCGGACAAAGCTCCAAGTCAACCCCTCTTTAGAAATCTAAAAAAGGCCAATTGGCCTCTTTATTACGACACGGTCCAGTGCCTTCTCCCAGCTGACATTCCAAGACCGCTCGGCAGTAAGGATGCTCTGGATAAGTCAGTTGAGTCATTCACGTCGATGCTGAATGCCGCCCTTGACATAGCTTGCCCTTTGAGGAAGCTGTCCACGCGGAAAAGATTCAGACCCCCTTGGTGGTATGCTGAAATCAGTGAGCTCCGCCTAACAGCCAGGAAGTTATTCAATAAAGCTAGAAGGTCATGTACTGATGAAGTCTGGCTAGAATACAAGCTGGCTCTCAAAGCCTATAAAAATAGGTTAAGGAAAGCTAAGAGGGATTCCTTGAGAGACTTCTGTGGTAACATTGAGCTTACCACCGAAGCCTCTAGGCTCAGGAAAATACTCTCCAAATGCCCATCTAACACCTGTTATCTCCAGAAGGAGGACGGGTCATGGGCCTCTAGTAGTGAAGAATCACTAGATATTCTGCTAGATACCCACTTCCCGGGTGGCTCTAAGGACCAGGCGGGCCAGTCTCGAACGGGTAACCACCTTCCGGTCCCAGATGTCGACCTAATTGTGACTAGACAGAAATTGTTATGGGCCGTAGATAGTTTTGAGCCCTACAAAGCGCCGGGACCCGACGGCGTCGCCCCGATAGAGATTCAGGTCACTAAGAACCTGATTCTTCCATGGTTACAGGAGATCATGAGGAGTTGCCTAGTCCTGAATCACATACCCAGCAACTGGAAACATGTGAAGGTAGTTTTTATACCTAAGGCTGGCAAAAGCTCGCATGTTCATCCTAAAGACCTCAGACCGATTAGTCTCTCCTCTTTCCTTCTCAAAATCCTAGAAAGGTTAGTGGATACTCATATTAGGCAGTTGTTGGTCGATCGACCAATCTCGCCCTCACAGCATGCGTACTGCAGAGGTAAATCTGAAGAAACCGCTCTGCATTGCTTAATCCATACCATAGAGAAATCACTTGAGTGCAAGGAATTTACTATGGTATCTTTCACGGATATTGAAGGAGCCTTTAACAACATCAGATCGGAGGCCATTACCGACGCGCTTGCAGACCTGGGTGTAGGTGTGCCGCTAGTAGCACTGATTGAGCAGCTACTTCATAGCCGCATCATCAATGCAAGTCTTGGTAGCGCATCTGCAGTAAGTTCTGTAAATAGGGGGACACCCCAAGGAGGGGTCCTCTCGCCTCTTCTTTGGAATTTAGCGGTGAACACACTGCTAATGCGTCTGGAGAGGGCGGGGTGCAGGGTAGTCGCCTACGCAGATGATGTTGCTATTGCGGTCTCCGGAAAGTTTCCTTCAATTATCAGGGATGTGTTGCAACATGGCTTGAACATCCTAACAAGTTGGGCCAGTGAAAGTGGTCTTAGCGTCAACCCACATAAAACGGAGCTAGTTCTCTTCTCAAATAAACATAGAATACCTGAGATTGATCCCCCGCGGCTGCAAGGGATCGCTCTGAATTTCTCCGATACTGCTAAATATCTGGGACTTGTGTTAGACAGGAAACTTAACTGGAAACCAAATGTCCTGGAGAGAGCCAAGAAAGCCAGTATTGCCCTTTATACATGTAAAAGGATGATAGGCAATGTATGGGGTACAAGACCACATATCGTACACTGGCTGTATACCGAGGTTGTTCGGCCTCTTTTGTTATATGGGATAGT
Source organism: Melieria picta (assembly GCA_964056695.1). Taxonomy (NCBI): domain Eukaryota; kingdom Metazoa; phylum Arthropoda; class Insecta; order Diptera; family Ulidiidae; genus Melieria; species Melieria picta. Next base: position 97,102,597 of record OZ057398.1, on the reverse strand, counting down.
AGTCTGGTGGCCTTCATTGGTCAAAAGGTCTCACTCCCAAATACTTACTAAAATTCAAAGGTCCGCAGAGTTATGTAAGTTGACGGAGGGCACCAATATTTTCGGTTGTTGACATTAGCACATCAGCTAACGTCAGCAACCATACAATACTGGTGGTCGCTCAAGTGGCGATTGGGTAATATGAGCAGCTTGCACTTTTGTTTATTGGGACAAAAGAGCAATGCACTTCAGTTATAGCGTCTGCGACTTATTTCGCAACGCAGTGCGGCGTTTGGTCGCTTGGGCAAAAACGCTGACAGGGCTGCGAGTACCGATTTCGTAATATCGATTTCGCAGCGCTTTGCAGCGATGGGTGTAGGTTAGCAAGTAAGATGATTTTAGCTGTTAATTTAGTCTTAAGTTGAATTTTCAAAAATAAAGACGACGCTCCGATCGAAGCGGAGCTAACTGGCGCCCGAGCAGGGACCCCAGGGATAACTGGCGCCCGAGCAGGGACGCCAGGGATAACTGGAGCCCGAGCAAATATAAGTTAAAATCGCGCACCCAGCCACAAAGTGCCCTCAAGTAGTGCAGTGGCTAGGATAACAGTGCGGCAAAAAAAAAATCGCCCTAAAGTAGTGCGTCAAAAAGACAAGTAACGCCCTCAAGTAGTGCGTCGAATAAAACAACTAACGCCCTTAAGTAGTGCGGCAAAAAGGACAAGTAGCGCCCTCAAGAAGTGCGACGAAGTCACTAAGAAGCAAAGAAAGGAGAAGGAGGCCCCTCAGTAAATATTGAACAGGACGCGTTGGACGCAAGCCGCTCCACGCTTCGAAGGTCGCGAACCAATCATCCAACAAAAATTCAAAAACAACAGTAATCCAGCAGCAAAACAGTAAAGTGGTAGCAGCAACGCAGCAGAAGAAACAGCAGCAGCAGCAGCAGTGAAAAAAAGCAGCAATGAAACAGTAAAGTGGCAGCAGCAACGCAGCAGTAAAGGCAGCAGCAGCAGCAGCAGTGAAAAAAAGCAGCAGCGAAGCAATAAAGTAGCAGCAACGCAGCAGTAGAGGCAGCAGCAGCAGTGAAAAGAAAGCATTATCTTGTAAGTTTGGAAGCACCTGAAATTAGCATCTAAGAAAAAAAACAAAACTAATTGGAGAATTGGAATCCATAAAAATTGCTTGAAGCAAATTGTTTAAAAAATTGAAAAGACATTGGAGTACAGTTAAATATATTGAAATGAAAGAAAATTGAAATAAGGTTGAAATGCATTTGAAACGAAATTGTAAGGATTTTGAAATGAAATTGAAAGAAATTGTTAATGAAATGAAATTGTAATGAAATTGAAATGAAATTGAAAAGAAATAATGGAACAACTTTAGGTGTATTAAGAAATTGTGTAACCATTAATAGTACAAGAATATGTAAGAAAGCCCAAGTAGTCGACATATCTAGTGACCCATGCGCACCAAGACTGTTGGACGGACTTAATTCGTCGTGTCTGCTAACTCACGGATACCACTTACCAAGGTTAGAGGAAATTTCTCCCGGTGTAATCCTGTTGAACGACTTCCATGGTCAATAACCAAACAATGGGGGGAACATTGCTAATTAAATTTTATAATTCCACTCTCAAAATTGATAACACGACTTACCGCAACCTAGAGGCACCCCTCATGGAAGCCAACCCTCCAATGGTACAAATGACTCCCCAAGAGGACGGCTTCCTTAACTTACTTTCTCTGGAGCAGCTGAACCAGCTCCATCTCAATAATACCAAGAAAATCAGTTCCCTAAAGTCAGCGTCGACAGTAAACAAGTATCTCACTATTTCATCTTCAATGTTGTTCATCGTCTGTCTGATTGTAATTAAAATCTGCTCTAAAAGTAGCACAAAAGTGGTTCTACAACCACCAACCCCGTCTGCGAATCCCATGCCGGGATCAAAGAATCAGCGACCTACCCTACTTTTAACGATTGGGGACAATCGTTTTTAAAGGGGGAGGAGTTGACGGACGGCACCAATATTTTCGGTTGTTGACATTAGCACATCAGCTAACGTCAGCAACCATACAATACTGGTGGTCGCTCAAGTGGCGATTGGGTAATATGACCAGCTTGCACTTTTGTTTATTGGGACAAAAGAGCAATGCACTTCAGTTATAGCGTCTGCGACTTATTTCGCAACGCAGTGCGGCGTTCGGTCGCTTGGGCAAAAACGCTGACAGGGCTGCGAGTACCGATTTCGTAATATCGATTTCGCAGCGCTTTGCAGCGATGGGTGTAGGTTAGCAAGTAAGATGATTTTAGCTGTTAATTTAGTCTTAAGTTGAATTTTCAAAAATAAAGACGACGCTCCGATCGAAGCGGAGCTAACTTGTATAAGTGGGGCCCTGCGGACTACTCCCACTAATGCTTTGGACGTTGTGCTTCACCTAATCCCATTAGATATCCTGGGAAGGCAATTGGCCGCCAATGCTGCCATCAGGATGCGCGCTTCCGCGCAATGGAGAGTTGGGCGTTACGGGCACTCCTCTATTCTTAATTACTTCAAAGGCTTATCTCAGAATGTTGACTACATGACACCCAGTCTGTCCTTTGATAAGGACTATCAGGTTGTTATCCCATCTAGAGCCGAATGGGAGCTGGGTGAGCCACCTACCAGCGGTGATGTCCATATTTATACAGATGGATCGAAACTGCTTGGTCAGGTGGGCTGTGGTATTTACTCAGAAGGATTAAACCTTAACTTAAAGCTCCGGCTGCCAGATTACTGTAGTGTCTTCCAGGCTGAGGTCACAGCAATCTGCGCAGCCTCCGATTGGCTCAGGGTAAACAGGATATCGGCTACTGATATCCTGATACTATCGGACAGCCAATCAGCTCTTAGAGCTCTGGATGCGGTCAAAACAACATCAAAGACTGTTCTTAGCTGCAGCAAATCTCTCAATGAGACTGCCAAGCAGCTTAATATTTGCCTATGCTGGGTTCCAGGTCATAGGGATATTCCAGGAGACTGTAGAGCGGACGAGCTCGCGAGACAGGGTACTACTGAGCAGTTAGGCCAAGAGTTGACCACGCTCGGTGTCCCTCTTTTAACATGTAAGCTTCGTACCCATGCGAGCTCTATACACGATACGAATTTAAGATGGGCTGAGGGGAACACAAGCTTCCTTGCGCGCCAACGTTGGCCAACCTTAAATCTTCGTCGTTCTAAGGAACTCCTCTCATTAAACAAAGCCCAGATCAGAACCATGATCGGTGTCCTTACGGATCACTGCCTCATTGGCACCCACGCAAAAAGGATGGGGCTGTTTTCGAACGACTTCTGTGGCAGCTGTTTGGACGAGGAGGAGGAAGAGAGCATTCCTCACTTACTATGCAACTGTCCTGCTTTATCCAGAAGAAGGCTGACCTACTTAGGCAACTTCTTCTTCGGAAGTCTAGTTGATAAGACCATACGTCGTCTACTAAGCTTCGTTAATAGCTCCAACTGGTTTAACGAGTGAGCGACATGATGCTCGATCTCATGTGGTATCACAATGGGCCGCTTGGCCTAAGTGTGCTCCTCCAGGAGCAGCCACACACTACCTACCTATCCTATTTTGAACGGTTTGCGAAGAAGAAAGCATTTCATTTTTAAAATGCCGAAAAAGGCCAAAGCGGAGGAGTATTTTCAACATTTTTGAAAAAGGCAGATGCGGAAAAGATCCACAGAAAGAAGGTACAAAGAGCAGAATTGAAGATTGCTGCGTTCTTTTTGTGTAGTCTCATTCCATTACTAAAAGAAATTTTTATTGATTCAAAATATTATTGATATTAGGTAGAACAAAGTGCACTGCCATGCATGAACTGTGCAACATATTGCAATCTAAAAAATTGTATATTTTGTTTATTGATGAATGAACCGATCAACAGTCAGATAGTTATGTATGTGCATGATTCAAAAATTACTTCTTCAGCATCGAGCTCTATGATGCTACGGATTGCGTTACTTGATAAACAAAATATTTCTTTTGACAATGTTATATGTAGTCCTCGCATGTGACAGTGCCAGGGTAATGGTGGCATCAAACAACTCTTTTTTTGCACACATGCAGCACGATGCTAATCACAAAATTATTTCAATGAAATTTATAAATCATTCATCAGCACTAGTAGTGACAGCTGGTATACAGTTTTTACCAGACGTAATCAACATTCTTGTTAGGGATACAGCTTTCTATGTTTCAAAAAGTCCGAAAAGTTCTGCACACTTAAGAGAGTTCCAGGTGATTTAACAACAAATAAAATAATTACGCCGGCTGCAACTCGATGGCTAGCAATGCAGCCAGCCACTTTATTAAGGAACTGGAAAGCACTACAATATTTTTTTGTATATGAAAACGAGTTCTCAAATAGAAAGCTCAAAAAATATTGAGAGAATTGAAAAGACCAGCTATTAAAATTTACAATTGACGGAACCAAAACAAAAATGAGAAACTGACAGCAACGAAAGGCGTTTGCATCATGCATGTAACATGGGCGTTTGTTCTTATTTGGTTGCTTTAAGACTTCGTTTTAAAACTTGTGTACATCAGTAGAGATGTTGAATAAATGTTTTAAACAGTCCTATTCTGGCAAACATAACAAAACTCACCATGCTGATTCAATTGAATAGATTCTATCATAGTGAAATCAATCAAGTGTACCAGGTAGATGACGTACACTTATTTCTCTGAGTAGCAATTGTCAAAAAAAAAAATACAGCGGTTGCGCTGGCCTGGCCATGTTGCCCGTTTGTCTGAAGATGCTCCGGCAAGGCGAGTCTACGAGACGGTACCCTCAGGTGGACGCCGCGGAAGAGGACGTCCTCATCTACGTTGGAAAGACTAAGTGTCGCAGAACCTGTCGGCGCTTGGAATCTCCAACTGGCGCCAGCAAGCACAGGACAGAACCGGCTGGCACGCTCTTTTGGATTCGGCCAAGACCGATAAACGGTTGTAGCGCCAGCTAAGTAAGTAAGTAAGTAAGTAAGCAATTGTCAATGTGTCAATTAATTTGTGTCAGTCCGATTAACCTTTATTTTTTGTGTCCCTAAAATAGCACAAAATTTAAAATTTACTTTCAGTACTCCAGAAATATATATTTATATGCGCGTATATGGCAGAAACATTTGTAAAAATTAAAAGAAAACCTTTTCACCATACCGACTTATTACCTTTTTAGCACTGATATGTACTGTAAATAGCTTTCCAAGGGCAAACAAATTGCATGCCTCTAAAAAACATAGTTGCGTGCAGAATGTTCAGCCTTAGGCTTGAAAGAGCCTGGAAGAATGTGAAGTTGGAGTATCATATAACTGTAAGTGACGATAAATTGTGCGTTATAGCGCTACAAAGTAGACAAGTTCCTATTTTGCGTTTGATCCTGAATGCATTTAAAACATAATGTATTTTATGTTAGAAAAAAGGAGAAACTGCATTGCCGTGCGTTTTTTTGCAGACACAGCACGTTTTTCCTGGCATGTAGTTGCGTTTTTGGTGTCGGGTTTGGAGCCGAACGTATTTTCTTTAAAAAAAAAATGTATTTTAAAATTTTTTCATACAGCACAGACGGGTTATGAAATCTGGCAGTTTTCATCATAATGACATTAACTGTCAGAAAATAAGTGTACGATGAAGAGAGAGTTCCTGCTATCTGGCACACTTTATTAATTTCACTATGGATTCTATCAATTGTTAGATATGCGTATTCACACCATTTTTAAAAAGCTCTTTATCTAACACATGTCAGAGAAGTTGTCACGTACGTAGGAGGAGCTGACAAGCGCAAAAACAGTTGCAAAGAAACAATTGCAATTAAAAATTTCATTTCAGCAAATTTCGTATTCTGCAAAGAGAAGAGCAGCTATTATTAGAACTTAAGTTTAGCCAAACGTTTAATGCAAAGGCAAATGGTTCGTTGGGCTCAATATGCGATTTTTCCCTTTCAGCTGCAGCAGGAAAAGCTGAGCAAGACGGTTTTGGGTCAGCAGACTTGCGAACGTACAAATTCTTTGCTGGTTCCATTTGCCTCCAAATGTTTGCAAAAATTATTTGTTTTTGCAGTCGATCATATGGCAACCAGTCATATGTTTTTCTTGTTCTTCTTCTTACTGGCTAAAAGTTACTGGACAGAATTTCTCCAGTAAAAACTTGCAAGTTCTCACGAAATGAACTGTCACTTTACGCTCTCCGTTTCTCTCTCGTTGCAAGAGAATTGGCGTACACAAACAGGATCCAGTAAAAATTTGTACAAATTCGTACAAATTATTCGTACCCAAACAGACCTAATAATTCCTGATAAAAAATCTAACAAGCGCTGAATAGAAAATCTATTTTCAGATTTTCGCCAGAAGAGGGCTGTAAGAACGGTTTTTATACATAAACAGAAAAACAACCTTTCTTCCGTCAAAACAAAAACATGTTCTATAATATTTTCGATAACAGCTAAATTGAGGTATGTGAACAGCAAAAGCAATAAACTCAAGAACTAAATTGCCTCAATTTATTTAGCTGTCTGAACAAGACATTAGTCTATTCATAATGAAATGGAAACACAAACCATCAATCGTTATCGGGAAACTGAACTTCTCAAAAAACACCCGCTACAAAAAATATTGTGATTTATTCTTATGACTTAACACTTTGCTGACCGGTCACGAATTAACTCGTGTTTTCGTGGTCACGAGTAAACATGTGATAACCTTGATTGTTGATTTGTGATGGTGATTGATTGATTTTTATCATACGAAAAAGACAAATTAAGAGTTGAATAATAAATAAAATTTATTAAAGTTTATATTGGTTTACTTCCACATCCGCTTTCAAAACAATAGCCGGGCACATGAGGTAAATTTCAGAAAAGTTGCCGGTCAGCAATGTTTTAAGAAACAAATGTATTTTCCTTAAATAAACATTTTTTCTAATTCTGGTTTGAAAAAATACACAATTTAATTGCACCAGCTGCGTTCGTATTGGCATTTTCCACTAAACCACCGGGTTAACCAGGCATTCCTTTTCGTCATGTTTTGTACTTCAAATTCAACATCAAAGTTCTCTGGACTAAGCTGCAAGAAAAATGTAATAAAATTAATATTTTAGATCGAGCTCTTATATAAAGTAATTCACTACACAACATAGTATGTACCATAGCCTATTAACAAAGTCGAATGGATAGTGACCATAGTATAATAATAAAGTAGTCTAATAAAAGAGCGTACCCCTAATGTTCCTCTATTTTGATTAACAAATTTTGTGAAAAAAGTCATCAGCTGAGTCTTCAAATTGTGTACGGTGTAAACAAAGTTCTACTAAAATATACTTAAGCATTTTCCTTTTGCTCTTAGTGCGATTTTATTTGAATGAAAATGCGAATTGAAAATTTTTTGAACTGAAAAATTTCAAACATCAAAATTTACGTAATTTCAAAAATGATGTTTTCTTTGAGCGGGAGTTTTTATTAGACTACTTTTATTGTTATACTATGGATAGTGCCATTACCCATAAAATAAAAATTGTTGTCAATGATTCGCTTAGTAAACAAATTAAATATTTTCTCAATCTATTTTCTGCCATCTTCATTTATGTGTACTGTTTCCAAAACTATACGATATAAACCAAATTACAATTTGTGTATTAAGGCCTAGCTTCATACAACCATTCGCCTTGTAGAATAAACCTACAGTTTTATGTTGATTCCGAACGGCGAGTTGGGGGCTTTTTTTAAGTATTTATTTCACTTTCAGAGGTTTACCATTTCATGCCGAATGTAAAATTGTTTTTCTTTTTCACAACTGAACTGTCTATCTACTTTTTTGAAATGAAAGGACAAGAACGGGCTAATAAGTGATTGTTTTGAGAATAGAACTTCAGAAATATAAGGATGAGAGGGTATAAATGAAAAAAAAAAATCCAAAATATGGGTATAGAAAAGAGGCTGTCATTGCTACCCATCCGACTTTGTTATTAGACTATGGTATGTACCAGCAGAAATGGAATTTCATGGTTAAGTTTAAAAGGATTTTTTCAATGAAATGATTTTTGCCTTTCATTCCTTGAAATATAAGTTTCACCACGACTTTGAAACTGCTAATTGTTGGGAGATTTGTGCAGACCAGTCTTCTAAAATTGTGGCCAGAACTGGTATTCTTTTTGTCGTTTTGACACAAATTTCGGCTATATCTATTACGGCATGCTATCTGACACGGAGCCGCATTTATTCGCATTACAGTCGCATTATAATCCTAAGCATTTATCAAACAAATGCATACACACATATTGATTTTGTTAAAAGTTATCATATTGTGTGGTTAGTGGAGGAATTCAAACAACTTATTCCTTGTTTTTCTTCTTCAAGGTCATTTCTTCTTTTGACATAAAACACCTTCAAAAATCCCAATTATAATCAGGCTCAGTGGAAAGTCATTATCTGTGCCACGTTGGTAATTACATTGCCAAATTTCGTAGACTGACTACACTGACGGTAATTGGCTGCTTCCGCATTTTTGTTGTATGAAAATGTCACACCTCTTCTCCCATAGAATAAACATCAAAAGATTATGTAAGATTTCAGAGCTTTAAAACGATTTTGGAAGATTAAATTAATTTAAATTTGCCTTTTTTCATTGGCTACCGGCGTGGCATCATAAAAATATCACCGGCCCTACCAAAAATTTCGATATTTTGGGAGTTATTCAGGTTATCTCTCGCTTAGCCGTACAACATAACTTACAAAAATGCACATGTGGCGGATCAACTTACAATTGGTTTGGGAAAAATCCGCTTCATATCAATTCTATGCAAGTGTTCTCGATGGGCTTTTTCAAGTATACCGAACTCTGACCCGCTTAAACAAGGCAGACACAACGCGCACTCGGCCTTGTTGCAAAATTTGTCGCACTCATATTCTGCGCAGAGGTTCAAATCTACTGCGAGGTTTTTCTCAGCTGTGATAATGTTTTCGTTTTTAAGTGATCTGCAAAGAAACAGACAAATTTTAATATTGTTTGATTATGCGATCTTTCTCACTATATTATTATGAATATAAAGTAGAAAATACTATGATAAAATCAAGTTAATGGATACGGAGTCGCATATGTACTTACACATAACTGTATACATATACGTTTTCTTAACGAGCCATCTCGTAGCAGTTGCCCTAATCAATGTTTGCATTTCAAAAACGTAAGCTTGATTTAAATTGTGGATAAGAGAGTCTCGAATTTGTTTAACCATTAACCATTTATCGATAGTTAACAACCCTTTTTCGATTTCAGTCTCTGGTTAATCAACTGTTAACCAGCCAATATTGAATGGTTAAACATCGATTAACCAAGAAATAAATCAGCTGATTCGACAGCGCCTCACAATTTGTGAACTGTGACATTTGAAATTGAAGAATGCTGCCAACACTATACAAGCATTACCAATTTAAAGCGGTGCTGCCACACATACTTCATAAATCAGCTGTTCAGATAACCAGCCACTGTGAAAGCCAAAACTATTTAATCAATGGTTAACCATCGATTCTTGATTTCAGTTAACAGTTGGCTAACCAAACACTGAATGTCTGTACAATATATTAATTTCGTTTATACAGGGTCGCAAAGCTTTGTGGAAGCTTACTCATATCAGTTTCGTCCAACGTCGTAATTGTTCTACTCAGGGCGATGTTATGGTGACTGTCAAATGATCGTCGGTCACGTCACTTTTTACGCTCTCGTTTTGATTTTTATACTCCGTGCCGAAAACATGTTATGCTGACAATCATTTGATCGCTGGTCTCGACTGGGCTTTTCGCTTACTTTTAGTACTTTTTCCGCACTTTTTATTGTTACTTTACTTTTTCAAATACAATTTGCAATTCAAATGTAAAAGTCTTCTTCGCACTTGCACCGGTCTGAATAGCACACATTTGCCAGGCATTCGAGCTCCTGGAACATTGTTATCAGCGCCTCAGTATTTGATTGGGCCGAAATTTCTGGCATTCTGAGATAATAATTTATAAATGAAATTAATATAATATAGAAAGAATAACATTTTTTTACAATTTAAATTTCACTTTTTCTTTCTCTTTTTTCACCGAAAACACAAATATAAACACACGCTAGTGCTGAGAGTTGCTATCTACCATTTGTTTGGTCATTCCATACACATTTGCGCAAAAAGGAACAAATTTGTTTCTAAAACACAACTATTGTGAATAATGACACGACACAACATTGTTTTGATCGCCTGATTTGGCATCGATAGCCTCATTATCCGGTGATCGGCGCGGTAAAATTTTACTCTGTCAATTTTATCTTTTACATTGAAACAACAACAATTTTATTCGTGTCCGTGACCAGCAGCATAACTTCGCCCTTACAGTTGGTGCAGTTATTACTAGAATGAAGCGTGTATTTGGCATCATAGAAAAGCATTAAATTACAATAACAGCTAAACAGTTCTGAATACTTACTTTTACTTTAAGAGGTAACATCATGCTACCATCACAACGAAAAATTAGCTTAATTGTGACGATTTATTTTGGGAGTATGGAAAATTAAAAATTAAATCTGTATTAAACACCTTCCCCTTTCCCCCCTTCTTTACTAAGACAGAGTATAAGACGTAACGTATAAGACGTAGAACTAAAAACGTGCAGTGAACGCCACAACCCAAGAAATAGTTCAGTGAACCCTAAGCGCACGACCTAACAGCGAAGTACACCACGATTACACGATGACAGAAGGTATTCGACAGAAGAACATGAGAGACAGTACAAGTTCTTAAAATATTAAGCCACATCATCGTATATTCATTTTTTAAAGGAGTGGAGTATTTACTCTCAACGATTACCGATGACGAAATACGAAAGGAGGCTGTACGGGCGTTATGTTAAACGAACATCCAAGGATGCAGTCAACATTCAACAGACGGACATTTGGGCGCAAATCAAATCAACCCTAAAACTTCGATACAGATCAGACATAGAACCTCATCAGATCTATAGAAGAATTTGCAATTTAAAAGCAAATACGGTACGCGAAGTAGTCGTTGAATTATAGAACATTAAGTACAAGACCGATAAGCCAATTAAGTAATGTATAGACTTAAGTAACAGCAAGAGTTTATAATCAAATACAGTAAGAGAAATGATCCAGGGATCCTTGGGTTAAACAAAATCCATGAACAATCAAACCTCGAGATCATGAAGAAAAGAAGGTACGAAGAGTGTATTACGTGAAAGAAGCCACTCGCCAAGGCGCTGACTGGACCCTACCAGTGCGGCTTTGGACCTAGTAAGTCCACCATCGACCAGATATTCACTTTACGCCAAAGAGAGAGTGGAGAGTGATCTCTCCGACCCATTTGATACCGTTCGAGGCTTCAGACAAGGCGATCCGTTATCATGCGACCTCTTCAACTTCACCATGGAGAGTACTTTCCGCAAGGATGGTGTGCATCGTAATGGCACGATCTTCAACAAAAGTGTCCAGCTCCTTGCCTACGCCGATCCTGGAAAATTGACGTCATCGGGCATAACAAGCGAGATGTTACCGCTGCTTTGCGGTAATTGACAGAGAAGCTGCCAAAATGGGTCCGGTGGCCCGTCCCCATCTATGGCACAGAAGCATGGACACTGTCGCGTAACGACAGGACAGCGGCCCTTGGAGTGTTCGAGACGAAAGTATTTCGCAAAATCTTTGGCCCTGTTCGTTGTTTGACATCATATACGAACCAACAACGAGTTGTATGAACTTTATAAAGACATGGCGTAGCGCAGCAAATTAACATCTAGCGGCTATGGTGTATTGGCCATGTCTTCCGTATGGACGATGAAGCTCCGGCGAAAAGGTTTTCGATGCAGTAGTTGGAGGTCGACGGCGAAGAGGGAAGCCGTGTCTCCGATGGAAGGACCAAGTTTAGGAGGCCATATCTGCTCTTGGTGTGACCACCTGGAGAAGGCGACCGCAAACAGTGTCGACTGAGGAGAAAACTTTTGCGGGAGACCTTAACCCGTTAATGGGTTGTTATGACCAGTTAAGTAAATAAACCGACCTACAACTTACCTTTCTATTACTGAATGCTGCTTGAGCGGTGATCCAATGCCCACTAAATTTAGTACGCTATACAAAATCTGTTCGTACAAAAGTCCATTAGGCAGGAAGTGTGCCGACGACAAATTTGGTGACATATTTGCCTCCATAAGGTGCACGCGCAACTGGTCGTCGATGATTAGATCAAAGCGAAGGAGATCAAAAAATGTCCCCATCTTATATAAGCGCCTAACTCGAGAAATATCATTTTGTTTAGACAGCACGGTCTGGCGTATTATTTCCTCAACTTGAAGCCAAATGGCTGAAGGATTTTTGGATTGACTATGCACATACGCATCAAAAGCGGCGCGCATGCTGCCACCAAAATGGTTGTAGTACTTGGTCAGTGATGGAACTTTCCAAGTAGGTAGATAATCGTCTCCCACGATGTACTTGTTGACGTTACTTTCGTCGAACGGGTGGTACTGGACAGCACAGTAGCGGAACAGGACGTCACCAGTGTAGATATATAAGAGTAGTGGGTCGACTGATGTAATAACCGTATATACTCCAATGTCGAATTTATAACCGTCCACAAGGAAGGGATTTTTTACGAACTCTTGCACGAAGGAATCGCTGGAACTGAGGTTGACTTTGTTTGGCGGACGGATGAATATATTTCTATGTTCGTTATGTTTTTCAACGAATACAGCTTCGGGGTGCTCGCTTGCATACTGCAAGAAAGCGCGCTGCTCGTCAGGCAGACGAAACGCGCGTGGAAGAAATGGCAGCTGCGTTGTGGAAAGGTCAACCTTATTTGTTAGGAACCCGCAACCTGGTATGTGGTTGACAACCTGCTGTGGTGTCAGTTCTCTCATACGCTGTGGCATGCGCAAAAACGGATAGTCATGTGCCCACAGCAGATCCCATTTGTCTTCAAATGAAGTACGTTCATAGCCTAACAACTGCAGCAGCTTCACCACATGCCGCAAATGCTCCTCGTTGGCGCTTCTCTGGTATATGGCAAACTTTGGCGATGGACTTGAATAAACAGTGTCATTATACGAAAAAATTTGAAGATGCGCAGTGTTCCAAAAGCCGCAGTCAGACGAAGCTAGCTCCAACACGACAGCCGTGCCTAACGTGGCAATAAGAAATACTAAAACGGATCGGAGTGGTATTAAGGCAGTTGGTGCCACGCTTGAGCGATCCTTTACCTAGGGCGAACAACACTTTCACTAAATACGAATAACTTTCAGGGCATCTACTCACTGGAATCGTCGGCTCCATTTCATATTTCCTTAAATGCAGAAAGAATTCACACAGAAACACAAAAACATTATGACAAGGAAAAACAAAATTGCACAGACAACTTTCACTACTATTCACTGTTGCCAACTTGTGCGTTTCGCACTAAATTTAGAGCTTTTTGAAAATCAAAATGCGGAAAATATTGAGTTTGGTGTGTTTTTATGGCTTTTTTATTTAAAATACACCATGACTAATAAAAAGAGAAAGAGCTTAAAAAATTAAAATTAAGTTTTTTTTAATAACTGGCCTACGTGAGCTCTTCAAGCTGCCACCCTAACCTAACCTAACCTAATAACTGTAGTGTTAAAGAACATTATATTTCAATTGACAATTACACAACACTGGTATGTTAGGTTAAAAAAATTATTAGGTCTGTTTGGGTACAAATATTTTGTACAAATTCGTACAAATTTTTACTGGAAGTTGTTTGGGTACGCCAATTCTCTTGCAACGAGAGAGAAATTGAGAACGTAAAGTGACAGTTCATTTCGTGAGAAGATGCAAGTTTATTCTGGAGAAATGATTGCCGGTAACTTCCAGCCAGTAAGAAGAAGAACAAGAAATGTATATAATGGGCTGCCATATGATCGCCTCCAAAACAAATAATTTTTGCAAACATTTGGAGGCAAATAGAACCAGCAAATAAATTGTGCGTTCGTGATTCTGTTAACCACAGCCGTTTTACTCAGCCTTACCTGCTGCAGGTGGAGAGTAAGCCTAGGCGTATACGGAGACGCAGGCCGCACACGCAGCACAACTCAACGCAGTTTAGTTTTTTGTAAATAACGCAGTACTGTACGATATACTGCGTATACTCGTATAACGGCGTATACAGCGACATAGCCGCGTGCGGCGGAGAGACGTGCCTGCGCACAACTGCGTCGCGTTGTAGTTGAAATACAGTTTCCTACGCGCAACCGACACGTTAGCTTGCAAAAATTTAAGAACTAATTGAAAAAGTGCGTGAACAGCCCATATTACACCCATATTATATTGTATAGGTTCTATTTTAAAGTCTAATTCAGACAAATAACTCGTATTGCTGGGTTTATGGAATGAATACGGAACACGTGTGCTGGTTTTACGAGATTCATATACGCAGTTCACATATTTTCTGCCTCACAAAGTTTAATTTTCGCTGCGTTGCCTTGTGCTGTGTTGCGCGGCCTGCGTCTCCGTATACGCCTAGGCTAAGAGTCGCAGATTCAGCCCAAGGAACGTTTTTCCTTTTTCCTTAAACGTCTGATTAAACTTAAGTTTACCTATAGCTTCAAACATCAAATGAAACTTAAAACCAGCTCCTTATTTCTTTATCTCTCCTGTTCACACCTTTTTTCCTGTGTACTGTGAATGTGCTAACACCCACTGGTCTAAACAAGAGTTAAGAACTTGCATTTTTTTTTCCAGATTTCTGTTTGGTTACACTTTTGACAGCGTAAGTTGGCTTACACTCCACATTTCATTTACTAAATTTTACTGGATAATTTTTACTGGAAAAATTCTCAAACAGACCTAATGATTTTTTAATCCAACATTCCAGTGCTGTATAATTGTTAAATGAAATATAGTTTTGTATAATACTGCAGTTATTAAAAAAAACTTGAATTTATTTTAACCCTCCATTACTATCGTCTATTACACTAACGCCATTACTAACTATGGGTGTAATCCACCCACAACTTTTTATTATCCGTTTTACTTATCCATTGAGATAAAATAAACAAAAACCAAATTTTTTCATAATGAGAACATCATAACATGTAAAAACAAAAATAAATTGTTTAATTTTGTTAATTCATTTATTTAATAAAAACATTTGTTTATGTGCCTCTCATTTCAAGGAAAAAAAGATGAAATAAAAAGTTGCACAATATTTAAGTTATGTTTCTTGGGCTTAGTGATTTAGAAAAAATAAATAATAAATAATTATTTAATAATTTTTTTCGGACCGAGGTAAAATTTTGCGTAAAAACTCAAACCAAAATCAACGATATACCTGCTACTTTTTAAGGTTACACCGTGGGACAAAAATCAAAAAATTTCCAAACACACGAAAAAATCGATATACTTGCGAAACTAGGGGCTAAATGTAGTAAAACTGCGTTTTTAGTTTTTCTCTCTGACGTAAGGATTTTTTTTAAAGGACTTTGAAATTTCAAGGACATGTTTATTTCAAGGAATTATTTCAAAAATTGAGCGCATTGTAGAATAACAATATGGGTATCAAATGAAACAGAAAAATCCTTAGAATCTTAGAAAATTTAATGTTTTGGTGCAAAAGGACAAGGAGGTATTAAAAATGTCCTTTTGAAACTTTATCCTTGAATATCCTTGAAAATTTCCAAAAACTATTGGAAAACAAATTTGAAAAAAATATATCTTAAGGACTAATATGTACACTACTACATCCTTGAATTTCGTCCTTCTAACTTTATCAGTTTAAGATATAACAAATTTAATGTTATAAAAATTTTGTTACTCATCCTAGAGCATAATTTTTAAGGATTTTCTACTAAGCAAATGGTCTATACGTTATTAAAAAAAATTATCGCCAAAAAGTGAATACAAATATGTAAGTGTAATTTATAAAAAATAAAACTTCATTACTAATAATGGGTGTTAAGCATACAGCAACTTTATAACGCCACTACTATCGTGGGTGTAATACACCCAGTTACTTTTTAAAACAATTGTATAAAAACAATTGCTTTCTTAATACAAATGCAATATACTCTAAAACCTTCCGAAATATGCAAATATGGATTACATTATAACTTTATGTTGGTTTTGATTAAAAAATCTATATTTTACTGAGAAATTGAACTCACAGGGTGGATTCCACCCTGACGATAGTAATGGAGGGTTAAGCAAGAATTCGTTTTTTTTTTAAAGCGCTAAACAACGCACTAAGCACCAAACTCAATATCTTCGGCGTTTTGATTTTCAAAAAGCACTAAATTCAGTGCGAAACGCAAAAGTTGGCAACAGTGCTTTTATGATTCAAAGACCTGGCAGCACTGCAGGTGCAGTAGTAGAAGTATTGCCAAGTAAAAATTTTTAAAATCCACCAAATTTGTAGGATATTTGTCTCTTGTTTTATAATTTTTGCATTTGAATAGTACGTGATCCGTTGTTTCTATTGAATTGCAGTCTTCACAGTTTACATCATTGAAAATTTTCATTTTATTTAGTGTTTCCATGGCTCAACAATAAGGTTGTAGCAAGCCACCGGCTGATTGCTTCTGTTTCTGTTTTGCTTCTGTCAAAATCGTCGTTGTCAGCAGTGGTGCTGTGTTGAAGGATGATACAAAAAAAATACAGGTAGTTTCAAAAAGACAGATAAGAAGAAAATTGACAAATGAGAAATAAATTGTTTCTACTATATTTGAACTCCTGAGCCATGATGCAATAATAAAAGGTGATGTACATTTTGACACGCCGGATTTGACACTCCCTTAGCTCAATGTCGTATTTTAGAAGAATGGAAAATGGGGAATAAAAAAAAGGCCTTTTCAATAAAACGTATTGAAACCACTACACAATTTAAGTAAGAAAAAGTCTCGGTTTTATAAGTGCAAAAAATATTTCACTTTGCATAATCGCGCTATGGCATAAAAGCTGCGTTAAAAATATGCTGCTGTACGTTTCTAAGCTTCAAAATTAAAATTTTGGAATGAAATACATATAAATATTTTCGCGAGATTTCGCATTCGTGCTTCAAAATAGAAATTTAACTTTTTCCTCTACTTCAACTTCATCACATTTTGTTTTTAATTATTAAAATAGTTTGTACAATCGCCATTGGAACCGGCCGCAGTCCACACTAAGGTCTTTTTTCTTCCTTGATTTTTCAGATTGATTTTAGCATTAGAAATTATTTTGAAATTGGTACAACAGTTAGCCTAGGCGTATACGGATACGCAGGCCGCGCAACTCAGGACAGGGCAGCGCAAATGAAACTGTGACCCAGAAAATATGTGAACTGCGTATACGAATCTCGTGAAATCAGCACACGTGTTCCGTATTCATTCCATAAGCCTAGGCGTTTACGGAGACGCGGGCCGCACAAGCAGCACATCGCAACGCAGTTCAGTTCTCTGTAAATAATGCAGTACCGTATAACGGCGTATACAGCGACATAGCCGCGTGCGGCGGAGTGACGTGCATGCGCACACCTGCGTCGCGTTGTAGTTGAAATACAGTTTCCTACGCGCAGCCGACACGTTAGCTTGCAAAAATTGAAGAACTAATTGAAAAAGTGTGTGAACACCCGATATTACACCCATATTATATTATATAGGTTCTATTTCAAAGTCTAATTCAGATAAATAACTCGTATTGCTGTGTTTATGGAATGAATACGGAACACATGTGCTGGTTTTACGAGATTCGTATACGCAGTTCACATATTTTCTGGGTCACACAGTTTCATTTGCGCTGCGCTGCCCTCTGCTGTGTTGCGCGGCCTGCGTCTCCGTATACGCCTAGGCTAAACCCAGCAATACGATAATATGGGTGTAATATCGGCTGTTCACGCACTTTTTCAATTAGTTCTTCAATTTTTGCAAGCTAACGTGTCGACTGCGCGAAGAAAATTTTGAGTTTGAATTTGAGTTTGTTTACGAAAAATTCAAAACAAACAAACAAAAATTCGCCTAGTAATGCCCACTTTTTTTTTGGGGAGATTGTAGCATTTTTAATACAATTTTTTGTTTTTTACTTGTAAAAAAAATAGTATCCGCTTTCAGAAGCATTACTAATTTGCTAAGGGAGCGAATATTGTCAAATTAGAACGAGACGGCGTCCAATGTACATCACCTTTTATTATTGCATCATGCTCCTGAGCGAGGAAGAAGCGGACGAAGCGGTTAATAGGATTCAGGATCCAACCACCTATGCCCGGGTAGCTGGAAAGCATACAAAAATGTTCAAACAAAAAAATACCCCGCCACTCAGAGAAGAGCCTTGTGTTATATAGGAAAAAACGAAAATTAATGGTACCGCCTTGCTTCATAATAACATGCATGTAGTCGGGGAAATAGACAAAATTTTAGCGGAAATTACCAAATTTGTTAGGGACGCATTTAGAATGATCAACTAGCCTGCCTGTATATACCTTGGCTAGTCTCTTATATCTGTTCGGTGAGCTAGAGCACTGACATTTTTATGGTAGCTATTATTCACTATTAAAAGAGGAATTTTAAATTTTTAGTCGTCGGAGTTGTATAGTTATTAATTTTTTAAATCACAAAAATTTTCTCGCAATTTAACACTTCTTCTTCCACTTCATACAAATTGCATTCATAATAGTAAAAAAGCTGAAGAAATATCGACAGCATTGCCATATTGACGTTTTTAAATTCAGTATAAATGTACATTTAATTCGAGTTTGAGAAACATTTAAAAGCAATTCAATATGTTTATAAAATTTAATTATTTTTGTATTAGTTGTATTTATTTTGATTTAAGGGGTTATATACCTTTTTGTGGCTAAAAAATCGAAAAAAATGTTTATGACTTATTTTTGAAGTACATACTTTTAACAATTATTCTGCAAAATTTCATCGAGATCGGGGCACTAGAACCTAAGATACGGCCGTTCATAGCGCGCAGTTTCCGGAACTCAAGTATTTTTTTGTTTTTTTTTTTCTTTTTCTTGATTATCTCGGAATCGTATTTTTGAAAAAATGCCATTGCGGTGAGCACGATATCCCGCTAACCACTACATCGATCAATTTGAAATTTTGAGGGGTTGTTTGTACATACAATAGCTAGTTCGTGAACGAAGGATTTTTTTTTCGACAAATTCTTCTATTTTTTTTTTGGCAAAAAACTCAATTTTTCGACCTTAAAAAATCGACATTTTTGGAAAAAATAGCACTGTAACTGTCAAATTTTTTTTTGTAAAATCCTTCGTTCACGAACTAGGTAACACCATGTACTAACGTAGTTTTTTTTTTTTTTCAGCTGAGCCGTTACCTCGAATTCATGCTCACCGTCAACCACTGCTAACAAAAGGAGTTCTGCGGCAAGGACTGTAACTTCCCCAATTTTTCGAATTTTCGCTTGAAATTTTATACAAATTCACATAAGGATATGTACTTTTATAAACTTTGTATTCCATTTGAATAAAACTATGGTAACATGCTTAAAAAAAAAAAATGAGAACCCTGTATTTCCCTACAGAAAAAGGTATATAACCCCTTAAGGCTGACGACACAATTCCAATGATAATGCAGAAATACTGTGAACACTTTACTGATTCTTCGGCCCCACTTACTCCTATGAGGATTATTTTTTTAGCAGCCCGGCCACACAAAAGGAGTTTGAACACAGAAATACTGTAAATATTTTACTGAATCTAAAGCCCTACTTGCATTTAAGAGTCCCTCTCCCTTGCTTTTCCACCTAATCGGTAGGTAGTTACAATTTCTCTCGTTTCGAAGGTAAAATTTAAATAATTCATTAAAAAACAGCCATACATTTCCGACGGGTTTCCTTTCAAGGGGAGTATGTGGGGGACTCCCCTCACCCCATCCCCGAATCTTATTCCCCCCTCGACCGAACAGATATAAGAGTCCTTCCGCAAAAAGTAAAGAAACTAAAGTAAAAATTAATTATTAAGTAATGTTGTTTCGAGCAACTAAAAATGTATGATTGCACTACTCGACACGAAAAATGCACCTAAAAATAAAAGTGTTTTCTAGACTAACTTTTGGCCGCTGAACATAAAACTGAAAATAAAAAAATTTTTTAAGAAGCATTTTCGAAAAATCTCCGAAAAACCAGTTTTTTTCCTGTTGTTTCAGTTATGAGTACATATCTCTTAAATGAATCATCCGACTAACACAAACTGTCCGTCGGTCAAAAGATAATACCTTAGCCTTTCCAGCGATATACAGACTGTCCTAATCAGATGAGATTTGGGGAAGTTACTGACAGTGAAAGTTGTAAAAAAGTGAACTTTTTGACCAATTTAAAAAATCATAAATTTTCGAATCTTTTTTATAGATAAAATAAATGATCTCCTCTGGTTTTAAAATCATAGATGAAAGATATATTATTTGAGCAAATATAAAGCCCCATATCAATAAAATTTAAAGAAAAATGACAAAGTTATGATGCACTGAGTGAAAACACCAACTTTACATTTATTACACCGTGCGAAACAATTTTTTTTTGCCAAGACCCATCCAAATGTTGATATAGACGTGAAACCAGAGGTCATTTAAAGTATCCTGGCATAGTCAGTTTTTCATTTTCTGGCCCAAAGTCCTTTTTGAAGGACTTTAAAATTTTAAAGACATACACTTTTCAAATATTTTTTAAAATATTTGCGGTTGTGCAATGATGAAGATATGGGTATCAAATGAAAGAGGAAAATTGTCTCCTTTTTACTAAATTTTATATTTTGAACTTCCAGGACCAAAATATGTCAGGTATGGAAAACATACATGTTTGGATCTCAGTCTGTAGATTCATACATCTAAATTTTATTCTATTTCAAAGTTCTGAAAGACAAATTTCTCAAGAAATAAATATGCCTCACTAGAAACCCGGTCTTAGGTCACCTAGTTATTCCACCATGAATTTGAGCATCACGTATGCATATTGTGTTTGAAATACAGAAAACAAATGTGCTTTTTTCGAAAACGTAAAAATTTTGATTGTCTGTGTTTCGTTTAATCAGTTCTTTTATATATGAACGTATTTTAAATATATAAAGATATAAGTGCTCTATTTTAATAAAACGCAATTGATAAGCTGGTTAAAAAATGATTCCCCTTAAGATGATTCTGAACAGCGGGCAAGCAAACAAAACTAAACTTAGGAAGCGATTCAGGAATGTTGCGGCCACTACAATAATCCATCGGAAATGGTTAAGGGATGTCACAGAGCGAAAGCTAACAATGAATGCGAAGAAAAAAGTTTCCCCTTCTGTTCGGACACAGCATAAGCTTAATGTTCTCACAAATATAGTGGGTTACTCATACATATGAAATTACATAGTTTGAAACTTTTAAGATAAATTTTACCAACACCTTAGGACAAAGCCATAATTCGTAATATTCCTATATTGCGCACGATTCCTGAGCGCCAACAGCTCGTCAAACTAATAGCAGGTTTACCAATATTCACTAGATTCCCGCCGGTAATATTTGGTTTAGATTATAACTCGTCGTAATCTCACATTCTAAAACATGTGATTGCACATTTGCAGAAAGTGCGTGCCCGACTATCGACAGTAATTTATTTCGTATATCTTACTCAAGGACGCAGGCTAATCCGTCAAGGACACAACGCCGTTACGATGTATTTTGTTTTAACGGGCGAAATCGCAGTGACAAATAATGAGTTCGATTCAGTAAGCTTATACTCTATGACTTGTGATCATGTAATAGAATAGGTGCCCTAATGCCGGTTCCGTTTGCAGTTGACAAACACTATCGAAGAGAAGTTGAACTACATAGCTGGTCCTGGTGATTGGATTGGAGAAGTGGAGTTACTCGAAGAATGTCCCCGCCGGTATAACTACATAACCATATGTAAGGGTCGTTGGCAATCGCACAGCTTTACATGTGTCGCAAAACACATTTGTAATATCCCAACTCACAATTATTTCATTTGCTTTGGCACAGCTGGTTAGAGCGTTAAGGATGGTTAAAGTCAAAGTAGCCAGCATCAAAATAAAGGAATATGTTTCCTGCTGAGAGGGTAGGGCAAAACTCGGATAAAAATACCTATAAAACAGCGTTTAAACTGTAGGTCCCCTTCATCTGTGTACAAATCCATACAACTCGCACAACACGAGATGATTGCGGGAAGAAAGTCTCTACAAGTTTCTAAATTTGATTTGTGTGATTATGATCAAAGAATATGAATATAGAACGCGCATGTGGGCATACAAGTTTTTTTTCGGCTATTATGATGCGAGCGGGAAGAGCGAAGCGTAGGCATTTGAGCATGTTAAGTTCATAACATTTTCTGTTAGATTTGCGTAGGACAACAGCAAAAAGCAACGTTGTTGTTCGCAACGGCTTCATTCGAGTACATTGAAATGGTGGTTGTTGTGACGTGGTGATCGCTAATCATTTTTTGCATGTACACCTAATTCTGTTTTTACACGGTCTTTTTTTACACGGTTTTGATTTAACACGGTTTGAAAATAAACAACTTTTAATTTTTTTACACGATTTTATTCCATTTAGCACAATTCAAAATTTTTTGGGCTTACATTTTTTTTGTCAAATTTAATTTTTGTAATATGTTCATATCACAAATTTAGGGAAATTCCCTTTTTGTGGATAAAGCAAATTTACTTGTCAGAGCAATTGAAATGTGTTAATATTTTGTGAACTATCAATGAAATTAGACGTGTTGGTAAAGAAATTTTTTATAGGCGATTTAGTTTTTCCAACGTTACTTTTTGAAGTGAAACTTCTTTACGCACGCTTGACTTGGGGAGTAAGCTGGCGAACGCGTTACGAAAAGTGTGATCGGGTGAGGCGAACGGGAGTTGAGTGGTTTACGCACGCTTGACTTGGGGAGTAAGCTGGCGAACGCGTGACGTAAGCGTTACGAAAAGTGTGATCGGGAGAGGCGAACGGGAGTTGAGTGGTTTACGCACGCTTGACTTGGGGAGTAAGCTGGCGAACGCGTGACGTAAGCGTTACGAAAAGTGTGATCGGGCGAGGCGAACGAGAGTTGAGAGGTTTACGCACGCTTGACTTGGGGAGTAAGCTGGCGAACGCCTGACGTAAGCGTTACATGAAAACATAAAGTAAATTTAAATATTTGTTCAAAATTAATATATGTATATGTACATACATGTATATATTGTACACACACATATACATATATATATACATACAGATGGAGCGAAAGAAGTTACACTTCAGTTGTGTGGCCATAAGCACACTCGTTTTTTTTATTTTAACGCATTACGATAAAAGGTAAGCCAAAAAATATTTTATATTCATTCAGTTATTTATATTTTTTTATTTTTCTTAAATATTTTATGTATCCTTGTTTTTCACTAATTTGAATAGGTTTTAGAGAAAAGGAACCAATCACCTACTTTTGCATACGATCAATGTCTTTTTCTACACGGTTTTTCTCGGAACCAATCTACCGTGTAAAAACAGAATTAGGTGTGTTTATTGATCTTGTTTGCCGAAGCGCAAGCGGAGAGCAAACAACGAACCAAAGCATCGTCATCGTCGTTTCAACGAAGATAATTCGGGATTCGCTAATGTTTTTGTTGTTGTCGTTTATTGTGTGTATGCCTTTTTGTGTTTCGAATTGGTTTTGCTGCACAAATTTCTCTAATGTCACCATCAATCGAAACTTTGTGGTGTATGGATTTTTGCTGTGCGATTTGATTGATTTAAAAATTTGCAAATATTTATGCGTGGTTGATCCCAATTTAAATTTTTTACAAATATTTTTACGTGGCGGGTTCCAAGTAAAATTATTTTTTTACACATATGTATGTATTTTGACATGGTTGATAGCAATTTTTAATACGGGAAAACTACGAAAAAAATGAATCGATATTTGTATTGACTTCCAAATTGATGAAAACACTTGAAATCAAAAATAATTAAACATGTGTTTTTCATTTTTTTGAAAATAGAAATCCAACGGGGAAACCATGGTTCAATTATAAGGTTGTAGCAAGCCACCGGCTGATTGTTTATCGCTTCTGTCAAAATCGTCGGTGTGCTGTGTTGCCGCATCGGTTGAAATGAAAATACCTGACCTGAGCACTTTTCCCGTTTTTTCACTTGAAATACAGCGCCGTCTGGCAACAATCACTTTTGTTTGTTTTCAGTTCCTCCCTATTTCGTCGGAAAATATCAACTGATTTTGACAGTAGCGATAAACAATCCTACCAACAAAATACATATGGTTTTTGGTGTTGCGGGGATGCTATAACCTTATTATTGAGCCATGGGGGAAACCAAGCGTTACAAGTTTGTGTGGAAAAACGTAATTTAATAGGTCTATTTTCTTCAAATATGGTGAAAGCACTAAAATTCAGAAATAATTAGACAAGTATTTTGTCATAAAAATTTGACCTACGTTTAAGAATAGTGTAAATATTCTACACCTGAATGGTTCCATAGCGAATGCTGGACCATAAAGTTACAATATTAGATTTTCTTACTTTACCACTCCTACGAAAATATTGCCTGTGGGTTGTATAAAAAGTAGGATTGAAAAACAAAAATTTAAAACAATTGCTGGCCAATAAAAACGTATGCATTTTAGTAAGGATAAATTAAAACAAAAGGAACAACAGCAACAACGGTCAACAACATCCACGCTATTCCCGCCTACATGGCACAGCGCAAAAAACAGTACACCGTCGACTTTTTTTTTCGTTTGCCAATAATATGTACAGTCGTGTCTAGGTATATAAAACGATTACGTTCCAACAAATAGATTCTGATTATTTCAAGCGATTTCAATTAATTATGTGTGCGTTACGATGCACACATTTTCTAACAGCTGAGGTTGAACTGCTCGCCGTTGATCTTGACGAATTCAATACAGTTCTTAAGCCCGTTATGAGTCAATTATGGCAGGACAAGAAAGCGGCACTCGACAATTTGGGATACTTCGATCACTTCAGTAAAGACCAGGTACAACTTTTATTTTTTCACCAATGCCAACTGGTATATTTAATATTTCTCTTATTAAGATGATCTCTGCTTGTCACCTGGCCATTCTCCGTCAATTCGATCCACTGGAAACTATTTATTATGAAGACAAAGGACAAGCCACATACGTTCATTTTGTAGTCAGTGGCGAGTGTATGATTCTACAGTGTCTGAAAATGAAGGTTTGTAGGTGAATCGGAGAAACAAACAAAAACAAAATTAATGTGTAACGATGCCGGATACACATGACGTATTTTGTTATTGTTCCCTTTTGTTGGACGAATTTATTTTATGGACTGTGTCGATATGTTTATAAAATATACTTGTTTACATCAGTAGTATCCTTATCAAACACTAAACAATCTATTTTCTGAATAAACTAGCATCAGTGTTGCCGTTGTCCGACTAAAGTTAAATTACACCTCTGTCAAAGTTTTTCCGCAAAAATGTACAAAATTAATCTGAATTAACGCGCTTTTTGTGGCATTGCCTAAGTTATTTGTGCTAAATTAATTTTGATGGCTCCCAATGGATAAGTAAGTATATCACGCATATGCTTTGAAATGCAAATGTTTTCATAATACTTAAATACAAAGCATACATATTGGGACTTTTTAATATATCCCTCATCAATTAATTTGAGGAGGAAACAGTTTTTTTTCACAGAAAATTATCTCCTTTAGAAATTTAATAAAAATAATGAGTTTTTACATGGTATAAAAAAATTGGATCACTTGATGACACTTTTTTTCGGCTGTGACACATTTTTGCGACTTTTTAAAGTTTTCAGCGGCAACATTGACTAGCATATGTATGTCTGGCATGTTCTTCTATTCTGTTAGATTTGATTTATAGCTCTCCAAACCAAACTTTTAACAATTTTCCTATGGCTTAATGCAGTGAATCAATGCCCCGTGTAAATGCTAACCGTTAAACTTAACCGTACAATAGAGCTTTTTAAACCACGGTGGTATTGCCATTTGAGGTTAACTGTCAGAGCTCACTTTACTTGTAGAATAAATGATGCAAATTTGCCACATGAGAAATTCTTATAATTCTTAACGCTTAAACCCAGGGTTTTCTGTGGGAATATCCGATATTTTTGGAATAAAAACTATCAAGCACACACCTAGTGAACTGTACACTGTTTCGAAATGGCATGGTTGAAAAATCATCCCAGATATCGTTTTACACATGAAAGCTCCATCTCGAACGATAAGGATTGTGTAGGGTTGCATCATAATGACCATAACTTGTTCTAACACCCGTAAATTCTACAACAGAAAAACAGTATTAAAGGCCATGGTGCAAGTTTTCACTCTTCGTCGATTAATTAAATTAAAGAGACCAGATTAAAGAGACCAGAAGTCTACATGGTTCACTTATGGGTATAACTGGGCATTCGAAAGTACATCAAACTAATCTAAGCTGGGTACTTTATATGTATCGGCTTCCATTGAGTCCTACTGATATACTCTTTTTATCATTTCATTCAGGTTATACCAAAAGGAAAATCCAAATCATTCGAATTGGTGAATATAGATCATGATAAAAATATTTTTCCGGAACTCTCCACTCAAGAAATTATGGAGCATTTAAGAGACGAGGAACTCGCAGCAGTTAAAAGTTCTATCATGATCAATCAATTATCCGATGATGAGGCTGAAAGTGAAAAAATTAAGAAGAAAAGAGAGGTAATTATTGAAAAACAATCGTGACAATGTGTCCTGCACTGGAGACGCGAATCAAACAGCAATTAAGGAATTTTACTTCGGCGGTTGTAACATAAATATTATTCGGGATTAATGCATTCGGGATTTTTAAAAGTCCTCAAAATGCTTTGAGGTGTTAATTAATACCTATATTACACCGTTCGACAGTACTTTTGACTAATCCAAATGAAACTAGAAGTCACTCATAGTAACCTGGCATACTAAGTTTTTCATTTTCTGATCCGATGTCCTTTTCATTTTAAAATTTCTTTTAATATCTGTGGTTGTGTAATGATAACACTGCACAACAGCATGTCTGTTGCATGGAGTTTTTTACATGAATCTGAATCGTTTTTCCACGCTGTTTTCAAAACTATACTCCGTTTTTATGTAACAGCTCTAGTTTTCGCAAAAAATGGGCGTATCACTTTTTTGAATTTTCCTCGGCTTTTTTCTCGTTTTCGACTGTAATTTCTGAACCAATAATCCTATCGACATGATTTTTATATAGTTGCACTTACAACATTTCACGCCATTTTTTTTGACATTAATCAATTTTATGCGTTCTAAATTGGCATTGTAATAAGGTTTCAAAGTCGGAAAATATGGAATTTTAAGGCGTTTTTTCTGATGGCGAAAATTGTACAGATGTTTCATAAAAAATTAGGGGCCTAAAAATATGCACAGTTTTTAATTTTTTTGTATTTCGAGCAATTTAAAATCTTTTTATTTTTTGCTTGTGTTTCAGACTAGAAATGTAACATATAAAAGAGCATATTTTGAGGCTCCTAATTTTTTAAGGAAATCTCACAAATTTTGATGAAAATGACTATGGTACATTTTTGCTATTATTTCGATGCGAATGTGTATTCCGCCAAATAACTTGGCTGTTTTGTATTGCTTGATGTTTCTTCTTAAGATATTCATATACTTCGTAACTTGATTTATGAAACATCTGTACAATTTTCGCCATCAGAAAAAACGCCTTAA
Organism: Melieria picta; assembly: GCA_964056695.1. Classification (NCBI taxonomy): domain Eukaryota; kingdom Metazoa; phylum Arthropoda; class Insecta; order Diptera; family Ulidiidae; genus Melieria; species Melieria picta. The sequence continues at coordinate 97,074,896 of OZ057398.1, read as the reverse complement.
AATTCCATATTTTCTGACTTTGAGGTCCAATTACCGCGGAATTTTAAAACTTATAAAAATAAGTTGCATCAGAAATGAAGCCGTGTGGTGTTGTTAATGCGATAAGGTAAAAATCATGTCAATCGGTTTTTTGGTTTAGAAATCAAAAATATCAAAAATATGGAAAAAGTGGAGGAAAAAATGACATGGTACCTATATCTCACTAACTAGAGCTGCTAGAAAAAATCTGAGGATAGATTCGAAATCAGCGCACCCAAATTAGTAAGAAACAGTAGAAAAACTCCATGCAATAGAAAAAAAGTGTTTTTTTGTTGTGCTGGGTAATGCATAACCTCAATGAATCAAATAAAAGAAGAAAACTTTCAGGACCAAAATATGTTAGTAAGGTAAATTCATGTTCATGGATCTATCAAAATATGTTTCCATCTATTAGCTAGAATTTTCATAAAATTTTGAATGTCTTTTAAGGGGGGTTTCTACCTTGTGCGGTCAAAAAATCTATTTTTTTTTTCATGCATTTTTGGATTAATACATGATTGTAGAATACGCTCCCAAAATTTGAAGTTGAAATCTTTCGCGACAAACATAAAAACATATACAAAATAAATATAAAACACCACCCTTTGCTTCGTCAATTTAAAATTTTTGAAAAGAATCACAGGTTGCTTTGCACGCTTCATTTTAAATTTGTTCGGATTTCATTCACCATACGTTAATGGCATTCGTGTCACGCGTTTTTCTCAAAACTACATTTTTTGACCTTGCGGAAGTGATTTAGGCCACACGAGTTGAGCAATAGCTACGAAATTTTAAACAGTCATTTATCAAGGTCTTAGCTATGGCCCGAACTAGAATCTTCAAGAAATAATAATTTTTTTTCATTAAAAATAAAAATTTGTATTGAAAAAAGTAGGTTAAAATTGAGTTTTTTCCTTAATTTTTCATTTTTTTTTTAAACCCTAGTTCCAGCCATAGACAAAAGGATACAGAATAAGAAAAAATTTCATTTTTGTGTTTCAAGTCATCTCAAACAGCGGCAGGACTTCCGCGAGTAAGGAAAATTCGTCCGGCGCGCCGCCATCGCCTCCCCCCCCTTTGCATATTTTATCTTGAAACTTTTTTTACTTGTACAATAAACATATACCTACATCTGAAAAAATTGTCCAGTGTTTATCTTAAAAACCTTAAAACCTTTTTCAAAAAACATGTTTTCTCGGCCGCACAAGGTAGAAACCCCCCTTAAATGTTAAAGTCCTTTTAGAAGAACATCGATCAGAAAATGGAAAACTTAGTCTCAGTAGTCAGATTAAAGTAATTGACCTCTAGTTACACGTCTATATCCAGTGATGGGAGTAATATATTATGTACGAGTAATATAATGATGATGATCATCATCAATATAATTAGGTTGGTTGTAGAGGCAGCCACTGTATGAGACACACTTGAGCCTATATGACCCGTTGTAATACCACAAAATCCACTCGTTTGAAATGTGTATGCAACACTGTTTTTTCCAACATGTGATACCACACACATTTCAAACGGATGGGGAAAGGTAGGGAGGGGACCTACAGTTTAACGCCGAATCCGAACGGCGGTTTTTTGGCAATTTTCCTTTCACTCTTGGAGGTTTTGCCATTGCCTACCAAGAGTGCACTTGTGCGATTCTTGTAATTCGCATCTGCTTCATGTGGATAGCGATAAAAGTAGACGAGCGTTTCACCAGCCCGAGCTAGGATTCGAACCCAGGGCCTCGGCAGAGATTAAGTGATAGGAAAGTGGCAGGGGAAATTTCCAATACACACACAAAATGCACCAATGCTCTTACATAACAGCTGATATTCCCGCCCCCATGGTTGATTAGGAACGTAAAATATGTCCCCATACAAACTCAAGATGGAGGGTTGTTGTGGTGGTCAATTTTCATAGTGAGGGCTACCGTTGTGGCTAGGTTAGGTTAAAGAAGGGGGTGTGCTTTTTCCACTTCCACTCGGAGGTCCTGTTGGGCCCATTGTGATTCCCTTCATTTCTAATACACCGGTGCCCTTCCCTATCTGTTCGGTTCCCTGTAGATCCAGACAGGATCTTTTGGGCAGTGATGCCAACCATAGGGAAAAGAGGCTACATGTAGGGAAATTCAGTCTTAAACTTGCGATGTAGGAAAAAGAGGACAACAAAAATTAACTCCTTTTTAATATTTACTTAAATGTAGGAAATTTAAAAAATCTGAAATTTGTCTCTATTTAAAAAAAAAAGAAGTTAATTTTTTGTTCGCATATAATTTATTTTTATGATTTCGTTGACATTTTTTCAATGTGGCAATCTTGGCAAGTAAAAGCTTTATATATCATTGAACACACCCACTGGCTAGCTAGGATTTTCATGTATTTTGTCTGTGCTTGAACATACACTTTTGTCAGCATATTTGCTTAATTTCATTTGCTTAATTTCAACTTTTACCGCGTTTTCGAGTACATTTTTCAATTTATTTTATTTATTCACCAAATTCTGAATTAAGGAGAGAAAATCGTAAGTTTCTTCAAATGTTATACTTTTTTAATTTTCAATACTTAAAATTGTTTATAGAACAATGAACAATTCTTCCAATTCATCTTTTTTTTTGGAAACGGGTTCTACGAAGCGAGCAAAAGTTAAGTATCGAAAGCAAAAATTTAACGACAGCTGGCTGGAAATGGAAGAATTCAAGGGATGGCTTGAAAAAATCGAAACGAATAATTTCAAATGCAAGTGTGCAACTTGCGACGTTTGATTTCGATGTTTGAAAATACATATATGTTGGGAAACTTGTAGGGAAAATTTATATTTGCGTAAGGAAAAATAGGGATTTTTTTGAGATGCGGTAGGGATTGTTCCAAAAATTTTTTGGCATCACTGCTTTTGAGAACCATTTGGTCTGCGCGAGGAAATTGTGTAGATCAGTGATCTGTGCATCCGCTATCTCCACAAGGGTTTGGAGCCGTCGGTTCTGTAGTGATGGACAGTAGCAAAGCAGGTGCTCGACCGATTCCACTGCCTCCTCGTCTCCACAGCTTCTGCATAAATCGTCGGTCGCCAGACGCCATTTGCATAACATTACGCCATTGGCGCAGTGACCTGTGATTACCCCCGTGACCGTGCGCATAGCAGCGATTAAGCGATGTGAAAGTGGGAGAGCCGGTAGAAATACATGTACAGAATTTCACTAATATTATTGCAAAATTGCAACCTTGGGGCCTACTAGTAGGCATTTTTTTTAGGCATTTAGGCATTTGCCAAACTACCAGGTAAACCTGCTGCTAAATTACATGTAACGAGTAGAGTGGCGAGACAGTAACTCGATCGAGTACTCATTTCGTCTAAACAGTAAGGCGAGTTGTTGATCGAATCAGTTAACGAGTAGAGTGGCGAGAGAGTTATTAGAATCACATTTTGTTTACTGGGCCGAGTACTACCAAGGCAAATTTATAAAGTAGTGGCAGCACCACAGCTGATTAAACTTTTTTATTTTGATTTTCTTTTCATTATTCGCGAATGAGCATGCTGATTGTCAAAATGGCCGCCCACTTACTGTGGGTTCTGATTAGATTTTGACAATGAGCATGCCCAAAATACATGGGGTTTTTGTTGTTGCCGTAGTGCTATTACCTTATTAATACACTTTCAGTACTACTTTACTGTTATACTCTTCTTCTTCTCGCAGCGATTCACTGACTCGCTCGTCACATGTGATCTCTGTAATAAAACTGAACTGACTCGCCACGTGGCAAAATACTTTTGATCACCTACTCGCTTTTGCTTACCCACCCAACTCTCTCGGCCTAGTACCAACTTACTGTCTTGCTACTCTACTCTACTCGTTACGTGTAATCAAGGCATATATCTGGTTCAGTAAGTGAAATCGTATTTAAATCTTTATATACTGTTTGAAAGTATTAGCCACGGTGACTGCCATTTCCAAATAAGTTAAAATTCCGTAGGAGTAATATCAATAATTCAAGTTTATAGTTATAGCTTTAAACCCTAAATTCAACCTTTAAACCTTTTATATCAGCTGTCTCTTTCTTTAACCCTGTTATTTATGAGCCAGTTACCCGAGACATAAAACTGAAACTTAACCGGAACCGCAAACTCAGAAATTTTGAGCGACTACTCTAAACTTAGTTTCCGTAAACTTAAACTTAGGAATTAGCTGGGTTTCCTTGTGGATAGAGAGAAAGATATTGCCACTCAGCTTTTGTCCATCTCGTGCACACACACGTCTTGGGTAACCAGTTGTACAGCTTCGGGTATGGCAGGTCGTGTTAGCTGACACGTCAAACTAAGTTACGTCTCGGGTAACTGGCCGATTTACACCCTCGTCCCTGTGTATTGCGAATGTGACAAGTCACACTGCACAGTGATTCGACTCCTTACAACCGCGGGGCAAAATTAGAAGGAGTGGTCTGTTCCTCATAAAATTTGGTATACTAGTTGACCATGGTCCGCTGAATTGAAATCTCCATCTTGTTTTTCGTAAACTTTTGTAGTTTGGCAATGCCTGTGAAGTAAATTTGCAGCTTTCGGCATTTTTGGCCAGCTATAGCACCAAGTGTGTTCGCTAGATTTTTCAGATTTTACGTTTAATCAGTTACATTGATAATTGCAAAGAGTGACAGAAATTGTATGAGGACCCTTTAGTTTTGCAATAAAAATGATAATAATAGTTGTATGTTTGCATTTGTGCAGTTTTTCTTTAATTTTTCATGCTGATTGCATACTTGCAGGGATAAATAAAATATGTTTTGTCGAAAAATAGGTATTTAGACTACTTTTCAAATTGGATTATTTTCTGAGATCGGAAGATATCGGAGTTTGTGTTTACATTTTTTGACAAAGAAAGAATGCTTCTTAAAATAAAAAAAATCCAGGAACATACTTTCGCATACTTTTTAGATATTTTCTTCTAAGATTTGCCAATTTTCAGGTTTTTAAGTTAAAAAATATTTTGAATTAAAAGTTAAGTAGGAACTTCAGATTTACAAATTTTGAGAAAACATTGAAAGCAAACACGCCCACATCAATTCTTAATCTATATTGAAAGTTTTAGCAACTTCTTCGAAATCATGAATTTTTAATATTTTTTTTACTCAATAGACTAAAAACAGAAAACATAAATAAGTTTAAATTTTTTTGTGAAAAAAGTTCCGACTTTCAGCAGCTCTTGCACATACACTAATTATTTTTTCGCACAGATTTTTTGGATTTTTCTTAGTTGGAATTTTACCTTTTAAATGACACCAAAATCGTTAAATTCTGAGACTATAAATTTGTTGAATTTTGTCTATGGAACGAATCACTGTGCACTGGTGTAAACAAGAGTTAAACTTGCTCCTTCTGCAAGAGTATCAGACAACGACAAAATATACATATCACCACCACAGATGTGTCGTTTTACTGGTAAAATTTCATAAGGGTTGGACAAGGGGCGTGGCACCTTTTGAACGACCCAAATGTTTTGAATAACTTTGGAACTACAGATCACACATCAATGACATTTGGCACAGACTTACGATTTAGACGTGCCGTTCGATAGGGAGAATGGGGTGCCGCCCGTACGAGTCAAATCTTTAATGTGGAATAGCTTCAGAATTCTAAGTCGGACATCATTGAGATTATGTATACCGTCGTCCCATAGATGTTTAATTCCACTGGGGCGTGACACATTTTTTGTAACTAAAATTTTCCGGGCGTGGCACCGCCCATACTCCTCAAATCCACATACATATAATTGTTTGCTTTGACTGACTGACTGATTGACTGACAGACATGGGGTTTTGTGGACAGATAGTGGTAAAAAGTACCACTAAAAAATTAGTGGAAGAAAATTGCACTACCACTAAATAAAGATCAGTGATTAGTGGAAAAAAATTCAGCTATCACTAAATTTATTTAGTGGTAGTGGAAAATGTTCCGCATTTAAGTAATTAAACTTCCGGGGTCTAAAGGGGCAAAAAGGAGTTAAAGTGTTGTATAAAGAAACTTGATTTACTGGGCTCACCAGGCACTGTCCGAAATATCGAAAAGTCCGGATTGCCAAGATTACAAAAAAATTGATAAAAATACTACTGAACACCAATGAAACGTATTTGTTATTGAACTAAAATTATTTTTGCTTAAAAATTTTATTTTTAGTATGTTATGAACATTTTTGGTGATTTTAAAAGAAATTTGTAATTTTCATTTGGCGAAGTTTTGTTTCTTTTTTTTTTTTAGAAATTCTAGATTTGCCTACATTGTACTTCACTGCCAGTTGACGAAGTGACTTTCCTTGACTTAATTTGTTTAGAATTTTTTTCCATCGTTAAGATTGTACGTGTTTTCTTAACTATAGGTGCCATTGTTAATATTTGATTTAGTTTACACAGTTAGATTAAACTTTTATATTTTATAAAAAGCAGATAAAAATGAGTGTCCGGATATTTGAGGTAAATAAAAGGTGTGGTGTCCGGGTTACAGAGTCAACAATAGAATGCAATTGGGTGTCCGGATTACCGCGTTGTCCGTATTAGCGAGTATCCGAATTATCGAGATTGTACTGTACTTACTTTGGTTACCCGCTGATGTCACCTAACTTTAACCCATTTTCAGTCGCGCAAAGTAGATCTCAAGGCGATCGAAATAAAGTGCGGTTTGCGCCAGCCAAGCAATGAGAGAATATCTGAAGCACCAAGCAGTGGATCTCTTGCCTTGCGATCTTCGAAGTTACACCGCACTTCGGCCAAACACTCACAGGTTAATTACAAACCAAGTGGTACAGCACTTACTCCCGAACACTCGAGGGATGGCTTCAGCGCGCACACAATCGAATATGAAAGCACTCCAACTGACTCGTATTACTCGGAAGAATCCTGGGAAAATGAGGATTTTTACGATAATTGGTCTGGTACTGATATGAGCACGAATTCATCCGAGTATCTTCTTTCAACAAAGAAAGTGCACTCCCATAGGAAGGTGAGTGCGAGATTGCGAGTATGTAACATTGAAATTGAGCAATTATCATGACACGAAATTACAGTCACATGTAAAAATAGAGAACCACTTCATCGATGTGGGTTCCATAATCACCGGCGGCATTTTCGGGCTAGGTGAGAAAATTGAACACCGTGTAATAATGGCACGAACTTCGGTGCAGTGCTTGCTGCTTCCACGGTTCTGGCTAACAGCGAAGGCTCAAAACGCGGGAAATGTCTGGCAGCAGCGGCGAATTCGTTTGGACTTCACAATACCTTCCAGACAGTCGCTTTTCAACGACTTTCTGAACACCCGCAGTTGGCAAGTCTTCAAGCAGAATATCGTTGACAGGGAAACGAACGTCTGGGGTGGCAATCCTACTAAAATTCAGGATATACCAATTATTGGTCGCATTGTGGAGCACGACGACTTCGCGTGATCATGTGACCAATCGTAAAGAGGTTGCAATAAATTCTGCATGCTACTCTTTTGTTTTGGAATGTTAGTAAAAATCCCAAAATATAGTAAATAGAGCAAATAACTGATTTTGTATTTGACACTAAAATATTAATTAGGAATAAAAGAAAATTTTTGTAGCGGTTATTAAAGGGCTCAATCCAAAAATCTTGTATGTATGTGCGTATTTTATAGCATATCCACTGTCCCCAATTATGACATTCTTGGGAACAGATTGTATACAGCTGCACATACGTTGATGCATCTAAGCCGAAACTGTAAAGGCCGAATTGAGCAGCGTTTTCCGACCGCTTCCATTACCCATACATACCTATGTATGGACACGTATGTATACTCAATCGCCCGTGGGTGCATAAATCGAATATATGCAGTCGTCTACTTACAGTGTGTTTCACAAAACAAATTCGTCTGTAGAATTTTAAAGAATTTCGAAGTTTTCTTACTTGTTTACTGTTCCACACCTAAATACCTAGTGCGCGATATAGTTAATATGTCCATGTCCATTCCCCATTGCTGTCTATAATTGCTTGACATCGTCTTACACAACTTTCGCTTAATTTTTTGGCATAGTCTGGAGGCAAATTTCTCCAAACTTTTTTTAGGGTCGCATAAAGCTGCTTGGTTGTGGATATTTTTTTTCCACGGATCTTAGCCTTCATAAAAGCCCATACATTTTCAATTGGATGTGCATCGGGACTTTGGGCAGGCCAATCTAGCTGTTGTATACCTTCCTTCGTTTTCCAAGATGTGTATAGGTGACTACGGTGTTTTGGATCATTATCTTCTTGTAGAATCCAATGACTTGTATCCGGCCCGTAAAGTTTTGCAGCAGACTTTAGCAAACATTTTTCATAAAGTTTGATCATAAATTTGGGGTCTAGATTTTGTGTAAAGATAGTTAAAGTGCCAAAAAGCATCCATAAACATGGACCTTTGTAGGGTGCTTAGCAGTCCGCTTAACAAATTTTTGGCCTTTAGCAATCCAAGCTTTCCTCCAGATATTCGAAACAACGAAATTGGACTCATCCGTGAATATAACGTTACTCCAATCCCGATCCAAGTTTTCCTTTGCCCAAATTAGTTGTTTTTTGGATATGAGCTTCAGTCAATAGCGGTTTGTAAAGTGCTCCTATTCCGGAATTAAGCACAAAAATAAAATACTTATTACACCGCACAATAAATATTTATATGTATTTTAAAATTTACCGTTTGATTGGTACCGTTATCATACACCGTAAACAATTTAGGCGAATTTACTTTGTGAAACTCACTGTATGTAGTACGTTATGCTTTATGCCTTACGCTTAAGCACGTTTTGAAAACTCCTTCAAGTCCTTCAAAACTTTCCAAACACGAGCATTTGTATATTTCATAAAGCATATTAGATAATCCCAAGAACTCACACAAAATGGCTACCAAACGCAATCGAGATGACGATATAAAGCGCAAGAAGATGGCGCGCATACGTTTTCGAAACACGGTGCGAACTGTAATGTTTAACCGAATATGGCTAGCGGATGTAGAAGACCAGAAGCTCTCCTTGAATGTAAAAAAGAACATCGCCCTGCTCATACGGCCTCAACGGAAGGTTGGCATGCTGTCGATGGAGGTACGTTGTACCCATGACATTATCTTGTGCGGATTGTGGTGATGCCTTTAAAACCCGCAGGAAAAGTCTATTCTTCGCACCCATCCCTACGCGCGCTCAGTCGAGGAACGCAAAAAGCTTGTCACGATGATGGCTGGGCTAACTTGCTTCGCAAGAATAAGTCCTGTAAGTGAGATTGCCCGGCAAACCGTCTTCTACACATCGCCCTTTCACTACTTCTGCAGAAAATTCGCGCACGACTTGGGACGGCTATTAAGTTCTTGATGCTCGGTCCGGGACGCGTATTAATGAAGGAGGGAGATATCCCTATCACATTATACTTCATACTGAGTGGCGAAGTCGAGGTTACGAAGAGAGTGTTCGATAGCGTAATATAAGCTTATTATTCGAGCATACAATTGGAAATGTGACTCTCTGTTTTGTACAGATGAAAAAAACTTATGTAGAAAAAGTAGAACATATTTGCGGCCCTGGCGACATTCTTGGCGACGTTGAACTAATTGAGGAATGTCCCAGATTAAATACCTACACAGCTGCAGGTCAGTCGCTTATGTATTCGAAATTAAACTTGCGTAGAGTAATTAGTTGTGTCCAAGCTGAATGAATCTCAAAAGAGCATTTACAAGCATTTTAAAAATTCTGCAATCGAAGCCGTACAAAAATGCCAAAATTATGGTGAAGGTATAATAAATGTTGGTGGGTTTGCTGCACAAAGACCCATTCCCTATCAGAAAACGTGATGAAAACTGGGTTTTGTATAAATAACATTCTTAAAAGAATAAAAGAAAAGTGGGTGAATAGGTACATACCATTTCGCATCAGCAGCGCCGAAAGACCTGCTGTGTTGTGTTGTGGGGAATGAGTTGATGTGCGACTGGGGGAATGTGGAAAGAATAATCGGACATGAGCTATTGAATGAAAAAAGTCAACTGTTGAATAAATTGCTAACGCGATTTAAATACGCTATTAGAAAAAAAGAGGACTGCTTTTGCGAACAAGCCGCTCCGAACGAGAGTCTAAAATAAAACTTCAGAAGTTTGAAAGGGAACTTATGGCTTACCCTTCTCACTATCCTGACTTGGCGAGAGCTTTTCATCTTCTCAGAAGTCTACAGAACCATCTAAATACCATTTGGACATCGAATCGAATTTAAAATTGGCGAAGAGGGAGGGAACAAGTATTAACTGTTTTTTATATTTTCTGAGGTTTATCCCTTAAATATACGAGATAGTATATTTGAGGTGGTCCATAACATAATGCAATAATTCCACCAGAACAATTTTTGGATAAACGAATAAATTTAATTAAAGTCAGTAGGATATCTCTTTTTTTTAAATAGTTGTTGTGGTATAATAGTTTTCTAGGAACAATACAAATTATAAATAAATTAATTTATTTGGCAATTAATTTTTAAGTTATTTAGAAAACAAATTTGGAAATGTTGTGCTTTGGTCATTTTAATTCATTTTGTTATAAACCCAAAGGAGATGTTGCGTTTTGATATGAACTAGGTTTGGAATTGTGGCTTTTTGCTTTGAATAACATAGAAACTAAATCATTTTGATTTGAATTGCATAAGTTTCATACCATTACACAAGTACATTCAAGTATTACAAAAGTATATAAGTATTCGAGTAAAGGCCATAATGTTTTTCCAATAGTTTAACAACATCTTTCTTCTTTTCTAAATTAATTTCACCAAGAGGAATTCCATTAAGCAAACGAGGTGATATTTTGCCTCTTTTAAGATAGCTGGTCAATTTTTCTTTGCCTTCAACTTTGTAAGATTCAAAAGTTTTAACTACACAGTGCTTTTGCTGATTTGCGGAGAGTTTAAAATAAATTCTTTTCATACTCTTTATAGGACGGTAATATTTTGCCAACATTTTTAAATCCTTAAGATGCCAATCCATTCCTAACATCTTAACTTGCCCTTGCACAGAATAAACTTTGTGATAACTAGGTATCGGATTTATATGCAAAAACTATGCAAAAATATGCAAACATATGCAAATATGCAGTGCATATGTTAGCTCATTCTTAACATTTTTCAATAAAAATAGTTTCTGTCTTGGTCCCGTTCAAATCGGAAGCTCCAAAAAAAATATGCACTTGCATATAATTCCGATCCCTAGTGATAACCTTCTTTGACAAAAATTATAGTATTTTTTCGCAAATCTTTTTCAACACACCCAAAAACTCGATCAGCTGGCAAAGAATTATGACCTCGGACAGGAAAATATAATTCTACTTGTTTCAGCTGTTTTGGTGCACTTTTTAAAATCCAATAAGGCATGTATGATATGCATATTTTTATTTTGTCCACCACAACCGTCGCAAAATAATCGTAAGGTATCCACATCCAACAGACTGAGTGCACCGAAATGTGCCAATAAAGCAGAACCAACGCAAACAGCACCTCTTCCAGCTTGATCTTCTGTCCAGGTGTAAACTAATTTATATCATTGACTTTTCACTAATATCTCGAAGTTATTTATTGCATACATATGGAAATGTTTCATTTTGGTCTGAACCTTTATTTTTGGTTTTGAGTTACAGTGAAATTATTGACTTTTGGTATGTTTTATAACAATCGTTACATAGATTTTAATATGTAGAATTGGATTCAGTCAAAAAACGAAAAACTTAAAAAGTGGAATTATTGCGTTTTGTTATGGACCTCCTCATTTATGGTCGCGAATGAAAGCTATTAGCGTCGACGCCTATGCGTTATCCTCGGACAGGCCTCGAAAAGAGGGAGAAGAGGAAGAGAGAAAGGTCGAAATGTCTCTCCTCGGATACACCCCGATAACCGTGCAACATCATCCCAGTGACCAATCCTGTTTCTGGACTGATCTTTTGCACTATGAATTCCGTGGCAGAGAAGTATTGCCAATCTTAATACACTGGAGAGCATAACTCAAGACTCACCAACATTTTTCCGTTTCTGAGTATTTGAAGATATTTAAGAAAAATCTAGTCGTGCAGTGTAAAAGAGCTTTAAAAGATATTTAATTAAAGGTTTTGTTCAATTTAAAAATAATAATTTCAAAGGCTGCCATTAAAAATGCAATTATCGTTGTGCATAACTATAGACGCACTTTAAAAATTTTCTTCAAAATTACATATAAATTTGTTAATGCTGTTAAAAATATCACTTCGAAGATTATTAGTAGTAAGTAGGTCCTCATTTGTTTTGAATTTGGTTTGACAGACTTTTTACAAAACTCATCCTTGCAGAATCGTCTTTAAATCCCCAAGCTTCAATAACACAGGGCAACAAATTTCGACTTTTGGTCGGCTTTTCTGGGTTTGACATCAGTTCTAGGGTAATTAGGGGGCGCTGATTTCGAATCCGCAAACCGTTTTTAAAACTTAGTTTCCGCTTTCGCAAAAAATGGGCGTGTCACTTTTTTGGATTTTCCCTGACTTTTTTCACGTTTGGGATTGTAATTTCTAAACTAATAAACCGGTTGACATGATTTTCACTTTGTGGCATTTACAACACCTCACGGCTTCTTTTCCAATGTAATTTATTTGTATAAGTTTTACAATTCCGCGGTAATTGGACCTCAAAGTCGGAAAATATGGAATTTCACCTATATAATAGGTGTGTGTGTGTGTTTTTATAGTTAAACTCAAAAAAGAAAACCTAAATCTAGCTATAAAATCACTAAACTGGCAACACAGGTTGAGATCGTTTGTTGGGGATGAAAAAAGACCCTGAAGCCTCAGAAGTAGACTTACTGCCAGTTAATTGGCCATAACAACCTTTTACCGGGTAATGGCTCTCACCAGGCGCCTCTGCTTTGCTCGCGCCTTCTCCAGTTGCTCACACCAAAGGATGTTAGGTCGTCCTCAACTTGGTCCTTCCACCGGAGACCCGGCGTCCCTCTTCGCTGTCGGCCTCCAACTACCGCATCGAACACCTTCTTCGCCAGACATGGCCAAGCCAGCGTAGCCGCTGGATGTTAAGTCAGTTGTGGAGCTTCCATTAAAATCAAAAACTTAAATCAAGTAACTTGCAAAGATTATATTCGTAAAGACTGTATTGTCGCATATGTATTTGCTTATGCATACTTCCAAGTTGTAAGGTTTGTTGGGTAATTGTGATAAAAGAGCACCGTGCCAATTATCGCAATCAGGCAGAAGGCGGGCTTTACTCAAATGAAATTAAACGAAATAGAATTAATTAATGAAACCATGGCAATAATTCCCAAGGTACACTCACTGCACCAAAAAGTGTCACACTTAAACTCGTGTGTAAGAGTTATGGAGCGCAACACTGCTGTTAGAGCGTCATAAAAATATTGATGCAACCGCCAATGGAAAACAATTTTGACAATTTCTTTGTTCTTCTTTCTTCTTGCAACTGTAGCACAGTTTATTGTCCCTTACTTTTCGATCGATTTTGAGAAATAATCGGAATGTAGAACACCGACGGTCGGAATCAAATCCATTTCCGATCCGATTCGGATTCTGGAACAGGGCTGAAAGCCTCAGTTTCCAACCCATAATGAACCTCGGAATTGAACATATCAAAGATTCTAGATGCCGGTCTCCTTAGGCTATGTGCATAACTTTGCAGTATGAAGTATGAAACGCTTCAACATTTCCTTTGAAGTGCATAAGGAGTGTGCCTTCGTAAACAAATGGCCAAGGTAAAATATTGTCTTATGGAAAAGTGAATGCGACAAATTGTTGTTGTGTTTGAAAACTGTATATTGTACTATTTATAGATAATAATACATATATTAAAAAATATACTGATTTAAATTCATATGTGTTGAAAATGCCAGTAAAGAAATTGCTTATAAACAGGCATTGCATTGGAAGGGAGATGTGGGTGTAGTACTTAGGGTGCTACTAAAAGCATCACTAACTTAATTCGTTTGGACCTGATAACCTGTTCGGTGCCTCGTAACCGTTTTATACTATTTAGGCTGCTTGAAATCATAGGAGATCTAACCAAAGTGTAATCTGAAGTGTTTATTGGTCCAATCAAACTCCTCAAAGACAGGCTTTGACAAGGCTTAGTTGCCAAAAATTTGCAAATGTTCCGAGTACACAGCAAGTTGGTTAAATTTTGGTCTATTGGGATTGCGGCATGTACATAAGTATATTGTACATACCAACACGAGTACATACATATGTATCGTATTTATATTGAAATGAAGTATGAAGGTATTGACTGAGCGCCTTCACTGTGCAGTTGCATGTTCAATGCTCGAAATAACTATAACTAACTGTGGGAGTGGGCGACCGTTTTATAAGCTTCGCACTACCATTGCCAAATCCGCCACAGACGCCACACGGAGGAGTGGATGTTTTCGGAAATCGTCGATGAAGTGGCAAGTGGATACTTTTCGTTGTGATCCACTTTGCCCCGTCGACCGCTGGTGCGCACTGACTTCATGCCAAATGTGGGACCGGGTTTTTTAATAGTAAATTTTAATTTTTCTTTTAGTGCCTTGTGCTACCTACATATTTTTATTCGCGATTTTGTTGATTTATTGTTGTTTTCGTAGGCGACGTGGAGCTGTTAGTTTTATTTGACGACGATTTCGACCGTATACTGCGCCCGACAATGGAGAAGCAATGGTTGGATAAAAAGAAAGCGCTGCTAAGCTTAGAGTACTTCAGCTTTCTTAACTCCGATCAGGTCAGTGCCTTGTGTCCCCTGAATTCGACCAGCTCACGAAAATCAACTGTGCTATGCGCGTATTTATTGCCGTAGCTAAGAACTGCGTGCAGGCTTGGAACGATTCGTCAATTCGACCCACTCGAAACCATTTACTACGAAGACAAGGGTCACGTAAGTTACGTTCACTTTGTTCTCAGTGGCGAGTGTGTGATACTGCAATGCCTGAAAATGAAGGTAAACTGCTTATATACTCCACCCAATTTTATCTATCGTGGTATGTGCCGTTGGAACAGGTCACACAAAAAAAAGAAGGCAAACTATTTGAACTGGTTGATATATCGAATGAGCAAGGCGACAATTTGTTCCAAGATCTCACAAACCAGGAGATGATGAAAATGCTCAAAGAGGACGAATTGCATGACAGGAAATCCACTTTCGACATTGATCAGGAGATAGCTTCCGCCGAAGATGCAGAGAAGGAAGAAAGCAGTCCTAAGGTAGCGGTAAGTACAGCTAACTGAAGACGGAATGTTTGGTTAGAGTCCTTCCAACTCTGAAGGGCCAAGTTAAGTTTCGGATCCAAGGCATGGGGTCGGTGCACATTATGAGAGCGCTTTTATTAAATATTTAATGGGGATCATGTCGCTGCCTTTACCCCAGTCGCAGCTTGGAAGCCTTTTGTCAAGTACGTAGATATGCTTGGCGGTCACTTGGAGTGTTCTATTTTATATGCAGGTGCCAGCAAACCAATGGACTTAGTTTTGTACCAACATTTTTCACAATCCAATTCACAGTTTTTCTATTAAAAGTCCCAAATATTAATTATCTCGAATCATGTTTCGATGTTCGTATCATAGGAATTTTCCTTTTTATTGAGGCGGTACAAATGTGCACCTATCCCATTCTTATGTGGATGTAACTTTGTCTGAATAAAGTGAAATTAATAATTAAATTAAACACTATACACAAATACTTTATTTTAACAAGTTGAAAAATATGGACATCAGAAGCATTGAGATATCATGTGGGCTTTTGTCGCCAAGTTCGGAAAGGCTAGAAACAGAAGGAACAAGTTTTTACGGCACAGACTTGGAAGAAGAACAACCAATGTTCGATGAAAGTTCCGGCGTTTATGAACACACTGAGTCTGTGCGCACGGTGTCCGTGCACGCTAGCCAAAGTGAACACAAAAAGGCATTCAAAAGAAAACTGAGAGCAAAGTTCGCTAGCAGCAAGGAAAATATTGCTCCTTCTGAGGACAAGGAGGGAATCGCTTCACATAATGGTGGCAACGGAGAGCAAAAAGAGGAATTGCCGTTCGCAGAAAATCTTGGCGATGCCAGTAAAAAAAAGGTATTTTAAATGAGTTTGAAGACGTACTTAGCTCCGCACATACTTCTTATATGCGTACTTTACTTAAATATATATACGTACTAATTTATTAGATGTCACATTTACAGATTTATAGCCTAGAAGCATAATTGGAGAATAATAATTGAGAATTGGATTTCTCAGTGTTATTAGATGAATTTTAATTGCTATCATATTTCTTACCTTGAGCGTTGAATTCTGGGGTGCGAAATGTTTCAACACTCCTTTGAATACAAAAGGAAAAATATTAGAAATATTAAAATAATGTTTTTCTTCGGAAAATTCTTTCTACGGCTTACATCCATAACAAAAGTGGAACAAAAAATCATTTTAGATAAACGGTCCACGTCTTATACCTCTCCCCAGATTACTCCAAAGCTATTTAAATAATAATTTATAAATGTACTCACACAGCCAGTCGCATGAACCATGTGTGATTTAGTTAAATATTTAATTGGACTTTAAAAAGTGGAACGTATATAATGACGAAGTAAGCCAAATAATTATTAAGTAAGGCTTTGTTTGTGTAACATATGTATGTAAAGAGGAGTGCGGGCTGACGTACAATGTTAGAAAAGAGCTTAATAACGCATTACTTGCAGAGTCTGAGCACAAAAGTGGAGAACCGTTTTATAGATGTGGGCTCCCTAACGTATGGTGGCATATTCGGGCTGGGTGAAAAATTCGAGCATCGCGTTATAATGGCGCGTACAACGGTGCAGTGTCTAATGCTACCGCGCTATTGGCTTCTTGAAAATGAACAGAATCCAGGCGAAGTTTGGCAGCGAAGGCGCTTCTACCTAAACTCAACAATACCGTCCAGGGATACCCTATTCAAAGACTTTGTGACCACGCAGAAATGGCAGCAATTCAAACACGACCTGGTTCAGAGCAATGTAAGGTCGTTCATTGGCAACCCCACCAAGATTCAAGACATCCCAATCTTTTGCCGCATAGTTGAAGCCAACGAAGAATAGACAGATATTTACATGACTCACTGATTGAGTGCAATAAAAAATAAATGATATCTGCAATCTCGATTTCACTGTGTCGATCTATCTTAAATACTATTTCTACTTATTTGTGAGTATTATACTTTACAGGGTTATACCAAGGATCACAAGAACAACTCAGTATTATGTCATTTTAGTATTATATTAGTTTCGGTTACAGGCATGAATCTCATATAGCTCGGTACGTGTTGGTAGTGAAGTGTGCACAGTGGTCAGCAGTCACTTCGTCTCAGCAGCGATGTGTTCATTGGACCACGAATCCAAGGCTCATGGACGTGAATTTTGACTCCTTCCTTTTTTACCAATACGCCTTTTGCAACTGACTACAACTTTTTGAGTTTGCATACAACTCCAAACTTTGAAACCTTATCAATCCCTAAATCACCTGAAAGGTCTTAAAAATTTAAATAAGAGAACTAAAAAAAATACATATTCAGAATCGGCGATGCCTAAAATGTAGAAAATCAACAGGATTTGTTTTCAGTAATGTACTGTGTTATAAATAAAGTTGAAACTTCAGCTTTTCTTTTAAAATGCTTAATGGCTCTAAAAATAAATTTTAAAAAAATAGTTGGCATAAGTATATGTACGCATTATATTTTTATGTCAATTATCAGTGGGAGATCAGAAGTATGATAAAAACATATATGTACATAAAGTAAGTGTATGGATGCCTCCATAGCCTAAATCTACAAATACCTACATTTTGCAAAACTAATTTTTCCCCCAAACTAATTGGAAACTGCGCAAGCAGCGAAAAGTTCAAAGATTTGTACATTTCATACATTCGTGGACGATCTAATACGTAATGGACGTAAGTTTAGTGAAAATCAGTTATTGAACGTATTTACTACACATGCACAAAGTAGATGTAACTGCAGTTGTCAGTTTGTTTGGCGTGGTTTTTCCATGGTAACGATTGTGCGATTTCCTTTCATCGTTGAGTCACTGTGGCAAACACAGACCAGTCTTCTTTTAGTATTGATTAAGTAGCCATTGGACACATTTTCTAAATATAATTGCAAAGCATGCCTGGTGTTAGCCTGCGAGTTCCTGAGGGATTGCGAGACCTCATGAAGGTCTTTGCCAAAGAGGTTTTACGACAAAGGCCGCTTGACATTTACAAATTTTCCTCCCAGTACTTCGAGTCAATGCTGCAGGAGGAAAAGGATTTCGAATTTCAAGGATATGAAGTGATGTCACCCTATGAGACCATTTTCAAGACCGGAACCAGACGCGAACAAAATCATGTGCCTCTTGCTTTGGTATGCGCCATCATCCCCGAAGAGCTCACTGAATTAATTAAAGAATTTATCAAAGCCGTCCTAAGAGCGAACCCCAACAATATTTGCAAGTTTGCTGTGGTATATTTTCGAAGTCTTCGGGATCAGAGGCATAAAACTTGTAGTGTACAATACAAGTCATATGAGAACTATTTACAAAGCACGCAATGCGTCAAACTTGCACCGTATTTCAGGTGCACTTGTGGACGTGTGATTGGCGACGGGTTAACACGAGCAACCACAAACAATGGCCATTCGGCAGAATATGGAGTTACGGGCACAGAGACTAACCCCTCGTCAACCGTAAATGATTTGGTAACGGGAAATACAAATTCAGTAGAAAGCAGCATTAATGATGAGAAATACATCAACGCGGTGTACATTCTCCAACGGTTCTTCCGCCGTTCTCTCCGAAGACTACACACAAACGCCCAAAGTAGTTTTAGTACGAAGAATAGGAAGGATTTTCAAATGACTGCAGAAACTGCAGCTTTCGTTGTTCAGGGAACACTCCGCAAATTTATAAAAACTGAAGCAGAAAAATTCGCAACTCATTACCCTTCGGAGGAAAATTCGGACATTGTCTCTTCCCTAGTACTAAAGTCTGATGCAAACGCTAAAATCACTGGAACGGAGACAACGGGAAACAGGAATAAACCGATTCCGAAGCAATATGACATTGGCAACGGTAAGCAGGACAGTTAAAACTTGGTTGACCACAGTGAAAAATCAATAAAAGATGGACGAGCAACAGTAGTGCGGTCATAAGTCGGTCAAAGCCGTCTGACGTCTTTAGTCTTGCCTTGTCGCCTTTCCGCACCAGCCACTTTAATTTTGACTGCCGTAATTCAGTGGCTCAGATGCTTGTGGGTTCAGATCTCAACTCAACCATCACAAATTACACAATAGAAACACTTGTCATCGGGCGCTCTCTTAGCAGAAAATGGCAAACCTCTTATCGAAAAAATAATCTTTTATTAAAAGCATCCAACCTGGCAGCCACAAAATTACATTGTTAGTTGCAGGAAGCTAGAATATCATCCGTCTTTGGGCTTTTGTGTCAATTTGATATATGGGAGTCACAAATAAGTGTTGCGGGATTTTTAAAACTTTGGAGTTCTATTCAGAGAAATTGGTGCAGTGTATTTTATTCAAGGTATTGTAGTACATCCCATTGAAGCGCCTCCAAGTTCCATTGACGACGAGCGTTGTCATGCAGAAGCATCGCTTCCCGCAAATTGTGTTGTGTTGGCACAAAAGTTGACATGGTTACAGCACACAGTAAATATGTTGTTTACACTTAAATGACATGACGTATACTGATATTTCGAGGGAAATGATGACGCTTTTGAAGGGGTGATGATTTTTATACCAATTTTAAAAAATCATCTTGCAACGTCCCGCACATGCTATATAAATTCTCTTACAAAATTCCACTTTGCTGAAAAAGTTATTTATCTTAAAAATATTATAAAATCAATGACAATTTCTTATCAATAGAATTGGCTGCGACCACCTTGTGAAGTGCACTAGGCTGCCACCCCTGAGTTCGTGGACTCCAATCCCACTTAAAGCTTGACACCGCACTTTTGAAATGTTTCCTTTTATCTAATTGTTTCCCATCACATGAACATTTCTCCAGTCAAATCCTTTACATTAACACAAGTTCCCATCCCTCGCACATTATTCATTGTATGAGCAGCAAGAAGCAGATAACACTGTGTGACAGTTTTGAGGTCATGGAATCTGACCTGGACCCGGCCACCACTGGTCGGTAGTACTGGTATGGAGTAACAAAAGCCCAGCTAGGTTTTGCAAAGTTAGTTGCCTTTTAAAAGATACAGCCGTTTAAAGTTTGTATGTGTTAGTGTGCTTTCGAAATCAGTTTTTCCTTTATAAGTCGTAAGATATTCACCATTTTTAATTGCTGTCTTCAGCAAATTTGCAGCTAATGTTTAAATTGACCAATTCTGTGAATTTTCTATAGCCAAATAATTATACCTCACCGAAATTTCGGCGGTTAGTGCTAAAAAAATTCGCCTTTTTGTGGTTTTCGATAAAAAACCACTTGTTTTTATTTTCGTTATATTGAAACAAGAAAGCATATGTATTGCCAAAAATTAAACAAAATTCTTTTAAACCCTTTAAGTTACAAAGACATGTCTTTTTGCAAAATAAAGTATAAAATCAAATTAACATTATCACGTCTAATTAAAAAATTGTATTGCATAGTTTGTTTAAAAAGTTTAAAAAATATTTTAAAAGTTAAAAAAGTTTCGCGGTGTGCGAAACAGTTAATTGTGACGTTAAAGGGTTTAAAATAATTTTTTTTCATTTTTGGCAATACAAATGCTTTCTTGTTTGACGTTGAGCAGTACTAATAATTTAAGCTCGAGCTCTTTTATATTCATAGCCTAAAAACCCAAAACAATTTACTTTTTTAACATTGAGCGCCCAAAATTCGGTGAGGTATAATTATTTGGCTATAGAAAATTCACAGAATTGGTCAATCTAAACATTAGCTGCAAATTTGCTGAAGACAGCAATAAAAAATTGTGAATATCTTACGACTTATAAAGGAAAAACTGATTTCGAAAGCACACTAACACATACAAACTTTAGACGGTTGTAACTTTTAAAAAGCAACTAACTTTGCAAAACCCAGCTGGGCTTTTGTTACTCTATACCAGTACTACCGACCAGTGGTGGCCGGGTCCAGGTCAGATTCCATGACCTCAAAATTGTCACACAGTGTTATTCCTTCCAAATACTGCAAACGTTGTTTACATACTGAAGGATCGTGGACACTAAGTATGTGCATATTACTTCACTTCACTTCTAATTTTTGCCCAAATAATTTCGATTGGATTTAGCATTGGCAAATATGGGGCCAAGCGCAAAACTATAAAAAAATAAATATTCTCATTTTGAATTTACGCATTCTCAAATTGAATTTTACTTTTCTCATTTTCAATTTACGCATTCCCATCACGAATTAACATTCATCATTATGAATTTACGCATTCCCATTTAAAATTTATATTTTTCATTATGAACTTACGCATTCTCATTATGAATTAACATATTCTCATTTTGACGTTGAAAAGGTGTCGAATTCATAATAGCCCAAGGTATAATTTTTGGTTTACGAGTATAAGAAAATACATTCAATCCAACAATTTACAAACTAAGGTACTCCGATATGCTGTCAAAATAATTCTGATAGAAATATGATACAATAAATACTTGTTATTAATTTTTTCTAAAATGCTTTTCAATGCTCTGTATTTACCCTATTACAGCACCTTACTTGGATTCTGACAAGAACCAATCTGCAGTATCAAAAACTTTAACTCCAAGCAAAGATTGGCGTAGTCAACAAGAACATACAAGCAACAGAACATTCTCAGAAGAAGAACCGATATATGAAACACTATCCCTTCTGGACTCAAATAATGCACCGCAAGTCGAAAGCTTGTCTGGGGCAATAAAAAACCCAGAGAAAAGAATTTCTGGTACCGTAGAATATCCATCAAACATTTCTGAAGATATAACAAGGAACCTCCCAGTCGCATTACTTGAATCGACAGGAACACATCCTGCATCTCACATTTCAACTGAAAATACAGACATAATAGCTCAAAGGTCCAGACCCCATTTAGAACTAGAAGGTGCGGCCTTGGCTAGAATAAGAGCTCTTCACGATTTATCAGCACCCGCAGCAACTTACATTATTTCAGACGACAAGAAGGACTCTACACCCGTCACAAATTTTAAAACACAAACCGACAGCTTACGTAATGCATTACAAACCACAAACAATGGAACTTCTTTGGAAACAGAAGAGGAATATACAAAACTTTCCGAGGACTCCAAAAATATACGCAGCAAACGCGCAGTTGCTAAAAGCATGACTTATGAAAGGCCATTTTCAATAGAATGCGCAGTTATTCCTCCAGAATCAGACTATAGTCACTCAGAATCCACTCAAAGCGCAGATCAGGTTTTAGTTGAAAATGCAAGCATAACA
Source organism: Melieria picta (assembly GCA_964056695.1). Lineage (NCBI taxonomy): Eukaryota > Metazoa > Arthropoda > Insecta > Diptera > Ulidiidae > Melieria > Melieria picta. The sequence continues at coordinate 97,052,479 of OZ057398.1, read as the reverse complement.
GATCAAGTTCCTACACCTCATTTAGAAATGGACGTGTCTACACCTTTAACAAATGAAGTTCTATTACAAAATGTTCAGAAATTGGATGCCACGAACGCTCCTCATGAGTTGTATGGACCCGTCACAAGTAATCTTGTTTTCGGCGACAAGGAAAAGGTAACTGCATTCTCTAATATTGAAACCCAAGCCGAAAGCCCACTTGGTGTAAAACAAAACATTCGCAATAGGATTTCTGAAACCGAACCAGAATATCAAAATCTTTCTGATGACATATCAGGGAAACAAACAGTTGCTGAAGACATATCCTCGGAAAAGCCACCTTCGATTGAATCCGCAGTGAATTCTTCAGAATTGGAATCTAGTCATTCGCAATCCACTCAAAGCGCAGATCAGGTTTTACTTGAACACGTTAACATAACAGATCAAGTTCCTACACCTCATTTAGAAATGGACGTGTCTACACCTTTAACAAATGAAGGTCTATTACAAAATGTTCAGAAATTGGATGACACAAACTCTCCTCATGATTTGTCTGGACCCGTCACAAGTAATATTGCTTTCGACGACAAGGAAAACGTTGGTGCATTCTCAAATATTGAAACCCAAGCCGAAAGCCCACTTGGTGCAAAACAAAACATTCGCAATAGGATTTCTGAAACCGAACCAGAATATCAAAATCTCTCTGATGACATATCAAGGAAACAAACAGTTGCTGAAGACATATCATCGGAAAAGCCACCTTCGATTAAATCCGCAGTGAATTCTTCAGAATTGGAATCTAGTCACTCGCAATCCACTCAAAGTGCAGATCAGGTTTTACTTGAAAACGCAAACATAACAGATCAAGTTCCTACACCTCATTTAGAAATGGACGTGTCCACACCTTTAGCAAATAAAGCTCTATTACAAAATGTTCAGAAATTGGATGACACGAACTCTCCTCATGAGTTGTCTGGACCCCTCACAAGTAATATTGCTTTCGACGACAAGGAAAACGTTGGTGCATTCACAAATATTGAAACCCAAGCCGAAAGCCCACTTGGTGCAAAACAAAACATTCGCAATAGGATTTCTGAAACCGAACCAGAATATCAAAATCTTTCTGATGACATATCAAGGAAACAAACAGTTGCTGAAGACATATCATCGGAAAAGCCACCTTCGATTGAATCCGCAGTGAATTCTTCAGATTTGGAATCTAGTCATTCGCAATCCACTCAAAGCGCAGATCAGGTTTTACTTGAAAACACAAACATAACAGATCAAGTTCCTACACCTCATTTAGAAATGGACGAGTCCACACCTTTAGCAAATAAAGCTCTATTACAAAATGTTCAGAAATTGGATGACACGAACTCTCCTCATGAGTTGTCTGGACCCCTCACAAGTAATATTGCTTTCGACGACAAGGAAAACGTTGGTGCATTCACAAATATTGAAACCCAAGCCGAAAGCCCACTTGGTGTAAAACAAAACATTCGCAATAGGATTTCTGAAACCGAACCAGAATATCAAAATCTTTCTGATGACATATCAAGGAAACAAACAGTTGCTGAAGACATATCATCGGAAAAGCCACCTTCGATTAAATCCGCAGTGAATTCTTCAGAATTGGAATCTAGTCACTCGCAATCCACTCAAAGCGCAGATCAGGTTTTACTTGAAAACACAAACATAACAGATCAAGTTCCTACACCTCATTTAGAAATGGACGAGTCCACACCTTTAGCAAATAAAGCTCTATTACAAAATGTTCAGAAATTGGATGACACGAACTCTCCTCATGAGTTGTATGGACCCGTCACAAGTAATATTGCTTTCGACGACAAGGAAAACGTTGGTGCATTCTCAAATATTGAAACCCAAGCCGAAAGCCCACTTGGTGCAAAACAAAACATTCGCAATAGGATTTCTGAAACCGAACCAGAATATCAAAATCTCTCTGATGACATATCAAGGAAACAAACAGTTGCTGAAGACATATCATCGGAAAAGCCACCTTCGATTAAATCCGCAGTGAATTCTTCAGAATTGGAATCTAGTCACTCGCAATCCACTCAAAGTGCAGATCAGGTTTTACTTGAAAACGCAAACATAACAGATCAAGTTCCTACACCTCATTTAGAAATGGACGAGTCCACACCTTTAGCAAATAAAGCTCTATTACAAAATGTTCAGAAATTGGATGACACGAACTCTCCTCATGAGTTGTCTGGACCCCTCACAAGTAATATTTCTTTCGACGACAAGGAAAACGTTGGTGCATTCTCAAATATTGAAACCCAAGCCGAAAGCCCACTTGGTGCAAAACAAAACATTCGCAATAGGATTTCTGAAACCGAACCAGAATATCAAAATCTTTCTGATGACATATCAAGGAAACAAACAGTTGCTGAAGACATATCATCGGAAAAGCCACCTTCGATTGAATCCGCAGTGAATTCTTCAGATTTGGAATCTAGTCATTCGCAATCCACTCAAAGCGCAGATCAGGTTTTACTTGAAAACACAAACATAACAGATCAAGTTCCTACACCTCATTTAGAAATGGACGAGTCCACACCTTTAACAAATGAAGCTCTATTACAAAATGTTCAGAAATTGGATGACACAAAGTCTCCTCATGATTTGTCTGGACCCGTCACAAGTAATCTTGTTTTCGACGACAAGGAAAAGGTAACTGCATTCTCTAATATTGAAACCCAAGCCGAAAGCCCACTTGGTGCAAAACGAAACATTCGCGATAGAATTTCTGAAACTGAACGAGAATATCCAAATCTTTCTGATGATATATCAAGGAAACAAACAGTTGCTGAAGACATATCATCGGAAAAGCCACCTTCGATTGAATCCGCAGTGAATTCTTCAGATTTGGAATCTAGTCACTCGCAATCCACTCAAAGCGCAGATCAGGTTTTACTTGAAAACACAAACATAACAGATCAAGTTCCTACACCTCATTTAGAAATGGACGAGTCCACACCTTTAACAAATGAAGCTCTATTACAAAATGTTCAGAAATTGGATGACACAAAGTCTCCTCATGATTTGTCTGGACCCGTCACAAGTAATCTTGTTTTCGACGACAAGGAAAAGGTAACTGCATTCCCTAATATTGAAACCCAAGCCGAAAGCCCACGTGGTGTAAAACAAAACATTCGCAATAGGATTTCTGAAACCGAACCAGAATTTCAAAATCTTTCTGATGACATATCAAGGAAACAAACAGTTGCTGAAGACATATCATCGGAAAAGCCACCTTCGATTGAATCCGCAGTGAATTCTTCAGAATTGGAATCTAGTCATTCGCAATCCACTCAAAGCGCAGATCAGGTTTTACTTGAAAACGCAAACATAACAGATCAAGTTCCTACACCTCAATTAGAAATGGACGTGTCTACACCTTTAACAAATGAAGCTCTATTACAAAATGTTCAGAAATTGGATGACACAAAGTCTCCTCATGATTTGTCTGGACCCGTCACAAGTAATCTTGTTTTCGACGACAAGGAAAAGGTAACTGTATCCTCTAATATTGAAACCCAAGCCGAAAGCCCACTTGGTGCAAAACGAAACATTCGCGATAGAATTTCTGAAACTGAACGAGAATATCCAAATCTTTGTGATGATATATCAAGGAAACAAACAGTTGCTGAAGACATATCATCGGAAAAGCCACCTTCGATTAAATCCGCAGTGAATTCTTCAGAATTGGAATCTAGTCATTCGCAATCCACTCAAAGCGCAGGTCAGGTTTTACTTGAACACGTAAACATAACAGATCAAGTTCCTACACCTCAATTAGAAATGGACGTGTCTACACCTTTAACAAATGAAGCTCTATTACAAAATGTTCAGAAAATGGATGACACGAACGCTCCTCATGAGTTGTATGGACCCGTCACAAGTAATTTTGCTTTCGACGGCAAGAAGAAGGTAACTGCATTATCAAATATTGAAACCCAATCCGAAAGCCCACTTGGTACAAAACAAAACATTCGCGATAGAATTTCTGAAACCGAACGAGAATATCCAAATCTTTCTGATGATATATCAAGGAAACTTACAGTTACTAAAGACATAACAACCGAAACGCTATCTTCGCTTAAATTGCCGGGTACAAATCCAAGATCCAATTCTGTTACTGCTCGTCGCTCAGAATCCACTGAAAGTGAAGCTGAAGAAGCAAAACGACACGATCAGCGCGATATACCCCATTTAGAACTAGACGTATCTAAACCTTCTATAAACACAGTTCAATTACAAGAAGGTTCTGACTTGTATGGAAAAAAATCGTCTCCAAATCTGTCTATTCCTGCCAAAAGTCAGTTTGTCTCCGAAGACAAGAAAGAATCTACTGTAGTCTCCAATACTGAGGCTGAAACCTCACCCGATACAAACCAAAACACTCACAACGAAACTTCTAAAACTAAAACGGAATATGAACTCCTTTGTGAAGAAACGTCAACGAAACCCGCAGTTACTGAAGTTATGACAACCAAAAAGAGATTCTTTCATGACTCGACAGTTCCATCTTCCGAATCCGATAACATAGCTATCAGTCATTCAGAGTCTACCCAAAGTATCGATGCGAGCATAGTAGATCAAAGTCCTATACCCAACTTAGAACTAGGCGTATCATCAGCTCGATTAGATGAAATTAACTTTTTCCAAGATTTATCTAGACCTGCCGCAAGTCACTTTATGTTCGATGACAAAAATAAGTCTGGGCACGTCTTAAAAATCTTACCTGATATGAAACAAAACAATAAAGTTTCTGAAACCGAAAAAGAATATCAAAGCTTTTCTGAAGAGAAATTAACGAAACCTACAGTTGCTGAAGATAACACATCCGAAAGACCATCTTTAACTAAAATGTCACCTTCATCTGCAGGAACCGACAGTCAAACTGCAAGTTCTTCAGCGCCCACTGAAAGTGCAGCAGAATTTGAAGTTGGATACCCCAACATAATACATCACAGCACTACACCTCATTTACAACTGGACGTATCCACTCCTTCTATAAACGCAATTCAACTACAAGAAAGTACTAACTTGAATGAAACACTATCTCTTCAAAGTTTGTCTGGACCCAACGCAAACGACTTTATTTCCGGCGGCAAAACCGAGTGTGCTGCAGCCTCAAATATTGAAATGCAAGCCGAAAGCTTACTTGGCAAAACACAAAGCATTCGCAAGGTTATTTCTGAAACCAAAGCGCAATATAGCTCACTTGAGAAAGAGGAAAGGCCTTCTTCCGTGGAATCGACAATTACATCTCCAGAATCAGACCCGAAAGCTGTCAGTCAATTAGAGGACATGAAAAGTACTGACCAGAATTCAGGTAGAGACGCAAAATTAATAGATGAAAGCCTAACATCACATTTAGAACTGGATGTATCCGCACCCACTCTCAATCAAGGTCAATTGCAAGAAGGTATTGAGTTGGATAGAAAAAACTCTGAGCAAGACTTATCTGGACCCGCCGCAACTCACTTTGTTTTAGGTATCAATAATGAGCTTCCTCTTGTCTCATATACTGAAACCCTAGCCGACAGTGTACATGTTACGTTCCCAAACCCAGACCATGGAACTTTATCGGAAGCAAAATTAAATTATGCAAAAGTTTCTGACGAATCGGAAAATGTGTGTGAAGAGCGAGTAGCTATTGAAAGTTTGACTTCTGAAAGGCCAGTTTCAATTGAATCGACTTTAAAGTCGGGATCTACAACTGTCAGTCATTCAGAGCCCATCCAAAGTACAGATCGATTTCCAGTTTACGAAAACAAAGTAAATCAAAGCCCTACAACCAATTTAGGACTGGACATATCTGCACCATCTATAAACACTGAAGGATATACTGACTTGAACGAAACATTATCTCTTCAAGATTTGTCTGGTCCCACCGCAATGCACTTCATTTCCGACGACAAGGAAATATCCGTCGCAGTCTCAAATATTGAAACGCAACGCAAAGGCTCACTTGGTACAAAACGACCAACTCAACTAACTTCCGAAACCGAAACGGAATATCAAAAGCATTCTGATGAGGAATCAAGGGAACCTAGAGTTTCCGACGATATGCCATTCGAAAGGCCATCTTTGCTGAAGGCGAAAGGTGAAAATGAATCCGATAATAGCACTAACAGTCACTCAGATTCAAACATAATAGGTCAAACACCGACTCCAATTTTAAAACTAGACGTATCCGCACCTTCTTTAAACAAAACTCAATTACAACATGGTACTGACTTGGATGAAACTAAATCTCTTCAAGATTTGGATGAACTTACCGCAGCGCACTTTGTCTCCAACGACAAGGAAGCGTCTAAGGCAATCTCAAATATTGAAACTGAAAGTCTACTTATTAGAAAACAATACATTCAAAATAAAACTGCTGAAACGAAAACGGAATATTTAAAGCATGCTGAAGAAGAATCCCCAGCTACTGAAGATTTGATAAACGAAAATCCAGCTTTGGTTGAGTCGAAGGTTTCATCTCCAGAAACCGATTATAAAACCGCCACTCACTTAGGATGTATTGAAAGTGCAAGTCAGATATTAGTTCAGGACGAACGCAGATTAGATCAAAATCCTTCAAGTCGTTCGGAACACAACGAGACTGTTCCATCTGTATCGGAAGATATTCATTTAATTATGGACCCCGCTGCAATGCTAGAGAAACCGAAGAGCCTATGTGGCTCGGAAAGTATTATGTTTTTACAAAACGAAACAAATCGAAATGAGAGTATGGAACCTTCTTCTGTCGCAAATAGAACTAGCCAAATAGAAGGTAAGGAATTCGTTATATCTTTATTTCAAGCTATTTTGGGAGCACAGAATCTCCACCAGCTGATATTAGAACTTTTTTTCAGTTAACTCTAATGAGATATCGATATTACTTTACGCATTAACCCTAATTCCCAGAAGTGAGCCTCACAGTCTCACTAAAGATTTTAAATGGTTGAAAATTCCTATACCAAAAGATTTTCGATTCCAATATTTTATGTAATCTTCTAATGGAACGTTAGAATTATATTGCATTTATTAAACTAACATTTTAGACGATTTTTGTAATTTTTTTAAACAATTTCTTAAAATTGCCTCAGAAGCCTCAAAAGCTCATTTGAAAAAAACAACTCAAATTTACTTAGAATTCTTGACTTTTTGTCCGCCATATGGAATCATATTTTTATTTTTCATGTTTAGGTGTATTTTTATCGTGTCAAGTTCATAGTTTTCGAGCCTAGCACACATCTAGTTGGCATGGGATGAAGTCAATGAAAATTTTTGAATATACGACATATTGCAAAGAATTTATGCCTTTCCGAAGTTAATGTTAGTTCATACAGTTTATGTTTGCCAATCCCGATAAATATGTAATCAGAATATGGAAGTGCGATATTGCTAATACTTCCTGAAATGCCATACACATGCAATGACGGTAATCAAGGAGATGTGGGTTTTGCGAAAAGGGTGTTGAAAAACTGTGTGTAATAATGACCAACTAGTTCACCAGTAAGGAATCAGCCGATAGTTTATTGGATGTGGGGTTCGTACACTCAGAAAAAACAAAATTTGTATGAAGGGTATATAAAAAAATGCAAACCTTATGAATGGCCTCTAGCTTTCTTTATACATTTGATTGATGCTGCTGGCATTGCGACACATGTTATATGGCTCAAAACACGTCCTTACTGGAATGAGGGTACAGATAGCAAAATATAGTTAGTTGTTTTTACGATGACGTGGGGATTTTTTTGGTATAGCCACGAATATTTACGAGTGATAACTCAGGCAACAATAGATGCTGCATTACTGCAAAAGGTCAGATCGCAGGCGTCAAATTCTGGTACACGTAAATAAAGTCGGTGTCATATTTGTCCAGCAGCCATCTCCAAAACGCAGGAACAAGTTTACAATAAACTAAACAATCTCCATTCCACTTTCACCCTAATTTGACAAAGATGTGAATATCTGGATTAAGTAATTATAGGTATATAATTATTTTGCAGTAGCAATTGTTTTCCTGTGGACCCTGTATTCACAAGTTCTGTACTAAAAATAAAACTTAAATAAATACTTATTTAAGCAGTAACTGGATTTGGAAAAGTAAAATAAATTGGGGTTTTCAGTAGTTTAGCTAATATGGGCCTGACAGTCTCACTTCTGGGTTTACGTTACGTTTAAAATTCTGGGAATTAGGGTTAAGGAAAGATATGCTACATGTAACATGGTATATTTATATGTGGATTCATGGAGTTTCATGTTTCTCATGTTTTCTCTGAAAATAGTTTTATATTAAACGCGATATGTAATCTACTGCGGCGACTATTGCTCATTAGTTGCTGCGTTCAAATGTCTTGAGTTCAATTCAAACAAATTAATAACATTTCTTTTACTAATGACCTGTGAGAGTTAAATCAATGCCAATGAATCAATCAATCAATGTTAGTAGTCGATGTATGTACGTCTGTATGTATATTTTAGCAATTAAATGCAATACAATTTTTCTAATACTCAGTTCCAAGTACTGATAAGGCAACCAACAACTTTGAACAGATCACAAAGGGAGTTTTGGTTTCCGATGTACAACAACTCCAAAACAAAACAATTGACGACGGTTTGACTAACACGCAGAAATTCATTAACCCTAAAAACAAAGTCGATTCTAAAAATAATTTGGCTAATCATAAAATACATGAAAGCCCGACAACATACAGTTCGCCTGTTGCGGAATCGTCTATCACAAAATCGACACATTCCACCAGCTCAATTCGACCAGGTAATTGCGGTATGCCTGTAGACATCGATGTCTCTGGCGTTATTTATTGCATATTTGAATATTCCATGTGGTGAATATAAGCTTTTTATGTACATTACGATTTCCCTTTTTGTTTAGTAGCAGTACCGAAACGCAAGAAACGAACCAACTAATTCTAAGATAAATTAAGCAATAAAAAGCAATAGAAAACACTAGTTATGAATATCTTGCTCCAAAATAAGTAACTATTGGTGCTGTGCGCAAACTTTTAAAAAATGTTAACTAGTTACAGGATTTTTGGATCGAATGATTAGAGGTTATCTTTTGCAGTATTTAATATCAGATACCTACTACTGAAAAAGAAGATTACTCGAAGTTCATTATAAATATTTATTAATACTTTTATCAAATATTTATTAATACTTTTGTGGCCACGAAATTCAAAATTTCACTTCATTGCTCTAATGAGTAATGTCTCCTATACGTTTTGTTAAAACCAAGAATTTAAGATTTTGTCAGAGCTACACTATCGAGTTCTTGAATAAAGATGACATACTTTTAGATGGCTTAACGGAAAAGGATGTGATTGACAAAGTGTCGGCGGCAACGGATATTTCCACAACAGAACCGAGCTCAAGTGAGTCATAAATGTATTTTGTCATGTTTTCCACTTTGCTCTAATATATACACAAACCATTAATTTAAACGCAGCTTCTGGTAATGCATTAACTAATCGTAGTACTCGTATTGGCACTCAAAATTCGCATGAAAATCATAGTGGTACCAGTAATAGTAATAAAGTAGATAACACCTTAAGTAAACCTATAAAACAACCCAAACAGCCGAGTAGAGAATATTGCATAGGGATACCGTTAGAGGCACCAATTGCTGAACTGCAATTAAAGTCGTTTAAGACTTCAGATACTGCACCACCATGGTATGCTTCAATAGTTGAGGACTCGAGTACAGGACACAATGAAACCGAGTCACGCCGGGTAACAAAGCCCAAAGCCGCAATAAGTATTGAATTGATTACGAAGAGCGACGGGCTGATAAATTATGACGGCAATGAAGTAAGTTCGTCTAATAGCTTGGGTGAAACCGCTTTTGAACGGGACTCACGAGAATTGAATAATAACCGTGTAGACGGTTCGACGGATGAAAGCAAGGACACAATATCGACTTCAACGGAGGATCCTCAAAATGAGCGCATGCCCACTTACCTCTATGGAATCCATACCCCGCGACAGACACCAATCCAATCCAGAAAAGTGTACAAGAAGCCAACAGCATTCACAGTGCCCTTTGGATCCACTGATATCCCCGATGTTGAACTCGAAAAGTGTGAAGAAAAAGGCTACGCGGAGGTGGAATGTAGCAACAACGAACCGGAGCAAGGTCACGCCGATTCCGTAAAGGATATTTCGAATAACAATTTAAACATTGCTTATTTGGAACTTAATCAAGTACAAACGCAATTAGATGTGCAATCTCCAAAACCATTATCTGATCAAATCGGAGAGTCCGACTTACGTCAGACAGAAAACAAAGAAATCGGTAATTTATCGAGCAGCAAAGAGACTAATATTGGAGAAGACCCCGGCGATGTGGAACATCGTACAGATATAAACATTGAAGACGAAACTATTGAACCAATGTTGGACACAATAGTTGAGCTTAATGAAGGCAGTAGTAAAATTGAACTTTATGACTATGCAGAATTAGATTCAAAAAGCGATAGCAGATGGTCAATGTTAAAAGCGATGGACGAAAATACATCGAACGAATATATGAATAAAAATCCGAATTTTGAAGATAATCACGCAAGTCCAGGCAGTTTGAATGAAGGCGAAACCACTGCAGATAGGAATAATGATGTGAATATAGACTCAATTCCTGTTGAGACACAAAACTGCAAGGAGAAATCAACTGTCCAGATACACAATTCTGATCGCACAAATACAAAGGAAGCCTATTTATCAACTACAACTGACGCTCAAATCGAAGAAGCTGCAGCTTCCACCATTCAAAGAGCATTTAGAAAGTATATAGCTTCCAGAACGAATACGGATGAACTGAAAACATCCACAAACAGTTCTTGGAATAGTAGCCAAACGACTCAAATATTCATTGAAAATGATGCAGAGGACTCGCCGGCATTTTCATACCCCGAAATAGACAATGATAAATTTGATAATAGTTCAACTTTTCAAATATCAGGAATCAAAGCGGAACAGGATCAAGAAAAAAACCAAAACATTGAAGATAAAAAAATTGATTGGTTTGTAGGAAGCGAACTCATTCAAACGTCAAAAGTTATGTCCTTAAACAACGAAAACAAATCCCCCACGAACGATTTACCAATAAAAGAGTTTCCCGAGAGTGTTGAAAGCAAACCGTCGGGACCGTTCCCTGTAAACCACCTAGAAATAAATACTTTTGAAAAAAATTTAGACCCGGAGATGTCCTTAGAGCACAGGGCTACGCAAAGCGCTATTGACGGTATGCAATTACAAGCCTTCGACGAGTATCGTAAAGCGTTCGCTCCGCACGCTAGCCAACATTATAATGAAGGTCCGTATAAACTGTATTCGTAGTGTTCATTCATGCCGCCAATACATACTACATAAACTATGTACTCACGCAAACATTTCATTTGAGCATCCATACTTAGGGGGTTCAAATCAATTCACTCTTTTAATATTATCTTACTATATATTTAATAGTCGTAGAATCGTTAGATTTAGTAACATTTAAAAGTGTGTAGGCTACGCTCGAATCGTGTCTACTTCCTCGAATTTCAAGTAGTAGAGTTCTTAAAAGCCATCCGGTGATGGAAGAAAGGCGTAGAAATTGAACTACTCAATCCAAGGTTTTTTGCTAACATTTAATAGAGTTGTTTTTAAGTGGTTTTCTTCTAGTAACTTGTGTTGAAAAGAAAAACTTTTTATTAAAGAAACAAGAACATAATGTATGTAGTTGAGGCTTAAGCTGGCTAATTTATTCGGCGTCTAACTAAGATAAGTCAGCTAGTAATAGGTTTGGATCCGTTGTTCCAAGCTCAAAATGCTCAACTTCATAGATTAACTCGAATTTGGGTACAGGTTGCCCTAAAAGTGAAACAATTTATATTCACTTGTTTATCTTTAAACTAATCCCGTAAGCTCGCCAGTTATATATGTATGTATATCTTTAATTTCGAAAATTATTGCCAAAATCTTTTTAAGCGAAAGACTTTTGAATTGAGTTTTCGATCGTAATTTCGTCTCGTATAACTTGGGCATCAACTGTATATGAATTGGTATATACACAAATTGGTGTAGATATAGTGAAAAGATTGCCTCCTTTTACTCACATCATATACTCAGTAAAATATTCGACGTATTCGTATTCTCCTAAAAACTTGAGTAATCATAAGTGATTTCTAGGTTGTTGAATTTAACAACGAAAATCTATCAATAATTTTTAGAACTCGGCTCAATGCGAAAGAAATCACAATCAGCCGGTAATGAAGGAGGCACCCCTGTTGCTAACAACGAGTTTCTGTTCGATTCAGACAGGACTAACATGGCTGAAATAATGGCAACATTTCTTGCCTGTGAAAGGGCCCATACGTTGAATACCAACAAGTCGAGTAATAACCTGAGGCAAACACCTGTTAATAATGAAATGTCATTTATGAAAGATTTCGTTAGTTCGCCAATCCATTTCACCGAAACGGATGTTCCATACGAACAATTAGAGGAACATTGCGTTAAAAGGAGTATTTCCCTAACTTATCTGGTCAAAGATGAAGACAGGGTCGTTGATGTAAAAGTCGGAGCATCACACGACTACGCATCGGACAAGACGGGAAACAAATTGCAAGAAAGCGATGAACCATCGAAATATGCGCATGGCTTCGAAAATAATGCCGTTACCTCGCCCGATCTAGAAGACGATAAAGTTATAGTGAATCGGTTGCAAAGGGAGGACACACGCGAAAACTCAGCACAAAGTGATTGTGTGGTTTTTGGTGAAAGTTACGAAAATCAAACACCGGAACAGCCTGAAAAAGCCAATGCTGTCATTTATGAAGATGCTGTAAAATTTATTGAGCGCCCAGAATTTACGTCGAATTCCAGTCTGTGCCTGGACGACGACACTTCGGAGAACATTCGCAAACAAATGATGGCATATTCGTTGTCAGACGCCGATTCCGATACCGCTGGAGCGAGTATGTCAGAGATGGAAGCAAACAACGTTATAGTAAGTCGGCTCGATTCCAATATACGTTCGGCCTTGGCAGACGCGACAGGCACTTCGACAGAGACAGAGTCAACTATTGTATCGGCGGCAAATATAAGCCGAGCTGATACGAACAGTAATGAAACCATTAATGCATCGCTGGAGAACCTCATTAAAATGGAAGCAGTCAGAAAAATTGAGAAAGCCTACCGAAAATACCAACAAAAAACACAAAGATCGAAAATTCGGGCGCACCTGCGAAGTTCGGAACCAACGATGAACTCTGAAAGTTCGTTGGCTGCAAAACGCATGACGCTGCAACGCGGCAATGCTTTACGAAATGATTCTGCGCTAGATGAGGAACACTTGGCCAGTAGCAAAGGCAGAGGTCGGACTAAATTGCACGCCAATGATCAGGAGCATGATGCCCCATTAACTGACGAAAGCAATCCAAAAAAAGTTATTGTCGCGAGAAACGCCGCAAAGCGTAAGTAAGAAATCATTTTAAGAAGCTAAAAAAGTTAAAGCCAATTGAACTTTGCGAATAATCACCCTGTAGGAAATCGGAGTGGTCCGAATGTAATTTTTCAACTGGTTGCATGTCAGTCACAGTTGACTTCAGAACCGATTCCCTTTTAACATGGCGATGTCCTAGGCGACAGTCAATTGTCCCCGTCTGCATCCGTTTGCAACTAGTCCAAAGTCAGTCCTAAGTACAACCGTTTCTAAACCAGTTGCGAAGCGAGTTGTTTGCGAACTAGTTTATTTTGGATTAATTTTCTAACCTCTTGATTTTTATGGGGGAAAATAAAACAATGAAATTTTTCAACCCTTATTTTATTTCAAAAATACTTTCAAAAAACAACACAATTCTGTCGCGAATGAAAAACAAAAAATATTGGTGCACGTGAAAATGAATTTGGACTGGACAACATCCTGACTTAGCCTGTAATTAATAAAAAAATAAATGAATTCATAAATAATTACATAAATAAACAAACAACTTTATTAATACATACCTTTCAATTGCTGCTGCAATTCGTTGCTTCACGCAACCACGCAAAATTCTAACTGAAATCATTCAAGGCAAAACGTGCAAATCGAGCGAACTTCGAGTCATAGAAAAATACATGTTCGAAAAATGCAGACATTTCTACGTTGTTGTTGTAACAAAATTATCATAGGATCAGACCTAACAGTATTTTGTTGATTATTTCACTTCTGATTCGTCTTTCTTATTTTCATGTGCTCTTCTCGCCTATGAACGCACACACAGAACGTAAACGATTAGACGCGAACTGACTGACTTCTACATTCGCTGACAGCTACTTGGACAACTAGTTGTCTAATTGACTTACAAAAAACCAGTTGAAAAACCAATGAATTTTGGGAACCACTTGTCTCAGGTCCTACAGGGCAATTTTAGGCTTGGTTCAGTCTCACTCATACATGCCCAAAAAATGTTTGGAAAGAGTGATCCCCTGCAAGACAGGTACCGGTTAGATTACCAGTCATCTAACTGGTAGTACTGTGAAAGTTTCAGTTACCGCTTGTTCTGGAGTTTCTATCACTTTCTTAAGGGCGATGGGAAAAAAATGACTGAAACTCATGTATACATGTGACCTTCTATCCCATTCTCACACATTTGTTTGCCAACATATTTCAGACATATGCTTATCTCGCTCACTCTCGTTAGCAGTACTGGGTATATTACCGATAAAATACCCGAAAGTTTTCCTAAAACAGTAACGTAAATATCGGTTATAGGTAACATATAAACCAGTCACCTCTACCAAATATTTTAGCCACTGCTATTTTACCAATAAAATAACTAAATGATTTGTTTTTAATTAAAAAATGCTTTATTATAATATTATTTTGCCGAATTTTTACATTTACATTTTTTTTGCTTTACCCGATTGTGGCAGCGCCCTACCACCTTTTTCATCAGCTTCTCAAACGCCATTTGACCGTGGGCCTTGAATGCATCTAAAAAAGAGAACACAAATTATGTTTTATCACTATGTATAACTACTTGTAAGAAAAACGTTTGCAGACAATGGTAATTCTGTCACTCCTACCTTGTGAAAAGTTTTTAATAAATCATCGAGAGCACTTTGACTGATTTTGTGGCGAATTGCCCATGATATAACCTCAAAACATTTGTCTTGGACAATGTGTTCACCCCCATCAGCAAAATGCTCGCTGCTAGCCTCTTTCTCACTTACTTCATAAAATAATTAACACGTTTATACTTATCTTCTTTAATTTTGTGGTTTCTCCGCGCTGTATTTTGCAAATATTTTTTCAGCTTCTTGTCCAGCAGCTTCAAATTTCACCAAAACGCACAAATTTCACAAATCTGACATTTTCATGATGACAGGTGACTGTGACGTATATATTTGTTTCACTCTCACAAATGGAAGAATGAATTCAATTGAAATGTAAAGGAGTTCTTTCACTCTTGCGAGTAGTCAATGCCCGAAATTGAAATGCGCGCGTAACGGTAAATGTGGTCATCATGTGGGGAATTAATTTTAGTTAGTTTTAGTTTTTTTATATTATACTACTTTTTTGGGGGTTTGTTACTATTATTTTCTTTTTTGCAATGAATGTTGACAACTGCAAAAATGGTTGCATAATACGTTCGCAACTTTTTCACATGATGCCAATTGCGAGTAATAGTACTATTAGAAAGTAACTGTCTATGTATTAGTTAAGACAAAAATTGTAAGCATGTGTTGGAGTTTCCGTCACCTCCGTCTTGCAGATTCGAATCTCATCTTCATACATACATTTAAATCAACACAACACAAATCAACATCTGACTATGAAAAACAGTTAAGCATTTTAACTAGCATTAAATTTCACAAGATTGTTCACTTCCTTTTTGCCGGAACGGCTTTTCGCACACAAGCATTTTGGCCCGAGTTTGGCAGCTACAGAGATAGTGAACCACCGTCTGCTTATCACTCGCGCAGCTCACGGTTGCCACTTGGCCAATATGTTGTTAAACAGAATTGTTTCGAAAAGTTACCAAAAGTAACTAAAATCAAAAACAAAATAAACATCTTAATATACTTAGAACTTTCTTTCTTGCTTTGTCTTACAACCCGAGAAGGCCTTTCATACGTTGCTTTGATGTAAAAATAGAAGATGTAAGCAGTGCTTACTAAGCACTAACCTCTAATAACTATTTGTGTATTTGTGTGGTTGACGCTGCGAGCAAAAAACAGTCTTGCTTGAATGCTTGTTGCTAAGAATGTATCATGCTTTGTATATAAGCCTTCCCTTGCAAAAAGAAACAAATTAAAGTCAGCAGCAGCACCTACAACTTGATTTATCAGAATAGATAAATAAAGTGAATTATTCGATGAATCTACTCTCTGCTTGGAATTGTTATTAAACCCTTATCAGATCCCATGATATAATTATTGTATTCGCAAGCTAAATTCGATGTTCTTTGAACCAGATGGCAGTTTTATAAATTATAGGGTTTTTCATTTCGAACCGAAAACTTTGACAGCCCTGCGTTCGACAACCGCAGCTGTCATCTGTCGTTGCATTGTGTTAATATTGTAGTTTTGTGTTTGCCATTTATGAAAATGGACCGATTTAGCATCGCTCAACGTGTAAACATTGTGAAAATTCACTACAAAAATGGTGAAAATTTGAGCACCACTTTTCGCGCACTAAGGAAAGATTTCGGACGTCACGGAAGGCCTGTTTTGTCAACAATTTCGGATTTATTGGCGAAATTCGAACGAACTGGTTCTGTACAAGATGTACAGAGGCCAATACGTAATCGCCCTGCTCGTTCGGCCGAAAATGTTGCTGCTGTAGCTGCCAGTGTTGAAGATGACCCGAATTTATCGCTTCCCCGGCGTTCACAACAATTGGACATCTCCATCACCTCAATTTGGCGTATTTTGCATTTGGATTTGCATCTTCATCCATATAAAGTTCAGTTGGTGCAGAAATTGGAGCCGGGAGATCACAGATCATGACAGAATTGCGAACCAGGTTCGATGAACGCATAATTTCGCGTTTTGGTGATGCCAATTGGCCGTCAAGATCGTGCGATCTGAACCCTTTGGACTTTTTTCTTTGGGGCTACGCGAAAGACCAAGTCTATGCAGACAATCCGCAGACTGGAGCATTTGAGGGACAACATACGTGCAGTTCTTGGCGCCTTACAGCCTGCTATATGTAAAAAAGTCATCGAAAATTACCTAAAAAGAATCGAGGTGTGCCAGGCTACTCGTGGCGGTCATTTGAATGATGTCATATTCCATTACTAATGGCACAAACCAAATATTATTTTGATAATAAAGTTTCATCAAAATTCAAATTTTAATTGATTTTTTTCTTTATTTACTTTTTCGGCTCATGATGAAAAACCCATATGTTTTTAATATACTATATAGTACAATAATTCAGAGGTGCACTTATGGTTTCAAATGAATTTAAAATTCAGATATCGTAACGAAAATTGATACAACTGATTATACTACAACGATAGCGCCCTCCTTAATCGATTACACAGTGCTACAAAATCAAAAAAATTAAAAGCACTTTTCAAGTGACCGAGTAAACGTTGTTGGTATTATTGAGTACATCATGAAAATATGTTTCAAAATTGTCTAACACCCCCAAATTTTCAAGTTATTGTTAAAAACCCGTTTTTTGTGTACTCCGCGCACTCAAACAATTGTAACTCCGTCATTTTTTTACCGATTTTCGATTTCTCAATGGTGTTGGAAACTAGAAGAATTGAGCTTTTAAAATATCCATACTTGTTCATACTTTCTACGAAAAAATTAGGGCATTTTCTAAAAGTTATCTAGGATTTACCCTATTTTTTCACGTTTTTTCAAGTTTGACGTCTTTTTTATGTAACATATCGTTAAAAACAATCAATTTTGTACAATTATTCTGGAAGTACATTCTATCTGCAATAAAAAAAGTCATGGCTCATCAAAATTGGTTGAAAACTGTTAAAGTTACAACGCTTTTTGTAAACAAGAAAATTTAACTCTCATCATGAAATCAATGTCGTGCCATGTCAGGATTGTACATATGATTTCAGTATATCATAACCATCATATTAATCATGATGATCGTTTCTGAGTGTCCTAGTATTATTTATGTTGTAAATAATTTATCATTACAATTAATTTGGAATAGTTTTTCGTGATTTATTAAACAATTTGGACAATATATATAAGGAGGGAAAAATAATTGATTTCCAATTTCTGTAGTAAGAATGTTATATTATTTGATGCACTTATTACATGTACAACTTTGAATTTTATGAGTCGTTAAAAATGTTTGCTTGATCTCCTACGTTTATAGACCGCATCTTTAGTTTCACGTTTAAGAGACCAGCAGTAGTTAGCCAGCATTCTGATCTGACTCTTGCCAACAAAACGCGTTTCAATTGATGATATTTCCTGGTGAAATCGTTCTTCTTGTTCATCGCTTAGTTTTCCAAGATTTTCGGGGAAGAAATCCAAATGGGAATGCAAAAAATGGACTTTGATTGACATTCTGCATCCCATTTCCCCATAAGCCTTTAAAAACTCATTTACTATTTCAACGTAGTTACCACTCTTGTTGTTTCCCAGAAAGTTTTCACATAAAGAAATGAAGCCCGTCCATGCCTTTTGCTCTACTGTGTTTAATTTTTCGAAAAATTGTTTGTCGGAAAAAATTTTCCGTATTTGCGGACCAACAAAAACACCTGTAAAGTCAACGAAGTATGAAGTAGGCAATCTAATGCGAAAATTCGATCAATTGATATTTCATACCTTCTTTGATTTTTGCGTCACTCAGTCCCGGAAACACGGTTTTCAGGTGTAAAAAGGCCTCGCTGTCCCTCTCAAGTCGTTTGACAAACTGCTTCATGTAGCCCAACTTGAGGTGTAACGGTGGCAAAATAATTTTATCGGTCTGAACAAGTGGAATGTTAATGACGTTTTTTGTGCCTATTTGAAACGTTTTCCTGGATGGCCATTCACTTTTTTTGTAAGGATCTTTTCCTCGGCTGTCCCATTCGCACAGATAACAAGGAAATTTTGTGTATCCTCCTTGCATTCCGAATAGAATCGTCAGGACTTTTAAATCAGAAACTATTTGCCATTGATGCTTTTAGTAGTAGCCTAGGTTTCGTCTCCTCCTGACATGGCACGACATTGATTTCATGATGAGAGTTAAATTTTCTTGTTTACAAAAAGCGTTGTAACTTTAACAGTTTTCAACCAATTTTGGTGAGCCATGACTTTTTTATTGCAGATAGAATGTACTTCCAGAATAATTGTACAAAATTGATTGTTTTTAACGATATGTTACATAAAAAAGACGTCAAACTTGAAAAAACGTGAAAAAATAGGGTAAATCCTAGATAACTTTTAGAAAATGCCCTAATTTTTTCGTAGAAAGTATGAACAAGTATGGATATTTTAAAAGCTCAATTCTTCTAGTTTCCAACACCATTGAGAAATCGAAAATCGGTAAAAAAATGACGGAGTTACAATTGTTTGAGTGCGCGGAGTACACAAAAAACGGTTTTTTAACAACAACTTGAAAATTTGGGGGTGTTAGACAATTTTGAAACATATTTTCATGATGTACTCAATAATACCAACAACGTTTATTAGGTCACTTGAAAAGTGCAAAATCACTGTAGCACTGTGTTATGAGTAAGGCACAGCAAAGTTTGCGCCTCGTATTTCTACGGAAAACAAACAAACTTGAAACATGAACGCTTTCCAAAATGGTAAACATATGTACATATGTATGTATGCATTTCTCATTTTATTGTGTGATTTTTTAAGTATTGCACGGTGGCGTCGACAACATTGACGCAAATTGTTGCCGTTTATTTTTACACACACACTCAACTCAAAATTAATACGTTGTTTTATTTTTCAATCCAAAAAAGTAGCAGCAGAAGTCACATCGGACCGCACCAAGAAAATACTCGACAACAAGCTGAAATGGCTTGCTATGCGGCAAAATTCAATGCCCGTCCAAATAGACTCGGAAGTTTTTCGCGTCATCCCTAAGCATATGCGAAAGCGTATCAAGAGCGCTGAGGGCGAAAAGAAGGCTCGACGGCGCATTTTGAAGGATTAATGTGCTTGGCGTCTTACAAATTTATCAAATATTTATGCTCAAACTCTATTATATATGTAACACAATATTATATACATAAATACATACATTTCATTGTAAACAAGCTTGCTTTGCTTGAGTTGGAAAGGAAATTAAGAAACCAGAAGTATTGGCACAGAATAAACAGTAATGTTTATAACTGTTTAGTAACTGTTTAGTAACTGTTTATTCTGTGGTATTGGGCATTCCATGCCGCATTGAGTGAAGGTTTCCATTCATTATGGAAGTCGAACGACGCATTTTTAACAATGTACCGCATAGCGCACCTCCTCGATTTTATGTACCAGACAGACTCCGCTCCAGCTAACAGAAAGTGAAAACCACAGACCTGATTATTGAAGAATAATTACTACAATTGGCAACTGAATTTGTGGCCCCTTTATCTCTGTGTGCAATTCCTTGGATTATTAAATCTTGAGGCGAAAGTGAATGCGAAACGAACGAAATTACATCTGTGGCAATATGGAAGATTAGCTTAACTAGATAAGCGATTCCAGGAGTCAATGCCTTTAATCCTCTTAAACAATTTTAAAACAGTGCTCCACCTGCCACGAAAAACATACGACAGACACCTCGCAAAGTTACAAATCCAAACTACACGCATTCCACAACACCCTGGAAAAATTGTGCACATCGACATCTACTCGACCGTCGACAAATTCTCTAAATACGCACAAGTGAAGTCAATCCCATCTAGAGCAATAGAACACATCAAAGATCCGGCGTCCCGAAGCTCGTGGTAATCCACAACGAGAAATCACTCGACTTCACAGCAATTTCTTCTCTACTGAAAGACCAAATGACCATAGACTTCTGCACAACACCCCCTTGCACTAGCGCCACTACCCGACAAGTGGAGCGATTCCACTCAACATTTAAAGCGATGTTTAAAGCTGATAATGCAAAAATGACATTCGAAGAGTTATTACTCAAGTCAAAACTTTATTCTTATCATTAAAACTTATTCAAAAATACAACTCAACAACACATTCAGCAACTAGGAAAACTCCCTTAGAGACTTTTTTTTACAAATATGATAAATATGATATGTAGAGTTAGTAGCAACCAAGGGAATTAGAGGAACATAAACAGTAAACGATAGACTAAATAAATTTGTGAAAAATTAAGATTGAAATCAATAAAAAGAGACAATAAGATAAATAAATCCTGGCTATCTATCTATCTATCTATTTATCTATCTATCTATCTATCTATCTATCTATCTATCTATCTATCTATCTATCTATCTATCTATCTATCTATCTATCTATCTATCTATCTATCTATCTATCTATCTATCTATCTATCTATCTATCTATCTATCTATCTATCTATCTATCTATCTATCTATCTATCTATCTATCTATCTATATCTATCTATCTATCTATGTGTCTATCTATCTATCTATGTGTCTATCTATCTATCTATGTGTCTATCTATCTATCTATGTATCTATCTATAATTGTTTGACCTGACTGACTGACTGATTGATACCGCTGAAACCGCTGAAGTTCAAACATGAAATTTTAACTGTAAATACATCTTCGAAATTGAACCTCCGCTAAGACGGGAGTTTTTGAGATTCGAGGTCTAAAGGGGCATAACATGGGTTAAGGCAGGTTCTCACCTTGTGGATCCGAAAAAGTGCACTTTTTTTAGGAAAATTTTTTCTGGATATGAACACACATTTATTTAGAGAATACAATTTTTCAAATTGAATGAATCAAAAAAGGGAGGAGGGGGCGTCCATCAGTGGCGGCATGTCGGCGAGGAGGTGTCCCGCTACCGGAAGTGATTCCGTCAAAACCCGTGATCTGAAACACAAAAATCGAACACATTCTTAATGTGTACCGTATTATCTATTGAATGAACTAAGATCATGAAACAAAAATTAAAATTACAAAAGTTATGAGGTTTTGAAAAAAAAATTACGATTTTCGCATTTTTTTGTTCACTTATTATTTTTTTAAATAAACAATTTTCAATATTTTTAGCTGATCGTAGTTCGTTTATTAGAAAAAACCCTAAGGAACATTTAAAAAAAAATTTGGTGACGATTGGTTCATTCCAGCGCCTTCAATCACTTCCGTTAGGTCCGAAAATGTGGTTCTCAGAAAAACGCGTTTAAAGTTTAAAGCGCGCTCGGCCGGTGCTCGACGCTGCTCTATGTAACGGCCTGTAACTTTTGTAATTTTTCAGATTTTGATCTGAAATTTCTGGAGCACATTTTTGAAACATATATCTACACGATAAGGCAAAAAAAAATCGTTTTTTCCCGCCACAAGGTGAGAACCTGCCTTAAAGTGTTGTATAAAGAAATTTTATTTAATGGCTCTATTAAATTCAAACTCGGTGAAAATACTCTAAATCAAAAATAATTCGACACGTGTTTTTAATTTTTTTTTTTAAATAAAGTCAACAAAGTCAACATCGCGGTCAACAATGGGTTAAGGTGCGTATACGGGAAGACTACGATAAAATATGAACTGATGGGCCTGTTGAAAATAATTTTTAATTTTTCTTAAAATCGAAATCTATCCGAACCAAGGGTTAAACGTTTATATGAAAGACATAATTTTTTGTGTCTTTTGACTTGGTGAAAGTACTTTAAATGTGAAATATTTTGACTCGTGTTTTACACTTTTTTGAAAATCAAAATTTGACGGGTCAACGACGGGTTAAACGTTTGTATGGAGAAACTGTCAAGACATGATATAATTGGCGTTTTGACTTCAAATTTCGTGAAAACACTTGAAATCAAAAACAGTTCAACACATGTCTTTCATTTGTTCAAATATGTGCAAAAAGTATTAAAATATGTGCAAAAAAAGTATTATTTATAGAGAGAGAAAATAATTTTAGTTATTGATGGCGATGGTGGTATTAGTTTAGTGCCTTGGATCAGTGGCGGATTCAGGGGGGTTTTGGGGGTTGAAACCCTCCCCCCCGAAATATTAGGATCCACTTTAAAACTACATACAAATTATAAGGCATTTTTGGCATTTTATGAATATTAAAGATTTACTTTTTGAAACCCCCCGAAATATTTGTCTGAATCCACCCCTGCTTTGGATTACGAGTATACAGTGACGCCCGACCTAGGTTCGACTCCCCGTAGTAGCCAACGCTAAAATATAGATAAAACCGTCTTTCCTTTCGGCGGTAGCGTTCTCAGCAGGACATGGCGAATTTCCGCAAAACTTCTTCCATAGATACAGGAATTCAACAAGATTTCATTTTTACCATCAAATTTAACAAGCTACAAGAATAATATCACAAAATTTGTTTTTCTTCAGTGGAAATTAAATCATGCAACGAAGTGTCAATAGGTCAATTGACTTAAAATATGGTGAAAGCACTTCAAATGATTGATTTATTGGGCCCATTGACTTAAAACTTGCGTGCAAAGTCGCGGAGCCCTGCTAGTCTGTGATATACGCCTTCGATATCAAAAACTTAAATATAAACAAATTTTACTTACTTCTTTGCTGCTTGTGGGTTTCTTGTATTGCAAGCATTTTATAACCACGTCCTGAAATGACGCACATATGTACGTATCTTCATACATATGAACACGCACGCAAGCCTCTGCTCTATGATACACATTTTGGTCGGCTGGGATACTACTGCTGTAAATTTTTGTACATGCATGCAAACAAATATATGTAGATAAATATGTACCAATGCTGCCTGCCCCATTTTTCTATTTCATGGTGACGCGAACGTGGTCTGCCTTCGTATAAATATTTACGCGGTCGGACAGGCTGGTAAACGTGAACAAGCTAAATATAAATGCATATCCGAATGCAATGCCACTGTTCCATGTGGCACGGCTCCCTCTGCGGCTTTCAAAGTCAACTGGAAAATACATATGTATGTATGTATGTATGTACGCCAAACTCGTGTTCTACCATACACTACTATCGAAGAACTTTAGAGCACCGATT
The DNA here is from genome assembly GCA_964056695.1 of Melieria picta. Lineage (NCBI taxonomy): Eukaryota > Metazoa > Arthropoda > Insecta > Diptera > Ulidiidae > Melieria > Melieria picta. Next base: position 97,028,364 of record OZ057398.1, on the reverse strand, counting down.
AAAACTATTGAATAGTGATGCTGGCTCTTGATATAGATTAATGCATTACGAGTTTATTGGAGAGTAATCGGCATCTTCGCTACTATGTAAATGTGCAGATATAAGTACCGAAGACTATTGAAATATACATTAGTACGTAAAAACACAAATGAAGCAATAATGTTACCACTGGGAATTGTTCAAAGTGGACCAGGAACATAGTCGTGATTTATACTTCATTTGTGTTTGCTTGTACTACACAAACTGTTGCAACAAATTGTTACTTACATTATTTTGAAACTTATGTGAAGGTGTAAATAAACTGCAGTCTTTACCTAACGCTGTATAAACTTCACGGTATGTATACATATGTATATACGAACATGCACGCAGATCCAAGCTCGCGCAGGGTGAGTGGGCTTTTGGTTGTGGCAACAATTATAGTTCTTGGATTTCGGGAAAAAAGGGCCGAAAATCTACGCATGTATGAAAGCAGTCAATGGATACAACATAAAATCCAAACTTGTAAAACTGCTACTATCAATGGGCAGTCTGAGAAACTTCCATAGTACTTTCTTATTCAAGTTCCTCCAAACATATCCTTAATTATGTAATATTCTTAAATAACAAAATTTCTTCTAACAAATATTACGCTTTTAAACATCTTTATAGAACTATGGTAAAATTTCTTCTTTGCACTTTCGCAATTTTTGCGTTTCTTGTCAAACTAAAAACGTTCTGAAAACATGCAGATATTTTTGACGACGATTTAATAAATATTGGATTTGTATCTGATGTGTGTAAATATATTTTTGATCCAGTTTTCCCAAGAGCCATTCCATAGGCGCTGTGGTTTTTGTTCATTATCAGTGCTTTGCAAATGTTTACCTTTCATGTGTATTGTATTGAGATATACATAGGTATGTATTATAGAAGTTAAGTCCTCCTAACATTTTCAGTCTTCATTTTTTAGACCTATATATAGTAGTATAGTTTAATAATTTTCGGCTAAAACTTCTATTTTCAAATGCATTTTTTCAAAATCTCTTAAACATTTTTTCTTAAACTATTTTTTAACATTAGTGTATGAAAAAAAGGGATTCTACAGATTGACGATCTTCCAGATAGAAGCTAAAGCACAAACCCAGTAAATTTCCTTAGAAATGTGCTATTTTACGTTCACCGTTCACGTTCATTTTGCACACATATTTTTCCAATAATCCCTTTTTAATATTCAAAGTCTGTGTATTCATTTTTGATCTCAAATATATAAAAATATATAAATACATATATTGAATTCAGGGTACAAACTTCAAAATCCCCAGTGCTAGGATGTACCGGGATTGCCGGCTCTTATGAGTAGCTTTTTATATATGTAAAGATATAGTTGCTTGAACGGATCGACCACACAACATAGTCGGTCCTTATAAAAATCAAAGTAGTACTTAATGGTCAAACATTTTTGTTTTAATCTGTCAATATGTCTTAATAAATACATGTTTTTCCTCTGCCCGGCTTTTCTGTCGCTATATCGGCATATGGTACGATCACTTAAGTTAATGGCATTACATGAAAATAGTGTGGTAACCCACTGTTTTCCTAATCCGCACATAATAAATATCGCTCGATAATCAATTTACAATGTCGAAATATGGCTTATATACGAGTATGTTTAACTTAAACTGACCGATATTTGCGAGCACCCCGTCTTTCGCTTAACCGATTTCGGGGCATAGGTTCTGAAACTTTTTGTCGCTGCTGTTCAATACTGCTCTATTTGTGTTTGAGATTTTGGGCTTCTTTGCGCACTTTGAAACCGCGAAATCCGGCCTGAATTTTGGTAGCGGCATCCGCAGCTATCTTCTGTTTTTTGCGCACCAGGAACCCACGAACACCTGCTTGGATTTTTGTAGCACAGCGGTCTTCCATGGAGTTCGCTTGCGACGAACCGCTGTCACTTCCGCGTTCCTCGCGCCGCTGATTTGCCACCAACAATAAACCGTTGGCACCACTTCCGCCAGTCGCCAGCGTTCCAGCTTGAACGCCGCTGCCGCCGTCCTGGCCCTCCATAGCGTACTGCCGACGCTGCGATGCGCTGCGGTGCGTCGGATAGTGTCTGCAGGAAGTTCGACTCTTCTGGTGATCCAACTGCTTCCGTACACGGTATCCGCGGAATCCGGCTTGAATTTTGATCGCAGCGCTTTCTTCCGATTGCAGTGAACTGTTTGTAGCAGAGTTGGGCGAGCTGGGATGAATGTGCATTGTCTTGACTGTGCCCGAATATTATGAAATTTCCACACGGCCGGTACGGTTAACGTGTCGAGCACAAGAACGTCTGGTATGTTGTAACCGAATTCGAGCAACTATTTGCAATTTAAGTATGTCTCAACTTTTTAATTCTTTTTGCATAAGTACTCTGTATTGGAAATATGAAAATACTGATTGCACAAGAACACGTCGTCGACTATTTTTGCCCAGTTTTATTATGCGTCCGCATCGCTTCGTATTGGAAACTGAAATGAATGCGCGAGTGAGTCGATGAGCTGGGAAGCCCAATACGCGCTGCAAAGCACTTTAAATACGTACATTCATTGACGTGCTCGTCTGGGAGAGTGTTTTGTCGGAGACTGCACAGAAATACTCTTGCGACTCTATATTGCGCCGATTTCAAATTATGAGCGTTTGTTTATCTGAAAATATATCAACACTTGCAAATAGATGCTGCCGTGCCATCAATCACAAAAACTTACTGACGTCATTACATTGAAAGCATCAGCGCTTCAAACACTCAATTAAGACATTTTGCAGAAAAGTATTTTATTTTATTTGTCGTATTTGAAGGACTTTTAATGAATATCCACGTGTTGTGTAAGCGGCCACAATTTGTTGGTTGTTTGTTTGTTGGCTATTTGCAGCTTGGCTGTAGTCTCCGTGGCGCCTTTTAAGTCACTCTGACGATAAACAATCGAAATAAAACCATAATTTCCTACATTTTAGCAACGAGATTTTAATTGAGAAAGAAGTGTAAAGAAAAAGCAAAAAATGACAAATGGCTGTATGGAAGCGTAGTAGACTAAAGTTGGTTCCGGCTCGATTAGTTTTAAAACCGGATTCCTTCGTTTAACTACAAATACTTCATTGCCAAGACCCTAGCCGTGTCGAGGGCAACTTCTAGCGAGCGTTGCGAGTTCTTCTATGAGGCACCCATAAGGGCTGTAGCCCTTAATACTTGTAAAAATCCCAATACTTTTCGAAGAATTTCCGAATTTCGGAAGAACGTTTTATGATTACGAGCCTATTGCCGATCGACGTTTTCGCGAAAGAGCCACAGAGCTGCTTCTTCTGCCGAAACGAAGAAGTAAAACTTTTCTTTGTTCTGACTGTTAATTCAAACACAATTTGTGGACCTGTTTCACGTTACCATATTTAAACTAAGTACAAATGCTTAGGACCGCCTTCAAATTAAACCAGGATATAATGATACTTTAAATGAAGGGCAAACTCTTTGTTTCTTTAGTAGTTTCTGGCGAAATTTTTTGAAAACTGCTTTGTTTTTGAAATAACCATTTCATGATGCGCACGTGCGTGAAAATTACGCACAGCGAAGTGAAAACGCTGGAAACACAAAATTACAGTTAATAGTTTTCTTTATCAAATCAATCTACAAAAAATGTATGGCCAACCGAAAACCAATATGTGCGTCGCCTAGTTTTATTTATCAGCCACTAAGCAGTAATGCCCGCCTAGAGGCGATTTAGCCTTAACCACGCCTAGAAATTGTTTCCGACATGCAATCGAAAAATTAGGTTCAGATTCGTGTTCAGGATCCGAATATTTTATTATTGAAAAAGAAAAATTGGTTTTGAGAGGGTTGTGTGTGCATTGTTTAAAAATTAATTATACACAATTCTTGTAATTTAACGTTATTTTGCATAATTCGATACAAACTGTGATTGTTTGTACATTATGTAAACGATAAACCCAAAAATCGTTCATCGCACTTAAATTGAAAATTGAATTTGTACATACATTTGTATATTATTGTTACGAAATACTAGTTCTAGTGGGCTAGTACGTATCTCTGGATTGCGCAATATAAATAAAAACACACTAAATTTCTCAAACGCAGCCAATGAAAACCAACAGTCACTTTATTTCACACTTTACACTTAATTTGTCTTTGCACTTAATTATTCGCTTAATTATTCCGTGTGGCACCTTCACTAGTCAAACCAAGACTGACTCGCTGCGCCGCACCCGGCTGCCTTTTATACCTGTCCGGCCATCGCGCAGATCGTTCTCGCACATTCCGGAGTGGACTAAAGGTTTCCAAGATGATCGCGACCATCATTGCCAGATTGGACTAAAAGTTGCCATCATTGCCAGGTTGGAATTATAGCACGGCGCGTAGCGACAGGGTTGCTTTGCACAGCGACAAACTGTCTTATCGTTACACTGCCCACCACTTAGACTTGTTCGTCCCGAACAAGTGCCGAGGTTCCGCTGTGATAAGGCGCCAGGCGCTGCAAATGGACTACCTTCAGCTTAGCGCCTTTATTGCTGCAACGTTGAATCCTGTATACCACGTCGTTTATCCTAGTCACGACTTCGTAAGGTCCTTCCCATGACGCTTGAAGTTTCGGAGACAAACCTTTCCTCCGCTGCGGGTTGTAGAGCATTACCAGATCGCCTTCTTGGAACCCTGCTGAGTTGGCCCGTAGATCATATCTGGCTTTCGCCTTATCGCTGACCAGTTTGGTGCGGCTCCTTATAAACTGGTGAATCTCCTCCAGTTCCGCCCGCTTATTGGCCACGTAGTCCGTCTTAGCGCCTCCCGTCGTGCTGACTACCCCGAACTTCAAGTCAGCGGGTAACCGCAATTCTGTGCCGAATACTGCTCGGGCTGGAGTGAGTGATGTCGTGTCGTGCGGGGCTGACCTATACGCCATTAGGAACAAGGGGATATGCGTGTCCCAATCCTTTTGATTCCTGCCTACCACTTTCCGCAGGTATTCCTCCAGTGTCCGGTTAAAGCGTTCCACCATGCCGTCGGACTGTGGGTGCAAAGGGGTGGTACGCGTTTTCTTTATCCCCAGCAGCTCACACACTTCCTTGAATACCGCAGACTCGAAATTCCGGCCTTGATCTGAGTGCAACTCCAACGGAACTCCGAACCTGGCTACCCAGTTGTTTACCAGCTTTTCCGAGATCGTAGTGGCCTCCTGGTTAGGAATTGGGTACACTTCGGGCCATTTGCTGAAGTAATCCATTACCACCAGCACATATTTGTTGCCTTGAGTACTAGTTGGGAATGGGCCGGCGACGTCCATAGCAATCCGCTCGAAGGGCGCTCCCACGTTGTACTGCTGCATGCGGCCTCGAAATCTTCTTGTTGGCCCTTTCGCTGCTGAACATCGGTCGCAGCTCTTAATCCACTCGGCTACAGACTCCTGACATCCTACCCAGTAGAATCGTCTTTTTATTTTGGCGACGGTTTTGGTGATGCCTAGGTGCCCTCCACTGGAGTCGTTATGGTATGCCTGGATGACCTCGTTGATCCTGCATTTCGGCACTACCATTAGGGAGTTGCTGGTCCGTCCATCCGCGCTCTCCCATTCGCGGTACAGACATCCTTCCTTCAGCCGCAGACTTTTCCACTGTGCCCAGTAAGCCTTGGCGATCGGGCTTTCACCGGCCATCTCCTGCCAGTCTGGACGTGCGCCTTGCTCCTTACCTTCGACGATTTTTGCAAGATCCGCATCCTCACGCTGGTCCTTTTGTAGCCTCTCCGCAGACCACTCTTCCTCTGGCATAACGCTCACCAACCGGACGTCCACTATCTGTTCTTTGCTTTCGGCTCGCGAGCACGCCCTGCATTCGACTTTGCACGGACGGCGTGACAAGGCATCGGCATTGCCATGGCTACTGCCCTTCCGATGCTCTATCGTGTAGTCGTAGCTCTGCAGTCGCTCGATCCACCGCGCCAATTGGCCTTCAGGATCCTTAAAGTTCAGGAGCCATCTCAATGCCGCATGATCTGTGCGCAGGCGAAACCTTTGTCCATACAGATATTTGTGGAAGTGTTTTACGCAGTCCAATACCGCCAGCAGTTCTCTCCGTGTCACACAGTAGTTGCGTTCCGGTTTCGACAGAATCCTACTGTAGTATGCTATCACTTGTTCTTGGCCGTCTACTATCTGTGATAGCACACCGCCAATACTATGCCCGCTCGCATCCGTATCCAGCACAAACATCTCTCCAGGCACGGGGAAGGCCAGAATTGGAGCACTGCACAGTTTTTCCTTCAGACGTGCAAAAGCCTGCTCCTGCTCTTCGTTCCACTCGAAAGCTTGGCTTTTTTTCGTCAGTTTGTGCAAGCTGCTGGCTATGTTCGCGAATCCCGGAACAAATCGGCGGTAGTATGTGCACAGGCCCAGGAAACTGCGGAGTTCGTGTAGATTGCGTGGCCGGGGCCACTCCTTCACCGCCGTGATTTTGCCTTCATCCGTATGTACTCCGAGGGCGGAAACCGTATGACCCAGATACTTGACCTCTTTTTGGAACAGCGAGCACTTCTTTGGGTTGAGTTTAAGCCCGGCTTTTTGTATCCGCTCGAAGACCTCCTTTAGCTTTCCCAGGTGGTCGTCGAAGCTATTACCCATCACGATTATGTCGTCGAGGTACACCAGACACGTCCGCCAATGCAGCCCTTTTAGCACCCGTTCCATTAGCCGCTCGAATGTTGCTGGGGCGTTGCAGAGTCCAAACGGCATGACGGTGAACTGTCATAAACCATCGCCAACACTGAAAGCCGTTTTCTCCTTGTCTTTGTCTGCAAGCTCTACCTGCCAATAGCCGCTGCGTAAGTCGAGCGTGGAGAACCACTGTGTGCCTGACAGCGTGTCCAGGGTGTCATCGATCCGCGGTAGGGGATAACTGTCCTTCTTGGTCACATCATTGAGCTTCCGATAGTCCACACAAAACCGGGTACTGCCATCCTTTTTCTTGACTAGCACGACCGGCGAGCACCAGGGGCCCGAAGAAGGCTCTATGACCTTTTCTTTCCGCATGTTTTCGATCAACTTTGTGACCTCCTCCCTCTTGGCCAGAGGAACTCGTCTTGGCGGTTGGCGGATCGGTTTTGCGCTTCCGGTGTCGATGTTGTGCTTCACTATGGCTGTTCTTCCGCCTGCTTCTGCCGCAAATATTGACCCATAGTGCTGCAGGAGTGACCTCGCCTTCTGTTTCTGATTGGCCGTCAATTCGCTGTTCCACTGATTCTCCTGCGGTATGACGTCCATGTTAAAACCGCTCTTCTTATTTCCTCCGGGTGGGCTACTCTCGCAATTGACCACTGCTACGGCTTCTCTACACTCGCCAATTACCTCATCTTTCCCGACATATCTGAGTGCATTCAGGGGGTTCAGTATTCTGACTGGTATTCTGCCATTCTTAGGTTCCACTAATGTACGTCCGATGATGATGTTGTCGTGTCCTTGATTCGGTGTTTCTACAACCCACAGCCGACTCGTCCCATCGTCCTCGTCCACCTTTGCCCACACAACCGCCTCGGAATTCGCTGGTATCCTCCGGAGTTGACACGAGACAACTTTCCTTACCGCCACGCTTCGCTCATAGCCGGTGTGCAGGGGGAATTCAACATTGGCATACCTCAGCACATTTTCTTTCAGGTCCAGCGTAAAACCGTGCCTAATCATGAAATCCACGCCGATAATCACGTCGTCCATTATATCCGCGACGATGAACTCATGCTCCAGGCTGCTGGTGCCGATAGCAATTGTTTTTGTTACTTTCCCTCTTACCAGCGCACGCTCGCCAGTCGCAGTCCTCAGCTGTATGCCATGCAGTGGTTCCCAGTTCTTCAGAAGCTTCCTTTTTATGATCGAATATGACGCTCCAGTATCCAGTGTCAACACGAACAACTTTCCATCTATCTTTCCCTCAATCGTCAAGCTGCTGGGTTGTCGTTTCAACTGCGAGACAAGGACGGTGGGGCAGCAGGTTGTGGGGATCAGCTCACGCCCCTTTGGGCTGACCCTTTTTAGTTTAACGGCTCCTCGTCCTCAACCCTGCGCTTGTTGGCTGAGCCTCGATTGTCAGCATTCCTCGCTTCAGGCGATTGCGATCGAGAACGTGAACGCCTCTTTCGTTGGCGGCAGTCTCGTGATATGTGACCCTGCTTGCCACATACCCAGCAAACAACTTTAGAGGAGACCACCCGTGGCCTGCCCGGTGTCTCAGAGCTTATGGCCTGGATCGGAATGTCGCTGTCTGGCTGGATTTGGCGTATCCTTGCAGGTGCATACCGAGTGGCCCCGATCCATGTCGCCTCATATGTCATCGCGCTGGTCACCGTCTCCTTAAATGACGGCTTGCCCATCATCAACGCACTGCGACGTGTTTCCGGATCATGAAGACCTTCAATAAACGCCTCGATCTTTATCCTCTCGAGATCCTCAGCGCCGAATTTTGGGTAGCACAACTGTGCGAGCCGCTCAATGTCTGCTGCATATGTCTGCAGCGCCTCGTTGGCTCTTTGCCTGCGGTTCTTCAGCTCACAGTAGTACAGCGTTCTGTTGTGCTCGTCGCTGTACTTCGCTGCCAACGCCCTTATGACGGTCTCGTACTCACTTCTTAAACATTCTGGAACTGATTTTATTACCTCAGCCGCAGCACCTTTTAGAGCCAGCGCCAATCTCCGACCTTTCCTTACATCGGTCCACTGATTTTCCAGAGCAGCCAGGTCGAATTGTAGCTTGAATGTATCGAACGGCGTAGTCCCATCATAAGTAGGCACTTCTGCTCGGGTGGCAACACTTTCCGGAACCGGCGACAAGCATTCTCGCGGCTGTACCTCCCTAAGCCGCTCGTCCATTTTTCTGTTCATCGAGTCCTCCAGACTATCAACTCGTTTGTTCAGGGAATCATCAAGATCGTCGACTCGTTTATCCAAGTGTTCCACTCGAGTTCCCAGGTGTTCCACCTTCACGTTTAGCTGGTTGGCGATTTCTTCCACTTTCTGCTCCCAGCGCGCAGAATTTTCCTGAAGCTTGTTTTCCATTCGCTCTGCCATTTCCCGATTCGTAGTTTCCAATTTCGCTGCCATTTCTCGATTCGTAGTTTCCAGTTTTGCTGCCATTTCTCGATTCTCACGGTTGGAAGTCTCGAACATGCCTTTCATTGCAACCATTAGCTGGCTCATGTCCATTGCTTGTGGTGGCGCAGCCGCTGCAGCCGTACTTTGCATCGACGCAGCACCCGCAGGCGATTCCTCCACTTTGCCCGACGCCTCTAGCTCCTGCGTTCCGAACTCGTGCGCAGCCCAATCGATGCCTCGTGATTCACACGCCTCTCGCAAGCGCAGCTGCAACTCCACCTTTCCGCCAGCAGTCGGCAAATTCCAGGCAGCCAGCTCCTTCTTCAGCTGGTCTACTTTCAGCAGCTCGAGTTTAACCATGTCTGCGTTTTTGCAATTTTATTTAATTTTTTTTTCTTTATTTATTCAGTAGCACAATCCCACTTCTGACACCAAATGTTACGAAATACTAGTTCTAGTGGGCTAGTACGTATCTCTGGATTGCGCAATATAAATAAAAACACACTAAATTTCTCAAACGCAGCCAATGAAAACCAACAGTCACTTTATTTCACACTTTACACTTAATTTGTCTTTGCACTTAATTATTCGCTTAATTATTCCGTGTGGCACCTTCACTAGTCAAACCAAGACTGACTCGCTGCGCCGCACCCGGCTGCCTTTTATACCTGTCCGGCCATCGCGCAGATCGTTCTCGCACATTCCGGAGTGGACTAAAGGTTTCCAAGATGATCGCGACCATCATTGCCAGATTGGACTAAAAGTTGCCATCATTGCCAGGTTGGAATTATAGCACGGCGCGTAGCGACAGGGTTGCTTTGCACAGCGACAAACTGTCTTATCGTTACATTATTTATGAATAATACCCAAAATTTATATATTTAGGTATTTATTTAACTCCAATCTACAGACAAATTTTTACAGACTAATTGTATAAAACTAATTCAATACAAAGTTACGATATAACGTGTCCAAGTATCTGAGGAGCAAATTGAGGGAAAAGAGGTGAGATTTGAAAGTAATGCAAATGATAGGAGCTACGAAAATTGCGAAAAATTCTGAAATGATAATCACAATGTACTCCTAAGTGCACCGGAGCTGGGTCTTAAATTAGCAGCACCAAACACGCCGTACATGGATGCAACAATTATTTTGTCGAATACATCACTTTTATTTTCTTCAAGCATCATCATACTTAGTAAACGGAACATGCCCTTGTAGTCTAAATTGACTATGATTTATGTTTGATTTTATTATTTTATTGTTTCCACATTGTAAAAATTTAAATAAAAATATTTATATACATTAGAATTTCAATTGTATTTGAACCTATGCTTCTCAAACCTTTATTTGCAGTCAGCATGGATCCACCTTGGTTGAGAATGCATATTTGGGACTTCTTAGGAAAAAGTAAGACAAAATTCGCAAACTAAGCAGGATACATATTCGTAATCAGCAGCCTCAGGCTATTATAATAATCATTAAACAAAAAAGTGATTGCATTTGGGGGTTTATTATTATCTTCCAACCCCTAATTAAGATTAATTTATTTAGTTAATTTAATTTATTTAATTTAATTTATTTATTTTGTGAAGAGGAAGTAGTAGTACCTATGTATGTGGCCGGGAAAGAACATTGAGAGACTGTTAACCAGCAAACTAGCGTTATTGAAACCTTCAAAAGATTTAACTTTCACGAAAGATGCAGGCTTACAAATATTCCGTCGTACCTTACTACTATATACAACCACTACGGATTTGGGCACGCAACATAAACTGTCAAAGGAATGTTTAGGATCACACTATTAAAAAACGTTTAAAGTAAAGTATTTCCAAATAACTAAACTGTAATGACAAGCCTGAAGATCGGGAACAGATTAATTAATTACAAAAGAAACTGAAGCAAACACCCAACTCAATCTTTTATATTAAACGAAACAATGTTGGATTGGAATTCCAATGGCACTGTGCTGCATATTTCTAAGGCGAACATTGGGGTATTTCCATTTGTGCGTATTGTCTATATTGATTTATTTGTCCGAGATTTAGTACAGAAACAAAGAAGTGATGGGCAGTAACAAACATTTAAATATGCGAGTCAAAAGGCCAAATCAGTTGCCAGAGAAAAAGCTTGTCATTCGAAATCTGCCCAAACATGAGCGTCTTTTCGACCCACCTATGAAGCTGCACACACACACCATGAATGTTTGAGCGAAGCCCGGTTCAGGCCCCGTATCATTGGTTTTTAAATAACTAGCACCGCTGTTGTACATCGGCAACCTACAGCCCAGTGACCAACGATTTTACGAAGGGAAAGTTTTACATTACAAGAAATTTTGCAATAAAATTTTGTCAAATATTACGGGAGTTGACGTTTTAATAAATATCACAGCCCAAGCCACTTGTTAATTATTCATAAATAAAGGCTGGATCTTTCCTTTTCTTTAGTAGAGACTAAAAAATTGTGGCTATGCCAGCTAGCCAAACAATTGATATATGTCTCTTACCTTCTTTACGCCGTTTGCTTTGAATAGAATTCGAATTGATTTCATTTCCCCTTTCGTGGCGGTGTTGCAATAATATCATAACGCAGCAATGGGTCAGCTTCGTTTCATCTGGCTTCTCCCTCTCTATTCGAATGGTACGCGAATTACGTCAATGCCCAGACACACACACACATTGCCATCTATCTACCGGAGCAGATGACCAATACTTGTATTAACATGGACACACATATAGGTACATACATGTGTATGTACAACATTTATACACTACAGTGGGAAAAGTATAGCGGAGAGTAGGGCACTTGCTGAATGAAGAAATGAATGCCAAAACGCAACAATCAATGAAATAGCATATAGGAAATCATGCGATATAAGGAGTGTCCACGAAAAAACTCAATTTTGAAAGGTATTTATTTATGTAATAGCAGGGCCCCGCGGCTTTGTACGCAAGTTTAAAGTCAACGGGCCCAATAAATCAGTTCGAATTATACGCGGAAAATTTTAGTCACAAAATATTTGCCACACCCGTTGCCTAAAGCCTATCAAATTTTTCCAGTAGAATGACACGTCCATGGGACGACGGTGTGCAAAATTACAATGCTATCTGACTAATTATTCCGAAGCTGTTCCACACTAAAAATTTGGGTTGTATGGGCGGTGCCATGCCCTATCGTACAATACCCAACCCCACGTGCCCCCAACGGGCACGTCTAAATCGTAAGTATGTGGCAAATGTTATTGCTGTGTGACCTGTAGTTCCAAATTTATTCAAAACATTTGGGTTGCTTGAAAACATATACACCAATACCTCGCTTTGCGTCGTTTCGTTTTGCGTTTTTTCGAAGTTGCGTCGCTGCTGAATTAGTACTAATTTTCACTGTGCGTCGTTAGATTTTCGAAGTTGCGTTTTTTAGGGTTTGTCTTTAATTTTTTTTTTGAAATTTTCTTTTTTTTCTAAAAGATGGCACGACTTATGTTTCTAATTGCGCCATGCCATCAAAACTCGGGGTTTCCCTTTCTAACTGAAAATCAACGCAATTTTAATACAGTTTTATTTTCACTTTGTTTTGCTAATTTTAGAATTCAGTTTCAATTAGTGTGTTGTGCTTTTTGTAACGTTTCAATTAGTGTGTTTTGCTTTTTTTTAAAAGAGAATAATAAATTTTTATAAATTTTTACGGGTTGTTTCTGGTTACAAACAAGGTAAATATTTTTCCAATTTATTTATTGGCAGAGTTATATTATTTTTGTTTTTTAAATGTTTACTTTGTTAAATTTTCTTTTTAAAAAGTAGTATTTTCGTAATCCTGGAACCTATCTTCGATCTTTACATGGTTTGCTATAGAAAATCATAATTCACTTTGTGTCGTTTCAATTTGCGTCGTGTTTTTTGGAACGTAACCACGACGCAAAGTGAGGTATTGGTGTATGTAATACTTCTATATTGGCAGCAACCTATCTTCACAATAAGTTTTCATTCGGAAATCAAAGGGAGACAAGCGATGAGACAGAAAACACGAAATTTTGTGAATGTATTTCTATACGTGTATACATGAGCACTTCTACACATGAACAACTGTCAAACTGCTCCAGGGGCGGTTGAAGAAAAAGGTACTATTTTCAGTTAATTTCGACAAATTTTTATTTATTTCCAGTCAATTTTTTCCCCGCCTGAACGCACCTGACTTTTTGACACTTTTGACATGTGTCAAGGTACATTCGTTTATACGCTTTCTCGCTCATATTTCACTATTGCTGTACTGTGATGTTGGCGAATGTACCTTGAGCTTACTGCCAATATAGAAGTACCACATATATGCTTGAAAAGTACCAATGCTGCCCGACCTATAACTCCAAGCCGAGATATTCCATATTACAAATTTAGGTTGTATGGGAGGTGCCACGCCCACCTATCGGGTCGTATTCACACTATGTGGTTTACCGAGATTTAGTCAAGGCGAACATTTCGTGAAAGATTCAACTGGATATTGTATTGCACCAGGCCCTTGTTTTGCATATTACTAAGTATTGCATATTTTCTCATTCGCAGTGATAATTGTTTTTGTTTGTTGTTTTATGAAAATGTTAAGTTAAATAATATAATAATTTTTAAAATTTCATTTGTTTTATTTTCCCATAAACTTCAACTATTTTGAAAACTAATTCAGAATCAACTAGTTCCCAAACTACTTGCTTTGTAAGTAGTTTATAAACTGTTTTACTAAGGACTGACTAGTTGCAAATGGATATAGGCGGGGACAATTGACAGTCGCCTAGGACATCGCCATGTTAAAAGGGTGAGTTCTACTGAAAAACTAGATTAGGACCACTCCGAATTCTGCTGCTATATATTGCCCGATCAGCTATTCCTATATCCGCCACTTCAGGACTTTTACATTGATCTTGACAGGAAGGCTATTAAGCGCACCAATGATCAGAAACCTTCGGCCCGACTGCATGATCTCACGCGCGATGTGGCCGAAACTGGCCAAAAGAGAACTCTGCGTCTCTTATGGGCCATTTACCCGAAACGTAACTTAACAACCTTGGGACCTACTAGTAGCCCCTATGGTTGCAATTATGTTATAATATTAGTGAAATTCTGTGCATGTAGTGGTGCCGGCTCTCCCAGTTTCCTATCCCTTCATCACTGCATCCTGGTCGACGATCTAATCGCGCATTCAACGTACTTTTTGACCGTGCAAATCCTTGTGTCCGTATGAGACTATTTTGAATAAAACAAATCGGATTTGCCAAAAAATGTGTTGTTATTACTATGTTTTAATTGTTTTAAAGTAAGAAGACCGTTTTGCTAATAGGCTATGGGAGAGTTCTGACACCGAAACCACCGCCTCTTCTTGGTTACGCCCCCTGATTGTTATCATATGATTCTGTGTTTCATTGAAGTGAACATAGGATATATGAGATTGACCACGCCCACCTGATACGCCCGCTATAATGACACAAATCAGTTACGGTATATTTTTGTTCCACTGACTGTGGAAAAAAATTAATGTACAGTGTAACATTAATTTTTTTCTTTGGTAGAGCGACTTCGTTTTCCGTTTTATATAGTCGAGTGGATAAAGTTGGATGGCAATATTGCAAACATGTACGTACCTACTATGTTCAGGGAGTACTTTAATATAAATTGTATTTAGTGGTTTACAAGAGTGTTCTCATTGCGTGCGTGTGGACAGTGGGCTGATGTGGATCCAAATTGCCATCCCGATCTTTATGTATACGTAGGCTGCCAGTAGACCGTTGGTTCGACCTTGGTTAGCGTTCCCAAATTGCTAATATAGATTTCTCCATTCCTATTCATCTCGATCACTTGTGCAAGGTGAGCACCGCACACGGCTGGCGTTTGCGATTTGGACTTGTTCATTTTATCGCCAAAGGCCTTGGAGTATTCGAATGTAACGTTTGCGCCAATGTTGTTTTTCAGAGGTGTTTCAGTTAACCCAGGGCAGAAGGTCATGACAGCAACACCGGTTACGTTGTAATAATGGGAATCCTATCGAAACACAAACTTCAAAATGCGCCTTCAAAAAAAGCAAACTAAGCCAGGCTCTTACCGATATAGAACGAGAAAATCCCATCACTCCAAACTTTGAAGCGCTGTACACCGCAACGGGTGGACATGGTTCTAGACCGAGAACCGATGCAATGTTCACTATTGTACCGCCGCGGCCATTGCGCGCTTTGTCCATGTACGGCAGAGCTTCAAAAGTGGTATTGATCAAGCCGATCAAGTTGACGTTCATCGTAAGCTCCACGTCGGGATCCCGCAAAATGCCAGCGCTATTAACCAGTACATCAATGTATTTTGCCTTGGCTACGATTTCAGCAATTGTGCTTTTAATGGAGGCCTTGCTCGTAATGTCGAATTTAATGTAGTTCACTTTGCACTTGGGGTCTATGGCTTGCAAGGCCTGAACGGCTTTGGTGTTCTCCAAAATGTCCAAAACGAAGAAATGCTATTGTAAGAGCAAACCAATTAGCTTCGCAAATTTAAAGAACGAGTCGAATCTTCACTCACCGCAAGATTTTTAGTCATTAACTGCTTGCACGCCTCGTAACCGATAAAGCCCAATCCTCCGACGAAAACCACATTTTTGCCGTTCAAAGTCATTTTGTTATATTCTACCCTACCGCCAATATTCCGGTGTTGTGCACTGAGCTGCTCCGTCCCACACTAATGCTCGGTGAGTTCGCAACAGACGCTTTTATACCCAAGAGGACACAATCTGAAATCAACAGGTCAAATCGGGTCGTCACAATATCAAATACGTCCGTAGCTTGCACCTTCACGTAAACTATCATCTCTCCGAGATTACATATAGTCATCAACGCCGCGGACAGTTATTCAGCGCTTATCGGCATGTCACGGAGAAATGCTGCATCACATCACAAAAACAGGCATATGGCGTCCGTTTATAAACACACATATATGTACATACATACATGTATGTGCAATACATTTTAGTTAAAGTCATTCGAGAAAATTTGACGTGTATGCAAATATGTACTGTATATAAATATGTATGTATGTAGATATAATTAAAAATATATAAATAGTTGTCTTATCTCTGAAATACATTTTGAAATACACGGAATCACTGGTGGCAATAGGACTGACTAAAGTAAACTAAACCTTTGGTCACTCTGGCAAAAATTTCAATATCTTGCGACCTTAAGGGGAATTCCATCCAATCTCACTATCGTTGTAATACATCGGCGTCGTTACACCGTAATTCACAAATTATTCATCCCATAGAAAAATCGAAAAGTCGCTTAACTTTCCTCTTCTTTGATTTACGCTCGTTTTTACTGCTCTTCAACGATATCGAGTGACGTTACTTGATAAATACGGCATTTCGTAATAACGACCTTTTTTAATAATGGTACGTTAAACCGATATACGAGTCAAAAAATTAGCTTACAGTGCTAAAGTGTTGAATTTAGTTTTTCAAAACAATGAAGGCGAAGATTATTGTTTCTATGGATCTCTACTACCAGTATTATATACATTAAAACGGAAAATTCAGATGGTTAATGAGAATGAAAGAGTGAAGTTGGTACCGAAACTTAGTCAAACCAAAACAGCGGCTATTGACAAACAATTTGCGAATATTTTTGAAGAAAAAGAGGCAAAACTGACTGAATTTTCACACATAATTTAGAAGAAAGAGAAGCTTTAAAGAATTTACAATGTACTTTTTGAAATGGAAAAATTGCAAGACAATGTATTAGTTTCACCTAGTCTTATAGTTTCTGCAAAGAGTACAGTACAAGTTTTTTTTAATTTTGATACTAAGAATTTGGGTAACACAAACAGAATTAAAGATGAACTTGATTGTTACTTGAAAAAATGCACAAGTATAAGCCAACTTATTGATTGTCCTAATGCCAAGAAAGTTTTTTTCAAATATAATACAACTTTGCCATCCAGCGCTCCAGCCGAACGACTTTTTAACATTGGAGGGGATGTTTTAACTCCTTCTCTTTGAGAAGTTATTATTACTAAGATACAACAAAAATTTAATGTAGTTACTATGATCTCACAAAGTTGTAGCGTGTGAAAAAAAAACTGTATACGTTTTAAAAATATGTAACTACAAAAAAATGCCTGAAGTTTTATAAAATAATTACCAAATATGTCAAAAAATCGTCGCTTATTTCTTTGGAAAAAAATCTATGGAAGTCATGTATTTTTAAAATGATATATTACTTTTTGTAATACAGTACTTGACATTTCAAGTAATAAATAATGTAACGATATTACTATCAAATGTCAGTAATGCGTAATAAGTAATATGTTACTGTCAAAAGTAAAGTCCCAACACTGTTCAGAGCACAGCGATTGTACATATAACACCAACCGATTATTCGTTTGAGCGTAAGAGAGTACAGCCACCTATTTAGGTGTTCTTGCATTAGAGTAAATTCGGGTAATGTGATATGGTCGGGCAATGTGATATAGGTGCTTATTACACAAGTGCGTTGACCTTTTTCAAAATTAACCGTTTTAAAACATCATAACAGCTAAAAAACTCGTGCTGCATGATTTTAGATGTGATTGCTTAAATAGTTTACCGTCAGTGTGATGAAGTGCTTTGAGTAGGCTTGCACAAGTTTTTGGTCACGAAGTTTGAAAGCATAAAAGGTACAAAAAAAATATTATTACAAAGTTCGAGGCTAATCAGAAGTAAATCAGTGATATCGATTATGAGTTTGCGAGGTACGCTCTTCTCAACAAAATTATTATTGTTTTTTTATAATATTTTTTTCGCAAAAAGTCAATTTCGGGTAATGTGATATACCAAAGTTCGGGTAATGTGATATAGTACATCACAGTACCCAAACTTATGACAGTAATACTATTTATTTGTATACAGAAATGTATATATACTTTATTTTATACTATTTGAAGTGGAATATTCTCAAAAATCTGTTATGGTTAAGTTTTAGATAAAAAAAATCCATGAAATCATGTTTCTCGATACAAATTTTTAACCCTTGGTTTACCCCGTCAGATTGTGATTTTCCAAAAAATGAGAAACACGTCTCTAATTATTTTTGATTTGGAGTATTTTCACCAAGTTTGAAACTAATAGGTCTATCTAACTAACGTTTTTTCGGGTACATCACATTACCCGCCAATGCTATATCACATTACCCGCCACTTTTATCAGACGCCAATATTTGGATATTTTGATTTTTAATTAAAAAACTCGTCAACAGTTTATCTTAACCCTCTAGCGGGCAAGCCCGCCTCCAGGCGGGGTACACCAAAATGCGTTTGCTGAGTAGGCGACGAACTTTATTTATTTAAATATGGCTGATAATGATTTGGAAAAGTTCCCTTTAACTAACGGTATAAATTTTGTGACCATAAGTGAGCTACTTTTGGTTTTAAACCCATTTGAAGTGAGAATTTGGCGAATTCGGACGAAAATAATTATTTTCGCGAGTATGAGTTTTTCATTTAATAAAAAGACTAATAAATCTTGGAGATTGAAGCTGCAGAAAATTTCAGTAAGCAAACCAATATTTGTATTTGTATATAATTGATTTTGTTTATGAGAATTATCATTGGGAGACCTACAGCCACCCCCTAAAGCAAGACCGCCTGCAGGCGGGGTTGCCGTTTTACGTCATGTTGAACAGCGCCTGCAGGCGGTCTTGCCGGTTTAAGTCAACTTTGTTTATAGCTTGAACTGAGATGCTTAGGATGTATTTACTTTGTCTTAGAGATTATAATACTCTAAAGTGGACGGATTTTGATAATTTTTTTTTTAAATGTGTGTAAATGTTGTCGCTATCGTTCGGTACAAGATGAGCTTCCAATTGTTATAAACAAATAATAAAAAAATTGTTTTTATCTGCTTAAAAAACCGAAAAATGAGATTTTTTTTCATGATCCGCAATTTTGGCAATTGTAAAGATAATAATGTGAATTATTACCGTACGATAGCGGCAAGTCTGCAGATTGTAAAAAACCTTTCCTTTTGTGTTTCAGACGAACAGTTTTTGCAAAATCGTGTGTACCATCAACCCACATACTTTTGGAAGGCCTTATTTCGCTGGGGTGCTGTGGCTACAGCATAACACTTATTTCTTAAACTTCGATTTTTTTTTTATACTAAAAGGACCAATAAAAATGTAAAAAAAACCGCATTGGAAAATATTGAATACTTTTCCTTCTGCAAGATCCCAAAAAAACGCCTCGAAAAACGGCGTTTACATGGTAGGACCCCCTTAAATGCAACTTATATTTGTGTTTCAGCAACACCAAAGACTGTTTTTTACTTTTCACAAAAAAATAAATAACATTGTCAAACATTTACCATCACTTCTTTTGATTTTCCTACCTTCTCATCACTTGCGTCTATGCACCTGAATATGCTGTATTTTCGGCAGCCCCGCCTGGAGGCGGGCTACCTTTAAACACACCTAGCGACGAAACTATTCGCCTGAGACAAAAGTTAATATCATTTTCGTCTTTCTCATGACGAAATTAACCAACTGTAATTTTTTTACAGCAATACAAAATTGGCCTGCTAGAGGGTTAAAGAGTTAATAATCATAGATATACTAAATAATGCATCAGTGAACAGTTTGAGACCAAAAAACGTGTGTTTTAAGGCAAAATGTGTCGGGAATCACTGTAAAACAAACAGGAATATCACATTACCCGAACTTACTCTACTATCCATAAATCTCAGACACTAGGTCACTGGAAATGTCTGGCATCGAATTGGGAAGACTAATTCTCACATGGTAGTTCTGTGATGTCAGATATTTCATATCAGCTCAGCCAATGAGTTGATCAGAGGTACTGGGGTAAAGTTTTAAACCTTTAGGAAGTGCAGTTTACGCGTAAGTGGGAAAAAGCCAGTGATAAAGAAAGCGCGAATAAATGGAAACGGTTACATCGCTGGGGTGTCAAAAGTATTTTTAGAACACTGCATCCTGAGAGTTTCTATGTATGCAACCAACAGGTGCACATATAACTGAACAAACAAGCAAGCCACATCGCATTTCACCGCCTGCTTAGCTAGGTCCTAATTGTGTTCCAATAACCTAAATCTGGTCTCGTAACCTGTACTAGACATGTGTATTACCAAAGAAAATAAACATACAGAATGCGCATGTCATACAAGCAAAAATTTTGTATGGCGGGTTCTAACATTGGAACCCGCGCTCTGCTCGCACAGATCACGTATGTGGTGAGAGCGTTGCTTTACAAGCGAGAACGTAGTTTTATGTGTTGCGCTCACTGCAGCGAGTCTGCGTTAGCACTCTGCTGCGGCGTGGGATAATTCGGAGATGAAGACGATGTGCTGTTGTTGTTGTTGTTGCGCTGGCGAAAAGCTGAAATTGTAAAACTATTTCTATTTTCTGGCTGGTTTTTTTTCTTCTTCTATAAGCCTGCACGCCGTCGCATATTGCTCCTGAACTCATTGCCGACTGTAGAGTGCGCAAAATCATAGAAAAGAAAATAAAATATGGTTGGCATGGCGACTTATATGATCGCTACAAGCAATAAAAAACAAATAATCAACAATGGCAATTATAAAGGGAAATGAAAAGAAAGAAAGAACTTTTTTATTAGCCCGCAATAATTTATAAATTATATTAAATTTTGTTTCGGCCCACATACAATGCTTGCGAAAAAGAACTAAAATAAGAAAATCTAGGATTTTAAATTTACTGTCCCAGTATTCGTTACTGAATCATTCTGAATTAAAATTCTTGCATTGGTCGGATATTTGCACATATATGCCTCAATACCGATTTTTCGGGCTCCGACAAAAATATTTTGAAGCAAAACCAATCAGCAACACGAAAAGCATACACACAAAAACTACAAGAACAAAAATCATTAGCGCTGTTTTGAATCACGTTCGCTGAAACGGCGATCATTGCGCTGGCTAAGTGGCGTCCCTTTGCTGGAAACAAATAAATGCAGAAATTCACACAAAAAATGATTGAGCGACAAAAGAAGCCACCAACAAGTCAATGTACACACATGGGCGTACCTAGGAACAAATTTAGAAGGGAGCATAACTACATTTGAAAATTCATAATATATACCCAGTCGGAAATGGAACGATGAATCAATGCATTACGGAATGCTTATTTTTCGTTGTGGAGTACTCCATATTTCCCTTACGAATTCCCATTACTTTTTTAAGGAAATGGCCGCCTGACGTAAGCATTATTTCGTAAAGTATAAAGAGAATCATATATGCTTACCCTCTCACTTACTATTGTAAATAGAAAGGAATGCAAAGAAATTGCTCGGAATACTTCGTGCTTGCATTCCAAATACTGTTTACTTTTTCGTATGATAAGGTAATGCGACTTTATAAAAGTGAGCGCATACCAAACATGCTTTACGCATAGTTGAAAAAGTAAGCATCGCACGAACACATGCTTACCGTTTCGCTTACCAATAGCATACAACGTAAGCAGTATGCCTTACAATATAGCTTACAGCGTAAGCTATACGTAATGATTTCAAATAAATAATTACTTTTTCCAATAAAAATAAAAATTTTATTATTGCCTGCGATATTTTGACTTGTGCTTTTCTTGAAATTCTCAACTGCTTCATGTGGATAGCGATGGAAATAGATGAGTTCAGATGAGTTCAAACAGCCCGCGCTAGGATTCGAACCAGGGCGTCTGGCATGAAAAGCCAGCGCTCTACCCTCTAGACTATCGAGCCCAACCCGCTACGTTTGTTCATTCACTGTTTTCTTTCAAACTCGGAGCTACTCGGAACATACCTTACTAATACCTTACTTTTGGTAGCTTATATCTTTTTTTAATTTTCATGCATACTTTTCCTTGCTTACTTTGTAAGCTTAATATTGAAGTATTCATAACTTCGCTTACGAATACCTTACCGGGTAAGCATTTGTCTCTGTTCGGGCGTCGTCGTTTTTTTATATTTTTCATGCATACTTTTCCTTGCTTACTTTGTAAGCTTAAAATTGAAGTATTCATAACTTCGCTTACGAATACCTCACTTCTGTACGGTTCTGTTTTCAGCATACGAAATAAGGCATAAATCATGCATTACTTTGGAATCACCTTACCAAATTTCCGACTGGGATGTTAGAATACAAATATAATAGAATACAGAATTCTATACTATATATGTATTTACAGAACATTGAATTTCGAATTGTAGGGGCGCAAATACCGATCCGTTCCCCTACACTGATACGCCCACGTGTACACAGGTGAAGCGGCACTTTCATTTTATGTGTGTTTGTTGGGTGAGTGTGCTTCAGCTTGCACAGCCAATGAGCGCAAACTGAAGCGCTCGCTCTCCTGCTGGCACCGCTCTTTCCCTTTTGTGACTTCTCCCCGCTCTATGAAACTCGCAAACAAAAATTTGAATTTTTGAGCTCAGATGCGCCTTCTATACACTTTATATTCTTTGGTATTACCTTCCAAACGGTCCTTTTCATCCGAAATGTTGTTGGGTTGTTCTGTGACAATTGTTTTAAACAATTGTGAATAACTGAAATCATAGTAAATAAAATAAAAAAGTAGTCTAATAAATGTACCTCTTCATCATACAATTAAAAAGATACGTGATACAATAAAAAAGGTAAATTAGGTACGGAAAGCCTTCTCCAAAATTCTCTACGAACGCTAACGGTACGCCAATTTGAATGACAGCAAGAATTTGCGTCTCCCAAAGATCTTGATTGCATTTTCCAAGTAGGAGTTCGTAGTATTGTTTTTCAGCTTCTTAGCTGTCAAAATAAAATAGGAAAAAAACAAATATTGTGAGCGATGTTTTATTTTAATATGTATGAAATAAAAAAACAGGCATACAGTTAAAAAAAAAGAATCAGGAATGTTGGGTGCGACATTGGATCGCGAAACGGCAAAGTGCGGGTGTTTATCGGGAGCTACTTGGTGAATTAAAAAGTAGTGATGCTGCGGCGTATGCCAATTTTTTGCGAATGTCATCCACAAATTTTGAAGCATTGCTACAAATAGTGGCCCCGGTAATCGCAAAAAAAATACACACATTTGCGCAGATTTTGTGACGCTATTTACCAAGGATTGAAGAAGCGCTTGCGCTACTACTTTCGCTTCGTTGCTTCTTCGCCGCTGATGCCATTGCATTATTTATTATTGTTTGTTTGGTGGATGTTTCGATGCTCATGAAAATTTTTTATTGAAATGACATTTTCAAAAACATTCATAAATCGTGAAATTATCCACTATGCTTTCATATAAACAAAAAACCTGCATGAGACAGTTCTTGTAAAGCCAATAAAAAGTGTCTACACTACGAAAAACTCTCGTCTAAAAATGTCGGTTAGACTGTATCGAGCTCTCGTGAAGAGCTCTATTTAGTGTCTTAACTTCTCTAGGCGAGATTTTTCTCCAGCTCTCCGTATTTTTCCAATCACTCTCCAATCCAAATTTATGTCAATATTTAGTCAATTGTAGTCAAAGTATAAATTTAGAATGTAATATAAGAGGTTTTTTTTTATAAATTTCTAAATGTATAAACTTTCGTAAAAAATACTTGAATCAACATTTAAAACAACGAAAACTTAGGGAACGACTTTCTATCGAAACAAAAAAACTACAAATAGCATTAATTTGTCGATAATTTTTGTTTTTGCATTCTAATTTTCAAACTGTTACTACGTTGTTTTAAACTGTCACTAGTTTTTAAATTAATGCGTCCGGTGATATGCACTTTTTATGAAATTGTTTTCGATTATTTTATTGCTTATGTCATGCACCCAGTCTCTGAGCTATCTTTCACTGGATATTCGATGGCTGGATTTTATAACCGTGGTTGTTGTGAACTGTTGGTACTGGTGGCACTTTTGCTAAGAGCCATAATTTACTGCTGCGGTGCTGGTGTGGTCATGTATAGTAATATTTTATAATAGGTTCATATTATGAGTATATACTAAAATAAAGCTTTTCGTACAACGATAACACAGTGCTACAAAATCAAAAAAATTAAAAGCACTTTTCAAGTGACCGAGTAAACGTTGTTGGTATTATTGAGTACATCATGAAAATATGTTTCAAAATTGTCTAACACCCCCAAATTTTCAAGTTATTGTTAAAAACCCGTTTTTTGTGTACTCCGCGCACTCAAACAATTGTAACTCCGTCATTTTTTTACCGATTTTCGATTTCTCAATGGTGTTGGAAACTAGAAGAATTGAGCTTTTAAAATATCCATACTTGTTCATACTTTCTACGAAAAAATTAGGGCATTTTCTAAAAGTTATCTAGGATTTACCCTATTTTTTCACGTTTTTTCAAGTTTGACGTCTTTTTTATGTAACATATCGTTAAAAACAATCAATTTTGTACAATTATTCTGGAAGTACATTCTATCTGCAATAAAAAAAGTCATGGCTCATCAAAATTGGTTGAAAACTGTTAAAGTTACAACGCTTTTTGTAAACAAGAAAATTTAACTCTCATCATGAAATCAATGTCGTGCCATGTCAGGATTGTACATATGATTTCAGTATATCATAACCATCATATTAATCATGATGATCGTTTCTGAGTGTCCTAGTATTATTTATGTTGTAAATAATTTATCATTACAATTAATTTGGAATAGTTTTTCGTGATTTATTAAACAATTTGGACAATATATATAAGGAGGGAAAAATAATTGATTTCCAATTTCTGTAGTAAGAATGTTATATTATTTGATGCACTTATTACATGTACAACTTTGAATTTTATGAGTCGTTAAAAATGTTTGCTTGATCTCCTACGTTTATAGACCGCATCTTTAGTTTCACGTTTAAGAGACCAGCAGTAGTTAGCCAGCATTCTGATCTGACTCTTGCCAACAAAACGCGTTTCAATTGATGATATTTCCTGGTGAAATCGTTCTTCTTGTTCATCGCTTAGTTTTCCAAGATTTTCGGGGAAGAAATCCAAATGGGAATGCAAAAAATGGACTTTGATTGACATTCTGCATCCCATTTCCCCATAAGCCTTTAAAAACTCATTTACTATTTCAACGTAGTTACCACTCTTGTTGTTTCCCAGAAAGTTTTCACATAAAGAAATGAAGCCCGTCCATGCCTTTTGCTCTACTGTGTTTAATTTTTCGAAAAATTGTTTGTCGGAAAAAATTTTCCGTATTTGCGGACCAACAAAAACACCTGTAAAGTCAACGAAGTATGAAGTAGGCAATCTAATGCGAAAATTCGATCAATTGATATTTCATACCTTCTTTGATTTTTGCGTCACTCAGTCCCGGAAACACGGTTTTCAGGTGTAAAAAGGCCTCGCTGTCCCTCTCAAGTCGTTTGACAAACTGCTTCATGTAGCCCAACTTGAGGTGTAACGGTGGCAAAATAATTTTATCGGTCTGAACAAGTGGAATGTTAATGACGTTTTTTGTGCCTATTTGAAACGTTTTCCTGGATGGCCATTCACTTTTTTTGTAAGGATCTTTTCCTCGGCTGTCCCATTCGCACAGATAACAAGGAAATTTTGTGTATCCTCCTTGCATTCCGAATAGAATCGTCAGGACTTTTAAATCAGAAACTATTTGCCATTGATGCTTTTAGTAGTAGCCTAGGTTTCGTCTCCTCCTGACATGGCACGACATTGATTTCATGATGAGAGTTAAATTTTCTTGTTTACAAAAAGCGTTGTAACTTTAACAGTTTTCAACCAATTTTGGTGAGCCATGACTTTTTTATTGCAGATAGAATGTACTTCCAGAATAATTGTACAAAATTGATTGTTTTTAACGATATGTTACATAAAAAAGACGTCAAACTTGAAAAAACGTGAAAAAATAGGGTAAATCCTAGATAACTTTTAGAAAATGCCCTAATTTTTTCGTAGAAAGTATGAACAAGTATGGATATTTTAAAAGCTCAATTCTTCTAGTTTCCAACACCATTGAGAAATCGAAAATCGGTAAAAAAATGACGGAGTTACAATTGTTTGAGTGCGCGGAGTACACAAAAAACGGTTTTTTAACAACAACTTGAAAATTTGGGGGTGTTAGACAATTTTGAAACATATTTTCATGATGTACTCAATAATACCAACAACGTTTATTAGGTCACTTGAAAAGTGCAAAATCACTGTAGCACTGTGTAATATGAAAGTACTTTAGGATATTTTTATTCGGTACATTTTTCAACCGCTGCAGCCGTAGCTCAGCTGGCTAGTGCGTTGGGCCGCGAGTCAAATGCGACGCTCGAACCCCGGTTCAAGATTCCGTTGCTGCTAACACCGAAAAAGAGAAAAACAAAAATTTTTCTTTCGGTGGCTGTCCTCTCAGCAGGAAATGGCAAACCTCTGAGAGTAATATTTCCTATGAAAAAGCTCCCAGCTCGCCGTTCGGAATCGGCATAAAACTGTGTCCCTTCCAACCCTGTACAAATTCGCACAACACGGATAGTTGCGGGTAGCTAGGCCTTAGTCTCGTAATCGGGCTGTCGTGCCAGTCAATTATTATTATTAATTAATATTATTACATACTTTCAAAACTCTGTTCATAAAAGTTATTTCCAAAGTTTGTAAACAAAATACATACAGTTGAATCTCCCAAAACGCAACCAAATTGTTCCAGGGGTAGTCGCGAATAGCGAAAAGTTGCATTTATTGGACGGATTTGGAAAACGTCAATTATTCAGTACAATCAGATTTTATTGAGAAAGGGGTGGATCTTATATTCAAAATAGGATAACTTCAGAAACATTTAAAATAAAATTAGTACAGAAAGAAATATTTCAGTAAAAAGGAATCAATATAAATTCATATTAATTTGTTTGAAGTAGCTAGTTTTTTTTTTGAGGCAAACAAATTTCATTTGCTAATCGACAAAAATTGACAAAGAAGTTGGTTAAAATGCAGGCTACTATGCAAGTTTTTTTAAATGATCATGGTTGCGTTTTGGGAGATTCAACTGTAGTAATACATTAAAAATACTCCCTCAGGTTAGACTACTTATTTATTATGCTATGGAATCATTTCACTATGGCTAGACTAAATGACAGTTGTCAAATATTCCGATTGAACAGGGTGGTGGTTTAAATTGATGACCAAAAAGATCTTAGATTTGTTGGTGAAGGTGTTAGACACTCACCGCATCTGAAGGATTCACAAGCAACCTAAGCTACTTAACGATACGAATGCAGCCCAAAATAATCGGCATGCAGTCATTGCTGCATTTGTTGTGATGAGCATGCAAAAGATTCACGAGATATAAGCATTAAAGCGGACCAAGATCCCCTAAAAACTTTAATGCCACTTCCAAAAATGTGTTATTGCCGAATAGTTAACCAATTTAAAGCTACACAATGCCATTACATTTATATTTTTGTGTATTTTAAAACAAAAGTTAACAAAGTCGATAGAGCATTTTGCGCTGCATGCGGTGTTGTAATTCGCCACGACGGATCATAGTGTGAATTACCTTCAGGATGACGCGTTCCTCATATTTCTGCCGCAAAAAATCCTGAAAATATTGTTAATTCAAAGGACAAAAATAATATGGAAATACAACACAAACCTGTATGACATTTTGTTCAGACACCTGTGAGCCAATCGCAAAGCGGCGTTTTAACTGTTTCTCAATTCTGTTTAATGACTCTTGATCTTCTTCCGTAGTGAAGCCTTCAGCGCCAGCCAAACTGCCGGTCATGGCAGCATCCAAAGTGGATACCTGAAATAAGCGCAGCGCCTCGTTAACGTGCTCCTCGGTGGCAAACGGCAATAAACGCATCTTGGCCAAAGACTCAGAGATCCGAATTATTGCCTCCAACTGTCGCACGGTTATGGGTATGCTTAGTCGCTTATCTGCCGCCTTCTCCTGTTGTCCTGCACCACTCCGCATGAGAACGTAACGACTCTTCAGTTTCTCACCAGCTTCATCGCTTAGACGCGGCCCGCAATGTGTTCGACAGTAATGTATGTATTTTTTAAATAATGACAGCGGGATTTCACCCTCAGCCTGTTCCGCCAGTGCCGACTTGCTGGCGGCCAGGTGTACGTTGATAATATGCTTGGCCAGAGTAATGTCACGCGACTCGTCGTGCACGTCTTTAACAATGAAGATCATATCGAAGCGCGACAAAATTGTCGGCATAAAGTCAATATTATCCTCGCCCTTTGTTTCGTCCCACCGTCCAAATATAGAGTTCGCTGCGGCGAGCACAGAACAGCGTGAGTTTAGTGTCGTCGTTATCCCAGCCTTGGCAATGGAAATGGTTTGCTGCTCCATTGCCTCATGTATAGCGACGCGATCGTCCTCGCGCATCTTGTCGAATTCATCGATGCACACCACGCCACCGTCGGCAAGCACCATGGCACCGCCCTCCATTACAAAGTTTCGCTACAAGGTTAGAAAAAAAATGTTAGTCGACTGCGGTAGAGCCAACAATTGTTAAAGCAGAGTTACTGCTCACCGTAGCCGGATCCTTCATCACCGACGCCGTAAGGCCAGCAGCACTAGAACCTTTTCCTGAAGTGTACACCCCTATAGGAGCTACTTTCTCAACGAATTTCAGTAGTTGCGACTTGGCCGTGCCTGGATCGCCCAGCAGCAAAATGTTAATGTCTCCGCGTCGACATAAACCATCTGGTAGACGCTTCCGGGCGCCACCGAAAAGCATACATGTAATGGCTTTCTTTATATCGTCGGAACCGAAAATACTTGGCGCCAACGATTTGGCGAGGCGTTCATAAATGTCGGGCGAATTAGCCATGCGACGAAAGGTCTCTTCCTCTTCAGATGTAATGTTGCTGTAGCGCGAGATAGCGCCACAACCTTCAGTGTCGATGGTGACTCCCATGACTCGCATGTAGGGAGCTCGCACTCCCACCACAGCCTTTTCGCGGCCTTCCCGCCGGGACGGCTTACCCACTTTACGAATGGAGTATATACCTTGTATAAGCACCCGATTGCCGGGTACGACACGCTCGCATAGAGCTCTATCGCAGAACAGTTGCAGATGCCGCGGTATTTCACCTTGCGGAACGAAGTCTGGCAACTCCTGCAACTTAAGTAATTGGAAATCGACGCATTTGCACTTGTCTGGCATAATGAAGAATGGATCAAGTGGACATTTGGGGCGGCCGGCTTGTTCCGTGTTGCATTTGCGCGGCAATGCGTAGCCCTCGAGACCTGGGTTTACTTTCAAATTAGGGATAACTGTGCTGCAAGACCGGCACATTATTGACATTCGTGTCGCTTTTGCCTTGATACCAGAAGCTGCAACAATTATACCGGCAATCTTCACCAGCTTCGAAACGCTGTCAGACTTTAGCTCTCGAATATTTGTGGGATTAGCATTAGATGACAATAAAATTTGAATATCGTACACATGATTTTCCTGCTCAGGCCTCGGTGCCGTAATTTCATCAGCAACCTCTGTAGCTGCCTCCTCAAAGATATGCAAGTGTTCAGTGGGCTGCTTGTGCAACTTATCAGCAAGCACTTCGTCGAAGCCAGCCAAGTCCTCCAACACAACCTCAAGAAAGTAACGACCGTTAAGGTAATTACGCTTCAAAGTATCTCTAAAATACACATTCAGTAAGATCTAATGCAAATTGAGACGTATGCATGTAGAATGATTACCTGTATTTATAAAAGAAGTTGTCCTCACTAAAAGTGCGTAAGAACTCTTTGTATTTAGATTTGATCGCCTGCAAATTGATCTGAGTTCCATCCTGTTGCTGTTGTTCCCCTCCGAAATTGTCTGAAAAGAAAATCCCTGCCTCATCAAATCCTTCCATTCCTGCTTTCGAGCAACCAACACTAAGCACGGCCAGTCGAACAAGCCTTAAACAAATCCCGCCAAAATGTTCACAACTCGATATTAGTGATGGGCACAGCAGTCAGTGCTGCTAACCCACATACCAACAACTCAATTGTCGTGATGCCAGTCAGAAAAAATTTTGTGTTTATTAAACCCGTTTAGGCAGTAACATTGCTTGACAATTATATATAAACTAGAAGTTTTTCTTTTTTCAGTTGCTGAATCAATAAAATCATCATGATGCAATAATAAAAGGTGATGTACATTTTGACACGCCGGATTCGACACTCCCTTAGCTCAATGTCGTATTTTAGAAGAATGGAAAATGGGGAATAAAAAAGGCCTTTTCAATAAAAAGTATTGAAACCACTACACAATTTAAGTAAGAAAAAGTCTCGGTTTTATAAGTGCAAAAAATATTTCACTTTGCATAATCGCGCTATAGCATAAAAGCTGCGTTAAAAATATGCTGCTGTACGTTTCTAAGCTTCAAAATTAAAATTTTGGAATGAAATACTGATAAATATTTTCACATTTTGTTTTTAATTATTAAAATAGTTTGTACAATCGCCATTGGAACCGGCCGCAGTCCACACTAAGGTCTTTTTTCTTCCTTGATTTTTCAGATTGATTTTAGCATTAGAAATTATTTTGAAATTGGCACAACAGTTAGCCTAGGCGTATACGGATACGCAGGCCGCGCAACTCAGGACAGGGCAGCGCAGCGCAAATGAAACTGTGACCCAGAAAATATGTGAACTGCGTATACGAATCTCGTGAAATCAGCACACGTGTTCCGCATTCATTCCATAAACCCAGCAATACGTTAAGCCTAGGCGTATACGGAGACGCAGGCCGCGCAACACAGCATAGGGCAGCGCAGCGCAAATGAAACTGTATGTCGCTGTATACGCCGTTATACGGTACTACATTATTTACAGAAAACTGAACTGCGTTTTGCGCTGTGCTGCTTGTGCGGCCTTCGTCTCCGTACACGCCTAGGCTAATATGGGTGTAATATCGGCTGTTCACGCACTTTTTCAATTAGTTTTTAAATTTTTGCAAGCTAACGTGTCGACTGCGCGAAGAAAATTTTGAATTTGAATTTGAGTTTGTTTACGAAAAATTCAAAACAAACAAACAAAAATTGGCCTAGTAATGCCCACTTATTTTTGGGGGAGATTGTAGCATTTTTAATACAATTTTTTGTTTTTTACTTGTAAAAAAATAGTATCCGCTTTAAGAAGCATTACTAATTTGCTAAGGGAGCGAATATTGTCAAATTAGAACGAGACGGCGTCCAATGTACATCACCTTTTATTATTGCATCATGTAAAATCATTACGTCGAAAGGAAAAAAGGATTATAAAAACAACCAATTAGGGCAAAGAAATATTGTTTCTAGATAAATTGTGTTCGGTACAAAACAAAAGGGTGTCCGGGGTTTAATTTTTTAAATACAAAAGTTCGGGAGTTTTCGTCAAGCGATTATGTAGGTACACACAGTTTGAGTAATAGTTTGCGGATGTTTCATAATTTTAAGCATAGTCCAATGGATTATAAGAAAGGAAACATACTTATTTTGCTATATATTTGAGTTTTTTCTATGTATACATATGTTAATTGGTTCATGCACTTCACGGCAGCCGCCGTGGCTCAGTTGGTTAGTGCGTTGGACCGCGAGTCGAAGGCAGCAACCTCAGGTTCAAATACTGCCTGTAATAACACCTAAAAAAAATAACGGGCAAATCATTTTCTCTTTCGGTGGCTGTCCTCTTAGCTGAAAATGGCAAACCTCTAAAAATTGCTTATGAAAAAGCTCCCAACCTGCCGTTCGGAACCGGCATGAAACTGTAGGTCCCTTCCACCCGCGTACAAATTCACACGCACAACACGGGTGGTTGCGGGAAGCTAGGCCTTAGTCTCGCGTAAGCGGGCTGTCGTGCCAGTCAATTATTATTTACTTCATTACATGAATTTGTGGTTCACAATATTTGTTTATCACTTTTTAACTTTTATGAAATAAAATTGTTAGTTAAATTGTGTTTGAAATTTTCGTAGCTTTTATGTTTTGTTTGGCATAGTGCTGTAAAATCGTTATTTTAAAAGCTGGCAACCAGACGTACCATGAAGGCAAGTTCAATTGAAAAACAACAACCGGGATTATTTTTTGGTTTAAGGAATGGTTTATAGCCAAAGTTAAGCTTATATTTAAAAGAGAAAGAAAAGAGAGTCACACAATTTATATTTGGAAGGTAGAAAACAGTTAAATAGGATATAGATATAGAGCGTAGCCGAATTGAAACAAAAAGTTATTGTAAATTTCATCAAAAAGATCCATTCTTGTAACAAGTCTCGTGGTGGTGGTGAATGTGTTGGTTTTGTTTTAATTACACGACAATTTAAGATCAAATTAAATTCTAGTTTGTGGTCGAAGTTTGTGACTATAGGGTTCCACGCTAACGGTTAATCAAAATTGCTATTTAAAAAGTTTTAATTTTAATAACTTTAATTTTTTGCCAACAGGTTCGACTCTATATTATTGCTTGACTGTCATCAGAGAAGTTTGTTTTGAGAACTTATATTTATTACCGTTAGATTAGATTATCTGCATATAGATTATACAGATATGCGGCATATGGAATACTTGTTTTTAAGAAAGCACAAAGCAATAAACTATAGTAACGTTGGATATGTAATTATAAGGAGCGGATTTTTATGCAATAAAAATAAACGTTTTTTCCTTGTTCACTCCTCTCTGGAGCATAGGGCCTACTCAAACCTAATGACTTGTGTTGGTTACGTTAGTCGGTTGGGTTAGTAAAAATTATGCGCATATAATGTTCTTCTAAAAATTTTAAAGTAATTTTCTAAAATTGGAGAAATTTGCCAAAACAATTTTTATAAATTTGTTGTGAACACGAAGAATACATAACTACCCAAACCCAAACATAACAAATGAACAAACATTTAAAATTAGAATTCACATTGAGCACACTCGAAGTAAAAAACATTTCAAATGAAACATCCATTTGCATAGAAATTCGCTTCATAGTAATAATCTTTGCGGAAATACAAATTAGTTTTATCTACCTCGTTCAACGTTTGACTTTAATGAATTATGATTGATTCTATTGCGTTATGATCTTTGGCATAAATGCCAAATATGGTATTATATAGACCATAGGTTTGACTCCTGAATCTAACAAGCTAAAAATTTTGCTTGGAAAATGCCCACAACAGGCCTGGCTCGGGGTCAAAGTTCAAAGTGTTTATCAAAACAACTCAATCAATTCTTAATCGATTTACACGATATTGGTATCAAACGAAAGGCCTTTTACATAAAAAAAAACTATTTTTCTCTTAAAACTTCTTATCAGTGCATATTACGTATCTGATGTTTTACATAAAAAGGTATGGCCATATCGTGTTTGATACCCATATCGTGTAAACCAATTGGAAATTGATTGAGTTTTTTTTGATAAAAACTTTGAACTTTGACCCCAAGCCACGCCTTTTATAGGCGTTTCCCCAGCCAAAATTTTCCGTTTGTTAGTTTCACGAAAATAAGCTCCATATAGCCCAATATTCGTTTTTTCATGATGGTCTCCTGTACTGCATTTCTTCCTGATCTTTCAAGACAGAGTATAAAAAATGAAAGGCAAAGCGTAATGAAATTTATAAAATTGCAGGTCAGATGCATATTGAAAACCGATTAAAAATTTCTAGGTAAATAATCGACAACGATTGAATAGAAATTTGTGTACAATCGATTTTCGATAAGAAAGATAAATGTGCGTTTTACTCATCACTACTTCCTTCGCTTTGTCACGGATCCCATGCGGCGTTGTTTTTTATTAAAGTGGCCGGCTAACTGACACCAAGCGTGGAAAAAGAAAAGGGAAGCAGTTGTACGAGCAGAAAAAAATCCTGAAAGGAATTGTATTTACGCCGCTCTTTCTGAAAGTAAGCCATTGTTTTAATCAAATTGAGAGCAGTGCGCACCGAAGGAGATTGCAAGGTTCTTGAAGCAATGGTACGTATGGCCTTTACTATAAACTCGACTGACGTGCTAATAATGAGCGGCTTTGATTTCCATGAAGTCCGAAGACATAATTATGCAGTCCAGCACTGCCAACGTGAGTAACGCTGTTGTGCCAACTCCAAACAACGTCTCGAAAAAAGTGGGCGACACAGAATTAGCGCCGGCCACCACAGCCGAAGAAATGACTTCACGGGACTACTACTTTGACTCGTATGCACACTTCGGAATCCACGAAGAAATGCTGAAGGACGAGGTGCGGACTATAACATACCGAAATGCCATGTACCACAACAAACATCTTTTTCGCGGTAAAGTAAGTAATGTGCGCTGGGTAGGCCTCTGTAGTGTTCTCTTTCTCACGTCCTCATTGGGTATAGGTTGTCCTGGATGTTGGCTGTGGGACGGGCATTCTTTCAATGTTTGCGGCCAAGGCCGGAGCCGCGAAAGTCATTGCAGTTGACTGTTCCAACATTGTGGAGTACGCTCGGCAAGTTGTTATCGACAATAATCTACAAGACGTGATTAAAGTGGTAAAAGGCAAGATCGAAGAAATTGACTTGCCACTTGGTATAGAAAAAGTGGATATTATAATATCCGAATGGATGGGGTAAGTGCCTTCCGAGTATTGAGTTAAAGTAAACTCGGGAATATGAACTATGCACATACATATAGTGACACATAAAAGTCTTTGTACGCCCTTTGCAAAGATTTCATACAAAAGCAAAACCAAGATTGGCGCAGGAATTCGGTACATATCAAATTGATAAAAACTATATTACTTAGATTGCCGATTGAGTTAATCGGCAAGAATGGTAGCACCCCATAGGGGAAAAGGCAGAATTTAGACATATTTTTAAATATCGACAGGACAAAAGGCAGATAAGACAACATATAGACAAAACAAAATGCAGAGATGGCGTTAAAAATCATTTAATATTGTTCTGCTGTGGGTATTCCATCAGTAAAGAACTTAGTATTCAAATGAGCATTTTTAGTGCCCTTTGGACCCATTTTAATGGTGTAAATTCATGCGGTTTTCTTTCATTAAAGTGCGATTACTAAAGTGCGGTATAAAAGGCACCGGCATTTGTTAATATGATATTTTTATTTTGATTAATGCCTGCCTGATGTTGAGAAGCTCTTTTCTGCGGAAAATCGGTTTTGTACGTACGCAGCCATCTTTGCTTATATTCCCTCAGTACGGGCAACATTGGCATCTCGTTTCGGTAGTATGTACATATAGCAAGAGTGCCCGAGCATTAGTATTTATTTTTCTAGATTTAAGTTACTCTGATCTGAGAATTATTTGGCCAATTCATGTGGAATATAAATATTGTTTTGGTAAAAGAAAATAATCCTAAAAATACAAATTGAAGAATTTGCATCATGTAAAGAAAATAAAATTTTGTTGACACAACTGTCAACTCAGGATACTGATATAGAATGACATTGTTATGGCACATTTTTGTTTTGGTTCACTATAAAGATGCCGTAACAGTATGCAAGTAAAGTACTTTCGGAATGCGATTGAAAGTCTAAAATTAAACACTATACAATATTTAATTTTCGCAAGTACTTTTTACTTTCCAAATAGCGACTTTCAGGTCTACTTTCCGGAAATACATTTTGACTAGTCATATTGTGTTCTCATAGTACTTGTTGAAAGTATTTTGCGAATGTGTGTGTTGCGACACAGTTAAGAATTTTACTGACATTTCTAATCTATCAGAGTGTTACTGACAATGAAAAATGGAAATGGGTCAGTGTCACAAGTACCAAAACCTTCATTTTAGAAGCAGAAAATGCTAACCAAATATTTGCATATGCCTGTTTTGATATATCATTTGAAATTTATATTTTATTTTAATAGACAGCGGTCACAATATTCGTTTTATTTTCCTATTTTATTTTGAATGCTAATGAAGTGGCTGAAAAACCATACGAACCAAGCTCTTTGGGAGTCGTAAATTCTTGTTGTAATTCAATTTCGCGTACTGTTTACGTACGATAATAGAGAATTTTTTAGATGGCTTTTCCTACTTAGTTTAACTTGTTTATTGCATCATGTTTCCCATTAAAAACTTGCAGGAAGAGCTTAAGAACTAAGTTGATAAGAATGCTAAAGAATTGAGAGAATGCATAGAGAAAAACTAAATGAAAAAAGAGGGAGTTGAAGCAGGGATTTTCTGCCCGGAACTGGGCATCGAACAACCGTTCCGGTAACGAATCACTGCACCATCTTTCAAGCCGAAGTGTTTGCTGTCAGGAAGGCTGCGGAGCTTGCCTGCACTGACACCACTATTAATAAACCAATAAGCTTTTATATCAATAGTCAATCTGCTATTAAGGCGATAACTTCTTCCTGCATATCATCCAAAAATGTCCTGCAATGCCGGGTAGCAATGGAAAGGCTGGCTGCGAATCGCAACCTGAATATCTATGGGCACCTGGTCACAAAGCCATAGAGGGAAATGAGACAGCAGATGTTGTCGCTAAAAGTGGTGTTCACCTGCCAGATGAGCAAAGCAGCAACGTTCTGATGCCTCTGCGGGCATTCAACAGAGGTTTGGAAGACAACCTAATGAGAAAAGCGAAAGCGAGGTGGAATAGTTTACCTGCACAACCGCTAAAATAATGCTCTAGGAATTCAATGACAAGCTCACGAGATTTGTTCTCTCGCTCCTAGGCGTACTAATGGGGCACTGCTTAACAGCGGCTCACGCGCAAAAGATGGGATTCAGTGAGTCGGATGAATGCAGGAAATGCCAAGAAAATGGTGCCAAGGAAGCCTGGAGCACATACTTTGCCCCTGCCCGACCATCTCAAAATTACGCTTTACCCACTTTGGGGCCCCATTCTTCTCTGGGTTGGGAGAGGTCCCAAGCACGACATTAAATCGCTGCTGAACTTCGCTAGAAACACCCACATATTCACCGATCACTTCTACAGCGATCCGCAACACTAAGGAGCTCTAACTGGTATCGCTAAGGACCCAATAGGGTCTATGCGTGGCCAACCAGCTAACCTAACCTAACAATTGACGATTGACGGCTAACTTGTCCGAAAATCATACAATTGTGAAATTAAAAGCAGCACAGTTCTACTTCGATTGATCTTCCCGATTGTCGTTTATTTGTTCATAAAACATTTAGCCGGTGCACAGTGCTCCGACTCCATACAAAATTGGGACACAAATAGAAGGAGTGCTCTAAATTCGCTGAAAATTTGCAATCTGAATTATTTGGGGCTACTGACTTCAAAAATGATGTATGTTTTCCAAAAAATATATAGTTTAAAAAAAATCGAATATATATAACCAAGTATGCCATTACCACCGAGCCCAAACCGCTGGAACTATAATGATGAAATTTGGTCAATAGTTGTATTTTAAAAAGTAAACCTTTAAAAAGAAGGGATTTAAGAAAATTCGACCCTGACAGGCCGGAAACGGGGTGGTGAAGCTTATATAGACGGATATTGTTTTTTGGTCGGATTGTTTTACAATATTGTATATATATACTTAAAGAAAAATATTGAAATACATATTTCAGCGTTTTTCTATATTCGACCTTTAAAGGGTGGAAAGAGGGCGATGAAGTTGCTTGAAAGAAAGCTTTTTTGTGTTTATTCCCGTAGAACTTAACATAGAAATGACTCAGCTATGAAGATGCAATGCTAATTAGTAGTCAATTGTTGACGCTCAAAACTGCATTTTATCACAAAACCATATTTCTTGATTTTGATCAACTTGTAAATCTTGAGATCTTGCTTAATGAAAGTATTGTCTTGCAAATGTCACCAATTTCTTTGAAATCGGTGACATAAAATTTTTCTATTTTTGTCCCACTTCGGAGCACTGTGCGGCGTCCCGCATGTGGCACAGACATTTGCGAATACATTTGCTAAAACTTCGACAACGTTCATTTGTTTATGGTACTTTTATTTTAATAGCTGCCATTTATATTGTCTGTCAAATGTTAACCTTTTAACCTTTAACTTTTTTTCATTAATATTTTATATGAAAAACCGCACCGAAGTTTCTAAACATAATAAAATTGTTTTTCATGTGACATTTTGACAGCAAATAATTTTTTTTATCAGTTGCAAATTCCATAGTATAATAATAAACATAGTATAATAATAAAGAAGTCTAATAAAAAGAGTTGCCCTAATGCACCTCTATTTTGATTGACAAATTTTGTCAAAAAAGTCATCAGCAGAAACTTCAAATATACTTAAAATATACTTAAGCATTTTTCTTTTGCTTTTAGTACGATTTTATTTTAATGAAAATGTCACTGAGGTTGAACATTTTTTGAACTGACAAAGGTGAGACATCAAAATTTACGTAATTTCAAAAAATTTTGTTTTCTTTGAGCGGGAGAGTTTTTATTAGACTATGGAAAATTCTTGCAAGTCATAGTGAAATTAATAAAGGGTGCCAGATAGCAGGAACTCTCTGTTCATCGTACACTTATTTTCTGACAGTTAATGTCATTTTGCTGACAAATGTCAGAGTTCATAACCCGTCTGTGCTGTATGAAAAAATGAAAAAAAACGAAAATATATATATTTCTGGAGTACTGAAAGTAAATTTTAAATTTAACGACAACAAAAATAAAGGTTAATCGAACTGACACAAATAAATTGACAGATTGACAATTGCTACTCAGAGAAATAAGTGTACGTCATCTATCTGGTACACTTTATTGATTTCACTATGTTGCAAGTAAAATTTTTCTTTCTGACGTTTTTATGCTCTTGTTTCTTCTCTCTTGCAAGTTTTTTTAACACGTTGAAGACCGCATGCCCACCGGTGGGTCACTCCGCAACATTACATGTTGCTACATGTTGGGACCGGGTGATCACTCGTGGGCACTTTAATTGAAATAAATCTAGGGGTTAAATAATGTCTACCTCAAATTATTGTACACTAAAAACATATTTATCAAATAATATACGTAATTAACAATAATATACGTAATTAACAATACAAAAATGCCGGCCCCTATGTGAGAAATAAGATTTTTCAATGCGGTCTTCAACGTGTTAAGTTCTTGATCACTTTGCTAGTAAAAACCTGCAACAATTTGTACAAACTATTTGATATTGAACACAACTATAGGCAGCATGAAGTGTGAAAAAAATTGTATCTGGGTTTGTCACTGAATCAATTGATTTGTTTCATCATGTATGTAGCATTTTTATCAACAAGTTTTTCATACGATTTAAATAATGTGATATTGGGATATTGCCATATTGTAGTGAACAACCGTACATTACAAAAAATTACAAAACCTGTTGATATTGAAGATATTTTAGGCACGTAACAGGCCTTTTTTTCTTCCCGCTTTTAACCAATTGTTAGTCATACAAACCAGTTTTTCTTATAGAATTTTGTTGTTAAAATATATAATACTAATATTTATGTTGGAAAAGGAGAACTAAGGAATCGAAGGCGTTTATGTGCGACTGTATATATGTACATGATTTTGGTTCTTGGAAAACATTACCAATTTAATGGGTTTCTGTTTTTTACAGGTACTGCTTATTTTACGAATCTATGCTAGACACGGTGTTATACGCCCGGGATAAGTGGCTGAAGCCTGATGGTATGATGTTTCCAGACCGTGGAACTCTTTATATTACGGCTATTGAAGATCGTCAGTACAAAGACGAGAAAATCAATTGGTGGGACGATGTATATGGCTTTGACATGAGTTGCATTCGCAAAGTAGCCGTCACAGAACCCCTTGTCGACGTTGTTGATCCCAAACAAGTAGTATCTACTTCTTATTTGGTGAAGGAAGTAGACCTTTACACAGTGAAGAAGAAGGACTTGGAGTTCTCTTCGCCATTTAGTTTAATAATTAAGCGAAATGATTTCGTTCAGGCGCTGGTAACGTACTTCAACATTGAATTTACGAAATGCCACAAACGCTTGGGATTCAGCACTTCGCCAGAGGCCACGTATACTCACTGGAAACAGACGGTCTTTTATTTAGATGACTATATGACTGTAAAAAAAGGCGAAGAAATTACCGGCACGTTTAAAATGAAGCCTAACGAGCGGAATAACCGCGATCTTGATTTCGTCATAGATGTAGATTTTAAGGGCGAGTTGTCAGATGTCCACGAAAACAATACTTACAGGATGCGTTGATACCAAGTATTATAGTATCCGGCTGCAACATGCGTTATATAGTTAAGCAGTTTTTCTTCCTGAACAAGCGCCCCAATTGCTAAACCACATGAGTAAACATCTTCAACGTATTAAATCTGAACGAACTGACGGCTACTAACATTTTCCAAAATATGGATAAATTACTCTAAAAGCAGTCGACCTTTTCGAGCGACCGCTTGAAAGTCTACCAACATAACAATTTTTTAAATTATTGATTTTTGTTAACAGACGTAAAATTGTCAGAGTACAGTAATATTTCCACTTCAAAAAGAAAATAGAATGTGAATGTGTGAGTTTAATAAAGCTTTTGATTTGCCCGGGAAAACTAGTTTCATTTTATTTAAAGGGGCCAAACCCACTGCAGTAGTTGCGTTTTCATGCAATGTTCACGTAAGGACGCGCGCTTAGAATCGATATATTCACAACGTTATACTTTGGGTCAGCACTTTGAGACTAACTGCTTTTAACAGAGAAATCATTTGAAATGATTAAATTTATTCATTCATGTTCATATCTTTAGGAAAATTTAACTAAAAATCTACGCCGTAGAGGTATAACATCTCTTGTTGGAAGTACTTTAACACAGAAACAATTCGACAAGTATTGCTCAGCTTTTAGTAAATTAGCATTAGGCGGAGTCAAACAAGGGCTAAGAACTTGCAAATACCCTGTAATTTGTTATTAGACATACAAAAATATGATTGCCGTGCTACTGCTGCCGTTTTCATTCTAATCATGTTCCCTACACGGCGACAGTTGAAGCTGATGCCACCTTGTAGTTGGGTGGCTCTCTCGCTGCCGTCGTCAATGGCTTTGGTTTTGGAAAATATTCGTGTCCATAGGATCATTCTGATTCTATATTTTGATAGATGCGGTCATGTCACTGCCGCCGTCAATGTGATCTGGCCGGAATGTCTTACATGAACTAAGAATATAAAGGTTCAACAGTCAATTTTATAGCACTGGTCGATAATACGCGTTCCTTTATAACCACTATGAAAACATAAACCCAAAATTATTCAAATATTTGCTAGATAGAAAGGTTAATCATGAATGATGAGAATAGAAATACATGTTTCGTATTTTTGTAGCCTTATAACAAATTTTGTGTTTATCTTAAATATTATTCTTTCTGGCAACGCTACTGTAATTTTTGCAACAGCTGATGCATTAATTGCATAACCTCAAACTGCGGAGCGTGTAAGTTTTCGTTAGTGACTCTAAAATGCGGCTTACAAATAAATTGCTTGCACAACACTTGGGATGGACCTTTAAGAAACACTGGCAGGTGCAAGGAAAACGTGTTCTGCGCGACACCAGAGCATTAGCAGAGCTAGAAAAATTGGGAATTGCAGTGAAGGATGTAAGAGAAGTGCTTGCTCCGAAAGAGAATCGTGAACGGTAGTTTGCAATCTGTAACAAATGATTTTATGTTTTGCTAAAGTTTTCCTGAATTGTAGGGTGTTTCTGGATGATTTTAAATCAGTGCAAATCGCCGAGGATGAAACACATCCTAACTGGCACCAGCAGGCGTGCCACATTTTTCAAAATGAAAATGTTCTACTGGAAGGCATGCCCCAGGCCCAACTCTTAACTAAGACGATTAAAATCGATTCCTTACCAAAGCATATTCAAGAGTCGATCGATCACATGCAATTCTCCAATGCAGCAGATCGTAACCTTCAGAATGCTATAATAGCTTCACACGTGTTCGATGCAGAGCAAGTCAAGCTCCCCAAGAAGAAGCTGTCCCAGCGACCAATGTTTAATTTACCACGAGAATATGGCATTACCAGTGAACGAAAAAAGTAATGTTCTGTTATACGTTGTTCTTTATTTCTTTACATATTAAGAGGAAAGAATATTAGATTTATAAATATTCTTAGAAAAATCGTGTGCTATGTTAACATTTATTATTCGTTCATTCAGGAAGGCAAACCAATCATGCACCAACGCATTATGATTTGTGGAAAATATTAGATTAATAATTTGATTTGCAAACCAAGCATGCACCAAAGCATTATGATTTGTGGAAAATATTAGATTAATAATTTGATTTCATTCTAGTCGTCAGCTAATTAACAAAATAATTTTCGAGTGCGAAAAACTGGCTGGACAATCGTTAACGTCTCGCCGCAAAGTCATTGATGATGTTAACTTTAAAGTAACGCTGCCCAAGGACAGTGGGTTATTACAGTTTGATGTTTCTGCGGAAAAGATGATCACATCGTCTCGTCCGTTGGAGCCTGTTAAAAATATATATGATGCCGAATTGCCCGACCTGTATCCGATAAAATGCACAGTTTCTATTCCAAAAAAGCACATCTATACAACCAACAATATTTGTCGTGAGTATAGACGTCAATGATATTTCTTCGCGTAAAAAACATTTAATTCTGTGATTCAGCTTTTAGCAGCACCTTAAGCTGTGCCCATCCGCACACCGTGTTCTTAAACTTCAGTCCTGAGGCAGTGAAAAACCTGCACGGATCGGAAGTAACCACTATTCAGTTTCAAAGCAGGACCCTTCTTAAAGCCTTTGCTGTGGCGGCGGCTCGTGCCAAACAGCTTTATGGGGTAAGCTGAAGTTGATATGTGCTTGGCATTGGAACAATTTTCAACTTTATTGTTGCTTTTTAGTGCTCTGCTACGGAGTCAAGTAGTCTACCTAAGCCAGTCACGGTACAGAGCATACAAACAGATGGACGTTCCTTCCATTTTGGCATATTCCAGTTGAACACGTTGGCTCTTGATAGAACTGATGGCACTAAAAACTATTTCTTTCATGTGCCGAACATGGAGTTATTTTCGCAGTGTCGCTACCACCTTGGAAAGCCGATTCTTGAGGATTACAATAAAGACGTTTTGCGATATATTTATGCATTCTATAACAACTCATAAAAAACAAAAAGTGCTTTTCTGTTCAATTTTAATATTGTAGGAAACATGCTATAAAAATAAACATCGGTTTTAGAAAAAAACCACCGCAAGTCGGCGAAAAAAATCTTTGCTCATCAATTTATGATCTCGCTTGTGTTTTGTTTATTTCTGTTCTAGTTTCTGCATTAAATTCGTTTAAAGCGGTGTTTTCATTAATTTCAAGATGCCTTGTGTTTTGTATGTAAAAGCTTTGTTCCATAGTAGAATCAGCAGGACCCGACGGTAATAATCCTGTCTCAATGATACCAAAGTAAATGATTTACTTTGATGATACTATCACAGAACAAACAGTATACAGAATGCGCATCTGGTGTACAGGAAATTCTTTGCGGGTTCCAGCGGTACGACGCGTTTGTGGATGCGGGGGGAAGCAGTAAAAGGGGCGAGAACGCACAGACCGCGAGAGCGTAAAATGAGAAGCTGTAAGAGAGCGAATTTACGGAGAGAAAACAGATAGAACTATTGATTGCGGTGCACTGTTGCCAACTTAGTGCTTTTCGCACTAAAATCAAAACGCGGAAAATATTGAGTTTGGTGCTTGGTGCGTTTTTTATTGCTTTTTTTTTAATTTCAAAGACACCAAGACTAATTCATGCTTGGAAAAAAATGTAAGTTTTTTTTAATAATTGGAGTGTTATACAACACTATATTTCGTATAACACCTATATAACACTGGAATGTTGGGCTAAAACATCATTGTTTGGATATTACATGACAACCGAAGTGATCCTCCTTGCCACTGATCTGCAATAGATTTCCTAGTATGGTACACGGAATATTAGGACAACTACCACCTTTTTTTTTTGCTCATCAGTGCGTTCTGAGTGGAAAAACGCGGTTTAGTGCTTTCTGAAGTAGAAAAGTTGGCAACCGTGTTGCGGTGTTTGAAACAGTTACACAGCACACACTGTGGTTGTTGTTGTTGGACAACAAAGCCACGTGCTGCTTGCATGTTGGTGGTGGCTCGGTCAAAGACCAGTGCATGGCACAAT
The DNA here is from genome assembly GCA_964056695.1 of Melieria picta. Lineage (NCBI taxonomy): Eukaryota > Metazoa > Arthropoda > Insecta > Diptera > Ulidiidae > Melieria > Melieria picta. The sequence goes on along the minus strand of OZ057398.1, from coordinate 96,984,286 downwards.
AACAAGGTAGTGGCAGGAAAGAGAGAAAAAATTCACGTGTTTTTTTTTAGTGTTTTTGTTCGGTTCATTGTCAAATCGGACGGACGGTTCACTTGCCAACAGTATTGCCAGCATCGAATAGAGCACTTGGTTTACAAATGTGAGATTTTGATGAAGGATGAAAGAAAACGTAAAAATACACCAATTAACAGCAAAAGTACATAATATAAATCGGTCGAAAGTAGAAATTTTTGAATCCAAATTCCTGCCCACTGCTCGTAGTATCAAAACGCCGAGCAGCGATATTCGCTTTGCGATGATTGCTTAGTATTCACCTTCTACGTAACTGCAAAATAATCCTGATAAACACATCTGTAATTAAAAAGAAAATCATAACGAAGATTGGAAAAATAATTTTCTTTCATCATTGCAAAAATGCTTCAAATTTCACAGAAAAAGAGTTGGCTGGCAATGCTGTTCGCCGAATGTAAACAAAACAGACAAGAATTTTTGACAACCTACCGAACTCTGACGAGAAAAAAATAAAATTCGCTCGCCCGTAACACTACCTTGTTATTGTGCCATGGACCAGTGACTACATTGCAAAGACTATTGGCCAAAGTATATCCTAAGTAGCGCCACTCTTTTTTCGAGCTGTTTTTGGTACAGAATGTGGCAGTATTGCCGCACAGTACAGAATGTGGTAGTGTTACCCCAACGCCATTTTCTGTTGGTTTAGGTAGCGAATTTTATGCCTATTTTTCTGATTGCTTTGTCAATCAAGTATTAAAGAAATGTTTGAAAGATCAAATATCTTAAGATAACTGGGCAATTACTGTAAAAATACAATAGTTGTTATCATAATTCACTAAAATAGAGAACATTTGAATACTAATTTCGATTTTGCCTGCGTACAAATAATTTTATAATGAAAACAATAAACTTTCCGAATCAATATGAATGTAATTTTCTTCTTGTACAAGTGAAAAAGCCCAGAACAAAGTTTCTTTTGATAAATTACCTCAAAACTTTTACGTAATAGTAATGTTGTGCAACTTTATAAATCACAATAAGTACTGTTACGAATACCAGTTCTAGTGGGCTAGTACGTATCTCTGGATTGCGTAATTTGAAAATAAAACACACTTAGTTCCTCAACCGCAGTCAATAAAATAAACCAACAATCACTTTATTTCACAGGTTTACACTTTACTGCCTTTACACTTAATTATTCGCTCAATTACTCCGTGTGGCACCTTCACTAGTCAAAATCAGACTGACTCGCTGCGCCGCACCCGGCTGTCTTTTATACCTGTCCGGCCATCGCGCAGATCGTTCTCGCACATTCCGGAGTGGACTAAAGGTTTCCATGATGATCGCGACCATCATTGCCAGATTGGACGAAAGTTGCCATCATTGTCGCGGCCGTCGTTGCCAGATTGAATTATAGCACGGCGCGTAGCGACAGGGTTGCTTTGCACAGCGACAAACTGTCTTATCGTTACACTGCCCACCACTTAGACTTGTTCGTCCCGAACAAGTGCCGAGGTTCCGCTGTGATAAGGCGCCAGGCGCTGCAAATGGACTACCTTCAGCTTAGCGCCTTTATTGCTGCAACGTTGAATCCTGTATACCACGTCGTTTATCCTAGTCACGACTTCGTAAGGTCCTTCCCATGACGCTTGAAGTTTCGGAGACAAACCTTTCCTCCGCTGCGGGTTGTAGAGCATTACCAGATCGCCTTCTTGGAACCCTGCTGAGTTGGCCCGTAGATCATATCTGGCTTTCGCCTTATCGCTGACCAGTTTTATTGCGGCTCCTTATAAACTGGTGAATCTCCTCCAGTTCCGCCCGCTTATTGGCCACGTAGTCCGTCTTAGCGCCTCCCGTCGTGCTGACTACCCCGAACTTCAAGTCAGCGGGTAACCGTAATTCTGTGCCGAATACTGCTCGGGCTGGAGTGAGTGATGTCGTGTCGTGCGGGGCTGACCTATACGCCATTAGGAACAAGGGGATATGCGTGTCCCAATCCTTTTGATTCCTGCCTACCACTTTCCGCAGGTATTCCTCCAGTGTCCGGTTAAAGCGTTCCACCATGCCGTCGGACTGTGGGTGCAAAGGGGTGGTACGCGTTTTCTTTATCCCCAGCAGCTCACACACTTCCTTGAATACCGCAGACTCGAAATTCCGGCCTTGATCTGAGTGCAACTCCAACGGAACTCCGAACCTAGCTACCCAGTTGTTTACCAGCTTTTCCGAGATCGTAGTGGCCTCCTGGTTAGGAATTGGGTACACTTCGGGCCATTTGCTGAAGTAATCCATTACCACCAGCACATATTTGTTGCCTTGAGTACTAGTTGGGAATGGGCCGGCGACGTCCATAGCAATCCGCTCGAAGGGCGCTCCCACGTTGTACTGCTGCATGCGGCCTCGAGATCTTCTTGTTGGCCCTTTCGCTGCTGAACATCGGTCGCAGCTCTTAATCCACTCGGCTACAGACTCCTGACATCCTACCCAGTAGAATCGTCTTTTTATTTTGGCGACGGTTTTGGTGATGCCTAGGTGCCCTCCACTGGAGTCGTTATGGTATGCCTCGATGACCTCGTTGATTCTGCATTTCGGCACTACCATTAGGGAGTTGCTGGTTCGTCCATCCGCGCTCTCCCATTCGCGGTACAGGCATCCTTCCTTCAGCCGCAGACTTTTCCACTGTGCCCAGTAAGCCTTGGCGATCGGGCTTTCACCGGCCATCTCCTGCCAATCTGGACGTGCGCCTTGCTTTTTGCCTTCGACGATTTTTGCAAGATCCGCATCCTCCCGCTGGTCCTTTTGTAGCCTCTCCGCAGACCACTCTTCCTCTGGCATAACGCTCACCAACCGGACGTCTACTATCTGTTCTTTGCTTTCGGCTCGCGAGCACGCCCTGCATTCGACTTTGCACGGACGGCGTGACAAGGCATCGGCATTGCCATGGCTACTGCCCTTCCGATGCTCTATCGTGTAGTCGTAGCTCTGCAGTCGCTCGATCCACCGCGCCAATTGGCCTTCAGGATCCTTAAAGTTCAGGAGCCATCTCAATGCCGCATGATCTGTGCGCAGGCGAAACCTTTGTCCATACAGATATTTGTGGAAGTGTTTTACGCAGTCCAATACCGCCAGCAGTTCTCTCCGTGTCACACAGTAGTTGCGTTCCGGTTTCGACAGAATCCTACTGTAGTATGCTATCACTTGTTCTTGGCCGTCTATTATCTGTGATAGCACACCGCCAATACTATGCCCGCTCGCATCCGTATCCAGCACAAACATCTCTCCAGGCACGGGGAAGGCCAGAATTGGAGCAATGCACAGTTTTTCCTTCAGACGTGCAAAGCCTGCTCCTGCTCTTCGTTCCACTCGAAAGCTTGGCTCTTTTTCGTCAGTTTGTGCAAGCTGCTGGCTATGTTCGCGAATCCCGGAACAAATCGGTGGTAGTATGTGCACAGGCCCAGGAAACTGCGGAGTTCGTGTAGATTGCGTGGCCGGGGCCACTCCTTCACCGCCGTGATTTTGCCTTCATCCGTATGTACTCCGCGGGCGGAAACCGTATGACCCAGATACTTGACCTCTTTTTGGAACAGCGAGCACTTCTTCGGGTTGAGTTTAAGCCCAGCTTTTTGTATCCGCTCGAATACCTCCTTCAGCTTTCCCAGGTGGTCGTCGAAGCTTTTACCCATCACGATTATGTCGTCGAGGTACACCAGGCACGTCCGCCAATGCAGCCCCTTTAGCACGCGTTCCATTAGCCGCTCGAATGTTGCTGGTGCGTTGCAGAGTCCAAACGGCATGACGGTGAACTGCCACAAACCATCGCCAACACTGAAAGCCGTTTTCTCCTTGTCCTTGTCTGCAAGCTCTACCTGCCAATAGCCGCTGCGTAAGTCGAGCGTGGAGAACCACTGTGTGCCTGACAGTGTGTCCAAGGTGTCATCGATCCGAGGTAGTGGATAACTGTCCTTCTTGGTCACATCATTGAGTTTCCGATAGTCCACACAAAACCGGGTACTGCCATCCTTTTTCTTGACCAGCACGACCGGCGAGCACCAGGGGCCCGAAGAAGGCTCTATGACCTTTTCTTTCCGCATGTTTTCGATCAACTTTGTGACCTCCTCCCTCTTGGCCAGAGGAACTCGTCTTGGCGGTTGGCGAATCGGTTTTGCGCTTCCGGTGTCGATGTTGTGCTTCACTATGGCTGTTCTTCCGCCTGCTTCTGCCGCAAATATTGACCCATAGTGCTGCAGGAGTGACCTCGCCTTCTGTTTCTGATTGGCCGTCAATTCGCTGCTCCACTGGTTCTCCTGCGGTATGGCGTCCATGTTAAAATTGCTCTTCTTATTATTTCCAGGCGGGCTATTCTCGCAATTGACCACTGCTACAGCTTCCTCTCACTCGCCAATTACCTCCTCTTTCCCGACATATCTGGGTGCATTCAGGGGGTTCAGTATTCTGACTGGTATTCTGCCATTCTTAGGTTCCACTAACGTACGTCCGATGATGATGTTGTCGTGTCCTTGATTCGGTGCTTCTACAACCCACAGCCGACTCGTCCCATCGTCCTCGTCCACCTTTGCCCACACAATCGCCTCGGAGTTCGCTGGTATCCTCCTGTGTTGACACGATACAACCTTCCTTACCGCCACGCTTCGCTCATAGCCGGTGTGCAGCGGGAATTCAACGTTGGCATATCTCAGCACATTTTCCTTCAGGCCCAGCGTAAAACCGTGCCTAATCATGAAATCCACGCCGATAATCACGTCGTCCATTATATCCGCGACGATGAACTCATGTTCCAGGCTGCTGGTGCCGATAGTAATGGTTTTTGTAACTTTCCCTCTTACCGGCGCGCGCTCGCCAGTCGCAGTCCGCAGCTGTATGCCATGCAGCGGTTCCCAGTTCTTCAGCAGCTTCCTTTTTATGATCGAATATGACGCTCCAGTATCCAGTGTCAACACGAACAACTTTTCATCTATCCTTCCTTCAATTGTCAAGCTGCTGGGCTGTCGTTTCAGCTGTGAGACAAGGACGGTGGGGCGGCAGATTGTGGGGATCAGCTCACGCCCCTTTGGGCTGACCCATTTTAGTTTAACGACTCGCCGTCCTCAGCCCTGCGCTTGTTGGCTGAGCCTCGATTGTCAGTATTCCTCGCTTCAGGCGATTGCGATCGAGAACGGGAACGCCTCTTTCGTTGGCGGCAGTCTCGTGATATGTGGCCCTGCTTGCCACATACCCAGCAAACAACTTTAGAGGAGACCACCCGTGGCCTGCCCGGTGGCTCAGAGCTTGTTGCCTGGATCGCAATGTCGTTGTCCGGCTGGATCTGGCGTATCCTTGCAGGTGCATACCGAGTGCTCCCAATCCATGTCGCCTCGTATGTCATCGCGCTGGTCACCGTCTCCCTAAATGTCGGCTTACCCATCATCAACGCACTGCGACGTGTCTCCGGATCATGAAGACCTTCAATAAACGCCTCAATCTTCATCCTCTCGAGATCATCAGCGCCGAAGGACGGGTAGCACAGCTGTACGAGCCGCTCAATGTCTGCTGCATATGCCTGCAGCGCCTCGTTGGCTCTTTGCCTGCGGTTCTTCAGCTCACAGTAGTACAGCGTTCTGTTGTGCTCGTCGCTGTACTTCGCTGCCAACGCCCTTATGACGGTCTCGTACTCACTTCTTAAACATTCTGGAACTGATTTTATTACCTCAGCCGCAGCACCTTTTAGAGCCAGCGCCAATCTCCGACCTTTCCTTACATCGGTCCACTGATTTTCCAGAGCAGCCAGGTCGAATTGTAGCTTGAATGTATCGAACGGCGTAGTCCCATCATAAGTAGGCACTTCTGCTCGGGTGGCAACACTTTCCGGAACCGGCGGCAACCATTCTCGCGGCTGTACCTCCCTAAGCCGCTCGTCCATTTTTCTGTTCATCGAATCTTCCAGACTGTCAACTCGTTTGTTCAGGGAATCGTCAAGATCGCCAACACGTTTGTTCAGGGAATCATCCAGGTCGTCTACTCGTTTATCCAAATGTTCCACTCGAGTTCCCAGGTGCTCCACCTTCACATTCAGCTGGTTGGCGATTTCTTCCACTTTCTGCTCCCAGCGCGCAGAATTTTCCTGAAGCTTGTTTTCCATTCGCTCTGCCATTTCCCGATTTGCAGTCTCGACTTTTGCCGAAATTTCGAGATTCGTAGTTTCCAGCTTCGCAGCCATCTGCGTCGACATTTCGCGATTTTCATTTTCCATTTTGGCTGCCATTTCACGGTTGGAAGTCTCGAACATGCCTTTAAGTGCAACCATTAGCTGGCTCATGTCCAATGCTTGTGGTGGCGCAGCCGCTGCAGCCGTACTTTGCATCGACGCAGCACCCGCAGGCGATTCCTCCACTTTGGCCGACGAATCTAGCTCCTGCGTCCCGAACTCGTGCGCAGTCCAATCAATGCCTCGTGATTCACACGCCTCTCGCAAGCGCAGCTGCAACTCCACCTTTCCGCCAGCAGTCGGCAAATTCCAAGCGGCCAGCTCCTTCTTCAGCTGGTCCACCTTCAGTTGCTCCAGTCTAACCATGTCTGCGTTTTATAATTAATTTTTATTTTTTTTTTACTTCTGACACCAAATGTTACGAATACCAGTTCTAGTGGGCTAGTACGTATCTCTGGATTGCGTAATTTGAAAATAAAACACACTTAGTTCCTCAACCGCAGTCAATAAAATAAACCAACAATCACTTTATTTCACAGGTTTACACTTTACTGCCTTTACACTTAATTATTCGCTCAATTACTCCGTGTGGCACCTTCACTAGTCAAAATCAGACTGACTCGCTGCGCCGCACCCGGCTGTCTTTTATACCTGTCCGGCCATCGCGCAGATCGTTCTCGCACATTCCGGAGTGGACTAAAGGTTTCCATGATGATCGCGACCATCATTGCCAGATTGGACGAAAGTTGCCATCATTGTCGCGGCCGTCGTTGCCAGATTGAATTATAGCACGGCGCGTAGCGACAGGGTTGCTTTGCACAGCGACAAACTGTCTTATCGTTACAGTACTAAAAAAAAATGTTTTTATTCATTTTTATTGGCACGACACGATGATTTAATCAAAACATGATGAATGTGTTCAGGAGAACATTTTTCTTTTCATTATTCAGTATCTTTGAAGCGACTGCATTGACTGAAATAATTTAAATGAAATCATAACCATTACAAACATTTCCCATTTAAATACATTTCTATATTCACCATTGATAGCAAAAATTTCAACCCTGTCTTATAATAATTTTACCACTTTCACCACAAAATGTGCAAATTTCACCACCGATGCAGAAATGAAATGTCATTTCTGATTAAATTGTTCAAAAGGAACAAAATTTCGCAAAGTAAATATTAGAATATATTGGAATTCGAATATAATTGAGGTTTCGCTTATTTATTTATTTTTAACATGAAAACATTTTTGTTTGTTCATTCGCAAATCAAACAAAATTCAACTTGGTGGTGACCAGCACGCGTACGCACTGATCAATTGAGCCGCACACTGCCAAGCCCAACTTGTCCGGTTGCCAGTCGAAGCAGTGCGCCGGCTGCGACGACACCGTCAACGCGTGCATCATTTGCAACGTGCCGGGCACGCCCTCCTCTATGTTGTCGGCGTCCGGCTTGTGCCGCTTTTCCGGATACTCGTACTGCCACAGGCACAGCGAGCCGGTGCCGCCACACGATACAAAGATATCGCAATTTTGGGAAATTGCGAAATCCAAACAGAAATGGCAATTGAATTTTTAATTGCAACTGACAACAAGTCGTGGTGAAAATATATTTGGCCAGCCAGAGTTGCTTTTGAAATGTAATCGAAGTAATATTAAATTTGTTGATAAATTCTGCCAAAAACCAACCGATTTATGCAAATATTATTTAACTATGGTGATCTTAGTGAAACCAGTATAAAAAAATAAAGTCTCGTATGTAAAATCGTGTTAAATTACATTTGTAAAATTCATGAAAATCGCAGTTTTTCAGTAATTTTCATGTGCACGCAGTACTGCCACATTCTGTACGTATTCACCACGATTTCATTTTTACAAGTGAACAACAACAATTTGACAGTTCTTGTCATACAGAATCGACGTCTGGTTGTCAAAGAGTGGCGCTACTTAGGATATACCATGGCACAATAATAAGGTAATAGCATGCCCGCAACACCAAAAACCACATGTATTTTGTTGGTAGGATTGTTTATCGTTACTGTCAAAATCAGCTGATATTTTCCGGCGAAAGAGGGAGAAACTGAAAACATACAAAAGTGATTGTTGCCAGACGGTGCTGTATTTGAGTGAAAAAACGGGAAAAGTGCTCAGGTCAGTTGTTTTCAGTCAGGTATTTTCATTTCAACCGATGCGGCAACACAGCACACCGACGATTTTGACAGAAGCCATAAACGATCAGCCGGTGGCTTGCTACAACCTTATAGTTGAACCATGGGATATACTTTGCTATTGGCTCTGGCTCGGTCGTGCTCTCCGCTTGCTTTTTTACAAACAAGAACAAGAAATGGACAGGTAAAGTTTGCATAGAAAAAATGATTGAGCGATCGCCTAGGCGCATAAATAAGGTGGTAGCACTACGGAAAAAACAAAAGTTCAATGGATTTTATAAGTTCTTCTGGTCGGCTTATAAAAAAGAGGTTGTAAAAAGTAAAAATGGCTAAAATGAAAATAAATATAAGTGTAAAAATATTGGGACAACCAAGGCGCATTAAGAAAGTGATAATAAGTGGAAAACTATTGTAACAATGTCGTGCAAAGTGCGTATCAAAGAAACAAGTTTAATCAGTTCTGGTGCTGCAACTACCTATTGAATTTGTCTTGGCGATCGCTTTGCGAAATCAACCACCATTTCAATGTGCAACGAGTAAAGCCAAGCTGGCTTCAAAGTAGAGTTGGGTAGTTCACCTATTTTGAGTGAACCGATCACAAAGTAAATCCAAAGGATATACTTTGCCGATCAGTTGCAGTTCGTTCACCTTAATGACCTCACCTTCACCTTTTCAACCTCAAAATGAGAATGTGTTAATTCACAATGAGAATGCGTTAAATCATAATGAGAAATGTAAATTCGAGAATGCGTAAGTTCATAATGAGATATATAAATTCGTAATGAGAATGCGTAAGTTCATAATGAGAAATATAAATTCGTAATGAGAATGCGTAAGTTCATAATGAGAAATATAAATACATAATGGGAATACGTAAATTCAAAATGATAAATATAAATTCATAATGAGAATGCGTTAATTCAAAATGAGAATATTTTTTTTCTATAGTTTTGCGCTTGGCCCCATATTTGCCAATGCCAATCGAAACTATTTGGGCAAAAATAAAAAATGAAGTGAAGGGTAATTTTCGCATTCCTAATGTCCACGCTCCTTCATTATGCGAACAACGTTTACAGTATCTTGAGGGAATAATAGATAATGCAAAGCAAACCTTTACTGGTGGAGATTGTGCCAGAGCTGTACAGCACACCACAACTTTTCATTCAAATGGCCTTGCTTTACAGGATATGGACGTAGGGATGTAAAAATTGTTTAAGCACTTTTTGTTTGCATTTTGTTATTAAAATCATATAATAAAAGTTACTCATACTAAAAATAAACCTTATACTACATAGTTCTCATTTAAAATTTTCCTTTTCCCAATTTGAATTTACGCATTCTCAATTTGAATTTTCCTTTTCTCATTTTGAATTTACGTATTCCCATTATGTATTTATATTTCTCATTATGAACTTACGAATTCTCATTATGTATTTATATTTCTCATTATGAACTTACGCATTCTCATTACGAATTTATATTTCTCATTATAAACTTACGCATTCTCATTACGAATTTACATATATTTCTCATTATGAATTTACGCATTCTCATTTTGAGGTTGAAAAGGTGTAGTTCTTTAGTTCACTAGTTCATTTAGTTCAGTTACCGAAAACAATAATTTGATTACTCTAAACAGAGTTTAACTATTTTTATTATAACAGTCATGTACAAAAGAAAATCTTATACAAAATTCACAGAATACTTGCATACATAACGTATGTTTAGGAACATAAAACAGGGAAAATTATTAAGAACAATTTTTTAGTATGGCGTAGTCCGCGGGGGTAAATGAGAGAACTAGTCTTCCCTAGTCCTTTATTTCATGGAGTAGATTTATCGAAAGCTGTGTGTAAAGATAACAAGGCATTACAAAAGAATAAGAACCGCAATATATATATACCTATACCGATTTTTTTAGTCTTCCTAGTTTATGCACCCCCAAAAGCAGTGTATAAACTACCCCACGACACACTACCCTTCGCCTTACCCCCACCCTTTTTAATTTATTGTTTATTACGCGTATGAACTGAAAATATTACCCGTTATTTATGTTTACATATATTGAAAAAAAATTTAATATTTAAATTAAGTACCAAAAAAAACCTTCATATGGGATTTTTTTGGCTTTGTTTCCCAAGCACGCCCTAGACCTGCTACTTTCTACACCCTCTATCACGTGTCCTATTGACATGCAATTATTTTCCCCGAACAAACATTACTTCTCCACAACAAAACTACCACTGGTAATTTTTTTTAACAAGATCAAAAACTTGGGAACTAGAGGGTTAATAATCGTAATCATATTAAATTTGATTATGATTAATTAATTTTAATCAAATATTTTGATTATGATTTTTAATCAATAATTTTTAATCGTTAATCAGATTAACTTTTGGCCAACACTGTTTACAAGTATTATAAATAGGTGTATTGTCCGTCACAAGTTACATATATTCGAGAATGCAACTCTGTGGACAAAGAAGTACACCAATCTGTAAGCACTTGCTTTAAAAACAGTGCTGGCAACTTCATTCATACACAATAAATTTGAATTTTATTTCGCCGAAGCGTCTTGTTTTCATAAGTTTTTCCAGGATTTCAGTGTTTTTACGAATTTTGTAAGAGATTTGGACACAATGGACTCTATAAAGAAAAACAGAAGTTCGGTAAATAAATTTATCATTGCAAAGGCGACGCCTTTGGTGTGTTTAATGTGTTCCCTGAATTGATTGACTTAGTTTCAGATCAAAAGGTCGGCAGCCTCGTTAGGGCTTGCCGAGTCTGAGGGTGGAGTTGGTGGACCGCGCCAAATGCGACGCATAAGTTTCAGTGGAAAAAAGTCTGTGAGGTAAAGGTGAACTCTTACAATTTTATTTGCGGTTTGTTAATGATTATGATTGTTTGTAGAGAGTTTTGTGGTGAGGAAGAGCCTCAAACATGGAATAACTCGTATGAAGTGTCTGATCATGGAAATGCTTCCGGGCCAGAATCCTCGACTGGAATTGGTGCCTTCATAAGTCGATCCGCTGCAATTAGTTCGACAGACGAATCGAATGATTTGAGATATGCCGCCGATAAGGAAAATATTCAGTGGAACTCTACGACTGCAAGTACTACAGTGGGTAAAGCTTTGGTGCCGCGGTGCGTGAAAACCATAGCGACGGTAGACAACGAAAACAATATTGAAGTATCATTGTTGGGAAATGAGAAAGATCGAACACGTCACTTACGATCAAAGGCGCCCCATTTTCCTTGGAGTGGCAGTGACAGCGAACACCCGTCCATAACATTCTCTATGTATGAACACGACTACCATGTCTTGCAAACGAATGTTTTATCATATTCTGAAAAGACTGAAGACTATCTGAGAGAGCTGCATGGCGATGACTGCGTCGCTATACACGGCTCATTTCATAAAGACAGTAGTAAAACTGTTATATGCAACGAGGAAATGGTCGAGGTAAGAGTGGGGTACGCCACACCTAATGCGGATCATTTCGTTGGATTAGGATCGAGAAAACTCTAACTTACCCAATTTCAAATTACACATTTCAATTTTGACAAGTGAAAGGCTGGGCAAAATTGCACCTGTGCTATTGGTTTTCTGTATAACATATTTCCAATTGGGTTACATTTGCAAATCCACATATTTTGTTTTTTTTTATGAGCAGGTTGGAAATGAACTTTGCAAATCCGCCAAATATGCATATGTAAGACCATTCGCACTGGATTCTGAAAACCCCTAATAATTAATTGTTTAACTGTTGACATTGAAATAGTTGAATTTTACGTTTAATTGCCCAGATCAACCTTTGCACAGTTTCACCGGATAAAATTAACATTTTTATTGTTTAGGATAGTTCAAAAGTTCAAGTTCATTCAAGATGAAAGATACATTATTGCATACATTTTCAGCCTAACATTACAATAATCCGACAAAAAATGAACAAGTTATAAAGCACTAAGCATGTAGGCTTATTCACATTTTTCATTTTTAGTTAAATGAGTATTTAAATCTATTTTATTGGATTCTCAGAAAATCTAATTACATTTTTAACCGAAAAGTGAATGTGTTTTCGCTTAGTGCCGGAATTTGGTATTGTTAGGCTCAAAACAGACCCAAGTAATTGACTTAAACTTGGATTTTAAGACCATAGAGTGACAACGTTGGACTTAAATAAAGAAAGAAAACTGATTTGTTGAAGATTTTTCGAAAACGCTGCTTAAAAAATGTTTTGATTTTCAGTTTCGTGTTCAGCGACCCAAAATTTATTCTAGAAAACACTTTTGTTTTGAGGTGCACGCGATTAACCCGTTATTTGTCGAGTCGTGTTAGTATTAGTGAACTCTTTAGATGTTAATTTGCCGTCATTAAATCCATTATTAAGAACAGAGTGAAACATTTGCCTGCTACACCAAAACTCGGATTGGATATTTGCATTTTTAATTTGGTTAAAAAAAAGTTCGGTATTATCCCTCGCAAGAAGAGAGGGTAGAGTTGAAAAATTCCTTTTTAAATACGTTTCACAGCCAACCGCGTCGATTAATGGCAATTTTTGTTGCTTGCAATCTCTTGGCACTGAATATTTTGCATGATAATTTTTTTTATTCTCAAAATGTAAAGGTGGTTTGAGTTAAATTTTTTGTTCCTACTGACCTTTTCTAGAATTTGATTCTAAAATGTACTAAAAACTAACCAAGGTAGAAGATTAATTTTTTTACAAAACAAAATACAAAACAAAGTCCTATAATGTCAATCCCGTTATAACGGTAACTTCCCGAAAACCATCACTTGCACAATGATGCGGCAACGTTTGCAATTTTTAATGCATCATGTCTTATATGTAACAACTCATACAAACTGTCGCAGTACTGAATGATTCTTGTGCATTATTTTTATTCAGTCGGGGATAGGAGTGGCTTATGTTACCTATTTTTGTTCTCATTGCGTAACAAACCAGCCTGAAAAATCAAGTATCTGCATAAAAATGATTTCTCAGAGTGCGTCGATAATAGAAATTTACCTTTTATTTTTTGTGCATCCTTCAGTCAATGAACAGCAATTATAACGTGGGCGAACGCTCAACAGCTAGTCAAACGATTTGTATGAATGAACAGATCGAAGCGGAAGATGAGAACTGCAGGAAAGAAAGGCGGTTAACTCTGAGAGCGGTGGAAGAAATGCAAGTTTCGCTACTAACAGCAAATGGCCAAAGAAATGAGAAATTCACTCAAAACAATGATACAATGAGTATCATCACAGTTATGGAAGTGAAGTCCCCTTTACATGATGTGTTAAGAGAAAGGTTAGAGGCGGAGAGTATGAATTTGGTGCAAATGACTGAAAGCTCCAACAATTCATTAAAAGCCCCTCGTATGAATGCTGATGAATTGGGCAAGGGCAAGAATCAAGAACAGATTTCAATGAGCATATCATGTATGGATGGAAACAATATAGCTGGGGGCGATGAATCAAGAGTGACGGCTGTTGTTGAAATGGATGTTGAGCCTCAGGAACACTTAGTATTGCATAAACCGGAGTTAAAATTAATCGTTGAAGGCAAACCTGGAGGTAAATATGTTGCAATATAAAGTATATGTGAAATTCTAGAATTTTCTTTTAGTGAAACCTGCAACAAAAAAAGTGATTGTGGTGCGAAAAATGAGTCCATCTCCAATCTCAGTGGAGCAGTCTGATTTAATAAAGGGTCGATCCGATCAACACAAGGTTACTGCATCATTTGCAGTCAAAGAAGAACAAGGTACTATGGGAGCAGTATTTGGCGATAGGAATTTGAATATTTCATTAATCAATGCAGAAGATATTTTTGTTACGCCCGACTACAGTTCGCCATTGTTTCCACCTGAGTTTGTTTCCAGCAACAAAAAATTGAATTTTCGTCAGCTTAACGACGAAATTGAGCGTGGAGAAATTCAAATTTACTCCGAGTTAAGTGCTAAGGAGCCATATGTTAGACGGAAGTCAGTGGGGAAACAACTTTTTGCGATGCCTAAAAACGACAATTTCAGTAAACATGCAAAGCAAGGTGAGGCTATCCAGCAGAGCGAAGACGACATGAGAGTGTCCCTATATGGCAATTCAAGTATCGAGGCCAGAAGTGTGTTGAGGCTTTCTGAAGCTTGCAATATGTTCGATAACACAAGCTTTCTAATTAAAGAAAAGCTGGGCGACGAGACGGCGTCGCGGAATAGTTCGAAATATTCGAGTTCCAATCGAAGAGAAACTATACATTTTAACGATGATGTTGATGTGACAATGGAATGTGGTGAAAAGATCATAGAAGATGATAGAGAGCCAGAATGTTGCAACGAAGGAGACGCGTAAGTTTCTATTTATTATTAGACTCAATCAATTGTGTCGATTTAGTCATAGTTGTCTGTCCGTGGTGTAGGCGTGGGCCATCGCATAAAAAATAATCAGAATACGCTGGCATAGAACGATGTCAGTAAAATAGGTTTACAAACAGGATAACGGATTTCGCAGGAAGGAAAAAGGATTTCATAGTCACCTGACCTTAACCCTGTCGATAATCAGTTGGCGAATACGGCGTTAAGCAAACCGAAGCATATTTTGTTTCTTAATAATTTAACAAAATTGAATCAGAGAAATTTAAAATTTGCCAATACTGTATGGACAAAATTAAAGCATGTCATAACTTATGACACATTAGAAGTGTAAGAGAAGTTCGATATTTTGTTTAATGAATTTTACTTTCCTTGTTTGAAAGATTATAAAGGTTAACATTGACTGCATATTTTTTTTTTGCTAAATGTTTGGTAGTGTTAATATGGTCGGAAAATGTTTAATGGAGTTTGATTAATCAGATTTTACATAACGTATCCACATTTACATTTGAAACGATACTTGGGAAAACAATAGTATAATAATATTCCTTTCTATGAAGGCCCACACCTACGATGTATGGCGTTTAAAAATCTGGTTTTAATTTTAGGGAAGAAGGGAATTCAATTTTAGGCACCTTTGCGTGTGCTCCAAAAAATCAATGGACGCCAACTGATCATAAGAGAAGTGCAGATTCACGCCGAATAACAATTTTAGAAGTTGAAGATATAAACTTTAATGACACGAATGCGACTATTCACGTAACAAGTCATGCGAACGTGAGCGATTCAAAAGAAATGGACTGTGAGACGAGAAATACGACGCGTAGAGGGGTAGCTGAAAGTCGAATTGGGCACTCGAGTATAGACCTGAGTTTACGAAATGCAAATAAAGAGATGAATGACGAAAAAAAACCATCCGAAAGTAATATTGAACTCAACGTTCGAAAAGCTGAGGAGGTATCCAGAAGTCGGCGCACTATTATTTTTACAGGTGAAAATACAATACCGTTGGATGAGTCCGCTCAATTCCCTCAGGCTAACGAAAAGGCGGAATTCCAGGCGAAAAGCATTCACGAAGGCTCTCGTAGCTTCGAAGAAGAAGGCCTTAAAGATGAATATAATATGTCTGTGAAGCCATTAAATGCTGCCAAAATTGTTTTGATGCGTCAAAACGCGTTACAAGACATGGAAGACTCTTTGACGCAGAAATTGAACGAAACGCGCGCTACCACGTTTGGCGACTCGAAGGAGAAACCTGAACGCACGAGTAGACACGAGGCGTCGATGGATATCTCACCAGTGGTAGTCAATGATCAGCAGGAATACATACGTCGTTTATGTGAAGGCACACCACACCGCTCTGTAATCGAATTTGAATGTTTAGAGCATGAGGCTGAGCAAGAGCAACAACGGTATGAAGAGACGGAGACAGTCAAAGAGGAGCGACATCATAATTCTTTGGAGATGTCTATTATTTGCTGCGAAACGGAGAAGAAAAATAGTTTAAAATCGACATCTCACGACCCAATTTCTATCGAGATGGATGTATCTGGTTTGCAACCTTTGGAGAACGATAACGCTTCCAACGCGGGTTTCGGGAGTCCCATTGTTAGTGCGTTAATAAGAAAGCGGCTTACAACGAATTTCACACCAAATTTGCCGGTATCCAAGAAGCGTCAGACACTGATGTTTAACAATTGTGGCGTAGAGGAATCAATTGTGTATATCGGTGATCAGGTAAAAGAAAAAGCAGTCAATGAATTGCTGTTGGCTGCCACCAAACATGAAGCTAGAGCAGTGCCCCAAAAGAATGACAACGAACCTGGTAGCATTTGCAATATAAATAGGTAAGTTATTATTTGTGAACTGAGTGCAGGCTTTAACTCCTCAATTATTATATTGTTATTAAATTCTTATTCAGAATGGTGACTTCGAACTTTTCTATGGGCGAAGAACTAAAAGTAAACAACATAACGGCAAGTAAAAATAGTTTAACTATAGAAAACTTGTCTAGTCCCACAGCTACTTCTATGGCAAATGTAAAAGGCGATGCATTTGATCTGAGTAACACATCTGTGTCGCGCATTCCAGTATGTATCAACAGTAGCGAAAAAAATTGTTCCATTAAATGTGGTCTTACATCTAAGTGGGGTGAGTTCGATATAAATCATTCCTTGGAGACTATTCAAATTCCTCGAAAAGCAACAGCTTTTATACAACAACAAGAGCAAAGCATTAAGCTTCCCGCCAGTGGAAATGATACAGCAGTTAACCGAACAATAAATGAATCAGGCAAACAACAAAGTGTTTTCTGTATGTTTGAAGCGAACCCGATTACCATATCTGATGTTTCTGCTCACTACTTGGCACAACAGACCTACCAAAAAATTAATCAAGATGAGACAGATGCGCAAGAGGACGATCTATGCGTTTTGCATGAGAATACAGCAATGAAGTTTTTGCCAGATTTTGAAAAAGACTATTTCAGCGATATTGACAAGACGCGTTTAACCCTCGTAGAGTCATTAATTTCAGAAAGCGCAGAGGACCGCGTTGACATTGAAGATGACACAGTTCACGATGAATGGGGATGTGATGAAGTGAATGATAGCAATTGCTTGCAAAAAGCTGTGCAAAACAGGGAAAATAAGTCCATGTGTCGAAAATGTCGAAATTTTCAGGAGATATTGGTTGAAGAGAATATGACATCTATTGGCGAGACGCTGGTGCTGCCGACATTGCCGTCGTTACCGTGTCCAGGTCTAAAACGTTTATTACATCTACGTCAGCGGCCGGCCGTTGCAGATGTCCACGAATATTGGCGGCGCAAATCTTTAGAACGGTCACTAAGCCCGGAAAATTTAGGAACGCAGTTAATAAAAATGGAAGAAAAAAATGAAGATCAACCGGCAGATGACTTCAACATCACAGCATTGATGACTGATATCCAGAGGTATATAAGGTTTT
This sequence comes from Melieria picta, assembly GCA_964056695.1. Taxonomy (NCBI): domain Eukaryota; kingdom Metazoa; phylum Arthropoda; class Insecta; order Diptera; family Ulidiidae; genus Melieria; species Melieria picta. Next base: position 96,966,566 of record OZ057398.1, on the reverse strand, counting down.
TTAAAATTGATCTAGTTTGGTTTATACTTATCTATTGCAGAGTTGAATCGCAAGTAAAAGAGGTAGATCTTGCTGATTGTTCGTTCAGGAAGCATCTAACGTTTGTACAGCGATTAGATGAAATGCTGACGTAAGAAATAATTCTGTGTTCTGGTGCGCACATTTATAAATTCCTTTATATTGCGTTATTGCAGCGAAAAATCACCGCGTTGGATATTTGACTATCAAATGCAACATAGAGGCATCTTTATCTTTAGTCATAAGCTGCTAATTACTTTCGCAATTGTGATGATATACGAAGAAACTAATCTGATAGGTGATAGCATCAGAATACTGAATATAGAGGTTCAAAATAGTCGTGTGGCAAAAAGTAAAACACCTCGGCATTGCAAAATTATATGAAAATATTTATGTGAATACTTTCTGTTCAGAAAACTGGAAGCCAATCGATTTTTTTATGGACTGTCAATTTAGACTAGACCTTCCGATGGATTTGAAATCTGCGTGCATGAGTAGTGATGAACATGGCATTATGAAGATTTTGCAGGATATCGACGAAGTATGTATGGACGTTGTATTGTCAGGATACTGCTTGTGGCGTTTAGTGTGCAGCGAACAAGCTTCTCTAGTCAGGTAGCTATTTCTTCTACATATGTAGTTGCATACGTACTGACAAAAAACTCTCTTTTTACAGGGACAACGGTCGCACAATTGTGCGAAAAATTGTTCGTGAAGTTGTTACTGGCGGTGCCTATCAGCAAGTGGAGAAGACTGAGTATAAAGTTGAGCTTGCAAACTTGAAAACGATGTCCTTTAAGGACATACTAATCCCACCACTACATGCATTCAGTGAAAGCATTCAGATTCTACCAATTGGACTTGACTTTCTTCAAGCTTTTTTAAGGAAACCTGGTGAACACTTGAAGAAAACAGAAAATGTAAACTAGCCCAATGCATTTGCAATAGTGTAACAGTGCATTGTATTTGATATAGTGATCAAATTGTGAAGCCAAGAAAACATGATTGATTCGACTGATTGATTTGAAGTTATCGTTTTAGTTAAAGCGGTTACAAACGAAGTTCAGCTGTAATGATGTCTTATGTATATATATGTCTGTTGGAGTGATGGCACAATAATTTAAGGGATTATCTTATTCTATTTGTTAGCTTAGGGTTCGAAGACTAATTAATTAAGAAAGGATATATACGCTTAACTTTTGTGAAATATAAACATTTTAATAAACACATTACTATAACATAAGTGTGTTAAGGGTTTTCGGCGAAAAAGCGTTTCACGCAAATTTCAGGCTCGTACTTGATTGCATTGTTGCAAAATTCTGTTTTAGCAATGTTTACTGCTGCTAAACCTTGTTCGAGTTTTTATCTAAAAGAAGGATCCTTCCAGGTGCAGCAGATCCTTGTAATTTTTTTCTTGTGTCCAAAAATTTTGGCTAATTTTAACCCTTTCTGGTCAATTTCCGCATTTCTTGAGTTAAAAATTTTTCCTTAAAAATATTGACCCCATTGAGCATTTTAGCAATAAAATAAAACAAAATATAAAAAAAAATCATTTAGGTTGAGAATTACAGCTCATTCCATTTTGTACGATATATCGTACGTTGGTCCGCAAAGGAGTAAAAATTATTGAAATTTTTGTTTAATTTTTTTAAGTTTTATGAACAATTTATTGATTTTTTTGATCGAAAACATAACACATTATTATTATTAATGGGGATAATGCACTGCGACCTAGAAGATCTATTGTGCCCCCTTCTTGGACCTCAAAGACTGTCAGTGAGTCCAGTATCCAAGAGGAATCTTAGTATGTTTCCTAAGCCTCTGGATACCCAGTCTGCACCGGATATGATATAGTCTCCCAGGTGCTTCTTTCTCTTATGCATGAGTACAGGGCAATTTCCTAGTATATGTATTGCAGTCTCGTTTTCCTGCAAGCAGAACCTGCAATACCCGTTTTCACGGATTCCTAGTTTCGTTAGATGATAGTTCAATCTACAATGCCCTGTAAGCATTCCCGTGATAATCCTTAGATTATTTTTTGACAAGGTCATACACTCCTCGAAACGTTTTCTATTATAGGATCCGATAACCAGCTTCGAATTCTCTAGACCTGGTTGATTTTCCCAGTATAGATTCCTTCTGGTTATCTCGTCCTTTCTCAGTAGAATGGAGGAGGCTCCTTTTCGCAACCCACAAAAAGGTTCAGGGCCGACAAAGGGTGTGGAAGCTCCCTTCCTTGCTAGCTCGTCAGCCCGTTCGTTCCCTTCAATGCCGGTGTGGCCCGGAACCCAAAGTACCCACACCTTGTTGTAACGGCCAAGTTCATTCAGCTTCTCAAGGCACTCTAATACCAGTTTCGAGGACACCTGGTAGGATCTAAGTGCCTTGATAGCCGCTTGGCTGTCAGAAAGAATGGCAATTTTCCGGTTCCGGTAATTCTTCACCAGATTGAAATGGGCACACCTTTCAATGGCGTATATTTCCGCCTGGAAGATAGTAGTGTGCTTTCCAGTAGGTTCCGAGTATCGTATCCTCGGCCCGTATACTCCTATCCCGGTACCTTCCTCCGTTAAGGAGCCATCTGTGTACCAGGATATCATGTGCTGGTCTATCCGATATGTTTCCGATATACCTACCCATTTCCTTTTGTTACTAAGTTCAGTTCTGAACCGTTTGACAAAGCTGAACTTCGGTGAGATTGTGTCCCTCGGTATTGCGATTTCGGGATGCTGAAGCGTGAGAGTATCAATCCTCTTACGACTCAGGAATCCCTCAGCCCCGATATTGACATCAGTCATCCGTAGGAGAGCCCTCTTCGCCTGGGTCTGTATATATAAGTGAAGAGGTGTAAGTTCCAAAAGAACCTCCAAGGATGCTGTTGGACACGTTCTCATAGCCCCTGTTATGCACACGCATGCCAGTCTTTGTAGCTTACTAAGCGCCTTGATAGTGGTCGCCTGGCTGGTCCTGTTTACCCAGACAGCCGAACCATACGTTATCATGGGGCTTACAATCGCCGTGTAAATCCATCTCAGTATAGTCGGAGTACAACCCCAACTTTTACCTGATATGGATCTACAGGTCATGAAGACCCTCGTGGCCTTACTTATCGTTGCCTCTAGGTGTCCTTTCCAGAGAAGTTTCTGATCTAGTATAACGCCTAGATACTTCACCTCCTTCTGGAATTCTATCTCCGCCCCATCCAAACGTATAGGTCTAAGAGCATCAAGTTTGTATTTTCTTGTGAAGGGTACAACGGTGGTCTTTGCCGGATTTATATTCAGCCCCACTTTTGTACACCACTTCTTGGTTAACCTTAGTCCTAAGGTTATCCTTTCCCGCAGGGTATCTTCAAATTTTCCCCTGCATAGGATTACAATATCATCCGCATAACCCTGGACCGTTAGGCCAGCGTTAGTTAGCTCCTGTAAAAGATCATCAACCACGAGGCTCCACAGTAGAGGTGATAGTACTCCCCCCTGCGGACAGCCCCGGGTTGTGTTTGCTAAAACTGGGCCACCCGTACAAGTCTGTATCTCCACCGACCTAGTAGCGAGCATGCTATGTATCCAGCCTCTTAGGGTATTAGTCAGGCCCCTGCTGGTTAAAGAATTGTCTATGACTTCATGAGAGGTATTGTCAAAGGCCCCCTCTATATCCAGAAAGGCACAAAGTGCCATTTCCTTCTCTTCTAGACTTTCCTGTAACACACTCGTCAGTTGGTATAGAGCAGTCTCGGTGGAACGACCTGCCCTATAAGCATGTTGGCAAGTATGCAGAGGGTTGTCTAATAGGACTGTCGTCCTTATGTAGTTGTCCACAACTTTCTCTAGAGTTTTCAGTACAAAAGAAGTTAGGCAAATTGGCCTGAAAGATTTCGGATGAAGTGGGTCCTTCTTCCCGGCCTTTGGTATAAAAACTACCTTTGCCCTCCTCCAGGCTTCTGGTATATAACCCAGTGCCAGACTGGCTCTAGTTATTTTCAGCAGGTGGTGTTTGAAAAGACACATCCCTTTCTGTAGTAGGGCCGGAAAAATGCCGAAAACATAAATTATAACAACAAAAAATCAAAATCTGATTTCATTTTCATCGAAACATATAAAATATATATGTATAAACAATTGATTCACATTTATTCGGCCTTATATAACCGTTGTTGTTGCAAAGCCCGTTTTCCCTCAATAAAACAGAATCAATTAAAATTCGTATTATATTCATTAATATCATTCAATTCATGCATTTACAGGAAGATTCTGAATATAGCCGATTGTTATTATCGTAGTGGGAGTCGCAAACACGCATGCCTAACTTTACATAACCTATGTCTGCCCAAAATTACCGAATAGTCGAATTTTATTAGTCACGTGGTTTACAGATCGGCGTGGCAGGCATGCAAATGCAAAAATTTTATTACCAAACCAATAACTTAACCTTTGCCTTCCATTTGTACGATATATCGTACAAAGCTTTGCAACCTTTGCCTTCCATTTGTACGATATATCGTACATGATACAAAAATATACAGGTAGTTTCAATGCGACAAGAATAAAATTGACAATTGGAAAAACAATATTTGTTTACAAATTTTGTACTACTATTTTCATTTTTGCTACAGAGCTGTAATTTCACACAATTAGTTTATGTAGTATATCATTCAGTTTCTGTATTTCTTACTTTTTTTTGCACCCTTAAAATTTTATTTTTATTTGTCAAAAAAGCAAATGACTTTTAATTTTGCTCGATTGAATCTACCCATAGTATAATAAAAAAGTAGTCTAACCTGAGAGAGTATTTCTAATGTATTTCTATTTTGTTTACAAAAATTGACAGAAAATTTTATGAACAGAGTTTTGAAAATATTTTGTGTTCAAATCAATATGCGCCTATGTTTTCTGTTGACAAATTTTGTACATCAAAATGAAATATTGTGAAAGAAAATTCCAAAAATTTGTATTCCAAAGAGGGGAGAGTTCAGGTTAGACTACTTTATAATTATACTATGGAATCTACCTGTATATTCTTGTATCATGATATCGTACAAAGCTTTGCAACCTTTGACGTCATTTGTACGATATATCGTACACTTATTTTAAGGCTCGGGAAAAATATTTAAACGTAATAAATTAATAATTAATTAAATTTAATAATAATAATTGACTGGACCGACAGCCCGATTACGAGACTAAGGCCTAGCTACCCGTAACCATCCGTGTGTGCGAATTTGTAAAAGGTTGGAAGGGACCAACAGTTTTATGCCGATTCCGAACGGCGAGTTGGGAGCTTTTTCATAGGCAATTTTACTCAGAGGTTTGCCATTTCCTGCTGAGAGGACAACCGCCGAAAGAAAAATGGTTGTTTTTTCGTTTTTCGGTTATAGCAGCAATGGAGTCTTGAACCTGGGTTCGAGCGTCGCGTTTGACTCTCGGCCCAACGCACTAGCGAGCTGAGCTACGGCTCACAGTGGCTCAATTTGGCATTTTAGGTTGCGAAAATCATAACTTCTGAACGAATAGAGATAATTGAAAAATTTTTGTTGCTGTTGATAAAAAATTCATCGGGCTATTGTATTCCAAAATATAAATTCAATCGAGTGCTACGTAATACTTTGTCAAAGTTCGGCTTACTGTAAATAAGAATAATGAGAGCAAAAATGTTGAGTTTTAGTTGCACAATTAATGAAAATATTCTTCGATCAGCCGACCAAAGCAGCAGGTGCCTCTCAGACTGCCCCGCACGGCCGGATGGATCATCCCCCCGCAAAATAAGTCATCGGCGCACCCCTAAGCGCACCCACAGCCAGCCTGCCGTGAGCCGCACCACCACCCCCTCGGCTACTTCATTAATTGCACTCTGCAATGGCGGCCGCGATGGCTAAATGAGTGCTGTGGTTGTTCAGTGATCTGTCGATCCCACCTCTAATCCCTTCCCTTCCTTTTCCCTTTGTACTCATGTTTCCCCCTATTTTCCCCCCTTTCAGATGCGCAACCCCGCACATCTTCCAGGCAAAGTACGCCCAAAGTACAAGCCCTACACTCCACTAATGGCACCCAACCCCTTCTGCCTATGTAGAAGGGGGTACAGTGAGTCGGGGGTGTACAGTGGGAATCGCCATTTGTTGAACGGTATGAAATCTGTCAATAGCATATTCTTGTAGCGCGCGTTGAATAGTCATTATTCAGAAGACATAGACCGCATAACACACATTTTTTTGTGCTCGTTCAGACGAAAAAATAAAAAATTGAAAAACAAGTATTTTTCTGGTTCCTGTTGTTTGTAATAAAATTGTACTTTCTTCGACGTTATAAAAAAGGTAACTATACACAAAATAAAATTTAATCATTTCTCTTTCGACGCACACCAAAATTTTTCCACTTGCCATACATTATACGATGACGCCATAGCGATTTGTCAAAAGTAGCTTAGGGGGGTACAGTGGGAATTTTAGTGAGAACTGTCAGTAGAATATTCCAGTGTATTTTCAGTGTGTTTTCATTCGGTTTTTAATTGTTTTCACTAAATTTAAGTGATTTTTCGATTTTTTTTTTAATTTTCAGTCATCATGCCTCGTAAATACGTTCGCAAAACCCAAGATTCAACTAATGACCCAAATTTAGTGCTGAATGCTATGAAGGCAATAGAATTGGAAAAAAAATCGGTTGTTTCGGTCGCTCAAGTTTTCAAAATTCCAAAAAGCAGTTTGTTTCGCTATCTTGGGAAGGTGAATCAAAAATTTCCTGAGTTTTCGAAGGCTTCTGATCTGCAATTGTTGGAATTTATCGGCACAATAACCAAGGCTTCTGGAAAAAAACCTGTAAGTCTTTCGTTTATTGAAAAAAAAAATAACTTTTTCACTACAAAAAATGTTATTTTTTTCAGGTTTTTAGTCCGGCCGAAGAAGAAGCATTGATGAAATACTTAATACAGTCCAGCAAGCTATGTTATGGTATAAGCAGAGATGGATTGCGCCGAATGGCTTTGGAATTTGGCCGAAAAATTCAAATTGTTAGCTGGAATGAACATGGGTTGGCCAGTCGTGACTGGTATGAAGGCTTTATGGGCCGTCATCCAAATTTATCTTTACGTACTCCCGTACAACTTAGTGCGAACTCATTCTCGAAGCAAAATGTTGATGCATTTTTCCAATCATACAATGAATTACTCAATGAAAAACCAACAACACCAGATAACATCTGGAACATGGACGAATCTGGCTTCTCGACAGTCCCTACCAAAACGGGGAAAGTAATAGCTGAAAAAGGAGTCAAAAGAGTTGGCCAAATGGCATCTGGCGAAAGGGGAGTGAATACCACCATGGCTATAGCAGTTAATGCTATAGGGCGTATGATTCCACCTTTTTTTTTGTTTCCTCGCAAAATAATGAGGGAGTATTACATGGATAATGCTCCACCATTATCAGTTGGGTATGCCAATGGATCCGGATGGATGCAAAGAGATGAGTTCTTGAAATTTATGCACCACTTCATTCGTCACAGTAATGCAAAAAAAGGAACCAACACACTGCTTTTATTGGACAATCGCATTTCACATCTATCAATTGAAGCCATTGATTTAGCGATTGAAAATGACATTTCCATGCTAACATTTCCACCGCATTGTAGTCACAGGATGCAACCACTTGATGTGTCTGTTTTTGGGCCGGTCAAAAGAATGTTCTCTTCGCTGTGTAGTGATTGGATGAAATCGAACATTGGAAGATTGCTGGACATTCAACATATGCCAATGCTAGTGGGAAAAGCCATCATTAAAGCTGCCACTGTTACAAATATAATGGCTGGTTTCGCCGCAACTGGAATATACCCAGTAGATTCCAACATTTTCACCGAATCTGATTACGTGCATGCCGAAATTAGTGGTGAAAATGAATGTGCCAATGATGATTCGACAAATCTCCGTAGCCCTCAACCGAATGAGAGCAGGGAAATTTTTGTTTTTAATGACATTCCAGCGAATGATATTGAAGTCGCAACTTCCGAAGAGCCAAGCACATCTGGTTTATCTAGATCGACATTTTCATTGGATGAGTTATTACGTGATGTTGGCCCACTTCATAATGTTACACCAACAAAAAAATCGAATCGAGGAAGAAAACCAATGGTTTCCAGTGTTTTAACATCGGCCGATAAAAGAAACACATTGAAAGCAGCAGCACAAAAAACGCAACAAAACAAACGCAAAAAACAATCACAATCGAAACAGACACCACCAGCCAAACGAGCCAGGCATCGCAAATCATCATCATCGCCATCGGACTCGGACTTCTGTATCATTTGTTTGGAAACGATGCCGAAAAAATTGAATAGAAACAACTCAATCAAATGCATGGAATGCAAACGTCCCGTTCACCTGAAATGTGCGAATATGACGAACAGTTTTTTCATATGCCAAAACTGTGAATCGGACTGAAAACACTTGAAATAGCAATTTCCATCAATTTTCAACATTTTTCAGTTCAAATTAAACATTTTTCAACATTAAAATTGCTTCTTTGGATCATCAGCAATATTTTTCAGAAAATTCCCACTGTACACCCCCAATCTCACTGTTCCCCCCCAACAAAGGGTGGTTTTTGAATCAATTTTTGAACATGTTATCGTGAGTATTTTATCAAACAAATGATGGCAAAAGATAGATACGGTCTCATACTTTCCAATGATACCATTTATTCACTAAAATAATGCATATTAACAGAGTTATGTGAGAAACCTCAGGTAGCTTCCCACTGTACCCCCTTCTACTTCTTTGGACAATCCTAAGTTTAAAAACAATGCTAAAGCTTCATTCGGACTATATTTGATCGGTAGCCCATTAAGTGGGGTGGGAATATTGTTTTTTATTCTTTTAACACGACCCGGGCTTGCTGGTAAAACTGCATTCACTATAACGCCTTTCATTTTCTCTTGATTCTCATTTTATCTTATGATCAAAGCTTCTGACAGGTGGGTGGTAGTTATTGTTTCCGTTGCCTCTATAAGCTTCCTTTTTTTGTAAATGACGCACAGTCCTGAATTGACTTTTTCGGCCTTCCTTTTGCCGCCTTTTATGTCGATGGTTGGTCATCGCTTATGCTACATGCATCTCCTGCATCGAAGTATATTAATTTTTCCAACCACTCCTCATTACTCTGGACAAAATTGAATTTGGTCAATTGCCGCAATCCATTTCAACTTTATAGTGCAATACGTCCTGGATATCTTCTCTTTAGTCGTACATATGTTGGCTGCAGGTAAACTTCCTTCAATGTAACCAATTTCTTTAGTGATAGCTAGAACGAACTTCTACTTTGTCTTCGAAATAGTAAATATTTCAAACAGCTTCAAAAACATCTTTGTGCTGAAATCTTCTTCGGTTTAGTTGCAGTAGCGGAGTTGAAGTGTTGTCTAGTTTAAATTAAATTCGAAACTAACTTTGTTGCTCGAAACTCCTTTAATTACACTGTGCAAGTCGAAAATTCAGACATGGGGGGACCTTCAGAGGACTTTTCTATAGGTATACTGAGTTGAGATCCACCAGCCGTTTGGCTGGATTGGCTCTAGTTTAAGAGAAATCCGACTTTGAAGTTTGCTCATTCTAGTCGAGTTCGTCGCTTAAGTCTACGAACGTTTAAATGCTAATAGGTCCTAAATCGTTCCGAATATCGCTTTACTGTCTTTGGCAAGTTTGTAGATATTTTAACGACCAACAAATTTGCTTAAGACACCAATCCATAAAAAATACATTCAAACTGTGTTTTCGACAAAAATGTCAAAAAACCCCACTTTCGTCGAGGCATAAAAACAGTATAGCGAACCCTCATGGAAAAAATAAATGAGTATGATTTTATATAGAGGGTTGGCTCCTGCATCTAACAAACTAAAAATTTTTCCTGGGAAACGCCCATAAAAGGCGTGGCTCGGCGTCAAAGTTCAAAGTTTTTATCAAAAAAACTCAATTAATCTCCAACTGATTTACACGATATGGGTATCAAACGAAAGGTATTTTTCATACCTTTCTTTTGATGTGCAACATTAGATACGTAGTACGAGTATGTACTAATAAAAAGTTGTAAGCGAAAAAAACATTTTCTTATTAAAATTTTTTGTTAACGGATTTTTTTCTCGAAAAAATCTATTCCTAAGGTACAATAAGTTTGCTACCATATTGTAGCCTGTGAAATTTTTATAAAAAAATGTTTTTTTCACTTAACCCTTATTCCCAGAAGTGAGCCTCACAGTCTCACTTAAGATTTCAAATGGTGATAAATCCTATACCAAAAGATTTTCGATTTCAATTTTTTTATGTAATCCTCTAATGGAATGTTAGAATTATGTTTCATTTATAAATTTGACTTTTTAGACAGTTTTTCTACTTTTTTTAAACAATTTTTTAAAAATGTAACGTAAACCCAGAAGTGAGCCTCAGGAGCTCATTTGAACAAAAACTCAAATTTACTCAGAATCCCTTGACTTTTTGTCAACCATATGGAAGAATATTTTTATTTTTCATGTTTAGATGCATTTTGATCGTGTCAAGTTCATAGTTTTTAAGCCTAGCACACATCTAGTCGGCGTGGGATGAAGTCTACTAAAATTGTTGAAAATACTGCAATCTACGACATATTATGAAGAATTTATGCCTTGCCGAGGTTGATGCTAGTTCATACAGTTTATATCTTCCAATCCCGATAAATATGTAATCAGAATATGGAAGTGCGACGGTGCTAATACTTCCTGAAATGTCATACACATGCAAAGTTGGTAATCAAGGAGCTGTGGATCCTGCGAAAAAGGTGTTGAAAAACTGTTTGAGACTTACAAACACAAATGTAATAATGACCAGCTAGTTCACCAGTAAGGAATTAGCCGATAGTTTATTGGATGCGGGGTTCGTACACTCAGAAAAAACAAAATTTGTATGATGGGTACATCAAAAAACGCAAACCTAATGAATGGCCTCAAGCGCTGCAGTAGCAATTGTTTTCCTGTGGACCCTGTATTTACAAGTTCTTTACTTAAAACAAAAAAAACTTAAATAAAAACGTCTTTAAGTAGTACGAGTAACTAGATTTGGAAAAATAAAATACATTTAGTTTTTCAGTAGTTTAGCTCATATGAGCCTGACAGTCTCACTTCTGGGTTTACGTTACTTTTAAAATTCTGGGAATTAGGGTTAAAACGTTTTATTAGTACATACTACGTATCTAATGTTGCACATCAAAAGAAAGGTATGAAAAATACCTTTCGTTTGATACCCATATCGTGTAAATCAGTTGGAGATTGAGTTTTTTTGATAAAAACTTTGAACTTTGACGCCGAGCCACGCCTTTTATGGGCGTTTCCCAGGAAAAATTTTTAGTTTGTTAGATTCAGGAGCCAACCCTCTATATAAAACCATACTCATTTATTTTTTCCATGAGGGTTCGCTATACTGTTTTTATGCCTCGACGAAAGTGGGGTTTTTAGACATTTTTGTCGAAAACAAGTTTGAATGTATTTTTTATGGATTGGTGTCTTAAGCAAATTTGTTGGTCGTTAAAATATCTACAAACTTGCCAAAGACAGTAAAGCGATATTCGGAACGATTTAGGACCTATTAGCATTTAAACGTTCGAAGACTTAAGCGACGAACTCGACTAGAATGAGCAAACTTCAAAGTCGGATTTCTCTTAAACTAGAGCCAATCCAGCCAAACGGCTGGTGGATCTCAACTCAGTATACCTATAGAAAAGTCCTCTGAAGGTCCCCCCATGTCTGAATTTTTGAGGGTAAATTTCACGCACAGTGTTATTAGTGGGATTTATATATGCATTCAAATACAAAACACTAGCTGGTACCTAAACAGTTGTTAGGTTTGAAATTTTATATGCATATTCAGTAGGTCTGAGAATCGGCTACTATCTATTTTTCAGGGGGCGTGGCACCACCCATACGAGCCAGATCTTAATAATGGAATATCTTCCAAATTGTAAGTTGTACAACACTGAAATTTTGTATCCCGTCTTCCCATAGATGAGTCATTCTACTGATAAGATTTGATCGGCGTTGGACAAGGGGCGTGGCACATTTTTTGTGACCCAAATATTTTGCTGAACTATAAGTCGCTCAGCAATGAAACTTAGTACGAACCTACCATTTATTCATATATTTCGGCAGAGGGAATGGGGAAAGTATTGGACGAAGGGGCGTGGCTCCACCCATACAAGCCAAGTCTTAATAATAGAATATATTCCAAATTGTAAGTTGTACAACACTGAAATATAGTACCCCGTCGTCCCATAGATGAGTCATTCTAATGATAAGATTTTATGGGCGCTGGACAAGGGGCGTGGCACATTTTTTGTGACCCAAACATGTTTCTGAACTATAAGTCGCTCAGCAATGAAACTTAGTACGAACCTACCATTTTCTCTTTCGACAGAGGGCATTGAATAAGGGGCAGGTATTGAATAAGAGGCATGGCACCGCCCATATAATTTAAATCCGGTTCAAGCGCAGTCCATTTCTTTACTGAAACTTAGCAGCAACATTGCTTATTTGTGGGCCTCGATTGCGTTAATCAGTGGCTCCTCCTCTACCTTTAGTTGGGTTTCTTCGGCAATTTGCATCGCCATAGATTCGCCATCTCGCGTATTTCATTTTAAAGAAACAACAAGCGTGCGAGACAAAGTTCGCGGGGTCAGCTAGGCTTATATATAAAATTCTCGTGTCACAATGTTAGTTACCATACTTCTCCGAAATGGCTTGACCGATTTTTATGAAATTTTGTATGTATATTTGGTAGGAATGAGAATAGGATATAAAGTATATTTCATACCGCTAGGACGAAGAGGCGTGGCACCCCCCGTACAATCCAAACCCTTAATAGGGAATAGTTTCGAAGTTATAAATCGCACAGCATTGAAATTTGGTATAGTGTCGTCTCATGAATGTGTCGCTGCACTGGTAAAATATTATGGGCGTTGGACAAGGGGCGTGGCACTTCTTGAAGCGAACACAATTTTTTAATAACTTTACAACTACAAGTCACACATCAATGATATTCAGTACGCACTTATTATTTAGTCGTGTCCTTCGATAGTAACAATGTGTGCTCAGGACGGAGGGCGTGGTCCCATACAACCCAAATATTTAATATTGAATAGGTTTGAAGTTATAAGCCGCATAGCATTGATATTTAATATAGCGTCGTTCCATAGATGTGTCATTCTACTGGTAAGATTTGATGGAGGGAATGGTGCGGGTATTGAACAAGGGGGCGTGGCACCGCCCATTGAACTTAAATCTATATATATAAAGTGGCTGTATGTGAGTTACGGCATCACACTCAAACGGACCGTCCGATTTGCATGCGTTTTTTTTGTTTTCGTCTAGATTCGTCAGTTCAGGTTTAAGCCACAACAGGTGGCGTTATACTTTAATTCAACAGATGGCATTCTATTTTAACGCCGACTTGACGAATTATCAGCTGCGTCGGCTACTTCAACATCGACTTGAAGAATTATCAGCTGTGTCACCTTTTTCAAAAGATATTCTTTGTTTTAGTGATGAAGATCAAGTATGTTGTGCGAGACGAAGTTCGCTGAGTCAGCTAATATAATATAATATTGCTCTATCAAAACTTTTATCTGTCTCGGAATCAATTTATGAGATCATTACTTTTAAGTTTTTAACTTTGCTTTGATCTAATTTGGGTTTGGATAATGTATGGATCGTCTGCTGAATAAAGTTCTTTCGAGCTTCATTTGTGAAACGCCCAAACGATTGTTTTTTTATGCATTTAAAATTTGCGTTACAATGTTCATGACTCAGTTTATATACAATTTCCCACAATTTACATTTACTGTATTCCACGTACTTCACTTTTGAAAAATGTACGTGACGGTAGCTTATTGGAAGTATTTTTAACCCTAAATCCCAGACTTTTAAAAGTAACGTCCCAGAAGTGAGACTGTCAGGCTTATATGAGTTAAATTACTGAAAACATTTCTTTAAAAAGTACAAAAACTGTCTAAAATGTTAAATTTATAAATGCAATATAATTCTAACAATCCATTAGAGGATTACATCAAATAATGGAATCGAAAATCTTTTGGATTTATCACCATTTGAAATCTTTAGTGAGACTGTGAGGCTCACTTCTTGGAATTAGGGTTAACTGGTTATTTTGATATTTTAGATTCTTTAATATTCGTATTAAAGTTAACTGGCTCGGAATTTCTAGAATTCTCATGGTCTTTTCTATTGTGCTATGCACACAGTCTGAATCACAGAATGTCTGGATTCTGAAAATTTTTGTTTTATAATTTCAATAGTTGAATCGTTTGAAAAGTACAATAGAGCTGTGGTAGGTATTTGGTTTCTATTCTGAGGAACACACGAATCACTCCACAGAGTAATTTGCTGTATTTCCGGATAATCGTTCTTAACGCTACTCAAAATTTTTATCAGGGCACTTGCGATTTCATTTCCACCCCTTCCTCCACAACTTTCAATCCATAGAGCGCAGAAAGTTACTTTATTACCATTGTATTTAATTAACGTGCCAGTTAAATTAAAGACATTGAGCTTTCGCCTATAATATAAATTTGAAGCAAAACTTTTAGGCAAGTAATTACTAGGGATCGGAACTATATGCACGTGTATATTTTGGAGCTTCGGATTTGAACGGGATCAAGACAAACAATTTTTATTGAAAAATATTAATTGCTAACATACCTACATAGTATGTAGGTATGTAAGTATGTAGTACATACTTACTTATCAATTGCTTTGAGCGATTTAGATAGAGGTTAGGCAGATTTGGCCTCGCTGTGTTACTAATATAAATAAATAAATATAACGCTCTTGCCATTTAATAAAATTATATATATTTTATTAAAAATATTATTATTCAATATTTTGTATCAATTTATATTTTAATCGTTTCGTCAATACAACAATTATATTTTCTAAAATTAAAAACGACAATATGATACCCATTTTAAATTTAAGGCCATCTTCAAAATCGTCCTCCTTGAAGTGACGGGAGCAAATACTTTCAGTAATGAAATTGATATCGTTGCATCCACAAAAGGTTACCCAAATGCTTCTCTGTAGTGCGTCTTTTGGGAACTTCAAATAATGCACCGCATGTGAATTTGCACAAAATTCGTGTTGAATATTAACAACGCAGCATATGTAATATTTAAATTCACAAATTACTTACATGCTTTTTTGTATTATTTTGTCGATATTGAATGAAAATAAGATGAAGAAATAATACAAGGAGAAGCAAAACTTTATTTTAGTTAAATTTTGCAAAGTTGATTACAGAATTTTGCACAAATTAATTAAACTGTAAAAAAATATGTACAGTGAAATTCCTCATAAGCGGACACTAACCGTCGCAGTGTTTTTGTCCGGTTATTGGAGATGTCCGCTTATGAGGGAGGGGCACAAAAAATTAGTTCAAATTGTATCCAAGTGTTTCTCGCTTATTTATTTAATATTTTGTACGAATTTAGTACTGCTTTGGTTGAACAAATTTCGTAATGGTTGATTGTTTTAATTTCAAATGTTCATTTTCAAATAAGAGTGAGATTTATATTATAGGGTAGTACAGATTTAAAAAAACAGAAAAACAGGGTAGTACAGATTTCAAAAATATGCCCAATTTTTTTAATTTTGTCCGTTTATGAGAGATTTTTAATCAAAATGGTTTAAAATATAGAGCGTTAAAGGAATGATATTTGTATGGAAAACTTAATGAAATTGATGTGTCTACGAAATTTGTCCGGTTATAAGGATTGTCCGGTTATAAGGACTGTCCGTAATGGGGAATTTCACTGTACATAAACGTGTTATCAATCTTAATTGCATTGTTGCATAGTCAATATCGCTTATAATTACTTCTTGTTAAAATAACTTAATTCTAGTAATCTATATGTGTAAAACCGAATTAATGAATAAATAAATAAATAAAATGAAATATACGCACCAAAAATAATAATTAAGTATTGCACTCTGAAATGGTTACCTCATAAATCTTCACCAATGACGTCATCAGCCGGATGTCGTAATCTTTATTTTATCATTCTTGGTTCATACATACATACATATCCTTTCTTAGCGGTAGTTATTTTTCGAAAATTTACCTACAGTTTAAATTTCAAGTTTGTAGATTCAGCGGGTTGGCCCAGGTGGAAGCATATGTGTGCATGTTTTTTGTATATATCGGTTTATTTTTTTTGCATGTCATTCCGATGCCTAATGATGACCATCCCTACCAACGAGCTTGCGCAAAGAACCCGAACAAAAGCCATGTGTTTTGATACTTATATCTGATTTCAAATAGGTTCTTCGGAGATCCTTTGTGAAAGCTTGAATGAAGAAAAACTGCGTGTGAAAACATTTATACTGCTGCAGTTATAATTTTTATATTAACGCTATAATGTGCGCTTTTCATTCATAATCGCTAAATTCATGCCTGTCCTATCGATAAATCCGAATGCATAGTTGTCCATAGCAACAGCGGCGCGTTATAAATGCTGGCGATTTTCGATTTAATCATATGCATGTGCTTATATGTTTCAAATTAAAGCCCAGTAAGACTAAGACTTTGAACTGTGCAATAATGAGCAAAGTAAATTCAGCGAGTTCAAACAACAGTGGGGCCTCTTCAGAAACCAGTGAAACGCAAAGCGTTGAAGAGAATGCAGTGCTGGTGGGCTCGGGACCCCAAACCTTCGACACCAATAGCAGGTGAATTGTTATTGGTCAAAAGTATGTATGTAGCTAGGAAATAGTTAATTGAAGGAGATGAAATGAGTTTAAAAATGTTTGACTTGGTTGCTTTGGTGGGTCAACGCAGTCCGATGGTATTTTGGAATTGCCGCAGCGTATTGTGCAGGTATGAGTAAACCTACCTATAGTACATACGATCGTGAAGATGGATAACGCGTTTAGCTTCCATGTCAGCGGCAACGAAATTCATAATTGTGTAAATGATTGGAAAATCGCAGCCGGCTCTTGTTGGTGAAATGGAGATTTTGAAATTGAGCAGTAAAATTGTCTGTGAAACTATTATCAGAATGCTAGTGATCAGAAAATCTGCATGTCGATGGGGTATGCGGGCCGCGGTCAGAGCTCTTTTCGCTGGTATTTGTTGGCCAGGGTGAAGAAGTGAATGCAGCGACGGTATGGAAAGGTGCTTCGCTGGTCGTTTCCACTTCAAAACGACTCGCAGCCGTCCCACGAAGCTCATGTTCGGGAACTCAAGAAATTTCTGCATTCGGTTTGTGCTAAACGGCAGTAAGCCGCGAGTTTCACTTTGCTGATGATTCCTTAAAAGTCAGATTTGTTTGGCAAACAGTCAGTGTTCATTTGAAAGCCGATTCCTGGAAACAACTCGTGTTTCGTGTTGCATTGTTCAATGTTTATCATGGGACGTAGCACTACCAGAACTTTTTGCAGTTTTTGAAAAGATTTTCGCTGTTAACCATACACTTTGCAGGGGTACAAAGAACTGGAAACGTATAAAAGAGCATGCAAGTCCTCCCAAGGAGAAAGAGGGAGACACTAAGAGACCGCCGTGGCGCGCAGTCAGTGTATCTACTTTGCCGAAGCCTGATAAAAGTGCCCTTCTCAGAGCAAAACTTCTAGATGCTTCAAGGTAAAGTATTTTTCTATATTTTTGAGTCAAAACTATAAGTTTTTTTATACGTATTTTAAAGACGTCTGCGAGCGGGAAAATCTTCTATAGGGGTACAAACCGATATTACGACAAAGTTTATTAAAAAAACTGATGAGGCCATGCAAACTGATCGAATAATCCAGAAAGACGCTGAAATCATCACAGATGGGTCATACAGAAAGAGAAAGGATAGCACCAGTGAATGTAAGCAGAGTTCGTTTCGTATGTGTGTGAAACACTATATAAGAGCACTGTTCGTCACTAGGACGGGACCAGTGTTTTCTTAAAGACAACGACATGTTATTGTTAGAGGCTTAATCCTTAGAATGTCGAACATAACGATACCTCTGGAATTCTCTTTTCTAATGCTTTTATGGTTTATACAAAACTAGTTCACTAACATTATATAATGAGCTAGTCGAAAACTCTTAACGCACTTCTTCATGCGGTGAAACCGTGACGTGGGGTATGCTGTAGTATTACATATATATATACTTTAAAACTAACATAACGAGCAATACGTCATGGCAAATCTAAACTCTGGTCTGATGTTTTATGATTCTAGAAACTAGAAAATAAGGACAGCAGCAAATTTTTTTTAAATCTCTTAAAAACACTGGGCAAAGATTTGTTCCGGTAGCCAGCAGAGCATTTTAACATATCATTTGCTTTCATTAGGAAAGGTTGATCATCTTTGGTTTTCCGGCTTTGGCTTTGTCTTTGAAGTTGAATGACAACTTTAACCCAATCTTATTATACCCGTTGTACATTACAACTAACTAATTTTTAGTCAATCAAAAATATTCGTGATCTTATGAGACATAACTCAAAATGGGAATGAAAAGTAAGACTAACTTCAATTTTTTCAGTTATATTGACATATTCTATTTCACAAATGACCGATGCCATCGCAGTCTCCGATGTCTGCACACAGACGTTACTACCAAAAGTACCGGGTGATGACTTTATTCAAGCCTACATAGCTGGCGATCAGAATCCGAAGAACATAAATCAGTTTACCGAAATTGAGAAAACTCTGCTGCAACAAATTTGCAAAATTCGCGAGGGAAATAAATTGTCTTTTATGAAGGAGCATTCCGGTTCTTTTGCGATGCCAAGCCGCCCATCCAACACAGACGCAATCGTGCCAGACGATAGGCGCTGCATTGTACCCAGTGCCGGTCCGGGACGGGCTCTGCTGAAACCAACAATGTCCTCGTGGCATTTTGAGTACGGTGAAATTGGCGAACTCAACGCCAACTTTATGCCATACATAATTCAGCCAAATCGACCGTGGTGCAGTTTTGTTCCAATGTTTTCGTCAGTAAGGAACAGGATGAACGGCGAAGGCATGGAATATGGCTTGAACATGCTTTTACTCTCTATCGATGAACTCATTCACGAATCGAACCGCTTAGCTGACATTATCGAGGATACCGTGACACCACGATCCAATTTTGAGCAGACTTCCTCTTCCTTCAAGCCAGTACAGAATGTGGGCCACTTTACCTCGGTTGTACTTCCCTCGGAACATTGGTTGCCTATTATCGAAAAGCAGGAAAACGAGTTGTCGGAAATGATAAAAGATTTGGAGCACACCGGACCATAAAGACATTGAAATGATCGAACAAATGCCGCAAAGTTATAGACAAAGGGTAATAACGATTGAAAGATATGCAAATTTGGTTAGTTCAATGCATCAGCTTTGTGCTGCAGTAATAACGAACAACAGTCACGCAACTAAATACAAATTTGAAGAAAATTTTCGTTATTACTATTTAATCACAAAATCTTTAAAAATGAAACACAATTTTTGTTTCATTTTTATCAAAGTAAAGCGTACTACTATATTTTTGGCCGTCCATATTTTGGAGCTTTTGGCGCATAAATCCAATTAAATCGAATTAAACTGAATTTAATTCTTAATTTTCTTTTATGATTTTATTTTTAGCACGTATAATTAAAAAAATACAAAGTAACTATTTGTAAAGAAAATCAAATTATTTTTTCTTAATTTTCTTTTCGTAGTATGCGTACTACTATTATTTCGACCGCAGCTGTAAATTTATTTCGTTGCACATTGAAAGATTTGCACTCACCAAGAAAATATATGTAGTAG
Source organism: Melieria picta (assembly GCA_964056695.1). Taxonomy (NCBI): domain Eukaryota; kingdom Metazoa; phylum Arthropoda; class Insecta; order Diptera; family Ulidiidae; genus Melieria; species Melieria picta. The sequence goes on along the minus strand of OZ057398.1, from coordinate 96,946,762 downwards.
TTGCATTCAATAATATTTTACTACACCCCGAATTTCCTAAAAACTCATCAAACTTTATTATATGATATATTATATTATTATTATAATTTCAAGTATGTTATTAGAAAAATATTACGTAATTGTCGAAATATTATTGAGTAATTTACTTTTATTGAGCTCTAACAGACATTATGGTTGTTGATGTTTTAAGTGTTAAGTGTTTAAATTGATATATATAATTGAGTCACTTCTATTTTCTCTCTACATATTAAAAAAAAAATGTGCGTTTTATTTCTTCTAAAAATGTTTAATCTTTTAACAAAGATTGGGAGTCTCGAGTCGAAAGTCCTTGATGAACGACGTGCTACTGGACATCGACTGTAAATGAGTATACTAGTTTTGTCTGCATCACTCATCAGATTCCCAATTAACCCAACATCCACACACTCGATCAGTTTATCGCGGCACACGATTGCAGGTTACCACGTTGAACACTAAAAAACGTCATGTTACACCGTGCGACAACAAATTTTACACACGAAAAAATCTATATACTCGCGACACTAGGGGCCAAATGTAGTAAAACTGCGTTTTTAGTTTTTCTCTCTTAAGTCAGGATTTTCTTTTAAAGGACATTGAAATTTCAAGGACATGTTTATTTCAAAAAATTATTATTTGTTTTATTTATTATTAATTATTTTAAAAATTGAGCGCATTGTAGAATAACAATATGGGTATCAAATGAAAGATAAAAATCCTTAGAATCTTAGAAAATTTAATGTTTTGGTGCAAAAGGACAAAGACGTGTTGAAAATGTCCTTTTAAAACTTTATCTTTGAATATCCTTGAAAATTTCCAAAAGTTTTTTTGAAAAAAATATATCTTAAGGACTAATATGTACACTACCACATCCTTGAATTTCGTCCTTCTAACTTTATTAATTTAGGATATAAAAAGTTTGATTAAAAAAATCCTGACGTCAGAGAGAAAAACTATTATTATTATTATTATTGTTAATTATAAAATATAAAATTCTATAACTAAGAGAGAGGAGCAATAGCTGCCAGGGCTTTCAGCTCGACCGAATATTGTAAGTGATGTCTATATAAGAGGGGTTAGGTTGCAAGATTTTATAAATTTCTCAAATATTGTAATATTCTGCATTGATACTTCGGTGAGTAAATTTTCTGGTATGTTATTTCCAAATATTTTTTTCCTGATGGCCATTAAATTTGGACAGTTGTTCAGAATGTGTGAGACGGATGTTGGGGTATTGCAAGAATTACAGTTGGGCGTAATATCCCCGCGAAGTAGGTGTTCGTGAGTGACTTTGGTGTGGCCCGTACGAAGGCGGAGGAATATGCGGGTTTGCTGACGTGTACAAGAAGCAGGGTAAACCGGTTTTGAGCCATTGATGTTGATGGATTTGTATCTGTGTGTGTACGAGGACCATTCGGCTGCTTTTGTTGATTGTAGGTGTAGATGGATGTGTTTGAGTATGTCTTCGTTTACGGCGGTGTAAAAAGTATGCAGCGGAGATTGGGCTGCTTGGGATGCAGCTTCGTCCGCGTGCTCGTTACCTTTTATTCCAGCGTGACCCGGGACCCACATTAGTTTTATTTTATTGGGGTTTTGGATGCAGTTGGTTCTTATCGTTTTTATAAGTTCGTTGTCATTGTTTATATTTTGAACAGCATCTATTGTAGATTTACTGTCTGTGCAAATTACAAATCTACCACTATTTTTCTTGGCATGTTCGGTAGCGAGTTTGACAGAGAGTGCTTCTGCTGTGAAGACCGAGCAAGGCGGTGCAACTAATCCAGTGTTTATTATTATTCCGTTTTCGTCAACAATCGCGAATGTGGTATGATTTTGGGTTTTGGATCCGTCAGTAAAGAGTAGTGTCCACTTCATGCTTTTATAGCGGTGTGCAACTTCTAAAAAAATTTGCTTGTAGATCGTGTTACTGGTTGTTCGTTTGGCGTATGACTCCAGATCGGTGATAAAAGAAGAGACTTTTAGCTGCCACGGAGGTTCGCATTTTTGCGATGTGCGTCGTGGTTTTAAGTCAAGGTTTATAACTTTTGTAAAATCAATGCATTTTTGGATTGTGGATTTGATTTTTTTGTTTCGTTTTAGTTTGAGAGCGTTTGTTACATCTTTGTTAATGGCCGGGTTGTTGCTGTTAAAAAGTTTCGGAATGAGTTTGTAAGTAGCAGCTGTTATGCGTTCAGGTATTGAAGGGAGGCCGGCTTCGGTTAATATGATTTTTGTTGGAGTCGTAGGGAAAGCGCTGATGCTTCTTCGAACGGCGGCGTGATAGGGGGCGCCCAACTGTTTAATGTTATTTTTGGCGCACCATCCGAATATTGGGAGTCCGTAGTCGATTTTGGAGAGGACTAATGATCGTGTTACATTGGTTAGGGTTGATATATGAATAAGGAAATGTTTAGAAGAGAGGTATTTTATGATATTGAGCCTGGCAGCCAGTTCTTTTCTTAATTCTAAACATTGGTGCTTAAAAGTAAATCTAGAATCAAATATTATGCCTAGTATTTTTAAGTAATTTACAAATTCGATATTTACATTGTTATAGCTTAAAGAAAATCTTGAACAGTTTCGTTTTCTACAGATATGGAGAAGTTTACATTTTTCTAACGCTAAGTTTGCACCTGATGTTTTACCCCAGTTTTTTATTTCGTTTAGAGCAGTGGTTAAGGTTTCTTTCGTTTTATTGTTGTCGTTTAGTTTGGAATATATTATAGCATCGTCGGCGTATATGGAGTGTTCTAATTTGTTGTATTTTATAAGTATTTTGCTGAGTTCATCAAATGCAGTTATAAATAAGATCACCTTGAGGAATCCCATTATGGAGTGGAAACGCTGGGGAGAGTTCGGAGTTAATTCTTACTCGGAATTTGCGGTTTGTCAAAAAGGCTTTAACAAAGTTAAAGATTTTTTGACCTACCTTCCAATTTGAAAGTTGGCGCAGTACCACGTGAATCCCAATGCGATCGAACGCTTTTTCAAAATCAGTAGATAGGATAGTTACGTGATTTTTATTTGAAAGGGCGGAAGACACATAATGCTGAAGGTGAAGTAGGACGTCGGAGGTATTTTGTTTGCGTTTAAATGCGACTTGGTTGGGACTTATTAAGTTATTGGTTGTTAAATACCACATCAGTCTAGTGGCTATGATTTTCTCTATTATTTTTCCCATGCAAGGTAAAAGAGATATGGGACGATAATCAGTAACATCGGAGCCAGATTTTTTTGGTTTGAGGATTGGAATGATTATGGCGGTGCGCCAGTTTTGTGGGTAAACACTTTTGTCAAAAATATCATTGTATATGTGCAGCAATCTTTCCCGCATCGAAGTAGAAAGGTTAGCTAACATGGGGTATGAAACACGATCAGAGCCAGGTGTTTTGCCTTTTGCTTTGCGTATAGCATTTTCTACTTCGATAGTTGTTATTTTTGATTCGATTTTTTTTGCTGACGGGGAAAGAGAGCTTTGTGTGTATTGTGTTTGAAGGCTATGGGTTTTGCTAGAAATAAATTCTTGATGGAAATTGTTGTCATTGGAAAGATTGGACCAGGTTGAAGCGAATAATGTTGCTATTTCTGAAGTGGATGTTAAAATTTGCGGTCCACTTTTGATTGACTTTATAATGTTGCTGCTTTTTCTACCACTAAGCATATTGATATCGGCCCAAATTTTTTTTACGCTAGAGCTAGGGTTGATTTTGGCGGTTAACTTTTCGAGGCTTGTAGCTTTTGCCGATTTAACTGCTCTTCGAAATAACGCGTTGGCTTTTTTATAAGAAATTAGAAGTGTTATGGTCCTGAAACGCTTGTAGTTATGCCAGAGGACTTGCTTATCTGTTCTAAGTTTTTCGAGGTTGCTACTCCACCAAGGAAGGTAGGCTTTTTTTAAGATTGGTTTTGTTTGTGGAATTGCAGCGTTAGCGGCAGATCTAATTATTGTAGCTATATTTGCTGCTTCTTTGTTTATGTTTTGGGATATTTTTATTGTTTTGGTTTTTTGTTCGCAGGAGTTTTGGAAGGCTGTCCAGTTAGCGAAGTCAGTTTTAAATTTTAGCATGGGCCTTATTCTTTCAAAGTTGAGGTTAGAGGTAAGTTCTGTGAGGATCGGGAAGTGGTCACTGCCGTGAAGATTTTGAAGTGTTTTGCTTGAGCATTTAGGTACGAGATGGGAGGTGCACATTGTAAGGTCAATGTGACTAAAAGAATTGTGGGTGGAAAAATGGGTGGGGGAACCATCATTAAGGATAATCAGATTTTCATTTAAAATAATATCTTCAATGATTTTGCCTCTACTATTGCATATGTTGGATCCCCATAAGGGGCTCCAAGCGTTAAAATCGCCTGTTACAATATATGGAGTGCGGACTAGTTGGATACTGGAGATAATTTCTTGTGATGTGAATTGTTGTTGAGGTGGTATGTACATATTAAAAATTGAAAGTGTGGAATCTAAATGTATTTCAATGGCGATAGTAGAGATGGTTGAATTTAGGGCAATAAATTTGTGTGGGATGTGTTTCTTTATTAAGATGCCAATGCCTTGCTTGGCTGAGGTGTTGGATCTGAGATTATTGAAATATCCCTTGTATTGCTTGTGTGTCGGTATGTTGCCGGAATTAAAGGGGATGTGGGTTTCTTGCAGGGATATTATGTCGGGGTCTAAATCTTTGATTATAAGTTGGAGTTCTTGGTAGTTGTTGGTGTATCCTTTCATATTCCACTGAATGATTTTAATTACCATGGGCTGTAAAGTGGAAGGGAGGGGGAGGATTTAGAGGCGATAAGGAGTTAATGCAGTTTGTGTCTTTATTTACAACTTGTATAGGTTTTTCTTTTTGCGTTGGCTGTGTTGGAAGTGACTGGGGATGGATTGGTTATTAAGAAGTCTTCATTGCTTGATATTGAGCTGCTATCATTAGTATCGAGGTTGGAGTGATTTACGATTGTTGTTGTGGGTACGTTGAGTAAGGTAGGGGGGGATTTTTTGGCTTGGATTGAGTCGGTTTTGGGTGTTGAGTACGATGTATTTGGAATGCTGGTATTTATTTTTGAGTGGTTATCATTAGTTTTAGGAGATATAACGGTATTGTTTTCTGGGTGAGTAGGTTTTGTTGTTGTGGGTTGGTTGAATGGGGTTGGTGTATTTGTGAGAGAAATAGTGGGCTGTGAGAGTTGGGTATTATTATTGTGAGAATGAGTTGTGGACTGTGTTGTGTGAGTGACATTGCTTTGACCGACAACTGTGGAGTAGCTGGTCTTGGAAGTGTGGTTTGTTGACTGAGCTCTGTGTATTTGCTTTGCTTCACGCATAGTGCATTTGTTTTTTGTTTTTATTTGCAGAATTTCTTTCTGCTGAATAAATTTTGTGCACTCTTTGGAAGAGGCGGGATGATTTTCGGCGCAGTTGGCACAATATGTGCGAGTGCATTCGGAGGGGGAGTGTGGGGGGAGGTTACAAGTGACACAGGCAGGATTGTTCTTGCATCGTTTGGCTGTGTGACCGAGTAGTTGGCATGACTTACACCGCATGGGATTAGGTATGTACTCTCTGACGAAGACAGAGTGCCAAGAAATATCAATTTTGGAGGGCAAATGGTATTGATCGAAGGTTAGGAGTGCGACGCCACTTGGTTGTGGTTTGCCGTCTATGATCTTTGTGAACTTGTACACGTCAATGACACCTTGACCTCCCAACTCCTTTATGATCTCCTCATTAGGAATGTTGTTTAGGCAAGGTGCATAGACCGTCCCCTTTGTGGCGTTGAGTGTATTATGTAGGCTGCACTTGATGGGACAAATACCGAATAGTTCCTTTGCTGATAGGAATTTGCTGGCGACTGATAGATCTTTCACGAGCAGTAGCAGGTTGCCATCGCGTAACTCGGAGATTGAAATTATTTCCTTGCTGATCAAATGCAGAGCCTTTTGCACGGCGAAACAAGAGTATGACGAAAGTGGTTTTTGGTCGTTTGTGGAAGAAGCAACTACATATTTCGGGTTTGGTAGCTGGATGGTTGGGAGGCCAGGGTAGTCAGAATTGGATTTTTGATTGGGTCGTTTTTTTTTGTTGACAGGGCCTTCTGTTAGCACCGCAAAACGGTTTGACCCTATTAGGGGGGGCCCTGGGGCCATTATTTAACACTTCACTTACACCAGTCACACTTAACGTGGAAGAACTGTCGAAAAAAAAAAGTATTACGAACTTTGATCGGTTTGAAAGGTGAGAAAAGAAACACCGAAGATATACAACACCAACAATTCACTATGAGTGCGCTTAAGCAGGGCTCTAAGAAGTGAGGTCTGCTCACGATGAGTGTCAGTCGAAGACTGAGAAAAACTAAAAACGCAGTTTTACTACATGTGGCCCCTAGTTTCGCGAGTACCTATATGGATTTTTTCGTGTGTTTTGAAATTTTTTGATTTTTGTCGCACGGTGTTATACATATGTGCTGCTGCCAATATAACAAGAATTTCCTATAATTTTCTTGTATTAAAAATTTCCTTTGAAACTGCATCAAGTTTCAGGGTAAATTTTCTTGGACACTATGCCATACACTACAATGGGGAGGATGGGAGCGAGCATACAAGGCAAAGCCTGATTGCGTTGAACTTGGCGAAAGCCATAACGATCATTGTCTCTTTCCAATCGTGGCCCTCCTGAATAGCTATTCGGCACCAGCTTAATAGTGAACTAATGTGTGCAGCGTGGCCAATCTTAAGGACTTCAATTTGGGTTGTGCGCAGGGTTTGGTGCTCGCCAACACCTAGAATGTCCGGACCCTCTATAGGGAATGTTCCTATATCCAACTGGTTGAAGCCGTCATAAAATGTAAGGCAGACATCCCCGTCATCAAAGAAATGCGATGGACAGGACAAGGTTGCTCCAAGCGAGCATACTGCGACATCTACAGCCGCCCCGCGGAGAATCGAGAATTTGGTACAGATTTGTGGTCAGCAAGATACTTCGCCACTACATGTCGCGGTTCACTCCGATTAATGAACGGCTGGCCTCTGTCAGCATCAAGGTTAAACACTTAAGCATCTGCAGGCGACGTATAAAACAATACCGCCCGTGGTGAAAATGTCCGGATGGAACCAATTGATGACGACGGTGGGGATGTGCTACCGTCCAGCTATGACGAGGTCTGGGTTGCAATCCGGTGATTCAAGAACAATAGAGCTGCAGGGCCGGACGGACTACCAGCAGCACTGTTCAAGGTCGGCTGAGAGCTGATTAGGCGCATGCATCAGCTAACCTGCAAGGGGGTAATCTACGTATAAGGTCCTAACGAGCGTATTATGTGAAAAATTGCCACCCGCCAAAACGCTGATTAGACCTTATCAGTGCAGGTTTAGACCTGGCAACTCGACCATTGCTACTCACATCACGCAAAATTCTGCAGAAGACCCACGAGAGTCCAATCTCTTTATCGATTACAACCCAGCATTCGAAAGCCCGATAGGGATCGCTCATACGTCGCAATGTCTGAACATACTATCCCTGCAAAGCTTAGCTTGAGCAATACACACAGCTCCGTCAATTTTGGAAGTGACCTCTCCGACCCACACGATATCGTTCGAGTCTTCAGACAGGGTGGTTCTTTGTCATGTGACCTCTTCAACTTCACTATGGAGAGCGTTCTGCACAAGGCCCAGTGTATGTACATCGTACAAGAGTGTCCAAGTCCTTGCATACGCCGATGACATTGACGTCATCGGATGTCACCGCTGCCTGTGCGGTGTCTGGTGATAAACGAGGGCAAGACGAAGTATACGTTGTTTACACGCAGGGACTCGCAGCGGCTAGGGTCTTACGGCGAGCCCGACAGGTATACTTTTGAAGTTGTTAACGAATTTGTCTACTTTGGCACCGCCATAAACAGCAGAAATTATGGAGATAAAGCGAAGGATTACTCTTGCCAATAGGTGTTTCTATGGTCCTGGTAGGCAATTAAATAGCAAAGACCTCTCTCGACCTACGAAACTTGCACTCTACAGGACGCTTATTCTGCTCGTACTCCTCTATGACCAAGTTGTGGAGGCCCTATAATCTCTTGGTGTGATCAACTGGAGAAGGCGCGCACAAAGCAGAGGCGCCTGGACAGAACTTTTGCTACAGGGTGTAACCCAGTGACGGGTTGTTACATTAAGTAAGTATGACATGCATGACAAATAATTTCTAAATTGTCTCTCTCTTTGGCCATTCAAAACAGAGGCCGTTGATTATTAATTTTAATTTGATTTGATAGTAAAATCAACACCACCAACCAACACCATTTAATGCGCCCAAAAAATTAAGGTTTTCCTATATGTTTCTATTCACTTTTGACTTAGGTGAGTCAATTCACAGTGTATTCAATACAAAATTTCGAAAATTATTATATGGGTATGTAAATTTGCCGCAAAATTTGGTGCACTGTCTTTATTGATTTTCATATTACATATTTTCATAAAAAATCCGCAGGATTTATTTATTTCATTTCAGTATTTGAGTATTAAAATTTATTTTTATTTATTTTTGCGGTGTTGTCGTTTTGGCAGTTGTTTTTTTCGGCATCAGCTTCATCAGCACATTTGTGGCCGTTTTGCTATTAAGCGGGCATGAAACGTACACTTCTTCGCACGGTTTTCCATTCACTTGTTTGCCATGTTCTAACGCCTCCTTAATGGCCGTCCCATCCAAGAAATAATCAACAAGAGCATTTCTAAAAAGAAAACAAATTCAACTCCATGTAAACTAATTTTCAAATATCCGTTTCGATTTGATTTGACAATACACGACTTCTCCGTAAGTTTTAGATATTTATTATTTTAATCCCTATTATTATCTCCATAGTGGGACGGTTTTGAATTTTTAAATGAATAAGTTGTTATTAGTTATAACATAAATATTTAGTTTAAATTTTGTTGTTTTTGAAAACACTTCGCACACAATCACTACAATATTGTACAAAATACCCCATTTTTTGTTAATCATAAAAAAAATTTTTTTAATTTTTTTATATTTTTGCTTTAATAACAATGCAACTCCTTAACTAGTGCTTTAATTTTGTAAAACGATCAAATCAACATTTTTCGTGTTGTATAGTTTATCATGAATGAAAAAGATGAGGAACTGTTTCACTGACTTTATACTAAGGTACGAGTATGTACAAAGAAAGCCAAATCAGAAATCAAAGACCATTTATTTATTGTGAATATACCCGTAAAGCTATATTTTAAAAGGAACATCGCGTTTTTATTTGGCAGTCCATTTAAAAAAATTCTTATCTAAGTAACTTACTATATATATAAAATAACACCGTGCGACAAAAATAAAAAAAATTTTTCACACCCGAAAAAGTCCATATGTGCGTGAAACTAGAGACCAAACATAGTAATACTGCGTACACAGTTTTTTATTTCTACATCCTTTGTCCTTTTAAAAGGACTTCAAAATTTTGAAGGGGATACAAAATAAACAAAATATAAAAAATACTTAACCTCGTTAGAATATGGCGATATGTATATAAAATGAAAGAAGAAATGTTCAAGAATTTAAATAAAATTGGTTTTTTATCTATTTGTAAAAAAAAGGATATGAAAAAGGTCCTTTGCAATTTTTAATTTATATAGAATTTTCTTGAAAAGTAGGTATGTTAAAACTAGTGTCCGACCGAATATCCGGTTTCGGTTTCGGCCCAAATAAGTGTTTCGGTTTCAGTTTCGGCCAAAAAATGCCGGAACGGCCGAAACCGAAACTTTCTAGAATATTTTTTACATTTTATTGCGTAGCGAGTGAACAGTGTGAGTTAGTGCAGCCGAGCAGATATATAGTGAAAGGAAGAGTAATTTAGATGCTTTTTTAGCATATGTTATTAAATTATTTAATTTTGAATATTAGCGAGTAATTTGCGAAAGGGTAATTTTTTAATGTTCATGTTTTTAAAAAATGAATTGTTGTGAATTGTTTTTATTAATAAGTATTTATTTATTTATGTTATGTTTGTTTGTTTGTTCTTTATTTTATTTCAACTAGAAAGGTTCGGTTTCGGCCGAATATTAAAAAAAACACCGAAATTCGGTTTCGGCCCAAAAAAGTGGTTTCGGTCGGACACTAGTTAAAATCCAAAATTTCCTTGATCACGTGTCAAAATTTCATTATTCTCGCTTCATTGATTTTGTATCTTTGTATTATTGAAAATACTGATATTCAAATAAATTAGAATTTTTGTTCGTAATAAGAATTGCAACTTCCGCCTTTTTTTAATAACTTTCGAACCAAAAAAGTAAGAGTAATGAAATTTTGACACGTGATCAAGGAGATTTTGAGTTTAAGCATATTTACTTTTCAAGAAAAATCTATATAAATTTTCAAGGATACAAGGGATTAAAATTTTCAAAGGACCTTTTTCATATCCTTTTTTTACAAATAGATAAAAAACCAATTTTATTTAAGTTCTTGAGCATTTCCTCTTTCATTTGATATACATATAGCTATATTCTTCTATTTTTTATATATATTTTGTTTATCCCCTTCAAAAATTTTGAAGTCCTTTTAAAAGGACAAAGGATCTAGAAATTAAAAACTGAGTACGCAGTATTACTATATTTGGTCTCTAGTTTCACGCACATATGGATTTTTCCCGGTGTGAATAATGCTGTCGCACGGTGTAATATCTTATATCTAAATCAATCTGGTAGTTGAAACATTAAGCAGACCATTTGAAACATTTGCATACATTGCATTCAGTTATGAGATCAGTAGAAAAAAATAACGAGCAAGCAAAGAATAAAAGCTAAAATTAAGAGTACAAGTCAAAAATTTCAAGTTTATTTGTAAAGTCAAAAAACAACAATAAAAAAATATATATATACATAAGTACCTGAGAGATCAAGTATAAAAAAGCTAGGGGTATACTAATTCACTGATACCTGTTAATTTCGAAAAGTGTATGTATGTGTGAGTAGTACATTTTAAAACATTCTTAGGATTAATTTTTTAAATAATGTCTCAAACAAATTAAAGCGTCTATATGTCGTCAGCAAGACTTGATCTGACTTTTAAAAATCCCAGGATTCAGTGGCCCTAATCCCAGGATTTGAGATTGCAAAAAGCCTCCGAGATCCCGGGATTCCCGATACGGAAAGCCGATACGATATTGAAAGCCTTACTTCATACATTGACATATTTTTGATTTATGCATGTTGTACTTGCAGTGTTTGCTCAAGTTAGTGACCTAAAGTTGTAATGTACTATAGATGTATGTACTATACTATAGATACATGTTTTCTTGATATGAAATAACGGGCAGCATTATTAACATTATCTAGCGCTTAGCCCATGGAAAGTAGTTATAACGAATTCAGAGAGTTCGTTTCTGGCCTGTTCTGCGAGATTGTAGAATGGCCTCCCTTCAGAGATTTTCCGCAGCACCTACGATCTTGATGTGTTCAGGACAGGAGTTCATAACTTCTTCACTAAAAACCCCGTTACCTAACTCCTGGATCCTTCCAGAGCCAACGCAATGCTTCGCGTCAACAGGGGTATCCCCTGCGCGTTGGCTAGTATATTAAAATATATATGTATAGTATATTATGTACACTGTATTAATCAAGTCAAAGTTTTGGTAGCATTATTTCGAAGTGTAGTCTTGATCGCATTAAGTATAGTCACAATGCCCTGTGAATATAGCTATAACTGAGTGCTGCGCACAAGAGATCAAACGCTCGATTCGTACTATACATTAAATACATAGCCCATGTAAAAAAAGCAAAAATTCATCCTTGTGTGCAAATCCATTAACTTAACTTACTCAGACAACATATGAATGAATTCGTCCATTTGATCAGGAGCACCGGCCTTCAGGTTATACTCTGTTGAGCGCACGTAACTGCAAACGGCGCGTTGCATGCAGCTGGTCGAGTCGATGTTGTTTTGACCAAGAATATCGTCAATCTTATTCAACATGTTGGTGAGCGATGAGAGGTCATTTTCGTTTTCGCTTCTGCCGTAGCCAGCGTAGCCGCCATGGAATGCGTGCAGAATTTTCGGTATAATTATGATGGCGCCAATACCAACTAACGTGCCCAGCACCACGCCTCCAAGATCGAGTTTAATGGGATTGTATGCGGAGAGTCCTGTGCCTGCCGGATAACCCTGAAATGGAATGAAAGGAAAACAAAAGTTATTGTGGCTGAAATTTTGGAGAAGGCAACGTACGTTAAAAGTGCCATAGCCAGTCGTGTAACCCAGCCGCTGCAAGCGATCCTTGGTCGAAGCTGTGTCTTGCTCGTACTGTTGTGTTTTGTTTTCGTTGTAGTACGATCGATGCCAGTTCGCGTTGTCGGAATACGATGTCCTATAGTAAGAAAAACGATTTTTTCAATATTTTACTAAAAAATCATTCCCCAACATGGGCGCAGGCATGAATATACCATGGGCACAGCTGGAACTGAAACTGGGGAAACAAATGTGAAAAGGCAGGTTTTAAGTTCTCTCGGTCAATTCGACAAATTGATCCTTGCAAAAGGCGGAACAAATATAGTTTTTACTACTTATGGAAATAGATTATCGCATCAAGAATCCGCGTCGTTTTTTGAGGATGTGCTGCCGTGGTTATAAAATCGTTTCGATTGCTGCTCAGAAGTAGCAATAAGGAAGCTAAAACTTCCTTGGAAGCACAACAAGAAATTATTTTCGTTTTCGAGTTCTGCCACTTTTGAAGTGGGTGTGCGATATGTTCCACAACACGTTGGCAATAAGAGGTAGATTAAAATGAGAATTAATGTTAAAAAGGTGTATTAGACAATGTCTGAAATATATTCTTTATAAGGAAACGGCCACGCGGAATGCAGCTTTCATTGTGAATCTGCATTCACCACATGTATTTAAATTCGCATCCTCCCAGTACTCTAACCTAACTCATTCATCCTAAAAACCATTCGTATTGTGCATACGAATTTGTATCCGAAGAAGACGAACCTACACCACAGAACACAGTAAATCAGATTTTAACACGGCTTTATAATTTTTTAATTATTATAATTTTTTAATTATTAATTTATATGTTATGTTATATAAAGTTACAAGGGCTGGGCTAAACAGAAGCAACTATAGGGCTAAACTTTATGAGCATTTCAGAGCACTCTGATTGCAGTGTGCCAAAGGATGCTCTAGTGATGATTGCAAGGCGCAATTTCTTCTTCTTCTTTATTCCAAATTAACCTCTAATTTTCCTCCTTCATTACTTTCTTATCTTTTTTCTCCTTTATATCTAAGATTATATTTTCTATTATCTATAATATTTACATAATATATATTAAGATATATTACCTTGTTATCATTTAATTTAATTTTGTAATTGATAGTTTTAAGTTTAATTTTGATTGGAAAAATGTAATTCTGTTTGAAGTGCAATTAAAAGACTTAGTTTTTACTGCACTTAATGTCATTAATATTCTAAATAAATAAATAAATAAATGTCTTCATAAGTAGAAAGAAACATGACAAATATTTTATCAGAGTTTTTCTATTGCATTAACCCAACACCCACAGCCCACACTCGATGACTTTTTTTTACCAATATCTACTAAGCTGGGCACTACAAAAATTGTCATGTTAGATGTGCTGCTGCCTATACAACGATTTCCTTTTTTTTGTTCCTTGTTCACTCCTTGTTCAGGTGATTGGCCTGCCGCAGGTAGTCCTAAGTGATGGGGCTGCCATCTAACGTCGCCTCCGTTATTTCGAGCTACCGCTCGTAGCGCCATCTGTTGTGTGAGGAGGTTACCTCGCTAGATCAATTTGGTGCGCTGATTTCGCAGTTGTCCGCTTCCCCTTGCAGCCGCACAGCGCATAATTGCGCGTACTATTGCGTGGAAGTGAGTGGGATACGAATAATTTGGGTTGGGAATCAATGAACTTGGGTATGTTGCAGGGTTTTTAGGAAACTTTAGAGAACAGGAAAAATCGGAAAAATTGGTTGGAAAAGTGCGGGGATGACAGTCTACGGTTTCCTAGAATTTTCGAATTTTAAATTTCCAAGTTTGAAACTATTCTATACTATTCAGGGTTAATTTTTTTTTGAATTATGACATAAATGACAAATAATTTTTCAGATTTCTCTCTTTTTTTCATACAAAAAAGAGGCCGTAATTTTGTCGTCATTCTACCTGGTTCATTTGAATAATTTCACTATGACCTACACTTAAAAAAAATTTTTTTTTTAAAGGTTTGCTTTATTCTGCTGTAAGGGCCGCCACCGAAAGCTTATTGCTTTTTCGAATCAAACCTAGGACCCTCAGACATGCGATTCGACGTACTAACTACTGTCATGCTTGCGGAACTGAATAGTGTCACCGACCTTGATGTATCGCTTCCAGATAAGTTGCAATGCAACAGACATTTGCGATAGTACCGATGTGCGACCGCAAGAGAAACAACCGCTTGACGCACTTGTACGATTGTTTTAATGGTATTAATTTTTTTGCAGATGTCTTAAAAATTTATTCATAAATGAATAATATATGTTATGTACATATTTAGAAAGGTAGGGGAAAGGCCTTTCGTTTAATACCCATATCGTGTAAATCGATTAAGAATTGATCAACTTTAAACTTATATAATTTCAGTTCATTAGATTCGCAAAAAGAAGCTCCATATAGGCCGATTTGCGGTTTTTTTATGAGGGTTCGCTGTACTGCACTAGTTCCACGCTATCTAATCAACGCATAATTGTGAAGGACAGAAGATATAAACTTCACTGGTTTTGACCAAGTTCAAAAATTCACTACGCAAATTTTGTGTTTGCTATGCCTTTTTGCATCTAGATCTTTTCGTACCACGAACACGAAAAGGGGTTTGTTTGGTTAGCGAGAGCGGTTGTTAACACAGGGCTGCCAGATATGCGTATTGCAAAACCCGGACACACTGGTGAAATTATCGTCAAATACCTCTGTACCGCTCGTCAACAGAAAAACATGTTAAAAAAAGCAAACCATTAAATAGTATTTTCACATATCTTTTATATAAATGTGTTTAGTATTTACATTTATTTCATAAAAAACACAAAATCATAAAATCATGAGACCATTCGAACGTACTTATACAAAACAACTTAGCTAACTTTAAAAAACTATATTTTGTCTAAAACACTATTTAAAGCGGATAAAAAGCACACAATGAATGAAATGAAAAACGATTATTGCTAGCGAAGAGCTCAATTATCTGATGATGCAAGTATTTCACAATTAAAAACTAGTAGAAAATTCTGAAATTTTATAAACCGGGTGGTTTAAGGGAAACCCGGACACCTTGATCGACCGGGACACCGGGACAAAAAGTCTAAAACCAGGACATGTCCGGGAAAACCAGGACGTCTGGCAGCGCTGTGCTAACACCAACTAAGATAAAGTAACATAGAGTAAAATTATACATATTCTTATATAACACTAAAAAAAACCCAAACGATTCGGTTTCGCTCGAACACACGAACTATTCCCAGGTATATTTAACTAGGTAGAGGCACTCGTCCAACAACAAAAATCACGTGCATTTTGGTAGTGTTTTCGATTAGTTCATTGTGAGATTTGACTGATAGTTCTTTTGCCAATAGTATTGCCAGCATCAAATTAATTAATGCATTATAATAACAATAAAATATTTTTATGTGTGTGGATTATTGTGCAGAAACAGTTTCCAAATTCAAATGGTGCAATTTTGAGTGCCAATGAAGTACTCGTTAACGTAGGCAGCGGTAGGTGCATGTAACGAGGACGACCGGCTAACAACCGGTCCACCGGTTAACCTTCTGCCTGTCCCTTGGGGTCTATTTGACCCCAGGCGGAATTAAAAAAACGGTTGAGCGGTTTTGTGCACTTATTTAGTGTTAATCGCGCTTACAACCCAATAACAAATCGAGAAAAACACTTTCAGTGGCTTTCCCCTTTTGTTTTGTGATTTATGTGTAACATTTCTTCATGTTTTGTCAGTGAATTATATAACCGTTTGATTGGGGTCATCGTGACCCCAAAGGACATCGAACGCAATTTTGAGCAAAGGACAGACAGAAGGTTAACAAATACAAAATATTTTTCATTTATCACTCCAAATCTACCAAATCTAATAGGAAAACACATAGTTGGCGCCTGATGTACACAAAACGAAAAACAAATTTTGATTAGAAAGAAGTAAAAAAATTAAAATCAGCAGTCTGGTGCCACTGTTTTGTGTATATATTATTGTATATATATATTATGTATATATTAAGGCCTTCAATCCCGAGATCCTGAAACCCGAAATCCCGGTTGTTTTTATCAGCCCCAAAACCCCGGGGCTGAGGGTTCGGGTTCCCGGGATTTTAATCTTCACCCTGTGTTTGGTTTGTACAGCGTAAACCGTGAATAGTGATTTGGATTTCTTACTGATACCAGTACATTTTGCATGGGAATGAGCAAAATAATAAACAGTGATTTCGGATATAATTTTATTATAAAAATATATTTTTCCAAAAAAAATTTTTTTTAATCAAAATTATTGCATGCCGGTCTTAAATCTGTAAGAATAACACCAGTTTCTCAGTAGTTTCCTAGCACTTTCGGGAACTTAGAATTCGATGCGACGTCATTTACCCATACTTCAGTCTCAAATTTTTCTTTATAAAGTGAGGGGTTCGGAGTATCAAAATCGAGAAACTGATCTCCACAAACTAAGTTTTCATTTACTGTAAGTATTTTGCTTACAAAAGATGAATGAGGTTTTGTTGGGGGGTTTTTTTTGGTCCGCGATATTTGTATACAAGTTTTGTTAAATTAAAACCTATTTTATACTTATAAAATACTGTTTTATTTCGTAAAAACAACAGCTTGACAGAAAAACTATGTGTTTATACAAAAATGTTTAGTAGCTTCTACAATTTTCTGATGATAAAGTTACATAAAACGAAATTCCGAAAAGTCCCGGGATTCCCATTTTTAAGTCCCGAAATCCCGGGGCATCGAAAATGCTTCGGTGCTAATGCTTTGACCGCCTTAGTGAGCAGTAAAATAATGATTCGTTTTTCGGTATTGTGTCACGAGCAATAACTTTACGTTTGGTTTGTTTTCCTTTTCCCTTTGTTCGTATTGTTTGTAAGCAAAAAAAAAGGCAAGCGATTTGTGGGCAATCGGTAAAGATTTCGATATGAATGTAATATTTTGCTTTTGTGCTAAAAACAATTTGTCGAAAACATAAAGTGGTCCTTCTATTCTTAAAGTATTTCGTTCTGAGTATGGTTTCCGTTCGCGAAAAGTTCTTTGAGCGTTTCAACCGTTTGGGTTTCGATCGGTGGAATGAGCCGAACAAAACGAAAACGAACCGTTCGTTTTTATTTGTTTTCCTTTTTTTTGGTAGAAACAAAACATCAAGATTATTCGACTTCGATATCTTTTCAAAGACAGCCAAACATAGCAACGCTTAAATTTTTGTAAGTACATGGATTTAAATTAATACATATATCCTTTTTTTGCTACTTATTGCTACTTATACGGTATTGTTATGGAACAAATAATACAAACCGTACAAATGAAAAATTTACTTTGAATTAATATATGATTCTAATTGACTTTGTAGTTAGGTCGAAAAATATTAGTTTATAATAAAAATATTTAGTTAATATAAATGTTGTAAACTATAAGAACACACAGCCGGCCTCGATAGTCCAGCGGGTAGCGCGCTGGCTTCTCATACCGAGCGCCCCAGGTTCGATTCCTGGCTCGGGCTGGTAAAACGCTCATCCAAGTGTGAACGAAAAAACTGTCAATCGCCGTTCGGATTCGGCGTTAAACTGTAGGTCCCCTCCCTCCCTTTCACCAACCGTTTGAAATGTGTGTTGTATCACATGTTGGAAAAACAGTGTTGCATACACTTTTCAAACGGGTGGAATTTGTGGTATCACAATGGGCCAATAGGCCTAAGTGTGTCTCATGCAGAGGCAGCCACTACAACCAACCAACCAACCATAAGAACACACTATCTTACTCCATTCTCCACAACTAAAACTAGATTTAAGTTGATTGCTCTTTCAACTCACTTGGGGTTCGCCTCAAATTTAGGAACGGCATAGCATTTCTTGGCTAGAATAATAGTTACACAGAGCCACGCCCAAAGAAGTTGCCGCTTGTCCATGCTTAAGTTGAGTACTCCTTTTGATATGCCAACACAAAATCACTTTACTTCGTCTGGGTGGGTGGATCACTACTTTCGTCAAGCAAATAAAAGTGTCAACTGAATCTGGCTGAAAAAATGTATAGGGTTTTATACGCCGCGAGGTTCACGCGAATGCCTGACTGCATTTGTTCGTACGCAATCGCAACAATTTGCCGGTATTATGAATTGCCATTTAACTGCTTGGAACCACGGAGTGCAGTCGCATAAAATGTCATAATGAGTTCCGTACCTTGGAAGTCATTCTACCAAATCAAACAACTTAAGCTCTTCTGCCTTCAAGAGTCCACAATGTAATGCTCAAACCAATTATTTAGCCAAGCTGCTCATCGTCTTACCCCAACAATCACCCAACGAAAAATCATGCCTGTGTGACTTCGAATTAGAGCCATTAGAGCCATATTCGTAGGTGCAACAACGGAAAAAGCGCACGGTGACCATGTTTCTGTTATTAAACTAAGTGCTGTACACATATGAACCGACTTTATAAAACAAAATACAAGGGATATATGTATAACAGTTTAGAAAACGACCAAATTAACCGCGATTATATTGCCTGCAGCATCGCACAATAATAAGGTAATAGCATGCCCGCAACACCAAAAACCACATGTATTTTGTTGGTAGGATTGTTTATCGTTACTGTCAAAATCAGCTGATAATTTCCGACGAAAGAGGGAGAAACTGAAAACATACAAAAGTGATTGTTGCCAGACGGTGCTGTATTTGAGTGAAAAAACGGGAAAAGTGCTCAGGTCAGTTGTTTTCAGTCAGGTATTTTCATTTCAACCGATGCGGCAACACAGCACACCGACGATTTTGACAGAAGCCATAAACGATCAGCCGGTGGCTTGCTATAACCTTATAGTTGAACCATGGCCTGCAGTCACTGGCCAACCCATGTGAACGTTGTAGCAAGCCACCGGCTGATTGTTTATCGCTTCTATCAAAATCGTCGGTGTCAGCAGTGGTGCTGTGTTGCCGTATCGGTTGAAGTAAAAACACCTGACCTGACCACTTTCCCGTTTTTCGCTCGATATACAGCGCCGTCTGGCAACAATCACTTCTGTTTGTTTTCAGTTTCTCCCTCTTTCGTCGGAAAATATCAGCAGATTTTGACAGTAGCGATAAACAATCCTACCAACAAAATACATGTGGTTTTTGGTGTTGCCGGGATGCTACAACCTTATTATTGAGCCATGGATTCAACCAAAAACATTTTATTTTACGAAAGAACAAAAACAAAGGGCTGTATTAAGTATATATTTCTTTGTAACATATTTCACATAAATAACACAAAAACGAAACAATAAAAATGAAATAAAATCACTGAAGAGTCCAGCGTATACATTTATATGTATTTGAAAAAAATAATATATCACATATGTATATTCCACGTGTTCACTGGGATAAACAAAAATTCTGACGTAAACTCAACTTATTAATAAATATTGCATTAAAATTCAGTTTCTTCTTCAACCTAAAATGCGATCTGGCATCGGCCAAAAGAGGCCGATACTAGCCGATGCCGATTAATCAGTCGGACTCTATATGGTACATATGTTGTTGTAAAAACATACATATATCTGACGTATTGACGTTGATGGCGAACGGTCACCGTAGGCGTGCCATGCTAGCGATGTCCCTTGCTTCTGTGTCTGCCCCTGTTGGAGCTGCTGCTTATGTTGCGTGCAATCAAAGAGACTACCCGAGTGCGTAATTTTAGTATTAAGTCACCGCAAAAAGTTGCGCTTATTTTTGTATTTACCACGAGTGCGCAAGAAATTTCAAAAATTCAATTCACTTTCATGTAATCGTTGTACTTGTTGTATTCATAAACATACACACATACCTACATATATGCATATATATACATATATTATATGGATATGTGTGTCTGACTTAACGTTCATAACGACTAAGGCATTACCCCTTGGCGAAACATTTATTGTTATAATGTGATTTTAATCAATTTTCACTTTTACACATTGGCCACAGCGTAATTTGTGTGTGCATATTCTCAATGCTTTAATTTGGCGGTATTTACTATACACATGCACCTGAGAAGATATGGCTGCGAAAACGGAAAGCACTTTTAATACTTACACCAATTTCAATTCGATAAATGGAAGCGATTCAGTATTCACAGCCAATGACTAAAAGGTTTTCCCGATACACGCCCCCATTGTATTCATTTCGTTTTTATCTATTCAGGGTTTTACAATAGGGACGCTTCAAATTAGCCATGTCTTTCAAATTTGTTGTCAATTGTTTAGTATTGTGCGGCAAATCATTGTTGAATACCGTGTGCAAATATTCATATATTATTATCAGTCACTGCTCCCCTCGAGAAACGTTCCCCGCAGCACGTGACTTTAATCATCACCACAATCGTCCTTCCTACTTGATTATTCGACGTTTGGTGTTCGGTAAGGATCACCGAAAGGCAAGATCTGCTGAAAAAATCGCTACTGTGTGTGAGAGCGTACGGGGCACCCAAGGCAGTCAGTTTCTCACCGCTCACAAGAATTCGGCCTCTCCGTGACTTTAACTTGGCGAATTCTGCGGTGGAATTTCTCGAATACGTGCCACCAAGCAAAGCCGCTGCGGACATTTGAGCGACGTTATACTCCACACTTTATTCCATAAAATATACTTTTAGCCGAAAACAAAATTGCGTATTTCTCATTTACAGCATGTTTATTTACATTTTTAAATCGAGCGTCCTTATTGAAAGACAGATTATTTTCACTTACTGCTCCTGGATGGCATTTTAAAGAGAGTGACAAAACTTATTAGACATGGGTACTGCAGTCTATGGGTCTATAAAATAAATATCACAATATAAAAATACATAGAAGTTGTTGTCTTCTTTATTAAATAAAATTTTGCCAAAAGTACAATATCTCCAAATATCTCCACTCCAAGTTTGCCAATTTGTGTCTGTCTGTTAGAAAATAAAATATTGAAACATCGGTGAAACAGAAAGATGGCGGCTGCTGTGGAAGTGACCAGCCATCGCTGTTCAACAACCACACCAGAGCCAGTATAAGGAAAAGCAAAACGGACGGACCATCGTCCATCTCGAATTGCTAGTTCCCTACCTTCCTGCTTCACCGCTGATCGCAAAAGAGGAAGATTGGCGCGTGCAGCGCTCTTTTATACTACAACGAGAAGAGCTTTTGCACAGCTTTTCAAAAGCTCTTTACATGAGAAAAATACAAAAAGGAGATGAATATAATTACATTTGTGACACTTAAAAATAGGGGTGAGTGGGATAGATTGATTACAATGCAAAGTTGTAAACTAAAATGTCTACACTACAGTGGGACCTTATTCTAAGGGACCTTATGCTACAGTCTCCCCCTTTGACGTGCGAACCTCGTCCCGAGCGTGCGTCAACATCTCACGTGCTGAGCGTCTTCTTAGGCCGTCCTCTTTTCCGAATGGGGTGTACCGGAGCTGGAAGGTGGTCATCAAGGGTTCTTCGGTATGCAGTTAGCGCAGATGCGTGGTAGGTTCCCAGTGGTATGTTCAGATCACCAGGTGCTGCTACTTCGTATGTTGAGGCACCAATTTTCTTAGTGATGATGTACGGTCCGTCACGCCTGGGTACAAATTTGGACGTTATACCCTTGGAAGCTTGACTTAACACATGTGTGGTCACTAGCACTTCTGTGCCGACATCAAAATTTGGTTGAGGCTGTCTATGTTGGTCGACGTATTCTTTGTTTCGATCTTGTGTGCGCCATTCTACTTCTTTAGCATCTTTAAAAGTATTAACCAATTGCTGCAGATATGGCGAAATTTGAGGGATGAAATTTTCATGTTCAACAATATTTTTAACATCATGCTGGATGTCATCTAAGGTGCGTAATTCTCTGCCGAATGTTAGGTAGGCTGCTGTGAAACCAGTGCTCTGACACTTCGCTGTATTCATCGCAAATCGGATAGCTGCTAAATCGTAGCACCAAGCTTCATGCCTATTTTGTACGAGAATGGCTAGCTGGGCCTTTAAATCTCGGTGTTTACGTTCAACGGGATTAGCCGCGGGGTGGTACACTGGAGTAAATTGCTGCTGTATGCCAAGACAATACGTCACTTGCTGCATTATGGCGGAGATGAACTGCACACCATTGTCGGACTTGATGCGGCGTGGGATACCGTAGCGAAGGAAAATCTCATCAATTAGTATTTTGCTGCATGCTTCGGCGGTGGCTTCTTTAAGTGGAAATATCTCAATCCAACGGCTGGCAACGTCTTCTGTGATAAAAATCCACTGGAATCCGTCTGCTGTTTGTGGCAGTGGCCCGAATAAATCGACTGCTACTACCTCAAAACGCTGCTTGCTGCTTGTTGTTTGTAGTAGACCAATTGGCTTCATATTGGAAGCTTTAAAGCGTTGACAGTCAATGCAATGTTTAACGTGTTTAGCAATTTCTGCTCGCATGCCAGGCCAAAAATACCTTTTTGCGATTCGTGCAGTAGTCCTTTCTGCCCCGTAATGTCCTGTCGTGCTGTCGTCGTGATAACATTGTAAAATTTTAGAACGCTCTTCTAATGGAACTACGAGTTGTGCTTCTTCTTCGTCGTCGTTGTTGTAGCAATAAAGGATACCGTCGTTCAGGATGTAGCCCCTGTTTAACCAACGACCAGTATTTTCGTCGTGTGCTTCTAATGAGTTGATGATTTCTTTTAACTGATCGTCTTTCAGCTGTTCTTCGCGAATTTCGTTGCTCTGTTTATGAGGTAAGTCCACGTGAAATGCGCCTACGTGGACTGCGTTGTGCTCGCCGTCGCATGGCGGTCACGACAGCATATCTGCCACTGCATTGGTTCTACCTGGCGTATACTCAACCTTAATGTTATACTGTTGTACTTGCAGGGCCCATCTTGCTATGCGGCCAGTTGGTGATTTAGTGGTTAGCAACCACTTCAGAGGTTGGTGATCGGTCATCAAGATGATTTCTTCTCCTTCGATGTACCCTCGGAATTTCGCACATGCCCATACAATTGCCCGCGCTTCTCGCTCTGTCGTAGAGTAATTACGTTCTGCGCTGTTCAGCAAGCGGCTCGCGTACTCGATCGGAGTTCCTCTTTGCCCTCCCCCTGGAGTAAAACTGCTCCGAGGGCATTAGCACTTGCATCAGTTTTGATAATAAAAGGTATGCTGTCTTGTGCTTGTTTCAAAATAGGCGAAGTCGTCAGTTTTTCCTTTAGTTGGTTGAAAGCATCACGCTGCGGTTTTTCCCATCTCCATCCTGCGTTTTTCTTTGTTAAGTCTGTTAAAGGTTTAGCGATTTCGGCGTAATGTTCAATAAACCTGCGATACCATGAGCATGTCTGAATAAATGATATGAGTTCTTTCACGTTCTTAGGCTCTTTCCGGTTACTTATAGCCAAAGTTTTGTCAGAGTCAACGCAAATGCCACCAGGTGTAATTACATGGCCAAGATATTTGACTTCTGCGCAGCAGAACCGACATTTGGAGTGGTTAACCCTTAGGTTAAATTTGAGCAAATTCGTGAAAACGTCGTCTAGGTTTTGCAAATGCCACTCAAACGATGAAGAACATATTATTAAGTCATCTAGATATGCTAACAAATTGACATCTGGCAGAGCCGTTTTAAAGCGATCCATTAAGCGCTGAAACGTAGCCGGGGCGTTGTGCAACCCAAACGGCATCCGTTTGAAGCGAAAAGTTCCAAAGGGTGTGATTAGGCAAGTCTTATCACGATCCTGCTCTGCTACGTCCACTTGGTAATAGCCACTTTGAAGATCCAGTGTCGTCATGAACTTTGTGCTCTTGGCAGCGTGGAGTAGGTCGTCCATTCGGGGTAAAGGATACCTGTCTGCAGAGGTGATAGCATTTATCTTCCGGTAGTCCACACAGACTCGGATTCCGCCGTCTCGTTTTGGTACCATAACTACTGGGGATGACCACGCAGACTCGCACTCTTCAATAATGTCGTTTTCTAGCATTTTGCTTATTTCGTTTTTCAGCTCCCGCGCTTTGGCAAAAGAAAGGCGGTACGGTGGCGAAAAGATCGGGTCATGATCGCCAGTTTGAATTTTGTGAACCGCATATGGAGTTGGTTCTTTTATTTCTCCAAAAACCTCCGCATGTTTCTGTAGAACGCATTCAAGCTGGTTCTTTTGGTTGTCGTGTAGTTGTAAACCGTCTGTGTTCTTTAAAAATTTGAACTCAACAGAATACAACGGCGTGAAAACTGCGTTGTTGTAGTCCGTGCCACTAAACAGTATGCTGCCAAATAACCCTGCATGTTTATTTCTGTCAGGGGTTACCACGTTCTCTGGCAAGGAGTCTTTGAAAATTGCTTGAATTGCATGAGGCGAATACTCATTCGTTGTGGTTTCAGGACCATAGCTTTCGAAATCAGATAAAAACGTTTTCTGGCAATGTAGTTTTTCTTCATCGACTACGGTTTCGAAGGCCTTACGTTTTGGATAATCTTGAACATTGGCGACCTGTACAGATTCCATCAAATTCAGTTTAAGCGGCACCGGTTCAGCGAAGTCGAATTTTTGATTTGGACAGTTTTCGAAATGCCAATATTTTTGGCCCATATTCAAAACGATGCCTGCTTGTTCCATGAAATCGGCACCAAGTAATGTGCGATTTCCACTAACCATAGGCAATATTATAAAACGAATGTTTAAACAACGACCACCAATTACAATTTTGCAGGTGGTAGATAGACACTCTTGGATTGACGCGCTACCATCCGCTAAAATAATTTCGCACTTCACTCGCTCGTATTTGTAACCTTGCAAATCCATGATTCGCTTCAAATTGCTGCTAGCTACGCTTGTACGCGCGCCACAGTCGAAATACGCTTGACCTGACACACCGAAAAGCTTCACGTTTACGGTCGGAATGTCACTGCCCATAGTGCTGGCTGACATCGAGTTAAAATTCACTGCCAACGGAGATGTGGTCGCTGTTTTTGTTTTTGTACAGTTTGGGCAGTTAGCTCTGACAAACCCTGGGGTGTTGCACCCGTAACATGCAAGCTTCGGCTTCGGAACCACTGCAGGTGCGTTTTGCGTTTGCGCTACGTCTTTAGTGGTAGCTTCTTGTTTCCTGAAACATTGTTCTTGCGTGTGTCCTTTCTTGCGACAAAAGTTGCACCGAGTTGGACCACCACCTTTTGCATTAGTAGTGTTCGCAACTTCACTTCGCTCAATAAGGCATTGCTCCGCCTCACGGGCGTCTGCTAATAGCTCATCAAGGTGTTAATTTTGTGTCGCAAAACTCTATCGCGTATACGTGAATGCAGCATGCCAAACAACATGTCGATCTGCATCGCTTCAGTTGGCTTGCTGTCCAACTGAGCGAACAAAACGCGTTTCTTGCGAATAAACGTGTCGGTAGGTTCATTCCACTGTTGCTTCACTTCCCATAAATCCGCATAAATTCCCCACGATGGCTTCGATGGACAAAAAGACTCACGCAGCATTCTTACGACGTCGTCGAAAGTTCTAGCATTAGCTTTCACACCACACCACCATTCCGCGGCGTCACCCTCTAAGAGCATGGGCATGCCATTCACGGCGTCAGCGTCGCTGATTCGTTCCACCATTTTGAATGTGCTTACAGCCGAGATAAACTCTTCCACTCTTGACGGGTTGCGTGCGCCATTGTACCGAGCCGAGCACGTGCTGAATGAGCCGGATTTCACGTTGCACGTCGTCACTGCTTCGAGAAGCTGCCGGAATTGGTCATTTGACATCGAGACCATCTTTGTTAAGCGCTGACTTCGGCGAAGAGGAATTTCACAAATCTTAGCCACTATGTTGGGCGCCAGTTATAGAAGTTGTTGTCTTCTTTATTAAATAAAATTTTGCCAAAAGTACAATATCTCCACTCCAAGTTTGCCAATTTGTGTCTGTCTGTTAGAAAATAAAATATTGAAACATCGGTGAAACAGAAAGATGGCGGCTGCTGTGGAAGTGACCAGCCATCGCTGTTCAACAACCACACCAGAGCCAGTATAAGGAAAAGCAAAACGGACGGACCATCGTCCATCTCGAATTGCTAGTTCCCTACCTTCCTGCTTCACCGCTGATCGCAAAAGAGGAAGATTGGCGCGTGCAGCGCTCTTTTATACTACAACGAGAAGAGCTTTTGCACAGCTTTTCAAAAGCTCTTTACATGAGAAAAATACAAAAAGGAGATGAATATAATTACATTTGTGACACTTAAAAATAGGGGTGAGTGGGATAGATTGATTACAATGCAAAGTTATAAAACTAAAATGTCTACACTACAGTGGGACCTTATTCTAAGGGACCTTATGCTACAAATATAATATATGTATGTATGTATTATAGGCAGAAAATCTTGGAGCACACATAGATTCAGCCGTGCTCCTGGTTCTCAAATCATTTATATGGATGGTTCAGAACTACAAAACTGTTAAGTGTTTGGTATTTCAACCAATTTTGCATTAGCGGCGATGTAGTTCTATAGTATATTAAAACTTTTTTTTTTACCAAATGTACCTATTTCGGTATCAGTCACAAATTTCACCATGCAATATTTCATACAGCATCCCATATCAGTTGACACTTTTTATCTTGGCATAGTTAAAGTATTAATTGTGAAGGAAATTATGAGGGGAGCTTTTACAAAAGCAAATATTGCCACTTGTAAACAAATTTTGTCTAACAATATTAAACGAAGGTTGAGGTAATTTTTTAAATGTTCAACACAAGAGAGTGAGGTTATTGCTTTTGCTGGCGGATACAAGCCATTATCGTTGCAGATCACGCACACACATCACATTATTTATGTACAAGTATGTACTTATCCTTCATTGACTTCAATTGTCGAAATTTTACAATGTTTTACGTTACCATATGAAATGATTTCGACTGGTTCTAGAAATACATACATACATACATATTTCAAAGGTACGTTACAAAATTTTAAATGCAATCGAAATTTGTTTGCATACTTTGTATTCTGTCATACAATGCTCTGTCGTGTTATTCTGTCTAAAAATTAAAGTATTTAGGAAAGTTTGTTCGAAAAGGTTTTCATTGAAATAAATTACTTTTGCTGTTGTGTCGAAAAAAGTTTTGTATAATTTTTAAATGTTACTTTTTGAATGAAAAAATTATGACAAAATTTGAGGCTCCAGTAAAATGTGTTGTCCTGTAAGATGCTAAATGATTTAAAAACCTTTACCGGAGATATCCCGAAAACAAGGTTGGTACTTGGCCTGTGCCACTTGCGATAATAATTTCCAAAAGTCATTACAACTGTTTTCATGCCTCAACTTGCAGTTCAACCAGCTGTACAGAATACTTTTACGAAGGATGCCAAAGCAAATGTAGCCCGAGCCAATGCCGCCCCTGCTGCATAAACTCTATGATAAATGATCACACCTATTCTTTGCTGAAGCGTATTTGCCGCAAAATCATCAAGGACTACAACCGACAGCAGTGTCGGGAGAAATATACCTTATTCGATGGCGGCAACAGTGTAAATGTAAGGATCCATCGATCCTCATCATCTAAATGTGAGTTTTTTGTCCAGATGTGGGCGACTATTTTCAATTGTGTTTTTTTTATAAAAGTGGCAGCAGAAAGCAAGGCGAAGTTAGGAATATCCAGTTCGAGTGTTTTACCCAGCGAAAAAAGTTACAAATATAAAACTGACACCGTATTGACTATTGGGCGCTATGTGGATGGTAGGGACAGAAAGAAGCTTGGGGGCAGCTCAGCTATGGCTTTGTCACGGTCAGCATCCAAGGGTCGAGGCACGAAGGATTACGATGTCGAGACACCCAAATCAGCCAAAGAAAAAAAACAAAAGTATGACGGAGATGCCAGTGATCGTTTGGCAAAAAAAAGTGGTGGCAAGTCTTCGGCGAAGGATAAGAAAAGAAGTGAAGATGATGACGATGAAGTGGTAACAAGAAAAGGCGATAAGGTCAAGACTGGAAAAGGTAAAAAAATAAAAGACGATAAAAAAAGGCGTGGCGATTATGATGACGATGACGACGACGATGAAACGGCCACAAGAAAAGGTCAGAGCAATAAGACTGAAAAAGGTAAAAAAAAAGGACATGGTAAGAAAAGGCGTGGCGATGATGATGATGATGATGATGACGATGAAAAGGCCACAAGAAAACGTGATAGCAGTAAAACTCGCAAAGGAAAAAAATTGGGTCGTGATAAGAAAAAACGCGGCGATGATGTCGAGGATGATGACGGCGATGATAACGATGATGATGACGATAAAATAGCCACAAGAAAACCTGATAGCAGTAAAACTCGCAAAGGAAAAAAATTGGGTCGTGATAAGAAAAAACGCGGCGATGATGACGAGGATGATGACGATGATGATGACGATGATGATGACGATAAAATAGCCACAAGAAAACCTGATAGCAGTAAAACTCGCAAAGGAAAAAAATTGGGTCGTGATAAGAAAAAGCGCAGCGATGATGACGAGGATGATGATGATGACTATGAAAAAAAATCAAGAAAACGTGATAGCAGCAAGACTGGAAAAGGGAAAAAAATTGGCCATGATAAGAAAAAGCGCGGCGATGATGACGATGATGATGATGATGACTATGAAAAAAAATCAAGAAAACGTGATAGCAGCAAGACTGGAAAAGGAAAAAAAATTGGCCATGATAAGAAAAAACGTGGTGATGATGAAGATGAAGTGGACCAAAGAACAAGTGATGCTGAACTGGTGAATAAACGAGCAAAAAGAAAATCGAAGCGTAGCTCCGAGGATGATGTTGCAACTAAAAAAGGTGATAGACGGAGACTCGGGAAGGGGATAAGGGAGGAAGATGAATTTGAAAATGACAATGCAACTGACAAAGGAAAACAAGGAAGGAAACAAGGAAGTCAGATAACGGAGAAAATAAAGAGAAATAATTCGCATGGTTTTGATGCAGGGACGAAAACTAAAATGAAAGGCAAAGGAAAGGAAGCGCAATCCGATAAAACAGAAATCGATGATCTGCCTGTGGTTTCTGACTTACGGTCGAAAGTGCGAAAAGGACAAGATGTATTGCCCACCAGGAAAGAACGTAGATCGTCTATGGAGCGAGAAAGTGCCAGCAGGGGCAGTGTAACACGAGGAAGTGCTAGGAAGGACAGTGACACAAGAAGAAGAGCTAGGAGGGATAGTGGTACAAGAGTAAGAGATACGAGTGGTGGAAGGGGTAGTAAAGTATATGGTGCACCAGGAACTAAAACATATAGCGGAAGAGGTGTAAGTTCTCGAAGAGATTCGAGTTCTAAGGGTGTCTTAGATAAAAAAACGATGCTAAGGGACAAATCAATTCCAAGAATTTCTAAGCATAGCAAAGATCGATATAATGATTTGGAACGGATTGGCAAGGACTCGTTGTCAAAGCATAAATCGCCACAGCGCCCAGGATTAAAGAAGCACGTCCGTCCATTTAAGAAACGCAGTGGGCGTTTCCGCTCCAGGAGATTTATGAGACCCAGCCGCTGTGATGAGATTAAACCATGTGATATTCTACGTGCGTACATGGAAGAACGCGAGCTCTGGTAGGCACTTAACGTCAAGTATTATTAATTATGAAACATTTAATAACAAATTTGATTTCAGTGAAATGTCGAGATGTCGCCTCACACCGCGTCCTTATAGTGAAAGCTGCTTCCTCCCATGCAATTATGAACAGTCGTGTGTGTGTTAGGGTCAGGCTGCACTTTGTTTTGGAAAATTTATGTACGTCAATGTTATTTGTGTAAATTGTTTGTGTTAGAAGTAGGCTAAAATAAAATATGTATACTACAATAATATTTTATAAATGATTCGCTTCAGAAATGCGTGCAGGTGCGGTAAATTAAGTTTTTAACACGAAAACTGATGTCTCAATATAAAAATCGCAAGGAGTTTGATATATTTATATTTAAGAGGTTTCATTAAGGATCTTTGGTCAAAAAGATAATCAAATAAGGTGCTGGTTAATATTACAGTTTCCATTAAGTAGAAATATGAATGATGTCATTGCATGTGATTTAATTCACCATAAAGGAATCCTTCATATCTCAGACGCAACTCTTTTAATTAAATAGTTTAAGGTTCAGGCACGCTTAATGAAAAACATATTAAACTACATTATTATTATTATTTATCAGAATAATATAAATTATTAGACGAACTTTTTTAGCACACCAGCTGCTAAGGCCTACGGCAATCTTTTAATTTATTACTAAGTATATACGTTTATATACATATACATGATTATTAACAGGTGTTTGTGCAGGTCCTTTTTTAAACTACTTTATAGTTATCCTATAACACTACTCGACAAAAAATGGGTCATTCGCGTGCACGTAAAAAAAACCATTTTCTAGACTAACTTTGAGCCACGGGATACGAAACTGAAAATCAAAAAGTTTTTTAAGAAGCGTTTTCGAAAAATCTTCGAAAAACCAGTTTTTTCCCTGTTGTTTCAGTTATGAGTACATATCTCGTAAACGAATCATCCGACTAACACAAACTGTCCGTCGGTCAGAAGATAATACCTTAGGCTTTCCAGCGATATACAGACTGTCCTAATCAGATGAGATTTGGGGAAGTTACTGACGGTGAAAGTTGTAAAAAGTGAACTTTTCGACCAATTTAAAAAATTATAAATTTTCGAATATTTTTTTATAGATAAAATAAATGATCTCTGGTTTTAAAATCTTAGATGAAATATATATTAAGATATATTAAATATAACGCCCAACATCAATAACATTGAAAGAAAAATGACAAAGTTATGATGCACTGAGTGAAAACACCAACTTTACATTTATTACACCGTGCGAAACAATTTTTTTTTTGCCGAGACCCATCCAAATGTTGATATAGACGTGAAACTAGAGGTCATTTATAGAATCCTGGCATAGTCAGTTTTTCATTTGCTGACCCAAAAACCTTCTTAAAAGACTTTAACATTTTAAGGACATACACATTTCAAATATTTGTTTAAATATTTGCGGTTGTGCAATGATGAAGATATGGGTATCAAATGAAAGAGGAAAATTGTCTCCTTTTAACTAAGTTTTCTATTAGAAACAAGTTAGATTACATAAGTAATATTATTATAAAAGTATGTAAGAAAGATATATTTATTTATTTAAGAAATAGCCCAGGATTAATCAATAATTCATGCGGACTGACTGATAGTAATGTTTGATAAAATTAATGTACTTGTCGTATCTTTAAAACATTTTTGGAATGAAAAATTAGAGAATTTGAGTATAAGCAAAGAATATGTATAATTACTATATTACTTCAGGTTCGTTGGTATAAGTTAACCTTATTTAAAGCTCGCAAAATTGGAGCAATAACGGTATAGTTTGTTTTACAACGCGGAATGAAAAATAGATCTTGACTCCAAAGACTTCTCGTCTGGACTGCAAAGTAGGTACGATTAGTCAATAGGGTCACGAATTAAATCAAAGATAAACATAACGCAATGAAAAGATTTTCTACTGTTTAAACTTTAAAGACTGCAAATCAATGAGCATGCATTGTACACTAAAAGGGGTAGTGGGATTTAGGAAGTGTTGGGGGCGAAGACCAAGCCGAAGAACAGCCTTTTGAATGCGTTCTAGGTGTTTTATGAGGCACTCATAAAAGGGCCTCCAGATAAATGTATAATAATTGTAGTGTATACGCCGAAGTGAAACGGCGGTTGAAACTAAGCATGCCATAAGATTTAGAATTTGAAGTCTAAGTAAGCCTAAATACAAAAACTCAGTTATAGCTTTGAGACGGGTATTACAGATGCGATAACAAGTAGGAATTGGTGTACGAGCCTGATACCAACAGTAACATTTTGAAGATAAAATTCGAGAATAGCCGCGTCTGAAGCGTTCCTAATGGAAGTGTAAATCTTTAAGACATCAGCATATAGCGGAAAATTAGAATTGGAAACATCGTTAGTAAAAATAACAAAGCAAAGGCTCCCTGGGGAACACCAGAAGACGCAATAGAAGACAAGGAAGACATTATCAATCAGCCTTTCACAACCACTTTTTAGTTAGAAAATTTGCTTACTGATCTTCTTTGCTTGACTTTGACACGAAAATTGTTGTTAAGAAATTTGGGAATTGCACTACAAAACGAATCAGGTGATTTTTAGGTGAATTTAATTTGTCTTTATGGATTTATATTTAACGTCCCACTATCTGATTTCGATCAATGAATGCCAATCGTATGGGAAGGAGTAAGTGGTCACATGTTTCCATTGTTTACTCGTGCCAATAATTATAATGTAATACTGCACCTCTATGAGAAGTACTCAATCTAGTAAAAATGTCGTCTTTGGGAGTACATTTATCCTGAAATATGGATTCACTCATAGATCAAATTAAAATTATCATTCACATTCGGCTGACGCCAATTAATCAGTCGATCACTGCTAGCAACTATTGATAACCATTGATCCAATCATATAAAAGCCATATCACTGAAAAATGTCTAAATATTTTTCTTATAGTTTTTAATTACTATTTATTTACTTTATATGCATTAAGGATTAAGGATGACTTAGAATATGAATGGGAAGTATTTTGAGTCAGTGATAAAAACCTGGGCACCGTAATTACAAAGCAATGTGGCTTATTAGTCACTGGACCTGTCGCAGTAATGCCACAATACGGCCATGAATGCTTTTCGACCGTGCCCACGGTTATTTGGCTAAGGTTAATGTCTGATATGTTCTACTCTACGAGTATGTGGGCTGCAGCCTCAGGAGACAAGTCATTGGTGTCCGAACGCGATGCACATTTAACATTTGCTTGCTTTTAGCGCTGTTCGATATTAGAATTATCATTGCCAGCGTTAGTTAACGCTCCGGCTAGCAAACGGTTTGTATTGCTGGCTTAATTTGCAAAAAACGCCCAATATAGAGTAGTATAGACAGTGGTTCATTGTACAGCTAAGCAAGAGAATGAAAAACTGTCGAAGGCCTTTATGTCTACGTATGTATGTTATGTTCGTGTGTACGCATATTCAAGTTCATTAAAATTGTTTGTGAAAAATCATATTAATACGAATTCGTTTTTCGACATCAACAACAACATGACAAATATCTGCATATTAAATAAAATCTAAATTTGTTGTGCCATAGGTGGAACATTCGTTGGAAAAGCTGAAAATAACGCAAACAAAATAAAATTTTAATGTAAATCGACGACAGATGAGGCCAGCGTTTATAAGTTCCTTCTCTTACAAAAAATACTGTACATGTACTAGTTATATGTAAATAACTTGCTTCATTTTTGTGTTTTATACTCGATTTTCCACATAGAACCGCACTTTTGGAAGTTGGAATGCAATATTCTGAAGATGTTCTGTTCAGCAACGTGCATACATATAGCACATACATATGTATATTCAGACATATCGGTGTGTAAATGCCGTACACACGCAATGCTCTTGCATCATATAGATATTAATATATAAAGCATCATCTCCCAGATGACTGTAGGCTGTTTATGTTGGTGTTGGTAATTCCAAAAATAATTTGACACTGAGAGAGGCAACAGCGAATTTTGCAGTCAAAATTAAAAAAATTCTATTCAAAATCGGCCACTTTCGACGGCGCAGAGATCAGAAGAACTCGAACGGGCGTTAAGTGAACACATACGACAAGACGAACAAAATCCTTTGGATATAAAACTCAACTCTGCAACCGAAAAAATTAAATCTTTATTTTAAAAATCGCAATCATATAGCTCGAAGCAATCAATCAGTCCAATATGGTTTACGAAAGTGGATTTACGACCCGCAGGATCTATTCAAGCAGGCCAGTCGTTACGTCGTACGCCGTATCGGTAAGCGTTGTGGGAACCAACAGCCAGACAGTGCATTTATATTACACATAAGAAGAACTCGTACGCTAAGGAAAGCCCCTCCTCTAAAGCAGACAATTTTAATATTTGAGTGTAGTGTGGTTTGCGTCGTGCTGAAAAGTGTGTTATTAAATGTTTGTGCTGAAAAGAGTTTCACTTTACTTAAAAGTCGAAGCGGCATTAAGCTATCGGCCGCATTTAATGTAGATAAGACAGCAAAGTGCAGATATTTGACAACACGCCTTTCAACACAAACTATTATGAGACATACATATAAATGTAATCAAAGGTCGAAGTGCTTGCCTCCCACTTGCTGTAGTGCTCTTAGAAAATGTACAGAACGCGCTCGCACCCACGACCGTTAAGTGGAACTTTTGCGCTCATTAAAGTAAAGTAAAGTAGTCGCCCTGATAAATGCGAGCAAGTGATTCTCGTTTGTTTGAATGGAGCGAATCATCGACCAAAGGGTTGATTGTTTGGCCACAGGAGTGTCTGAAAGAAATCAAGAAATTGAAACACGTTTGAATAGATCAAAACATAAACAGCGCTAAAAACCGACCCCGCTTGAAATAGACGATTTTGGGAACTTCTATTGAAAGCTCGATACGTTTACACCTACTCCGGCAATTTATGAATATCGCATTTCTCTAACACAGCGACGTCATCACTTTTGTATGTTTTGTGTTAACAAATATTCGCACATATTTGTTTCTAGTCTTACTGTTGTTGAATATGTATGTATGTATGTATGTAGTTGCAGTAAATATTGGTTTTGATCACTGCACCTAGTACGGAGCGCGGTGCTACTATACACTAAGTTAGATTTATCGATAAGACCGATGTGTCCGTGGCTGCACCAGATGGAGATACTTTTATGAGATTTAATAGAAGTTACTGTTATTGTCGAAGAATAATTCGGTTAAAAATGTGTTGATTATTACCGCACTGCAGTGAATGTGAACATTGTAGCTTCTCGCTTGTCATTCTTCCACACCGTGAATTATTGGCTAAAAATACTCACTTGCAGTGCTAAAGTGATTCTGAAGAAGCTGCGATACTTCTGCCGTACACGTACAAGGCTTTTTATAAATATTTGCTGTAATTGATTAACCTACATCAATCAGAGACCGAATTTTGGTGCGGATTACCATGCAGCGAAATAAAGCGTGTTCAGGATAATTTTTTCTTTGGCATCAGTTAGGACTGCTCGTGCTGAATGAGTGTGTGGGCGTCGTCCGCCTATACGCGCGCACACAGCGGCAATGTGCGAGCATATCTACGACTGCTAACTAATTAAAGCAACTCGATACGGCATTCGCAAAAACAGTCTTTGAATCGTTGGTATTCTCCTCATGCATATCACATTCGTCTTGGAAACCGTCACTCCGGGTTTAAGTTGAAGCAAACACCTAATGATGTTTTGTTATTTTGAACAAGTATGCATTTAAGATTACTATATACTCGTATTTGAAACCAAATAAAGAGGTTTCAGAGTTTACAAAATGTGTAAATCCGCGTGTGTATTGTGCTTTACAATTTTAATAGTACAGTTTAATGATATATTTATTAACAAGAGATCACATAGAATTTCGAAAGAATATTATTTATATTCAAATTTCTTTTCTAGATTAAAAAAACCAAAACCATTGACTTTACAATTTTAATAGTACAGTTTAATTATATATTTATTAACAAGAAATCATACAGAATTTCGAAAGAATATTATTTATATTCAAATTTTTTTTCTAGATTAAAAAAACCAAAACCATTGACTTTACAATTTTAATAGTACAGTTTAATTATATATTTATTAACAAGAAATCATACAGAATTTCGAAAGAATATTATTTATATTCAAATTTCTTTTCTAGATTAAAAAAACCAATAACATTGTCTGTATTGTAAACGCAGAAATTCTAGGAACCAGTAGACAATGGTAAACATTTTATATTAGCACTTTCCACATAAGCTACTTTAATTTTTTGTCGCAGATCTGTTTTTATTTATACGTATACGTACATATATACCAAAGCCTTTGTCATTTCTACAAAATAAAATTCGTATGTATGTATGTATGTAAGTAACAAGAAAAACACTGTCGAACCCGTTCAAGGTTAGAATGTATTCCAATGGTCTGCTCTTTGCCCGTTTTTACCTATGGCGAGAAATTACAACTCAAGTCGATACGTACAAGTACAATTAAACAGGTTTCAATTAAACATTTACTGTTACAACAATATCGATTACCTCGATTCATATTAAACAAACTTTGCTAGTCTATTGAGAGTAACCGTTTAGGTCAACTTAGAATTGATGAATTAAATTAAAAAGAAGCGACTATCAAGAAAACATGTCTTTGCTGTTGCAATATGTCCATGTGTGAAGTCGCAGCAGCTATCTATACATATGTATTTACGTACGAATATGTAGTGTTCGCCTACCGTGAAAATCTGTGAATGCCAATATTTTTCGCAATGGGGTTGTAAACGTCTAAAAATACATCGTGACAATATTTGTTTACATAATTCATTTCAATATTTTGGTTTGTGCACGGTTCTGTGAGTCTAGTTGCTGCGGAGACGGAGGTAAAATCGCTATAAAAAACACTTTGCGAGTTGTGGTCTACATATACATACATACGAAACCGTGCCAAATCGTTTGAATTCTGTGGATGCGCAGCGCTCGCCCACTCGCACTCGTTACGAGCAGGAATTGCAGTATATGTGGACCTTTGCTAGTGTTAAAATGTTGAGTAGTTCAGATTAAGCACCACCGCCGCCGTTGTCGCCGAACGTATGTAAATGCTGGATTTTCGGTCTAGTGAAAAAGAGGAGAGAAACATTTGTGATTTTCACAATAAGCCGGTTGTAGCGTGCACAATTTTCCACTATGTACAATACATAAGCTGCGCGCGCAGATATATTTACAAACTAAAAATATCTTATGAATTCCATGAGAACTGTAAACAAACATTTCTCCCTTTTGGCAAACCAAATTAACGACCGCAATATTATGTGTAAAATCGAAAATTGTACTTTCAGTCTCGAACGGATGAATACGCATATATGCACACGAATACCGAACAGGTGTAGTGCACAGCCAATGTCGCCGTTGACAATAAATGTTAAAGGAAAAACCTAAATGTAATTTTGTAAATGATTATAAAAGAGGTTGAATGATTTAGGAGAACAGTACGAACACCTGAGCTAATGTAAAATCTCGACTTTTCAGTATATTTCTAAACTGTATAAAGCCGGAGCTAACCAGTTACGAATTTCTGTAGAGACTTGGAAAATGTTGAAAAGACAAACAACATACATACGAGTACATACATACATATGTATGTATAAATCCACACAATCATAAGCTCTTCCGTGGTTTCAGTAGTTTGTAAGAAAACAATGAAGCATAAAAATTTTAAGAAAAATCAAACAAATTCGGAAGTGATTCCTCTTATAATTATTTGTCCTGACTGCCTGACTGATTCATTATCGCCCAGCCCAAGCCGCAAAGCTACAAACATGAAATTTTAACTGTTGAACTGAACATCTTGGAAATTGAACCGCCGCTAAGACGGGATTTTTTTGAAATTCAGGGTCTAAAGGGGAACAACATTGGTTAAGGTGTTGTGTGAAGAAACGTGATTTAATGGGCCTATTGATTTCAAACTTAGTGAAAAAATTCCAAATCAAAAATATTTCGACACGTATTTTAAAAAAAATTTAACGGGGTATTAACGTTAAAATTTAACGGGGTAAACAATAGGTTAAGTTCGTATGCGGCAAGACTACGAAAAAACTTGAACCGATAGGGCTATTGACGGGGTAAACAGGTTTTTTGTTTTTTGAAAAAAATGGCGTAAACCAAGGGTTAAAAGTTTTTATGGAGACACATGATTTAATGGGTTTTTAACCTTGGTGAAAGTGCTCCAAATGTTAAATAAATCGACGCGCTTCATTTTCTCGAAAATCGAAATCTGAAGGGGTCAACGTTGGGTTAAGAGTTTGCATGGGGAAACATGCTTTAATAGGTCTATTGACTTAAAATATGGTGAAATCACTTCAATTCGACAAGTATTTTTCCATAAAAATCTGACGGGGTCAACGAAGGATTAAGATACACTTGATTTATTGGGCACATTGACTTCAAACTTGCATGTAAAGCCGATGGGCCCTGCCAGATATATAGTACATATAAAAGTTCATTTGTGTAGAAAATATGTCGACAACGAAATGAGTTGAAGCAAGTTATACACTCAGCACAAAAGCAAACCAAAGTTCAAAGCAAGATGAAAAATCATCGAAATCAATTTGCTGACAGTTGAAAATGACAGCCGCAAAGGCTTGTCAATATCAATTGAAATTATCACGGCAACTTATGAGAGTTACTTATCCTGGAAATTTTCATTCCATAGCACACAAGCTTTCCAATCTTGAAAAAGTATGTTGACTGTGTAGATGAATTATCATAAATTGAGTTAACATAGGAGAGTTATCAAAGTGTAAAGCTGAAAGAATGATTCTTGCTGTCTTTTTAGTTTCAATAGTTACAGTTTGTAAAGTAAATGTTTGCAAATTTAAAGAAGATAGAAAATTATTTTGAAAAGCTTATAATATAACAGAAATTGCAATATTTTGAAATTATTTGAAAAATATAGATTAATTGAATATTTCACTCTCATATAATATCAAAGTAATGTCCATTTGATTCGCGTATTGAAGGGCGAATTAATTTGAAAGTATCTCCTGGACGACCCAGAAAACTGTCTGACAGAGAAGAAAGAAAAATCATCCGAAAAGTTCGTGAAAACCCTCGTATCTCAATAAGGGAAATGGCTTTGGATATAAAAATAGAATGCGGAACTGATGTATCTCATGAAACTGTTCGGAACTGTACGGCGCCAAATTTTCAATGCAATCTTGGTTTTGAAAGAAGACGAATTTTTTGACAGTTTGAAGTATAGCTTCATTTCCTTTTTTGATTTTTTACACTGTTTTCGCGTATCAAATAGACATTACTATTAATCTACTTATATCGTAAAAAAATGTGAAAAAATTGCAATTTCTGTTATATTTATAAGCTTTTCAAAATAATTTTTCTACCTTTTTTAAGTTTGCAAACATTTACTTGACAAACTGTATTAGTTTCAAACCCTACGTGACGTGTTCAAGGTGATACTTTGTGTACGCGTACTGAATAGTGCGTTTACAAACAAGATGCAGGGAATTTGTTTCTGCTATATACTTATACTTAAATGTACTATAAACTTGATAAAACTGTGTTACTTAATTAACCGTAGACCTACGTTGGCGCCGTTTTCGACCAAATGTTTTTCTGGTACTTTTAATATTTTTTAAATTTGTTATTATTTTAAGCTGTTTTTTCATGACTTTCTTACCTGGACTATTATCTATCGAAATCAAACCGTTTAATATTTTATAAACTAAGTTGGCTTGCATTTTTTTAATTTCATTTTAATGTAATTTTTGTCAATCTGGGTCGTTTTCGACCCGTTACGACGCTTTGACATAGCGTTTTGTATTAGAATTTCATCGTGATTTCATAGCAAAGCAAGTAAAAGTGTAAATTATTATTTATTGTATTTCAAGTTAAAAAGTTTATTGTGATAAAATGTCAAATTGTCAATGTCAAAATAAAACAGAGCTTGTCTGCTGCGGATGCCTAAAAAATATCTGCAAAAATAAGCTCAACCGTAATGTGTGTGAAATGCCTTAAAAGTGTTTAAAAACTACAAATAAATATTTCCATTGTATTTTATTTTAAGTTTTTGAATAAACCGTACCAAAAAGTTTCTTCTTTTTTAATAAATCATTTTTGTACTAACTCCCATATATGAGGGTCGAAAACGACCCTAACGTAAGATTAGTAGTTTTTTTTAACGTAGGTCTACGGTTAAGTAAAAAAGTATTTTGAAAGCACTGCTGATTGCCAGCCATTTAATATTGTCGGATTTAAAAATGAAAGTTTCCTCACACGAATTGAGTTGTTGTTGTTAATTTTATTTCATACTGAGCAGAGTGTAAATTTCGAAAAGTCAAATTTTCGATCCCTGATACATTCGATTTTTCGATGTTACGTGCGAATATATTACTTCATATCCCGCTTTATTTATAACAAGCTTTGTAAATATCTATTTCGCTGCACGAACCTTATACATATGTACATTAACAGAGAAAAATATTACATTCTCCCCTTGTGAAGTAAATAAATAATGCCATATGATTAGTTAAAAAATTCAAACAAGCAAAGAGATTTATAAAATACGTAATACAAATGACAACGCTCCTAACAAAAACTGTGTTGTAAATTAAAAATTGCATATAACGAATACTGCATAAATTGTAAGGAGATCTATTAGATACATTACAACTCTCAGAACTATAGCCATTCACTTGCACTAGCGTAAAATCAAAGCTTTGGTGATAAATATCCTGTGATGTGATCTATTTTGCATTTATGAGTGAAAATGACCCGCTTTAATTTTCACAACAATAAGGCCAGACCGTAGCTTACACCATTTTGAAACCCACCCCTGATGTTGTAGATTAGATAATAATTTAACATTGCTTGATCCGCGAGATATGTTCGTATACAACCGCTGTACAAAAATGGTTTTTATTATCATATGGCATTTATTTAGTTCGAGGTGGGTAAGCAAACTTTTCTATGCCGCTGTAGATATGCAAAACGCTTTCTCGACCTTACTAAATCCTCACTACACTAATCCAACAATTATGCATACATATATCATTGCACTGCGTTGTGAAAAGTTATGCAAATTTTTGAAGCCCCTATGTAAAGAAACCCCACTCAGAACCACACTGCGCAATTAGGTAGTTTACTGTAGACATCC
The DNA here is from genome assembly GCA_964056695.1 of Melieria picta. Classification (NCBI taxonomy): domain Eukaryota; kingdom Metazoa; phylum Arthropoda; class Insecta; order Diptera; family Ulidiidae; genus Melieria; species Melieria picta. The sequence continues at coordinate 96,905,801 of OZ057398.1, read as the reverse complement.
ATACCTATGTATGTATGTACATAGGAACATCAGAAAATATACTGTAACATAGAGTTATTTGCCAAATATATACTAAATATAGTAAAAAGCAATAAGCTGTATTGCCGAACCAGTATTTAAGCACTCTTTGGAAGCCTAATTTCGCACACTAATAAACCGCACTACTAAACATCCTGTCCAGTTCATCACTGAGGTGTCGAATGTCGTGGGAGAAACACAGGAACGCTGTATATTTGCAAGCTTCCCGCCAAAGCCGTTTCGTTCCTTCCATTGCTGGTAAAATCCCTAATGAACTTTCGCAAGCAAATTATAGAACTTTTAACTGACGGAAATTCATTGTGTGGGCATTGCAGAACAGAGAACATAGAACACCAATTGACTGGGAGAAATGCCCTTATGTGCCACGCCCTACACTCATTGCTGATCCTGTTACTGCTTTCGGCTCACACCGACCCGACCGCGAGCAACGCAAACGCTCCATACTCGATCCGATTAATCGTGCCGCCATTAAGCCCAGCTACCGGGTGCTCAACGAGCCTATCAAGCCATACATACCGGCGCGCGATCAGAACAGGGACCGCATTTTGAGCATGGTGCGCCAGCACATCGATACCGTGGAAGCAGGCGGCAACACCGCCGCTCGAACATCGCGCGACAGCATCGACTCGGTTTTGCCCCGTCTGCACCGCGCCGCTTCCGAAAGCCTGCCGGTTCGACGTGAAACCTATCGCAACGAGCGTTCGGGTGCCTGGGTAACAAAATACACCTATTGAGGCAGGAAGGCGTGAACGGATTCCCGGGCGTTGGGAAGAGTGGCAATGACTCACGAAAACCGCCGAAACATACAAGAGTACACAGCGCTATGTGTACATAATGATTATACAATAAAAATTAACCACGCAACGTTAACCCGATAGCCAGATGAACAAATATGTAGATATGTAGATTTACTTAGTTATACAGCACTTTGTACATGTTTTTTGTATAATACCATACGGGCATGCTGTTCTGAGTATGAAGCCACGAAGTGCAGTTGGATTGGCGGTATAGAGACCAAAAACCTATTGAGGCTTTCGTGTTTTGTACAACCCGTCCACAGAAACTAGTGATTCATTTTGGATCAGCATGCCCGTGCTCATGCTTTGTTCGATTAAGCCACATCAAAACGCGTCTGCATACCCAGGTCTGGTATTTATAACACTGCATCTTGAACAGTCGCCAATGATTTCAATTTGAACACAGTGTGCACACAACTTGTTTACAAAATGTTTTGCTTTACACATATATATCTCACCACACGAAGATGATACGAATTCAAACATGTTTCAATTTCCTGCAATAAAATAGTCAAGTTTCAGCAAAAAACAGCAAGTCGACTTTTGTATATACTGCTCCGCATTAATCGTTGCGTATTGATTATCGAATTCTGTAATTCGTACCGACCAGTTACATATATATGTATTTGTAGTCATTTCTACTCAGTAAATTAGGGCAGCTTTGTTGGAGAAGATTTTATTTAATAACACTCTGCCAACAATTTCGTAGACACCACGTCTGGATCTGTGCACCGAGAGGCCTGGGAATCATCGTAGTCGCGGCTCCAGTGATTACTCTTACTCCTTTAAGTCGAATGTAGAAAAGAGCGCCTACGACTCGAACAATCCTTATGCCAGGCCCGACCGCTCCACTTACTCGTCCACCGTCGAGTCGTCGTCTCGCAGTGGCCCCGGTGGCTCCTACAATTATAGCACGGAGAGAACTAGCACTGCGGGTGCCGGACCAGGTGGCTATAGCTATTCCTCCACCACATCTGGCAATCTGCCTGGAGGCACCAAATACCGCCACTTCTCGTACCGTGTTTGAATCGCTTTACATACTCGAGCAATTCGCTGCACTTTGTATTAAGCCAGTGCCAACAGCAGCCACTGTAGTGCCTCACTAAAATTATATACATTCAAATACATATACGTATATATGTTCAAATTTACGATCATATTTAACAAACAAAGCACGAGCGTGGCGCTAGTAATGCTCACTAGTCGACAACATGTGCAGCTACAATTATACATACATATATATTTCACAATTCGTCTTTAATTAATACGAAATTATCTTACGAAAACACTAACAAATTTTCAATAAAACTGTTAAGAAAAAACCAAAATAGAATACAATAACATAGATAACAAACCATATTTGTGATACGATATTGTAACCTCAAACGAAAGGAATAAAGCTTTTTCTGTATTAACCCAAATATAGTATTTTCTATTCAACAAGGAAAGCTGTAAGCTTTTTTGGTTATGCGATATTCATAAGTTGTTGTTTTTGGTGTTTGTTGTTTTATTTTTCTTCTAGAGGGTGTTCTGTAATAAAAATGTTCCCGATTGTAACTTCCAGCGGCAGGAAATGTGAAAGTTTTTACTACTACACGTTTTCCCGCTAAAAGGAACCTGAGTACAAAATCTCTGAATATTTAAAAACCATCTGCTATGAAGAGTGAATCAGCAATAAAAAAATACATATATTCTAGATATATAATCTGGGTGTTCGGGTATTTTCGATCAATTTCCAAAAGCAAAATACATGCATTTCCGAGTTACTACAAATATAAAAAATACTACGGCCAACCCTATTAAACCGATGAAATTAATACAGATGTTTAGGAGCTTCCAATTAGAGGTATCGTTTTGAATTTTGCGCCGGGTTTTAACTGCCAACAAACAGCTGTCCCTGCGATGAGACGTGACAAGTGAGAACTTGGAGGTTTGCAACTATGGATCGGCATACTCACAAAATTTAAACCTTAATTGGACTCCTAGATCGTGCGATTCAATGCCACTTCACTTTTTTCAAATACGGCCGCTATATGCAAAAAACGTAATGAAATTTATCATCAACAGATTGATTTCTAAGAAGAACCGAGGTGGAAATTTGGGAGATATTGTGTTCCATTCCTAGACTCAGGACTTGTACTTTGCCATTATATTAATATTTACTTTATTTATGGTACTTCAGTTACATGACTAAGTTCTCTCTTTCTCTCGACATTTGCCATTTTGCACCTCGTTATGTGTTTACTGCTTCCTGAAGCTGTATCATTATTCAAAATATTATACATACATACATATCGAATTGAGTATCAAAACGAAATGTACGACCAATTTTACTGCACTCCATTCCATGGTTCCAAGCTTACGCACTGTACTGAAATAATCGGGATGTTAATGCAACAGACAATGGCGTCTAACCGACTTTTAGCTAAATTTTAAAAATCGAGAACCGCAAATTTTTTTAAAAATAATTATATGTTTAAATTATTTATAATTTATATTAATAATTATGTATTAATGAGCTTTCTGTTACTAGATAAAAAAAGGGGAAGAGTGCCTCAGGGCACTGTCAAGTAGCGAAATATATTGTAATACTTTACCTTTTGAATAAAACATATTTCAAGACAAATTCGCGTGACCGAAGTATCCAGACTCTTTATAATCTTCCGGAAAACGATTTCAATTTAGTACTAAGTGCCCTGAGGCACTAATACACCGTGCGACAAAAATAAAAAAATTTTCACACCGGAAAAAATCCATATGGGCGTGAAACTAGAGACCAAACATAGTAATACTGCGTACTCAGTTTTTTATTTCTACATCCTTTGTCCTTTGTCGCTTCATTGATTTTGTATATTTTTATTATCTAAAATACTGATACTAAAATAAATTAGAATTTTTGTACTTCATCAGAATTGCAGCTTCCGCCTTTTTTTAATAACTTTCGAATTAATAAAGTTAGAGTAATGAAATTTTGACACGTGATCAAGGAGATTTTGGGTTTGAACATACTTACTTTTCACGAAAATTCGATCTAAATTTTCAAGGATATAAAGGATTAAAATTTTCAAAGGACCTTTTTCATATCCTTTTTTTACAAATAGGTAAAAAATTAATTTTATTTAAATTCTTGAGCTTTTTCTCTTTAATTTGATATACATATCGCCATATTCTAACGAGGTTAAGTATTTTTATCCCCTTCAAAATTTTGAAGTCCTTTTAAAAGGACAAAGGCTGTAGAAATGAAAAACTGAGTACGCAGTATTACTATATTTGGTCTCTAGTTTCACGCACATATGGATTTTTCCCGGTGTGAAAAATGCGGTCGCACGGTGTTACTATTACCACTACTATAAACCAGCGGTTCTCAAAGTTTTTCGCTACCATTCATGTGCAGTGTAGATAAAGCTCGTTCCTCCGAACTAAACACACTAAACTAAACTGACCAAAATGCAACAGATTGTAGAGTAATAAACAGAAGCAAAAACGCCATTCACTATACTTAAAATATTGAAAAAATTTGCGAAAATTTCGATTTTCAATAAACTTAAGCGAATGTTCCACCCTTGGAGGCCTCGTGTACCACTTGTGGGGCGCGTAAACGATAGATTCGTTACTAATTTTGTTTAAATACAACAATTTATTTTGTCGAACATCGCAAAGTTACTCGACAGTCATGACAGGATTGTAATTTCGACGAAACGAAATTGCAATCGCAGTTTATCGTGTAGGCTTCGTGCGTATTAATGCAGCAATGGCGCGGAAAGGAGACCAACATTCTGTAATTGTCAGCTGTTAGAAGTCGTTTTCAAAAAAAGGGCATTTTAATGTATATTCTCAATCGAATCGAACCTGGATCCCATATTCTTTTCTTGAGGCCACAAGTACAAGTAAACTGGACGCGCTGTCAGATGTATGCCACAGGCATCAGCGTTTCGCAAATCTGCACATTTTCGAGCGAGGGTTCTGGACAATACTTCCTCCACCTTTTAACATGACTATATCACTATGTTTCTATGACGCTTCGATGTTTTTCAGTGATTACGTGGCGGGCTCGATTTTCGTTCAGAACAAACAACGGACATTACAAATTATTTTAAATTCTGTCAGATTACAATTTCATCAACAGATCTTGCACCAATAACAGGAACCAAAACAAAAAGTAATTTTTTTTTCAAAAATGTAAAAAAAAATAATTTAGTTATGGATAAAATATAAAAGCCATAACCTATAACATAATTTTAGTTATTGGCGGAAGAAGAAAACATTACCAGTACGGTCCCTGGAACTATTGTTTTTTACTGAAGGCAAGAATTATTGAATTGTAAATTTGAAAAAATATCTGTTTTTGGCCATCCTATGTACACGTAGATCTAAATGTCGTTTATAATAGAACAAATTTCATTTTTTATATACGTTTGTATTTTTTCAGTATCCAACAGTTCAAAGAGTTTCACGTGTAAGTATATATGTATAGTAAATGATCTTTCCGCGAGTGCTCATAAACGCCGCTTTCCATACTTTTTCGGGTTCTTCCGGCAAAGCGTTCGTGCAATTTCATTTTTGCTTATTGCCTTGAATTTGCCTATGCATTTTTCATATCTCAACTATCTAGTAATTAGAATTCTCTCATCTCAAACCTGAATATTGCAGCAGCTTACTGTTTGTGGTAATTCTACAAAGTTTTAGCAGTTAGGTTCTACTTAAGGCAGTTAAATTTAAGGGGGTATTGTAGTCTAGAGGCTCGATTTTGAGGTGATTCACGGGCGTAATAAAAAAAACAGTACTATCCATTTTTTAATCAGTTTTTTATTTATACTTGAAAAGTATAAAAATGTAAAATAGTTGAAAAAAATGAAAAATTTAAGTCGTTAGAGGCTGGCAAAGTGGGGACTAAAGAAAATGGTGTATCCTGGTTGACGTGATTCAAATCCTCCTGGTGATTTGAAACATAAAAATAAGGTTAATTCCTATTAAAGAAGTCATTTTTGGCCTCCTTTTTTCAACTTTGGTAATTTTTTAAAAATAGTAAAAAAAAAAAATTACAAAAACCCTTACGTCGAGCCAATTTTGATAGTATTAAGAAAGTCTGTTACAAATTTCAAGCAAATCGGTACATTAGAACTTAGATAAGAGATATCATGTCAACCGTATCGAAAATAGTAGTTTCGAGAAAAAGTCTTTAAAAGTTTAAGTTTAGTCTCAGTTCGGGCAGTCTGAGTGGTGCGTCATAAAACTAACTATAACCTGGAAAATAATTCAAATTCCGTAAATCCTCTTAGAGGATTATTCTCAAAGGTTTAAACTCAGAAAATATTAAATAAAAAAATCGAATTTTTCGAATTTCTAGACTAGAATACCCCCTTAAGTATTCAAACAACCACGGGGCAGTGTTGCCAGATCAGGAGATTTCCTCCTAGATTTAGGAGATTCTTGGCGTGTCAGGAGAATTCATAGGAGGTAGAATTGTTTAGAAGAAAGTTTAGGAGTTTTTGATGGTGATGTATTTGACATCATAAGTGGCACTGAAGCCTTGAATATTGAAAGCGAAAATGCCTAATTTTATTTAATTAAATTGTATGCTTCAAAGTAGTGTCCGACCGAATATTCGGTTTCGGTTTCGGCCCAAATAAGTGGTTTCGGTTTCGGTTTCAGTTTCGGCCAAAAAATGGCCGAATAGCCGAAACCGAAACTTTCTAGTATATTTTTTACATTTTATTGTGTATCAGATATATAGTGAAAGGAGAAGTAATTTAGATGCCAGCAATGTAAATAAACTTCTTTTGTTAGCATATAATATTAAATTATTTAATTTTGAATATTAGCGAGTAAGGTACGAAAGGGTGATTTTTTATGTTTACGCTTTTAAAAAATGAATAAATGGTTTTTATTAATATGTATTTATTTATTTATGCTATGTTTGTGTGTTTGTTCTTTATTTACTTAATGTAAAATTCGTTTGTTGAAAAAAAAATGCTTGATATGGTGATTTTTATTTTAACTAGAAAGTTTCGGTTTCGGTTTCGGCCGAATATTAAAAAAAAACCGAATATTCGGTTTCGGTTTCGGTTTCGGCCCAAAAAATTGGTTTCGGTCGGACACTACTTCAAAGTGTATAATTTATGCAATGAATGAAGGAAGTTTACAAAAGCGAATTCATGTCGATCTCACTTTCTATATTTTTTGTTTGCATTATGTTGTTGTTAAGCTGAAGCTGAATGAATAAAAAAGCTGCAATAAAAAAAACTTAACATATTTTTACTTTTTATGAGAATTTTAATTCCTTAGATTTTAACGACAAAAATTATTTTAAAAAATGTAGGGGTTTTTTTAATTTTTGGGAGGAAATTTCAGTTTTTTTTTAAGATTTAGGAGAAAGTAATTTCAGGTATCTGGCAAATCTGCCTCGGGGGCATAACTATTCGATCTGCGGCGATACAACTGTTGTTGTTCAGATGCAGATTCTTAAAAAGGGTTTGATAACATAATTTAATTTATAATTTAATAATCATAAATATTCAATATATTGTAACAATCTAGTTAATCAATATATCAATATCATATATAATCAATCATCAATATATAATACGATCTCTATTGGTGATGTATACGCTTAGAGCTATAAAAATAAAATATTTAATACTTAATATGTGATGTTCTCAAGGATAAAAATGCGTTTTGATTTTACATAGACTAAAACTGAACACGAATTGAATTTTTCAATATGCCACCCTGAAGGTCCCCACGCGGCTATTGCTGATTCAGTACGACTATCCAAATATTGATAAGTGTCGTCCTAAAGATAGACATTATTTTGGGTTATTTCAATTCTTTTAAAATTTGACCCAGGGCTTAAACGGATTTCAATCGAATCGAAAAATGTGGAGTTACAACAGCGAAAAAGCGCTAGTCTAAAGAAAGCTTCAGAGAATCAGAAACCAATATGAGAAATATTCGTAAGCTTAGAGCAAAACAGGACCATGAAAAAAATAAAAGACATGTATCTAAAAAAATAACGATAAATAAAGTAATTAATAACAGCAATGATTAATTTTGAAAAAATTAAACTTCCGAATATGAAACTTAAAAAAAAATTACCGTTAGGTAAAATCACCGACATAAGCGAATGTGTAAATAAGTGCAGTAATTTAATTAGTTTAATTTTAAGCCCTAGATTACGAACCTTATGTTATTATGTCTAATTCACAGTTTAACTTCGAATATTAAGTATTGTAAAAAACAATAAAAGAATATATTCCTTTTGACAAAGGTTCGTAAGTAGGGATTAAGCTGATTGTGAAATAAAAACGATATATTTGAGATGCTGCCTTTTTAATAGAAACTCACTAATAAACAGCTTTTAGTATTATTGACAACTGACTTAAGTTTTGATGCTATGGCGATTCAAAGCGTTGCTTATTTTCATGCGCTAGGTGTACTCAAGGACTTCTTTCAAATGCTTTCGCTTTCGCAATTTATACGAAACATTCGAAGAACTCTGACAATTTATCTCTACATATCAATGCCTGCATCCACCTAGGTGTATAAATCGAGTTATCCAATCTACTCGTCTTATTCGCTTCCAAGGCGAGTTTTCTCTGGAACGCGTATTGTTTCATCGCCTGTTCGAGTGGTAACTTCCCCAACTCGGATTGTGACCCGTGTTGTGCGGTCACCATCGCCAGTGCGTGTCGTTCGCACAACAACCCGGGTGATCTCCTCTCCAGAGCGCACTACCACCTACTCCTATAGCACACCGAGCTACTACAGTTCGTCCTACTTGCCGTCGAGCTATTACAGCTCGTCCTACTTGCCGTCGAGCTATTACAGCTCGTCCTACTTGCCGTCGAGCTATTACAGCTCGTCCTACTTGCCGTCGAGCTATTACAGCTCCTACACACCGTCCAGCTATTTGTACACCACTCCATCCTACTACTACTCTCCAATCTCACGTGCATATGCTCGATCCTTGAGCCCAATCAGGAGCATCACACCGTCTTCGTACTACTCACCGTCTTACCTGAAGAGAATCCCGCCAGGATACGGTGCACGTGCCCTAACTAATTACCTCAGCACCGAACCGTTTACCGTAAGTGTTCAATGTACTTTGATTTTAATTAACCATCTTCTTGTGTATATATGTTGAAACCAATATGTATGTCCACATATGGATGTGTGACATAAGTACAGACGCAATTTACATGTGTTAATACACTTTCCCCATACATATGTATAGTATATATATGTATGTATGTGCAACGTATGTGCAGATGTTGAAAATTAAGGCCGCGTAGGTGGCATACATTTCCGTGTATGTAGCGGACTATACCTTTATTAAGTTGCGTAGTGCTTCGGTTACAATATAAAAAAATGCCGTTTTCTATGATAAACAGACCTTCCGAGAGGAAACAAACCGGATTCGCCATAGAGCACAGTCCCTCATCCGTGATATACATACACCTGTCTTACGCCGTGCTCGAAGCTGTACACCATTCCCTGTAACCGGGTATGTGAGATCTTGGGCATAGTGTGCTCTACGTGGACTAGCACACACACATATTGATGCATATAAAATGTAACTTTTTTCCAGGTATACATACGAGCCAGCTTCGCAATTGGCATTTGACGCTTATGTGGAGAGAATAACGAATCCCATGCGCCATGTCGCTAAGGAAGTGCACAATATTTCGCATTATCCGGAGCCAGCTCGTAACTACATGGGTGAGTAAGGGAATGCATTTTGTGATCCCAAAGAATAGACAAATGCATTGAAATAATGATATTTAATGAAATGTGCTCTGATTATGAATCGGCGAAATTTGTACAAAAACACTTTGAATGTACATATATGAACATTAAGGTAAAAGTCATCTTGCATCTGTAAGGATATGCGGCGATAAGGGATATAATATTAGGAATCCAGTATATGATTTGGATAGAGTTCGCACAGATATAAACCTTTTGTCCTGGTATTTAAAACACCCGCAAGGAAAGTCTGCGAAAAAAATTGAGGAGGAGAGCTCTCCCATCAATGAAAGTAAGTCACACAGATTCTAAGCAAAACAATGCAAACATTTCTAACATTTGTAAATAATTTCATATCCAATACTAAAATGCGCACATGCTTCTGCAGTTCAAATTTTGCCACGTTTTAACAAAACGCCCATCCAACTATGCTGTAGTGTTACCTCATGTAGTGCTAATTGTCTCTTATTCGGCTTCCACCTTTTAAGTTCTTAGTGAGAGTTATTAGCTCTGCTTACATAGAGAAAATGCCTCAAGGTCACGCCGTAAGTCTCCTAGCTTAGTATTTCTGGGATTTAACCCCCATCGGTTATACTTACAAATCGGAAATACTTACAAATTGGTTCTTGGTGTATGTGAGTGCATACAAATTCATCTTGAAGTATTTGTATGCTTTACAACATATACAATCAGATATTTTAATATTTTGATTAACATTTCTCTCAGTTTTCATCTTTCTGTTGAACAAAAAAGTTGAATAGTTCATAAGAAAATGGTTTTTATTAAAATTGAAATAGTACATGCAGAAAGCAAATAGTTTTTTCTTATTCGTGAGCACATTTGGAACAAATGTCGAAACGATGTTCTGCACAAACAAAATTCTTACACTCTTTAAATGCCGCGGCATAATAAGGCTGCACCCGAACACTTGTAGCACTACTTGGCTTACTGCTGTGCTTCTCAGTGAAGTTTGTGAGTACAGCATTTTCCAGTGCTTCCAAAAGAATTCCACCATTCCAATTTGATGTAAATACGTTTATGACTGAAGACAAACAAAATGCTGCTCATTGCAAAAATCGAAATCAGTTAACTCTAACCGATTGAACTCTGCTATATGATTGTATGCGGCCGCATACATAAGGAACCTATTCGTAAGTTTCCACTTAGGGCGAAAATCAATCAGTGTTGCCAAATATTCGTCCCGCTAAAGCTTTGCTAAATACTTTAATTTAGAAAGGAAATTGAAAAATTTATGCACGCGCAAACAGGGCACCGATGAGGGTTAATGTGAACAGTTATAATTTTTTCTTTGAATTACGACTTTCAAAATTATTTGAATTTGTACATAAATTTTAAAAACGTATGTACTTATTGAATTGAGAACTAAAATTAAAAAAATCTAACGAAAGAAGGGCTTTTCTTTGTTTTTGTGTACTTTCTCAATTGTTGGCATTTATTCCTTTTTGACTGAATTAAACTTCATCGGACTTAAATTCCGTACTTGAATTTGGGCTTGTTCACTAATTTTTCTTTTTGACAATAAGTTTGAATTTCGACTTTTTACTATGCGCAGTGAATTATGATGTACATTTAAGTATAAATGACAAAATCCTTGCAGTATTCTGTTTCTCACAAAAGCAAAATTCTGATTTCGAAATTCCAAATTCACATATTTCTTCGCCCCTTTACAGAAATAGCATTGGCCTGGCATTAATACTGCCATATGGTATGTTTGGTATTGCAGGTATTGTTACAAAATGTATGGTATAGGTAACGGAATGGAAATGGATAGCCGACCGTCGTGGCTCAGTATCGAGTGTCGTAGGTCATATAAGGGGCAGTAAAAAAAAATCCATTATTTTTGCTTGAAATTGAGGGCATTATTAAGCATAGTTAGAACGATCCGATTTAAGACAAGGATGCACCGTCTTGTTTGATAACTAGTTGCTATTTTGAAGGTAATCCAATTATGCCTCTCTTATAGAAACCCTCGTTTCTATTGGCAAAAGACTGAGACAGTCGATTTTCATCAGCAAAATCATTCGGCACAGACGAAAGCAGATGGTAATCACTTGGTGTCAAGTCCGCACTGCAAGGTGGATGTATAAGAAGCTCCCATCCCAGCTCCCGGATCTTCATTATCGACAGCTGTAGCCTGGCGTTGTCCAGATGGAATACAATTTCTCTCCTAATGTCCAAAGCTAGCCACTTCTAGGCGATTACTTCTCTCAGACGGTCCGAACGACAGTCCACAGCAAAACCTTCCTGACCGTCCGCCAATCTTCTTATCATTCTAACGCCATCCAAGCGAAATCCGATCGTTTTTTTACAACGTGCAATACAGATTACTAAAATCATCTTTCGAAAGACAATCGATTTCTTTTAACTACACCTTATACTTCAGACGGTTATTGCCTTTGAGTGGATAGTGGCAGATACGCAGCTGCATCATTTGTTACTAACCATTCACAATCATCGCAAGAACTTAACGAAAAGTAGTTTTGTTAATTATACTAACGATTTTGTGTTTTTATGATTGATTGATTCTTTGCAGTTGAAGCTGTTGAAGTTGAGGCCTAAATGATTTGTGCCTGCTTTTGATATGGATTTATAACTTGTATCTTATATGTAATCAAAAGACTTTTTCAGTTTCGGCACGAAGCCTATTTAAAGAAATTAAGCTCCAATAGAATAAAACCAAACGAACTTTTTCGGCGTATACAGTTTCACTTAAGCACTCGCATACACACCCACACACCCACACACTTACACCCACTTTCTACACACAAACATACCTACACATTCATACATACATATGTACGCAATTTATACAATGTTGCGGATATGAGCAAATTAGAACTTGCGACTAAAAAATCGTCTGCCGCTTGTTTAAAACGACGGCTACTGCCATGGGCCAAAATACGAATTGAAACGAAATTGAATTTGAATATTCAGTCCTTACTAACAGCTCGCAGCTGTCCCCCCATTGCATACTTGCAGACATGGAACCAAATAATTTTCTTACGATAAGCTGCAATAGAGATTTAATGGCATTAAACGAAGTAAATTTAACTAAACGCAATCGAGCAATTAGTCCCATGTCTACACGGGGGCAAGAAAGGGGACAATTGCATACGTTCGAGTACATCGTGCGATTTCTGACATTTTAATATTTGCCTAGTTGTAAGAGAAATTTCAAATGTGTCACACAACCAGTGCCGATATATTTTGACTATTTGTATGTTAAACAAATCACAAATTTTTATTTCGATGTACATGTACAACAGATTGCTTGTCGTTTTTAATTCCTAATTGAATGTACGAAGGTGTGTTATTACGCAATAATATGTAATTAGAATTTTAAAACAGAAGAACCAAAATAAAAATGTGTTTTTTTCATCTACGAGGTGGTAGACTGGTGCGAGTAGTCACTGCGATATTTTAGATGAGCAAACATTGAGTTTCCTCATTTATCATCATATCAATCAATCGATGAGTGTCACCGCAGCATCTGCAAGCTATTTCTGAATGGCCTTGACCCATTTTAGACTCGAACTATTCAATGCCATAAATACAAAAGTATGCTTGTGTTTCGGACTAACTGCGGAATGAAAAGTCTTTTTCGACGCGGTGAGCCAAAGACGACGAGTTTGCAATAACAAATTAGGGGTTTAGGGGTGCTATTGTTATTTCACCTCAACACAGCTGAGTTGTGTCAGAGACCAAATTCATTAGTTATCTCAGCGACAAACCAACGTCAGGCATTCAACCAGCAAGGACTATTGAGCCAACTGCTTTTAGTTCGGTTTGCCGATTATTGCTTTTAGCCAGAGAATCAACAAACAAAACAAAACAAATATACTACAAAAGCTCCGTTCGGATCAGAAATTCGTCATTTCGTGCACTTCTTCACTGCAACTTTCGTGCTTACTCTCATCTTACTGGAAAGCAAAGATAAACAAATAGCATTGGAGGACAAAGAATCGTTGGGTGGAGTAAAGAGGTTCTGCTCTTAAAAACATGATTTTGGCAAATACTGGTACACCAACAGGGACTGGGATTCTGGTGGATACTAAGAGAGTGCTCTTATGCACAGTTATGAATAAAGTTTAGCCGCGATCGCAAAAAAAAATTAATCACATTAAAAAAATAATAATCACTGACAGTTCTAACTTTGACATTATTTTTGTCAGCCAAGTCTTGATTTAGATTTGAAATTATATTGACTAGGACAGGTTAGAATGCTTTCCTTTATTTTACCCTTCGCCATTGCGCATAGCGCAAAATATAATAATAATTCGGTTTACGGTCTAAGTTAATTTCAAAAGAGTCATCTCTCACTTAGACCCATGACATCTAGTACTAAAACCATGATAGCACAAAAAACCAATGTCTGTCACCGGTTTTTTCAAATTTTATTTGAATGCAACTGGATTTTTGTACTACAACTATAGTAAAACCACGAACATGAATAGGATTTTTCAGTTTACTACAAAGGGATTCAACAGAACATACTTCAAAGCTTAATGCTTTTTGCAGAAAACCCACAGTGAACCAGCTCACTTTGACATTCGCACTGAAATGAGGAAAAAACAAACAAAACACAAATATATCAGATTTTCTTAATTTCGATTTCACATTTGTCAAAATGTACTACGTAATGCAAAAGCCATATGTCTGTCAGTATCCTAGATCGTTCATTTTTTCAGTACTTAGAGCTTTGATTGTAGTACTCTCCGTAGCACAAAAATGCTATGTCTGTCTGGGGTATAAAGCGAATTAAAAGCGCAATGATCGCAAATTCATATTGTGTTGTGCATATCATACTTAAAATTTATTACAACCGTTTATTTCTTAACAAGGAGATTAGGTGTTATCTGACAGATGCAGAGTTCAAAATGATCATGTGTGAGAAACCATCGCATTTTCGTCCAAGCTTTTTAAAGCGTGATATTTTTTTATGAAGAATTAATCATCTGCAAAATTTTTATACGGCATTTACTCACTGTACAAGTTTGAGGTTATGTAACTCGTTTAAGTTTAAAATTCGAATAACCCAATAAGCATCAAAATCACGAACAGCATCCCTTCATCCACTCCTTATGCTAGTTTTCGATCGTAATCATGAAGTGCACTTTATAAATGAATTAATCGTTTTAGTTTATACAAAAGTATTATAGTGTTCGGCATGAAGCACGATTTCGGACCTCTCCCAGGCAATAATCAACTCTACACTACATTATTTCCGAGCTGTCTTGATTTAAATTCTAAATGTGCACTCATACATACATATATCCCTCATTCACAGTACACATCATTTCCATGTTTGAAAACTCTTGCTATTTCGAGTGTGATACAAAAACGACATTGCTTTAAAACATCAAAAGCTAAGTATGAATTATTAACCGAAGCCCGACAGTTTTCCGTTTGTGTTGCACTCTATACGAAAGCATACTCGCTAAGACGACCTCTCTACCATTTTGTCATCCTCTGATTTGCACCGTTATTGCTTATGTAATTGCAAATATAAAATCATCTAATTAAACCGTGTTCGCTCACAAGCTGCCAATTCTCATGAGGCCGAATCAGAAAATTGTAAGTACGATTAAATACTAAGTTCAGATGTATGTTAATACAACAGACATGCTATACATAACAATTATATACAAAATATACCCTAAGTTTAATATAGTCGTTTCATTTTTGAGACGAAATGCAAGAAACGAAATTCGAGAGAAAGAAAAGATAAAAGTGAAAGCAAAACAATAATTTGCAGAGCATTTAATAAACACTGAGGAAGGTATAAGAAGAATAACTCGACTTGGTAATTTTAATTGTAGAAAGAGCCATTTTGGTTTTTATCTAAAAAAAATTTTTTAGCACTTTAGTACGTAAAACGAGACTATGTATTACAAATACATATTTGAAAACCAGAAAGTGTTGGTAAACTTTATGTGGGTGAGGAATGCGACTTATAACTAAATAGTGTCTTAAGTCGACTTGAGCGGTAATTTCCCCTCAGATTTGTTTTCAACTTTTTTAATTGTTTTCAATAAATAGTTAGAGCGGAGGTAATTGTAAAATACATATTGTATACAGAGTGTCTGTACCTCAATTATAGTTGAAGACAACAGCCAAAGATTGAAATACTAACACACCATTGCAGTGTGGCGGCCAAATTTAAGCGAAGTATGTGTTTCACAAATCTGGCAACAAGTGTTCAGCCGTAGACGGGACTCACCGATGATATAACGATATATAAGTAATTTCAATTATACCGAGTTGAACATATAAGGTTGTTATTGCTCTAACTTCATATTTTTCCAAAATATAACGATTGAGTTTTCAATTAAATCGGTGTGCCTTTTGTGATGGCATATACATATATATACTTTCTCAGTAGGAAAATGTTTGAGTACTTAAAAATTAATATCGCAAGAGCTGTGTTTAAATTTATAGTAAGGGTTTACTTTTTTATTAACCTGCATTCCTCTTTCATTAAACAATTAAATTTTTCAAAAAACTGGTCACATTTAAAATCAGTAAAGTTGTGAAATTTTTATTTTAATCCAAACTACAAACTCTGAGATTAGTTACGAAGCACAATATCTGTCAAATGTTCATCTCGGTTCTTCTTACAAATGGTAGTCTTTTGTTGAAGTTTTTTATCCTCTTTTTGCAAAGCAATGCTCTAGCAGTGACGTAGCCTTTGTCTTAAACGTAGCCCAAAGCCCCCAAAAAAATGCCGAATTGCAATGTAAATCGTACGGTCTTGGCGGCCAATTGATCGACAAATCCATTTCGTGAATCAAGAAATTCTAAAGTTTATGAAGTTGTTTTTACTATTACATAAAAGATGTTTGGGGCGTTTCAAAGTGTTTACAGTAAGTGATTTGACGTAGTGTGTATGTTTTTGGGATTTCATAAGTTCCTTTTATAATTGCTTATTGGGATACAGCTTTTTATGGAAATGTGTTTTTTAGTGGCCGACTTGGATCCTAATCGTCCATCGCGAAAATTTTCTGAGCCAATGTCACTGGATGATCCCATTGGCGATGAAACCAAAGAAAAGCAGCGCTTGCGCCAAGAGCGCCTCATGACTGTGAATGAGGAGGCATTGGATGAAATTGAGTTGGAGAAGAAGAAGGCCCAACGTTTGGATGAAGCGAAACGCAGAGAGGGCAAGTACGTATCTGTGCCCAATTAAATGCAATGCGATTTTGAAGTAAGATGAGTAACGATTTTTGTACACTCGTATGACGAAATAGGGCTTTGGAACAAGAACTAAAACGCAAGACTGAGGAAGCTGCTGAAAAGAAACGCATCGAGGATGAGCGCAAAGCAGAAGAAGAGGAAAACTCCAGAAAAGCTAAACAGGAGGCACGTCTTGCGGAGGAGGCGCGTCTTGCCATGGAAAATCGCAGGGCCGAGGAGGCCCGTGCGGCTGAAGAAGCACGTCAAGCTGAGGAGGCTCGTTTGGCTGAGGAAGCACTGAAAGCTGAAGAAGCACGTCAAGCTGAAGAAGCTCGCTTAGCTGAAGAAGCTCGTTTAGCAGAAGAAGCCGCACGAAAAGCAGAAGAAGCTCGAATTGAGGAAGAGCAGCGTATGCGAGAAGAGGAATTACAGCGATTGGCGGAAATTGAAAAGCAAGCAGAAGAAGAACATGAAGCCGAGCTGGCTCGTCAAGCTGCCGAATTGGCTGAAATGGCGCGTCAAGAAGCTGAAATCGCTGCCCAAGAATTACAGGCGATGCAGCAAGCTGACTTGGCAGCAAATGCCGAACCAGTTGTTGATGAACCGGGCACACCCTTGGATGAGATAAAGCAGGAACCATCTATATATCTCAGCACCAGTGTAGATGAAGTAAAGTCAGAAAACGAAGATACCACTGCCAGTGAATCCGAAGATGAATAAAAATCTTACAAAAACTAATAAGAATATCGAATTATACAATGTATGTATAAAACACGTACCCTAAACAAGTACGATTATATATCGACACAACGACCCAAAGAACTCAATCACACGAGATTGTTTTCAATGCAATTATATATTTTGCTGAATCTATTATTTAAACAAGCATATTATAAATCTTAAATTTTGTACAAAAATGTGCAAAATCTTACATAAGAATCATTGATTTCCTACCGCTTTTATTCGAAATCTACCTATACATATTATAAAGTTAATACAATATAATTGTAAAGACATTTAATACAAAGTCATGTGCACTCATGGACGAAATAATAGGTGTGAGCACTGCTATGACAATATTCGAACAGTTCAGTCTGCATTTTATAGTTAAAAATATGTAGCTCTACATATAATTGCGACAGCACCCATTTTTAGAAAGTTCCTATTAAATAAATTTAAATTGACTAGCAAATCTTTCTACAGCAAAAGAAATCATCGTGATTCTGAATGCAAATAATTGGAGCTAATTTGAGGAAATTGATTTGCAGAATTCCTTTGCCGGGCTTATTTCGGAAACACAGCCATCGGTTGATCTTCCGCTTCACTGTTTAGCTTAGAACGTTATTAGGGCTTTTGTTAAGAATTTTTAATTTTTTCGTTGGCGTCCTAACCCTTTCGCAACAGACTCGCTTCTGGCGAACTGTTTCAACTTCCACGTAGGCCACGTTACGCTAACCCTCCTACACACAAACGCAAAATTTCACATGACACAAACAGCATTAGGACCCATACTAAGCACCAATCGTGCAGCAGAAAGCGTTAAATTGTTTCAGAACAAAACATTTTTGTAGTCAGTTCGTAAACCAATTACTTTGTCCGTGAGTGCATCTTCCACAACAATACAAATGAATGAAGCTGTCACAATGGATACTCGATCGTAACCTGGAGCAAAGCCCTCGTATATGGGATCGTACATTGACAGTGGGTATGCAGTTATACGAGGAGATTTTTGCACAGAGCGATAACCGTTGGCTTAGTGCTAATGCATTTTTCTTTCAAATTGTACATTATCGTTATTTCTAATACTTGCCAACTTTCAACTCATTTATTTTGAAATTTAATCGAATAAACTGTAGCCGTTTGCAAAAGCAAAACTTGTTTTTACGTTTAATCAATTTGGGGAATTGTTTTGGGTCTATGGGACCGTTTTGATGGTGAGTTGCCTTAATCTTGTGTGAAGAACGGTTTTCCTACGTAATACAAGTGCACCGCGACGGCTGAAATCTGAGCTGGTATACTAAAGACTGCTGCTCACAAGTTTGTTGACACATTGTATTTCTCACATTTTGTGAAGATGCTTGCTGAACTAAAGATTTTTGTTAGGTACTAACGACAATAGCTCCCCATAGAGTGAACATTGGTTTTTAAAATGTTTGGAAACCGACATTTATAATAAGTTGGTTCCATGTCGAAACCAATGCCGAGCCATCGATCTCATAAAGTGTATCGGCCGATAATTATCGATTATAATCGATGCCAAACAATAAAAATATATTGCATAAAACATATTTATCTACCTAATATGGTTTTATAATACCGAAAGGAAATCTAGTAAAATTTTGATACGGAAATCACATGAAGTTAACCCAGTGGCGAACGCACGGGGGGGGGCTACGGGGCTAAAGCCCCCCCCAGGTGGTCCCAAAAGCCAAATTTGCTTCCATAGATTGATCTTCATAACTTGAACTTCTATGTTGAAATTTTATCGAAAATGCACTTCTCCAAAAACATTGTGTTGCACACATCTTCCCAACAAACTAGAACAAAGCGATTAGTATAGATGTTACAATTACTTCATTAGCGCTGTTTTAAATCTGTATTTGGACTTTTTGAATTAAAAATTTTAATTTTTAAAAATTAACTATTTATAATAATTACAACCGATAATACTGTATTTAACTATATTTGAAACGATAACTGTTTCATGCGTGGAGTATGTGTATAACTACTGAAATTCATTTGCATTAGCCCCCCCCAGAGAAGTTTTCTGGGTGCGCCACTGAGTTAACCCTTATTCTCATACCCAAACTTACTAACGTCGTTTGGCACCCGGGGTACCCGGGTACCCATTTCATGAAGTTTTTAAGTTTTCAATATAGAAAACAAAATTTTTTAAATATATGATTTGTTCGCTTTTCACCTAAATAACGAGGATCCGGAAGGTAAAAAAAAAATTTTCATTATTTGTCAGTTTTTTTCACGAAAATACATCGCAGTGGGCACCCGGGTACCCGGGTATGAGAATAAGGGTTAAGAAACCGGAACATAAGTACAGTGCAGTGCCACTGACTTATGAACACTAAACACTGACGCTGAGATAAAGCTTCTTTTCTTGATGCATCAACTGTGCTGTGGAGTAACTGTTTCTGTTACCATTAAGAAGGGAAAACGAAGGGCACAGCTCCATTTATACCTCTAGAACACAGATGGGCACGCTGCTACTCGAGAGTAGCAGCGACGCCTACTCGCGTATACGAATACAAAGCAGCGAAGTTCCGAGCGCAGCTTCAGTGTCGTCAGCGATTAAGCGATTTGAAACTGGGAGAGCCGGTAGAAATACATACACAGAATTTCACTAATATTGTTGCAAAATTGCAACCTTGGGGCCTACTAGTAGGCCCCAAGCTTGATCAGGAACGTACTTTTTCCTCCATATAAATTTCTAAAACGGGGTTGCTGTTCTAGTTCATTTCAATTTCCAGTCTTGCTGGTGTGAGTCATTTTTTGTGACCAAAGAAATATTTATTTTTATTTGTATTTTTTTTGGTGCAATTTCGTAATACGTTTGTATAGAACTAACTATAAAAATATATTATTGCCCAAAAGTGTCAAAAGAACCGTTTGGTATTCTTTTTATTGAATTAAATTAAGGTTTTATAAGCTGCATAAAAAAAAAACAGTCCTGCGTTCGAACTAGAGCATTTATCACCAAAAGCATACCTGTTCTGATCTGATCGTTAGAGATTCGCTAAATGAAGAACTGCGAAATAAAAAGGGCGGTAATTGACCCTGTCGTATTCACCGCATTAAGCTTTGTGTTCTTTGGTATATTTTTCAATAATATCTACGTAATGAAACCAAAAAGTTGATATGGTATGTATTTGATGCAGAAAAAAGCAAATAATTGAAAGGAAACTGGCGGAATTTTAGTTTGCACAATAATCCCTAATATCGGGATAAGAGCGGAAACAGTGAAGAGCTGATCACTGCCAGCACACACAGACTGTGTCCGTGAATTGCAAAAAACGCACAAAAATCGGCTTACTCTCCCAGTTTCACATCGCTTAATCGCTGGTGTCGTGTCAGACTTCATGCAAGTAGGTTCGCGTTCGTTTGCGGCTCGCATATTGCGAATATTTACGTTTTTATGTACACTGAGTATTTACGCAAATCAGAAAATGTTTAAGGTTGAATGGGAGATACAAATTTTTTTTCTTTAAACGCTTCTAATAAAGCGCAATGCTTATTTTGCAGGCGTACGATTGCTGGTAATCGTTTTTTTAATTTTCAAAGACATTACAAATCATGGCACGGGGAATTTGTACGTGGAAAAATGTACGCCTTCATTTTGTGCAGTGTTTTTCACGCATACATTGCCAAAATGCGTGGTTGTGTTAGTGCCCATCACTGCTCTAGAATGTCATATTTTGATATAAAATAAAGGATTTTTTAATAAAAGTAATAATTATAATCCTTTCCCCACCCGTTTAAAAGTTTAAAATATATGTTATAATACATGTTTCGAAAATAGTGCTTCATTCACATTTCAATCGGATGGATTTTGTGATACCACAACAGGCCATGTATCGGGTTTTCCAAAAAGAGGTGTTATTTTGAATCACCCGGTATTTCGGTAGCTGTCACTTTTGAAGCTTTTATTCTTTGACATTTGACAAGTAGAAACTACGCCATTACTAAAAATGGAACGATACACGCTTCAACAACGCATTGATATTATTAAAATTCACTACAAAAATGGTGAAAATCTTGCAGTCACAGTTCGCAAAATTAAAGCATTTTTGGGTCGTCGTGAAGCACCTTGTCGGACCACAATACAGAAATTGGTGGAAAAATTCGAGCTGTTGGGACAAGTTAGTGATGTGAAGAATAAAACCCGTGCACGTCGCTCAAGAACAACTGAGAATATTGTTGCTGTAGCCTAAAGTGTTGAAGAAAACCCAGGTTTGTCGATTCCTCGTCGTTCTTTGGAATTGAGCATTCCAAAAACGTCATTACACCGTATTTTGCATAAAGACTTGGGTCTTAAGGCTTATAAAGTTCAGTTAACACAAGAACTCAAGCCGACCGATCATCAACAACGTCGTGTCTTTGCTGATTGGGTTCTTGAAATGCATGAAAATGATCCGGAATTCCATCGAAAAATCATCTTGACTGATGAGGCCCATTTCCACCTCGGTGGCTACGTCAACAAGCAAAATTGTCGCATCTGGGGCTGTTTAGTGCGGTTTATGGTCCGGCGGGGTCATTGGACCTTACTTTTTCGAAAATGAGGTTGGATCAACAGTTACGGTGAACGGATTGCGATATCGAGAGATGATTAATGATTTTTTATGGTCGGAGTTGGATGGTATTGATCTGGACAACGTTTACTTTCAACAAGACGGCGCTACGTGCCACACAAGCAACGAAACCATTGCTCTTTTACGGGAAAAATTTCCGAACCGTGTTATCTCTGGAAGAGGTGATCACAATTGGCCACCGAGATCTTGTGATTTAACACCTTGCGACTTCTTCCTTTGGGGCCACGTGAAAGATAAGGTGTACGCCAACAGCCCAGCGTCGATTCAAGACCTCAAAGATATAATTCGTGAGGCTATCGAGGACATAGGGCAGCCACTTTGCGATTTGGTTATGGAAAATTTCATGAAAAGGATATGGTCCTGTAAGCGTGGTCGTGGTGGCCATTTGGCTGATGTTGTTTTTCATTATTAACGGCATACCTTCCTCTTTATTATGAAATAAACATACAATTATTTATCTCAAAAAATGGCATTATTCTTTGAATACCAAAATATTACCTCTTGTTGGAAAACCCTGTATTTTAAAAGTAATCGAATAGTTTAAAAATCGATTAATCGATTATTCGAATAGTAGTTGTTTGTACGAATAGTGATATTCGAATAGTTGATGTGCTTCGAATAGTCGAATAACTGTTCAGTTTTTTAATAATCGAATAAACACTTAAGTTTTCAAAATCGAATAGTTTTGTTTCCTTTCAAAGTTGTTGGAAATTTTTTCCTGAAATATACATATTAATAATTTGAACGTTGATAATGAGCGTGTGCGTTTGTGTGGCTAAACTAAGTTGATTTTATACATTATTGCTATTTGAATAATTGAATACCAACGGGCAATCGACTAGTCTAAAATGAACAAGTAATCGAATAGTCGTTTGCCTTCGACTAGTCGAACAACGCTATTCGAATATTAATAATCGAATAATATGCTATTCGATTTATTCGAATAATCGATTAGTCGAATAACAAGAGCCCTACCATGTATATACGTGTATGTAGGTCTAAGCAAAGAAAAATAACAATAGTTTAATTGTCTTTGGTCTAAGCATGATACAATTAATAAGGTAAACTAAGTACGGAAAGCCTTATCCAAAATTTTTTTTGTTTACGTACGCCAACGGTACGCCAATTTGAATAACAGCAAGAATTTGCGCCTCTCAAAGAGCATGGTTGCATTTTATAAGTAGGAGTCTGTAGTACGGGTTTTAGCCTCTTTGTTAGCATTTAAAGCACAGATGGGCACGCTGCTACTCGAGAGTAGCAGCGACGCCTACTCGCGTATACGAATACAAAGCAGCGAAGTTCCGAGCGCAGCTTCAGTGTAGAGCTGCGACATCGACCGAAAAACATCGATGTTTTAAACATCGATGTTTTTTTTAATGCCAAGGTTAGCTACATATATCTCAATTGTTTTCATTATTTTTTTTTTATCATATAAAATAAAATCACATACAAGTTTTGTTCAGTTCTCATCACCACTTGAGTATTGATTGAATCTACAAATCAAACAATTACATACATACATATGCAAAATTTCTTATGTGTGGCAGTTCCCTTGCTGCTCGTCGCCGTGTACTTTCGCCGGAACTACTACGGATGGCTCTACATTTTATATGCAGAGGTGCATTTTTTACTTATTGTGAAAATCTTCGCATGTAAAAAGTCTGAACCAAAATATTACCTTACATGGAAAAAAATTACTAAATTGCAACATCGATGCAAAACATCGAACCAAAACATCGATGTTGAAGAAACATCGGGGTGCAAACATCGATGTTCAAAACACTCGATGTTGATGCTAAACATCGATGTTTATAAAACATCGATGTCGATGTCGCAGCCCTACTTCAGTGTCGTGTCAGACTTCATGCAAGTAGGTTCACGTTCGTTTGCGGCTCGCATATTGCGAATATTTACGTTTTTATGTACACTGAGTATTTACGCAAATCAGAAAATGTGATTTCTATTTTTTCTAATTAAATGTGATTTCTATTTGCGAGCTGGCCTGCTTGTCTGTTCAACCACTTATTCATCAGTTAGTTTGTTTAATTAAATCGTTTATATTAATTTCTTCTTTACAGCATTTTATTACATTACAAATATTAGAGCTAAAAAAATGTACGCCTTAATTTTGTGCAGTGTTTTTCACGCATACATTGCCAAAATGCGTGGTTGTGTTAGTGCCCATCACTGATTTAAAGTAAAATAGGAAAAAACCGAAAATTGTGAACGATGTCTTTCAACTTATTTATCCATTTAAATTCAATTTCCGTTCTCAACACAATTGCTGCAGTACACACGACGAGAGCACTGATTCAAGATACATACTAGATAGATACTAGTGTGCCAATTTACCACGTTTCCGCTTAAATATTTTTAAAACCGTGTATCTCATACAGCCACCTTAACCTTACCTAGCGGTACTTTTCCAGTTCTAATATCAGAGGAAAATTGTGAAAAATAGTTAGAACTTAACCCTTTCGCTACAGGTAAAACTGGGGAGAGTTAAAATCATAAATTTATTGATTTAGTCTTTTGTGTAGTTATATCAAAAACATCCCATACTAATTTGTCATAACAACTTAATCATAAAATTTTTTACGCAAAACTAAAAATCGAGTATTTCTTCAGTTACTTCAGCTAAAATTATTTTAAAAATGTATCTAAATTAAAATAAAAAGTGGAAATAAAAAATTTCTTTCTGCTTCTTCTTTCTTTAGGTTAGGTTAAGTAAGACAGGCGGCTTGCTGGTTCTCAGCAAGTACACTCGGAGGCCCAAAGGCTCGATGAGAGTGTGGCAAGCCCTTGTCATCCTGTATTCGGTGCTGGCTGAAACCAACCTGAGCGTCGAATGAATCTAGCAATATCCTCCAGTGGCGTGGTACAAACCAAGCCCAAATCGCCCAGCACTCTGCCCCCTAGATACCGGTGGCGTATGCTGTGAAGCGCAGGGCATTCGCATAGGAGGTGCTGCACGGATTCAATTTCCTCCTCATCTTCGCAGATGCGACAGTAGTGTCGATGGGGCAGACCGAGTCTTTCCGCAAAAATGCCGATGGCGCAGTGCCCCGTTAAGACCCCCGTGAGAATACGAAGTGTTGCTTTGCTAAACCGTAAGAGTTGCAGAGTTCTCTTTTGGTCCAGTTTCGGCCACAGCGCGCGTAAGATCCTGCAGTCAGGCCGAAGGCTCCATTGATCATTGGTGCGCTGGATTGCCTTCCTATCAAGATCAGTGTAGATCTTCTTTCGTTACTATGTAAAAATATAACATTCAAAAACGTGTATTCTTTTTTTTTTTTAATTTAAATATGCAGCTTATACATTTTGTATTATTCCTAAGACTTCAAACCTAACCTAACCTAACCTGTCCTTGGGGTCTATTTGACCCAAGGCGGAATTAAAAAAACGATTGAGCGGTTTTGTGCTCTCTTCTACTTGTGTTATTTAACGTTAATCGCGCTTACAACCCAATAACCAATCGAGAAAAACACTTTTCGGGGCTTTCCCCTTTTCTTTTGTGATTTATGTGTAAGTTTTCTTCATGCTTTGTTAGTAAATGATATAACCGTTTGGTTGGGGTCGTCCTGACCCCAAAGGACAGCGAACGCAATTTTGAGCAAGAGCACGTCTACAAACTAGCATGTTGCCATATGGCAACAAAATAGCGAAAGGGTTAACATAATAGCATAACATATCTTGAAAAAACACAAAGTCAACTTTCAGTTACCTTCAAAAAAGCAGTGTTCATAATTCGGTGGCACTGCACTAATTTTTTTGGAGTCTAATTTTCAACAACAAACCCAACACAGCATAACATATCTTGCAAATTATAATTATTAATTGTTAATATTGTGAAAGCGGTCACGCTATTTAAAAGTTCAAAGCGCTGCACACGATTTAACATTTAACATTTTATTGTTGCATTGATTGGTTAAGTAAAAGTATAAAAAAGCCGAACTCGGAAAAAATCCCAGTTGATAGAAAGGTGTAATAAACAACCTTGTTAAAAGTACTTAAGGTGGCAACTATGCGCCGATAAGTTCAGGCACGGCTGCCGCAGTTGGTTACTTTAACCAAAATTGGTTAATTTTTTTGGGCTTGGTTACTAGGTTACTTTCATTTGTGTTTGATGACCTTTTGAAAGTGAATTCCAGTGTACATAATCTTGCAGCGAAGTAAGATATTAACTTTATTTTTGCGCGCATGTTTTTATTGAGAAATACAAATTGTAGGAAATATATCTCCGTGTGATTGTTATGTTTCTTATTTTTGTTTTGTTTTTTTGCTTACACGTATTCACCCCTTCAAAACTAAACTTTGTCCGATGAGGAAAGGAAGAACTGAAAGGTTGAAATTTCGTTTTATTTTTCTATGGTTACATTTTAGTTTAAGAGAAATCTGCTACAAAAATTGTGGTTTTGGCAACCGTAAGTTTAAGAATTCAACAGTAGAAGGTGGCATCACCGCCTATCAGCTGTGGCTTGCTTGCTGATTTTGACACGAAGGCCAAAGACTAATGCGAAGGCTATATTTGTATATTTACTTTTCATATGTTTAAAAGTTCTCGCTGCTGTTTTTACAAAAAATTTTTCCTACATGGAGGGAATGCAGGATAAGCTGGAACATTATCGTCAGAGAAAGCACAGAAAACAACAAATCGAAGATCTTAAAGCGAAATTTAAACGCTTTCTGATGTTGGGCACCGGAGCCAAAAAAAGTGAAACTGTTTGCGTCGATATCTCAGTAAATTCATTTTAACTGTACGTCGTTGAGATTTAATGCAGTCCTATTAATAATGTATTTGTGGGTTTCAGAATGCTCGAGTGCATGGAGCGAACGAGCCGGTGTCATCGTCAGCACCCGATAGTGGCGACGAGGCTGACGATCCAGCAATCAGTACCGATGATGCAAACGAGTTTCCCGAAGAAACTGAATCTTCGGACACTGAAGAGCAGCAAAACAAAATTTTCAAATACACTTTGTGGGCTGTCTACATAATGTTTTGGATAACGATGTATACAATTGCTATACAGATGAAGTTTGGTTTGGTGTTCTTGATGTTATCTGCACTGTTCGGCATTTATTTTAATACTCGTACGGGGCCCAAAACCCGGAACGAAATTAGCGCCTATAGCGTTTTCAACAAGAACTGTGAAAGCATAGATGGTACGCTAAAAGCTGAACAATTTGAACGGGAGTTGCGATATGGGTCTGGTAGTGTAAAGTAGAATTTTTTTTACATATTCCGTAAACGTGATAATAAACTGGATTTGAGATGAATGTTGCTAATTTTCTCGATTTTCAGTTTCCCGATAATCGGATGTTTCTGTTTCACGAAATTTGCGAAGATCAAGATTTGTAATGCTTATATCGAAATAATAAAAACATTACATTAAGTGACCAATTAATTTTAATGTATAACTTTCATGTAGGGATAACACATCATATTTTCTAAAGCTTTTGTATTTACCTTTTTAGGTCTTGGAATTTATAATATTTTTAGTAAATACTGAATGCCACATAACTGTGGGTTCAGAGATGCGGTGCAGCTATTCTTTAGGGAATGAGTAATGTTTGCCAAGAACGATCACAAAATCGACGTAGTTAATATTTTCGACCATGATTGAATATCCTAATTGGTGCTAATTGCTGACACTAAATGTGCATTTATATGCATGGCATGTGCATTTACACATTTATATATTTTTCGTAGATATATATACATATATAGATAGATAGAAAGATGGAATGTGAATTTAATTATGTTTAGTGCTTATGAGAAACGAACATAAGAATACCACGCATTTTTTAATCTACTTTCTAAAGTTTTGTGTATTAGAAAATAACTTTTTATTGCCAAAAAAAGATTAAAAGTCAAATAATAACTTATATTTTAGCCCAAAAAATATATGTAAAGAATTACCTTTTATTGTTGCTCAAAAAATAAAAGGCAACAATTTAAAAAGCGGGGCATTTTATGGAAGCCAAGGTCACAAGGATAACTATGGTAAACTTCAAGCAGTTTCTTCTGTATGCTGTTTTAGTTTAAAAATAAAAAATAACTTATTTTTGGCCCTGAAATAGATAGATATTTTCCCTAACAAATACACGATGTAATCTACAGCCTTTAGGTTACAAATGTTACACTTCAGGTCACTGTGGTTTCGAAGGTATATTTATATCTGCCTTCAAAGATGAATATAACCTTATATGCGTGGATTTTGTATTTCGGATAACTTCTCCAAACATTGTGAATACTTATATACTTACTTAACTGGCCATAACTCGATACCAGGTGACGTCCTGCTTTATAAAAACGAGAACCATTAAGAGATTTCCTAATACTGCAACCATGTAGTCACTTGGATACACTACGAAGTCAAGCCCCAAGTTGTGGAAAGTCACAAAAGCATGTCAAGATATACATCATATCTTCAATAGGTCAGATTTGAAAGAAATAAATGTTATCAATTAATTTAACAATTTTCACTACTCCCTAAATAAATAAATATCTGATGGAGGGCAATGCAAGACGCATTAAGAACTTTTATGGGACTTGAAAGAAATTAAGTCGTATTTTATAAAATTTCAGGGGCACTCATTGGCGTCCTTTTAATTGTTTTCATAAACAATTTTAAAAATTAAAAAATCACAGTTTCAATCGATTGCAGGAAAGATGCGTCGAATCGAGTACAGAATTAAAAAAAAGCGCCGAAAAAATTAACAAATTTAAACAATTAAAACCTAAGTTAATTCAGGCAAGGCTCGCAGTTTCTTTATTAAATTTTCTCATCTGTTCGGTTAAGTCCATCGCCTGAGTGTTGGTCACAGGGAAGACTGTAAAACTTTTATTTAGGGCCAGACTTTTATACTGCATAAAAATGGTTCAAATTCATACTGTGGTGTTTTGCTGGATTATGTAGGATTGCCAATCGATTCTTCGCTGCTGGCCGTGTTCCAGAGCACTAATTCACCACAGCAGTGACTGTTGCGAAAAGGCGTTTTCGAAATCTCTGCCACGCTATACCTATTTGATTTCACCAACCATTTATGACTGTTTTCATAAAAACACGTGTTTGAGTGCCAATGCTTTGCACTGATTGCATCTTTTATTGACTTCTTACATACATCAATCAAACATTACTTACATACGGACGAAGGGACAGCAGTATCCTCGACGCAATTTACATTAAAATCAAATCAATTTCGCAAGTAAAATAAAGTGTGCCACTCTGGTGGTTGTCGCTGGTCAACGATTTTCTTTCTGTACCTTAAATATTCGAGTGACAATTTTACTTGTTTAAACTATTGTTATTTAAAAAATTTTAATGAATAATGAACGAATGGTGTTGGGTGGCATTAGTAATTCCGTAAAATATAAATTACTTTCTGTTCATTGATAATACAATTTTATTCTGAATTCTGCTTCTCAAAAATAGACATTTTTAAAATCTGCAGACTATTGACGTGGCTTGCCTCCCCTATCTTCAATATACTATAAATAAAAATTAAATCAAATCCAATAACAAAATTTAGGGCTCCATCACAAAGTTGACCCAAACCATCCCAAGAAAATTTCAGTCAGTTATGCATCAAAATTGTTCTGTGAATCGTTAGCTGAAATAACTCCTCAATCTGGGCTGGAATGTAAATTTTCAAACATATGCGTATAGCTCTGTTCCATACCAAATTTTCATATTTTTCATTCTTTTTCTAAAATAAATTCCGTAACTAGTATATGATTCAATCGACTGCGTACAAATTCGTGCTCGGCGCGTAAGAATTCCTTAAGGGTCGCAATTGTAGTGTGCGGCAAGAATTCCTTAAGATGTGTTCTGCCCAAAAACCATACACTGTGCGATTTTTCCTGATATCAATTACAAGTAGTCGCTGTCATTCAAGAATAATTCATTTACCTTTCATAGGTGCACATTGCGCCTTATATTTTGCACTAATTATATTGATTTTTATAGATTAATCATAGGTTTACATAAAAAGTCCGGCTCTGGGTACACAGCCGTGACTGTTGTGGTCTCATAAACACAAAGTAGCTTCTTTAGTCGCCGGATGGACCGACCGCTGAAGCAAACTAGTAAACGCGACACAACTAATGTACTAGACAGCTGAACCACCGTATATGAGGGATTTACAAATGTTCTTCTTAATAAACTTGTTAAATATTACATACACGCAACCCTACTTGCTTTTTTTCATACGCCCTTACCTGGTCGTAGGGCTATATTCGATTCTACATCAGGTTCAGAACAATTTGGATTGTCTGCCAGTTTATTTGCTAGTGCGCAATGGAATTGAATCAAAGTAACATTTCCACATTTCTGACAGTTTGGAAAATGTTTACGGTATTTATATCTTTAATATTAGAAATATAGTTTATAAGGACAGTCGAAAATTCTGAAAGTAGTTGAAATATTTATGCATTGGAAAAGGGTTTAATATAAAAATTCTCCTTTTGACAAGGCAGAAAGATAATCACATTTGTAGAGATGTTTCTCATGCGTAAATTTTAGATCTAAACCTTCAAAATCCCGATAGATGGATAGATACATATTTGAATTTCTTTTAGAATACATCTCAGATCCTTGAATTTTGTTTTTTGTGTTTGACAGTGTAATGTGCCACCATACTATTTCCAGAAATTTGTATGCAAATATGCGTAATAAATAATTTTAAATACAGAATATTGAGCAATACAAATTCTCTATTCGTCTTTAGATGATTCAGAGAACAAAACAATATTTTAATATACTCATACGAGTACATTAAGGAAACAATATCCAATATTTTCAATATGTACAGTCGAACTTTCCTATAGTGAACTTCTATATAATGAAGTTCTCCGTATAATGAATTAATTTCAAAGACACAGCTTTATCGTTCTATTCTATGTGCATTTTGATCTCCTTATAATGAATTTCCATATAGTGAATATTTCTTTACAATGAATACATTTTTTAGTTGAAAACTTCGCTTTCATTCGTTTTTTGCATATACAAGCCCTAACCACTATTAATTAGAAAAATACCCTATTAGAAAAACTTTAAAAAATTTTTTTTATTATATAATATTTTTATTATTAATTTTTAAACGCAATAACTCGAAAAATGTAAATCTAAAAGTGGCAATTAATAATTCGTACTTCTCGATTTAATGTGGAATAAAGTCTACTATTTTGAGCTGTTTGAGTTTATTGTCATTTGAGTTGTGACATTTTCGTGTACATTACAATTTTTAATCATTATATCGATATGGCGCGTGGTAGACCGATTTGCGAAAATATTCGGAGTTTAATAATAAAAAGTTTAATTCTGGCAAAAGTTATCTTGAAATCGCGACGGAACTGAGTTTATCTAAATCTACAGTGCAATATATTGTAAAGAGAAAGAATTGGGGTCAGCCGAAACCCATTTGCATAGACGGGGTCGGAAATCAACGATTACACCTCGCGATATGCGCATTTTGTCATCGATTCTGAAGGAAAAAAGGCGAAGCTCTTTAAGAAACCTGTCTGCAAAGTGATTAGAAACAATCGGAAGGCAAGTGGGTCGCGAGTGGACCAGAAAAAATCTTCATAAGTTGCATTACAAATTTTATAAGGTACCGTTGTTGCTGAACCAAATTGCTATTGGTTTAAAACTGTGTTCTATTAATTTTCAGGCGAAACAAAAACCTTTATTGACTGCTTTGCAGAAGAAAAAGCGATTGGCATGGGCAACTGGGTCCAGAGGCCATGGGATTCCATTATTTTTAGCGATGAATCGACATTTGAGGTATGTGTAGGCGACGACAGATCAAGAGTCATACGCAGAAAACATGAAGCCTACCACAGAGATTGCTTAAGACGCGTTGTAAAGTTCCCGGCAAGTGTCATGGTATGGGGTTGCATGTCAGCAAAAGGTGTTGGTAAGCTGCACTTCATAAAGGGGACACTGAAAGCTCAAGACTACATTCACTTATTGGAATCTAACTTGCCTCCGTCGGTGCAAATGCTTGGCATGAGCGAATACATCTTTCAGCAAGACGGTGCTACGCCTCATACAGCAAAGATTACGAAAAAATGGTTCCATAACACTAATATTGAAGTTTTAGATTGGCCTTCGTCTAGCCCAGATCTAAGTCCAATATAGTCCTTGTGGGCTCTAATGCAAAAAAGATTGAGGAATGAGCCCCCACGAACCCTCTTGGAACTAGAAACCCGAATTCAAGAGGTTTGGGACTCTATTACATCGGAAGAGTTTCAGAAACTTATTTTCTCAAAGCAGAGTAGATGCCAGGCTGTAATCGCAGCAAAGGGAGATGTAACCCGATATTAATTTTTCTATCATTTGCGGTCGTACGAATTATTAGTGGCCACTTTTAGTTGTAACTTTTTGAAGTTGTTCTGTTCAAAAATTAATAATAAAAATATTATATAATAAAAAAAATTAAAAAAATGTTTTTCTAATAATGGATTTTTCAGCCTTTCAAAAGAGTATAAATACTGCACGGAATCTTTGACAAATAATGGTTAAAAGGTAATACTAAAAATTAATATGAGAAAAAGCGTAGGGGTACGAATTAATAGTGGTTAGGGCTTGTATGTAATACTTCTACGTGTATATTGGCAGCAACCTATCTTCACAATGTGTTTTCATTCGGAAATCAAAGGGAGACAAGCGATGAGACAGAAAACACGAAATTTTGTGAATGCATTTCTATACGTGTATACATGAGCACTTCTACACATGAACAACTGTCAAACTGCTCCAGGGGCGGTTGAAGAAATTTCAGTTAATTTCGACAAATTTTTATTTTTTTCCAGTCAATTTTTTTCCCGCCTGAAGGCACTTGACTTTTTGACACTTTTGACAAATGTCAAGGTACATTCGTTTATATGCTTTCTCGCTCATATTTCACTATTGCTGTACTGTGATGTTGGCGAATGTACCTTGAGCTTACTGCCAATATAGAAGTATTCCATACGTATATGGTTTTTTGTCTCCATATAATGAATGCTATTTGCTGTCACGCATATTAACAACACTGAATACCGAAAAAAAGGTAAAGCATATTTAGGGGAACCCCAGAAGAAATGGCCAGTAAAGAAGAATTGGCGGATGCGGTGTTACCTACATTGGGACGAATTTCTACTTCTCTTGATGTACTTCGAACGTGTGGAGATGAAGAGCAACGCACCGAATAATGTTTTTAAGTATCTAAATGTATTAGAAGGCTTTGTTGAGGAGGAAAAGTATAATCCAAACTAAAACACCTCATTATTTTAAATAAAAGATGAAAAAAATCATAATTTCTATATAATGAAGTTTCTATATAATGAGGCTTTTTTCTGGTCCCGTGCGAATTCATTATAGGGAAGTTCGACTGTATCTATGTATGTAAATCTTTTAAACTTATTAGGTATAAACATTATTTGCAATCCCCAAGAAAGAAAATCGATGGGTTGAGATAATAAAATTTAGCTGAGTTAGTTTATGGGTTAAGGTCGATTCCAGTGTTTTTTATTTTAATAAATCTTGAAGTAAATAAACCCAAGTCAACACAGATCAATAAGCAATATATCGTGTAGTAGTGGCACGATGACGGAGTGTGCCAAAGAGTTAAAGTTTCTTACTCGTTGGGCTGTCGATTCTTCACTGAAAATAAAGAACGGAAACCACGAAGGGTATATACAATATTGATACTTGCTTACTCAAAATTATGGCAATATTTCTGTGGTCAAAAGCATTAACCGCTTAAGTCGACTTAAGAAGAAATTGAGTTATGGATGCCACCATGTTCCCTTGACTGTGCTCCACGTTTGTGTAAAATCCGGGAGTTTGTAACTTCAAAATAAAAAAAGTTATTAATAAAAACCTATTCGCGTTACTACTTTTATCAAATATGCGCCTAAAACTTTAAAACGAGATTGCTCGAAACAGCAATTTTCGACTTGGGCGGTTATTGCTTTTGACCACAGATTTTATTCAAGGCTCGTACTCGAAGCCACACTTTCAAAATTCAAAATATTTTAGCATGTGCTATTTGTTTGAAAGTTGTTTTATTTGTAGCGCTCTAGCCGCATTGGCATTTTACAAGTATTTATTAGGTTTAGCCAATAAGTACTGTAAGCTTCTCTCAACCTCCAAACTACTTAATTTTGTATTGCTCGCTTATTGGCCTGGTCTCTGAACTAAATTCGTCTTCTTTTTCTCGAAAGTTCAGCTGTATATCACAATATCTTATTACTGTTAGCATTACATAGGTATTTCCATCAATGTTGTCTTGGCCGGAAATGAATTAGATGCACTGTGTTGACTGAATAAAGTACTTACGGAATTGAATAACGAATTGAAAAAGTGTGAAAAGTTAAAATTTAACACTTTTGTTAGGTTAGGTTGCCTCGGGAGACTAGGTCATCATCTTGTTTAGTAATCTTAATCAACCACTTTTGCACTCGAATGAATTCCAAAATGGTATTCGGACATTGTAGAGAAGCGAAGAAATAGTTTTCGCGTGCACAGAGATAATATGCATATATTTAGTAAGAATATTTTTTTGTATCATTATGAGTATCATAGTATTATTATGAGTTGACCTAATTTGCCTAGGGATTTACCCCACTAGGGAAAACCATATCACCTAACCTAATCTAACCTTGACCTGATAAAGTGTGAAACAAATTACTTTAACGCCGCCTGGGCATCAGTATATATCACAATATCTTTGCGCTGCACAACTGTTATATAGTACGTTCGAGAATCGGAAAAGCTTGAAAGCTTCTGTAGTAAATTGGTTCCAAGTACACTAACCCAAACAAATTGTAAAAGATTCACTGTTCAGTGTTTTTATAAAACAACGAGTTTTCAAAGTAACAAAGTATTTATAAAGTGCTTGCATTTCAGCACATTTAAATAAAATGCAACTTAGTAGACATTATCCGTTTGCATACTTTTCCAATTTTAATTAATTCAAATGAATTCAATGAATAATTCAAATGAATAATTCAATTATTAAATTTAAATTAATTTAATTTTGTCTATTTGTTTTGTTCTATTTATTTTGTCAATTATTAAATTTAAATTAATTTAATTTTGTCTAGCTACTAAATGTTGGCAGTTAAAGCAGAAAACCCAGTGTGGGACAGACGAAGCAAACTCTTACTTGATCTCTCTTTAGAATCATTAAAAAAGTAGCTATTCGACGATTAGACCATTTCCAAGACATTTAATGAAAAGTTCAAAAATCTACGCACATTCTTGTTGTGTGAAAGTCAAAAGCCCAAATTGAAGAAGAAAACTTGACTGAAGCAATAACTTCAATTAGAAAATGCGTTTAAAAAATATGGAAAACTTTTTCGGTCAAATATTACAGAAAACTTACCAGCCAGTTCTGAACGTATTGAACACTTAATTTTTAAGAGAATACTCGTAACATAAATTTGTGAATAAAAATTGTGCTCTTTTCATTTTTTAGTGAATAGGCGGTTAATCAAGTTTAATAATGAAGTTGGCATGAAAACATACATACATTTTGCAATAGAACCGGCGGAAACCGTTTTGGACTTTTCATTCCATGCCTCAAAGCTCGCCTAAATTTCTTTCTTACTTTTTTGGTCATAGTATTTTCTCACACCGACAAATGCACCTAAACTCTTATGTATCTATGTTTGCCTTCATGTGTTCACCAATTAGCGGAACATTTTCTCGAACTGATCTGAGCTTAGCAAAGTGTGCATCCCTACAAGTATAGGGTGTTTTTTTTAGAGGTTTGTTTTTCGAATAGAGATAAACCTGGCATTTTGTGGTCAAATCTGGCAACTCTAATGTCATTTATGTTCAGTTTGGTTTGCCATTTCATCATGAACAGGTTGACAAAAGAACAACGCTTGCAAATCGTGCAAATTTATTTCGAAAATAATGGTTCAGTTCGCGAAGTTTACCGCAAGCTCCGTCCATTTTATGGTCGACATAATCGTCCATCAGAGCAATTAATTCGGTTAACCATGGGTCGTTTTCGCACTACGTTTACTCTATGTGATAATACGCATCCGCAGAGACGTCGAACAGTGCGCACCGAAGAAACAATTGCCGCTGTAGAGCAAAATGTTGAAGAGGACCCGAATGAATCGATTCGCCACCGTGCACAGCAATTGGAGCTTTGTCCATCAACTTTATGGAAGATTTTGCGCAACATGAATGTGGATGAGTTGTGGTTCCAACAAGACGGCGCTACATGCCACACAGCGCACGTCACAATCGATTTATTGAAGGAAACATTCGATGAGCGCATAATTTCGCGGAATGGACCTGTCAATTGGCCACCAAGATCGTGTGATTTGACACCATTGGATTATTTTCTTTGGGGATATGTGAAGTCGCTCGTCTACGCCAACAAACCAGAAACGTTAGGGGACTTGGAAGCCAACATTCGTGGCGTTATTGCCGACATACGGCCCCAAATGCTCGAAAAAGTGGTTGAAAATTGGACCTGTAGAATTGGCTTTATTCGAGCCAGCCGCGGCGGCCACATGCCCGAAATCATATTTAAACATTAATGGCATAAAATTATCCTTCCAATAAAGCCAAATTGATGGACATTAAAACGATTTTCTTGTGTTTTATTTCAATTCGAAGTTCTATACCTCTAAAAAAAACACCCTATATTTAACACTGGTGTATTTGTACAATTGTGTAAAATTTTAATAGTATTAGCTACGTTCCTTCGCGGTATTTATGTACATTGGGTGTTGTTTGGGTACTTATGCTAGTTTGTCGTAGGATATTTTCAAATTTTTTGTTCTATTTTTGTCCAACGTACTTGCTCAGGATGATGTAGTTTGTTCGTTTCACACATATTTTGTAATAGTTTCTAACTTTGTTCTTAAAACTTATAGGCGTTTTGAGCAATTATTCTACATACACATACATACTATACATATAGTTAGCGTCTTTGTATAAATCTCCTTAAGTTTGGTTAGACGAAGGGCTGCTAGTTACGCGCGCGTGTGGGTGTGCGAGTTTTCGGATATCGTGTATCAAATATATATGCTTTTGAATAGTAGTATTGGGTAACGATTACAGTAGTGGTTACAAGTATGTCAGCGGCTAAAGATTTGGTAATGGCAGGTTTCCGACAGTTATCGCCATGAGGAACCCAAAACGCGTATCCGTCGCCTGCGAAATCCCATGATTCACATGTAGAACTCCTGATCGATGAGCAGGAACTCCCGTGTGCAGGCCGAATGCTAGCATTTCGGCATGAAGGACTCGCGCGAGGGCAGCAGGCATAAAATGCTCAGAGCCATGACCATATGCCAAATGGAATGCACGATGTGGTAGTTTTGCTTCGTTTGCAGGAAGGCGT
Organism: Melieria picta; assembly: GCA_964056695.1. Lineage (NCBI taxonomy): Eukaryota > Metazoa > Arthropoda > Insecta > Diptera > Ulidiidae > Melieria > Melieria picta. The sequence continues at coordinate 96,868,351 of OZ057398.1, read as the reverse complement.
AGCAGATCAGCCCTATCATCACCAGCACCGCTCCAAGCGGCATGTAAACAGTTAGGTACTGCCGAGCGGGAAACCACTTGCGAAATCTGTAGCAGCGTAGGCCCCAGCTGGTTGATATTAGACAGATGCCCGTCAGTGAGGGTGCCAGAAACACCCAGAGACTCTGCTTGTTCAGTTCGGTGCCAAAGGCCAGTAAGATGGCGCCCAACATGTGCAGTAGCGACACAAAATGCTGCTGTATGTGGGCCATTGCCACCAATGTAACCCAGATAGCCAACAGGCCGCAGTAGAAATCGCAGAATTGCAGGACGCCGATTTTTACCAAGCAGAAGCTATACTCGTCCTCGCCGGAATCGCACGCATGGTAGAAGATGGAGAAGAACATGGCGAAGAAGTAGATGACGGCCTCGGTGTAGTATTTACGTCTCACGGCCATGTAAATGCTGGGGAAGAACAGCAGGTTGCTCAAAGTTAGCAGCAATGAGGCTATTAGAATGGAAATGCTCGATGGGACCTGCGTGTCTTCAGTGCAGTCCCAGCCTCGGTAGCCTTTCATGCAGACGCACGTTGAGAAGACAAATCCGCCAGACATGTAATGGTAGCATCGGCCGAATCTGCCGCAGCGACCTGCCACGCAAGGACTCGATGAGATCGTAAACACTACGGAGGTGCTGCAGTTGTCGAGTGCAAAGTGTTGCTCGGTTGCGAATTTGTGATGTATCTCGAATTGGTGCGTCATGTCGAGATAGTTAGAAGTGCACCTGGAATCCATCAAGCACTCCTTCACTTTCAGCGTTTCGGTCTCGTTCATACTTAAGAGGCATTGGTGCTCGTTTATGCACGCCATATAACGAGCAGCCCCAGCAGAACATGCGCACGGCGACTGCATATCCCGAAGCATGTTTGCGTGCTTCTTCACAAATTCCTTGACGCTGTCGATGATGGTGACCCGGGCTGCCGTTTCGGCCCCGTGGCAATAAAGACCCATTGTTACGTACCACTGGCCGCTCTCGGGAAACGGTACGTGAATTAGCCCGGTGCTGGTGTTGGAGTCGGTGTTGTTCACGATGCTCGAGGCGGGCAGGAGCTTTTGTCCGTAACGACATTTATCCGGCCACGTCGGCTCCCCAGGCTCTCCCAAGTGCATGCAAACGATGATCGTCTGATTGCTTCGAGGCAACGTCTTACTCTCGGAATCTGAGTCGGCATCGTCAGCAGAGTCCGCGAGCCGAGATACCAGTTTCTCTGCCAAGATTCCACTTCGTTCTGTGGGAGAATGGGGAAGCGTAGGCATTGTTTTTAACTCGCTGGAGCGTTTTAGGCTGTGCTTCATTGAAACGGCAAAGGATAGGGTGCCGCCAATGTCATACACTTCGCCGATGTCGAATGAAAAGCCTGCCGCAGTGCCCGCAGTTAGATTCAATACGGTCGGCACAGTGCCATTTGCGTCGGGAACGAGGTCATAATCGAACATAAAGAACTCGCGGTAGGTTTGCCGCAACAGAGGATAGAATTCCATGTCGCGTAGACGCACTGGCCACCACGGACTCGGCGCATTATCTTTTGACGCTCCATTACTCGCATTCGCGCTATCATGTTCAGTGGAATTGTTGGCTGTCGATGTATTGGCTACTTGTTCTGCTGCTCCACCACTGCTGTGGGTATTGGAAGCAATATTGGCGGAATCGGCAGCGGGTGCATTGAAATCAATTCGTAACGAGTATTCTAGTCTATACCGAACGGTGTTGTTTCCGGTGCCACTGTTTTGCCCGTTAAAAGCATTCTCCGAGTACCTAAGCCCTGGTAGCTGCTGTGGTTTTCGTTGGTCGCGATGTCCGCTGGCATGTGGTGAAGTGGCTCTCTTTCTCAGCGGCATGGTTGAAGAGTCCTCTTTGAGATTATTGAGCAGCTCTATTTCGGACAAGGTCAGAGCATCGTCTGTGGCGTTGAGAAATGTAAGCAGAGCGTAGTGCCACGTATTGGGCTGCACGTAGAACTTAACTGAGATGTCTCCAGTCTGGTTTGGCCTAAAGATTGTACTGCAAATGTTGCTGCCTTCATCTTTCGGCTGCGCTGCGGCGTTAGGAAATGCATTGGCCTGCACAAAGAAGCCAATCGCTGTGCACTGCAGGCACTCGTGCGTAATTGCGATGTGCGCTGTGGCCACTGTGCTGTCGCGGGGCACATAGAATTTGTAGATAGTTTCATTGCCTGGCGTAGCATTGCTGCTGCTCAATGTATCTTTGTCATTGTTGTTGTGACCACTGGACAATTTCGGTTTATCCGATAAAAGTGTTTCGATGTTGTTTTTGGAGCTCATCGCGGTGCTAGTGAAAGACGTGGGCGTGGATGGGTGTGATGTCGTATGTTCTGTTGTCGATATTGCTGCCAAGGCTGCTCCTGAGTCGGGGGACATTGTTGTTGCGGTGGAATGGTTTACGTTTTGACCACTTTGGTCAGGGTTCTCTGATTTCTCTCTGTTAGTGGATAGAGCGCCATTATGCACTTCGCCGTTATTTAGGACAATAGGATGAAAACGTGACACTGAGAGCTCAGCTAGCAACAAAGTGTCACACGATGCAGCCAGACCTGTAATGAAGATGGACAAGAAACGGTGAAATTGTAATAAACTAGAGCCCTGTAAATCTATTTCTGGTGGCCTCTTCACATACAACAAATGTGGTTTCTTGGACCTATAATAGCCCTATGTCAACTTTGAACTGTGGGCTTGGAGATGTTCTTACAGACAATTAAACATTTAACACCAATAACTACGATTGTTAAGAGACAAAGTAAGTGGCAAAGTTTTATCTATTTGGTACTGGAAGAGTATGGTTCAACCAGCGATAAATATCGCTGGTTCAAACTTTGACTTATTATAGAGAACGACGGCGAGTGTAAGCCAACGCGTTGCCACTGAGCAGTATTATGAGGATGTCACTCAGAAAAAGGAAAGAAGTAGCGCGAAGGCGTAACAGAAATGTATAATCTGTTGGTAACAAAACTATCTAAAACAGGCTAAATCTTTCGCTTTTGTTGGTTCTATTTCGGATAAATACAATTGTCATATTATGTACGAATGATTAATTCGAGTGTCTCATTTGCACTTACCTTGCTGTTCAATGCGATCATTGCTTGGATCAGTCCAACTGATAAAGGACACAGCAAACCAATTCCCCAGCTGGGGTCCTTCGACGGTAATGTGTTTCTGTTCATCATCTGACTGGAATTGTAAGTCATATATCTTAAACCTGAAAAATATTGATTTGCGATCAGAGAAAGTAAGGACTAGGGCAGCAGCCACAATAAAACACTCATCCGCTAATAATACAAAATTGGGAAACATGAAAAAAATAAAAAAATGGGCCCCCTTTTAATGGTATAAACAATTTCAGGTTCAAATGTACATATGTTACGGGTGTAATGAGGGTAGAAATTTCGAAAAATTCAAAAGCCTTTACTTATGTTCTAAGGTATGGTTCCGAAGAGAAGGACACCATTGCAAAGGTAACTAAAAGCCCTTTCGTTTGATGTGCAAATTTTTGGACAAAATGTTTATACATTCTGAGAAAATCAAATTTAAAAAGAAACCATCCCTTTTTTTATGGAAATCGTTTAAAAAAAAAACTGTAATTACCCAATTCTATAAATGTGTTACTTAAAAAGAGCATTCAAATGCCTTTGATTTGATACATATTATAGTTTGTTACAAGAAATAACATACGCAACGATATGCATTTGAAATGTAGCAAAAATGTAATATGTATAGTTGTTTCCAAAGAACGAAAACCACATTTAATTGTCATTAGAAAGTACGAAGATTAAAATTTAATTTTTGTAACTTTGTTTACTAGTGAATAATCGCGATACAATGGCTTCCCAACACTGTTTGCAAACATTTTATAAATTATTTTATTACAGTGAAAACACTGCAATAAATAAATAAATTTTTCAGCAGTTTCAACAGCTAGTTGGTGGGAGTTGGTTGGAACTTAAGTACTTCCGAGCCGGGCCGGGCTTAATAAAAAATAACCCTCAAAAGATATCAACAGTATTTCTGCATTCAAGTCCATGTATTAAAGTATTTCTGTAACAAATTATACATCAAATGAACGATACTTGAAAGCTCTTTTCAAGTAATGTAGTTTTAGATATGGTTAATTACAAATTTTTGTTTAATCGGTTTTCATAAAAAATAACGGTGTTTTCTTTTTAAAGCTGATTTTCTCAAAATCTATACACATTTTAGATATAAATATGCACTTCGAAAGATAGGGCCTTTAAGTACCTTTACAATGATCGGAACCATGTATTTTTCAAACTATAGGCTTTTAAATTTATTTAAATTTCACTTTTGACACCTCAATATACTTTTGCACAAAAAAACAAAACAAAAAGTTTTTTATACCCCTAAAATTGGACTGGAAAGTTAGGTGTCTAGTTGAAGTGTATCCAATTAAAAGCCCTAGCACTCCGAAGGCTGTTGCGAAAAAAAAATTGTTCTCTTTGCAAGTTCTAAAGGGTTGTAGGGCATTCTAACGACTAAATCCGTTGTTAGAATGCTTTTCCATTGCTTTCTATAACCTAAAGATATGGCTTCGAACTAAAAATCAAATTTACTGTATTTAGGGTTTAAAAAATTGAAATAAATATTAACAAATTGTTTTGCATATTGAAGTTGCTTACCTTTGATCGGCATTAAGAAAATTTCTAGGAAATGTAATGTTTTCAGGATTTATCACAGGATAACTGCTGGCCTTAAGATGTAACGTCACGTCACGAGGTTTGCATTTTCTTTCTATTTGTCGGATAAGAAGAGAATGTGGTTAATAAAAATGATTGAATCAAATAAATCACAAATACGTACGAAAGGCACTTTTGGACTCCTCATACGCTTTGAATGAGAAGAAGGCTGTACGCGTGTCTGACGGGATGCGAAAATGGAGTATCGATACATCCTTGTATGATGTGTACTTAAGCAACGTATTCGAGGGAAGTCGAACGATGAGGGTCTGATCCTTCGTCAACTTTAGTTGATCTATTTTCTCTGGGAACACCTCATTGATATGGTAGTTGCTTTGTGTTGACTGTTGATAGACCTGAACGTTGGCACAGCAACGGTTGTCATGATGATTGGCAATGATGGTCAGCAGTGCGACAACAGGGAGAAAGACGTTCCATTGCATGTGATACATTTCCACTGATATTTTTATGGATAGCGATATAGCGAGTTGTATCGGTCAGTGATATGGCTATTGCTGCAGGAAGCTGGTCCAGCCATCAGCTCTAGAAATGAGTTTTAATCAAAAGTTAAAGTCGTTTGTACCATTTTGGCTTCATACATGAACAAATGGCTACAAATGTATTAAAATAGGTGAATTAGGGGCATTTTTCTGGCCTGACTTTGCAAAGTTTTATGAACACATACATTAGGAATTCTTGCTCTTTACTCAATCCTTTGAATTTGTGAAGTGCAAACCTGCCTTGAGAGCATTGAAGTCGACTACTACGGCTTTAGACCTGGTAAGTCCACCATCGACCAGACATTCACTTTACGCCAAATCCTGGAGAAGACCCATGGGATTCAATCGATACCCACCATCTCTTTATCGATTATAAGGCAGCATTTGATAGACCCATAAGAGATCTACTGTATGCCGTATTGTCTGAACTTGGTATCCCTGCAAAGCTCATGAGACTTTGCAGAACGACGTTGAGCAATGCACGCAATACAGCAATACAAGCTCCGTCCAGGTTGGAAATGACCTCTCCGACCAATTTGATACCGTTCGAGGCTTCAGACAGGGCGATCCATTGTCATGCGATCTCTTAAACTTCACCATGGAGAGCGTTCTGCACAAGGCCAGTGTATGTACATCGTAGTGGCATAGTCTTCAACAAGAGTGTCCAACTCCTTGCGAGATTTCATCGCTGCTTTTGCGGCAATCGAAAGAAAATCTGACAAAAAGGGTCTGGTGGTAAATGGGGGCAAGACGAAGTATATGCCGTCCACACGCAGGGACTCGCAGCGGCTAGGGTCTCACGTCGAGGCTGGCTGGTATACTTGAAGTTGTCAAGGAATTCATCTACCTTGACACCGCCATAAACAGCCATAATGATGTCAACCTGGAGATAAAGCGAAGGATTATTCTTGCCAATAGGTGCAACTGAGTAGCAGAGACCTCTATAGGACGGTTGTTCTGCCGGTGCTCAGGCGCAGGAACATAGACACTGTCGCGTAACGACACAGCGGCCCTGGGGGTGTTCGAAAGGAAGGTACTTTGCAAAATGTTCGGCCCTGTTCGTATTGACGATGACTATCGTATACGAACCAAACACGAGCTGTATGAGCTGAATAAAGACATGGACATAGCACAGCGAATTATCATCCAGCAGCTACGCTGGCCTGCCCATGTCTGCCGTATGGACGCTGAAGCTCCGGCGAAAAAGGTGTTCGATGCGGTAGATGGAGGTCGACGGCGAAAAGGGAGGCCGTGTCTCTGGTGGAAGGACGAAGTTGAGGAGGTAATTCTTGGTGTGGGTTTTTTATTTCCCCATTTCTTCCTTTTCCTCACTGTAACCCTAGTGTGTGTGGTTAAAAAAGAACACTCTTACTCATGTGATGGGGTACCCCAGTACAAATTGTATGAAAATTTCTCACTTTTTGTTCGCACTGTAAGACATTTTGCAGTTTTTGCTAAGTTTTAAAGCTGTCTTTCGACAGGTTCAAAAAATTTTTACGTTTTATAGGTTTCGATAACGATGCTAGCCGACCTTTACGAGCCCAAACAAATAAAGCGGCTGCAATTTTTTTTGGATAAAATTGTTCAATTACAAATGATTTGCTTTAGAAAGTTTTACTTACAAGAAATATCTAAGAAATCTATGCAACTCCATAAAAAATGTGTTGGGTTACCCGGGTGCCCCAGCAACTAAATGGAACCAAACACTCGAAAATAAAGACATAATACCATTTTGGGAGTTGTCATGAAGTTTCACCTTTCTAGGTTATCCGCAAGTATATAAAATTTCAGTATCAAAGTGGGCTGGGGTACCCGGGTACCCCAGCACACACATAAGGGTTAATTAAAAAGTGAAACTGAATACGCATTTTTATTGACTTGTGTAATTATTTATTTCACAAAATTAAAACTGTCCACTTTAAAAGAAAGATCCTTGTTAAAATTATGTATGTCAAGTTTTTTTTTAAAATATTTATTGTCTCAATGACGTTTTGTCAAAACTATTTGAATACATACAATTCCACCTCTTTATTTAGATTTAAAACTAAAAAATTTAAAAAATTAAAAAGTTAGATTCTCACTTTAAATCGATATACCTTATGATCAAAAAAGAACGGGAATTAAAAAAAACGCTAAATTTCAATTTTTAATAAATTTCTTTATTATCCCCTTCAAAATACTCTCCTCCTGCGTCAATACATGTATGCCAACGTTTGATCCAATTTTCAATACATTTTTGTAGGCCGCCAAAGGTTTGGTCACAGTTCAGCGCACGCAGCGAATTCTCTTTTATGGCCTCTATGGTCTCAAAACCCGTTCCCCGCAATGGCAATTTGAGTTTGGGAAAAGAAAAAGTCACACGCGGCCATGTCTGGACTCTATGATGCGTTCGATAAATTTTGGGTCGCTGTCGGGGTTCGAAATCATCTCTTTGGCCACATCAACACGACGCTGTTTTTGAATGAAATTCAGCTTTTTTGGCACCAGCCGAGAAGCGACGCGTTTCATGCCCAAAATATCAGTTAAAATGTGTTCGGCTGATCCAAATGAGATGCTCAACAACACAGCAATCTCTCTAATCGATACACAACGATTTTCCAACACGATTTGCTTCGCCGATTCGATTTTTTCTCGGTACTAGACGTTGATGGCCGTCCGTGGATCTCATCGAGCTAGGCTCTCTCGGCCGCCTTTGAACCCTTTATACCATTCGTATGCTCGTGTTTTCGACATACACGCTTCACCATACGCCTTTTGTGACATTTTCAACGAATCGGCACACGAAATTTCATTTTTAACACACAATTTTAGGCACGCGCGTTGTTCTAATTTTTCATCCATTATAAAAATCGCCACACAACAATTTTTCGACTTCTTCGTATAGACGCCAATCGAATACTAATCTTACGATGTGTGTCAAAAGTTGACAGAACACCAACAAAAGTATTTCCAACGTTGAGAAAATAAAAATGTACCGATTGGATAAGCGCGGCAATTAAAAATTATATTATTTTTTTTTCTTTAAATATATTCTTGCCAATTGAGAAGTTTCAAATCGATTCACATTGAATGAACTTTAAAACAAACAACAATTTGTTTCCTTTTGGGGGCCCGAAAATCTCCAAACTTCAATGGAAGATTTCCCGCAAACGCGATCTAACTTTGAAAAATTACTAGCAACGCTGATAGTCCAGCTGGCTTCTCATACCGAGGCCCTACGTTCGAATCCTAGCTCGGGCTGGTGAAACACTCTTCTACTTCTATCGCTATCCACATGAAGCAGAAGAAAATTACAAGAATCGCACAAGTGCGCTCTTGGTACGCAATGGTAAAACCTCCAAGTGTGAAAGGAAAATTGCCATAAACCGCCGTAAGCTGTAGGTCCCCTCCCTCCCTTCCCCCATCCGTTTGAAGGCGATTTTCACGTTTACTTTCCGGAAATACTTTTTGCCTAGTCACACTGTGCAAGTCCAATAAATTTCTCATAGTACGCGAGGCAGTTGAGAATTTCGCTGAAATTTCTTATCTATCAGCATGTTGTTAGGCGTGAATAATGGAAAAACAATTATTACCACGAAAGAAATTGCTCGTTATGACGATGAAAGTGCTCATTGTTCAGGAAATTTAGGATATTTTGGCCAAACCAACAACAATTTGCATGAGGCGGTTTGGCATCGTGGAGGAGAAAGTCCACACTATACAAATTTGATGAGACTTGATGAGAGACAAACTCACACACAGTGTTATCACTACCACAAAAAAAATGTGGCACATTGACGAAGGGCAATAATTATATCAGTTTTTTTCATCTGTGGGTAGCAATCTTTCAGGTTGCTGTTAATCTTTAAATATATTCAATATATACATATATTTATAATAGTATCAAGAAATATGTGTATCTCCTAAAAATTTGAGAGAAAAACACATTTTTGGACAGTTTACGGAGGGTTGCTCATAGTGTCCGACCGGAACCACTTTTTTGGGCCGAATTTCGGTTTTTTTTTTAATATTCGGCCCAAACCGAAACTTTCTAGTTCAAATAACAATCACCAAATCAAGAATTTTTTTTCAATGAACGAATTTTACTTTAAGTAAATAAAGAACAAACAAACATAACACAAATAAATGAATACCTACTTATTAATAAAAACAATTCATTCATTTTTTAAAAACATACACATAAAAAAATCACCCTTTCGTACCTTACTCGCTAATATACAAAATTAAATAATTAAATATTATATGCTTCAAAAAAAGTGTATTTACATTGGTGGCATCTAAATTCTCCTTCTTATCCTTTCACTATATATCTGCTCGGCTGAACTAAATATGTAGCTGTTCACTCGCTACACAATAAAATGTAAAAAATAATCTAGAAAGTTTCGGTTTCGGCCGTTTGGGCATTTTTTGGCCGAAACTGAAACCGAAACAACTTATTTGGGCCGAAACCGAATATTCGATCGGACACTAGTTGCTCATCACATTCCGGAAAGCGAAATACTTGCTAGTGCAGCAGCAGCGAGTTGAAATTACTATCCGAAAGTAATTTACTTTCAGAAAATAGCAGTCACACTATGCAAGTTTTGCTCTCGAAAGTATGTACATTCCCAAATGTCAGAAAGCGCTTGTAGAAATTATTTTTTTGGTGGTCACACGTGCAAGTTTTACTTTCTGGAATGGAAATAATTTCTGAAAGCGCTTTACTTGCATAGCCTGACAGCAACTTTAATCATGATAAAAAATAGTGTTTCAGTGATCTCGGTTGGCATTTACAGCCCTTTCGTTTGAATAGTATGAAATTCGAATGTCTGGTTGCGACCTTTGTACTTATTATTAATTTTACACTCAGAGGTTTGCTATATCCGTCTTAGAGAGCAGCTTCGAAAGGAAAATTGCTAATGATGACTACGATCGTGATTTGAACCTGCCATCAAGGATCGTCTTGGACATGTAGTGAAACGCATTGACATGGGCTAAATTACGAATTGAGAAGAGTAGAAAAGGTACTAGTCGCTTCTGTAGGCTTATCTTGAAAATGCTTTTCTTGAGTTGTGGCAGCCTTCAAGCCAACGAGTGATTCGTCAAACTTTGGCAACATTTTTAGGGCTACTTACGTTGTGTACTTTTACACTCTTTAGTGGACTATGAATAATGAAACACTGCTGCGTTTTGATTGCTTTTAATGTTAGCAAATTTAGTGTTTTACAATTCGTAAACCTTAAACTGATTCTAAATGATTTTAATCACCGGACAGCACCGAAGCGCTCAACTGAACGTATACATATGAGTAGTAGTAGTATATTTGATATTTGTGTTTTCATTTCTTATCTGTGAGTGAGACGAAATCGAATCTTATCGCTATTGCGCGCACGTTACACCCGACCAGATGACACATTATTTGGAGTGTTATATTTTTTCGATGGCATTTAATTTTTGTTTGACAGTAAGCGCGAATTTGGAACAAATTCAATATTTCATTCACTGGGGTGCTATAAAAGATTTAAATGTGAATCGGGTGATACAAACAAATTGCATGAAGCAAATCGAAATAGAGCGCTCTGGTGTCGAGCTATTCGAAATTCCAAATTTGACAAGCCGTTAATAGTTGAAGTTGGCTGCGACAAACAAAAGCATTTGTGAATTGTCAAGCTGAGAATTGCGACATTTGAATATTTCAGCACTCCCACGATGTATATTTGTCACAAGTACGTGTACAAATTTTACGTCCTCCAAATCAGCCCAATTATCAATTTTAAAACAAACTGTTTACAACACAATTTCTTGACATTTGTTCTGACTTCATGATTTTGATATTCCATTACTAAAGGATGGCAATGCACAGAGGAATATTGACAGCAGGCAGAACTGCAAGAATCAACGTGCTTAAAAACATTTCAAAACCAAAGTTGTACTTTTATCTTATGCGTTGCACACAATAATAACTCCGATGTAGCAAAATGGTTTACTGTTTACACTTCAGTTCCACTTGTAGAAATTGGATTTTATTGCCCCAAACAGTAAACTGTTATTTCAGATTTGCTGATTTCAGATTGTAAATATCAATTTGTACGTTAAATATTTCGAAAAAGCACAGGGGAAAAAATGGCGAGAGTTCCTAAATAACGATTATGGATTTCGATACTCACAGAGGCACCCCAAACGACAAATAATTTAAAGGTTGACGTTTAATTAAAAAATCTACAGAGTCTGAAGATGAGTCGAGCAATCACAACTGTGTAGGAGCCAGTCACAAAATATGGCATATTTTTAACGATTTTCAGCGTTCTTTTACTGATCAATCTAGTTACCCATTTGAATCTGAACCTGACAAACGTGAAATAAATGCTTGAAACTTAGAAAGAAGTGTGTAGATTCCTCCGTAATAAACTAAGTGGTAGCGAGATTGTTCTAGTTAAAATAAAAACAGGCATATACAGTATAATCTCGATAATTCGGACACTCGCTAATACGGACAACGCGGTAATCCGGACACTCAATTTCTATTGTAGACTCTGTAATCCGGACACTCAATTTCTATTGTAGACTCTGTAATCCGGACACCAGTGTTTGGTTTTTAATTCTCCGGATTATCGAGATTATACTGTACAATTTTTTTTAGCAAATTTGTGGTTTCAAAAATGAACGTTCTGATACTTGTGACACCCTGGCGATCCTAAATTTAAACTACAGCACCAATACCCTGTTCAATGACAACATTTGACGCCAAAATGTAATTTCTCGTACGCCAATTTTAGTGACTCTCCGTACTTACACTTACTCTCCTATTCTGGCAAACCTAACAAAACTCACCATGCTGACAATTGAATGGACTGGTTAGATTTTCGTATTCTCGCCATTTTTTAAAAGCTCTTTATCTAACACTGGTCAGAGAAGTTGTCACGTACGTAGGAACATAGTATTATAATAAAGTAGTGTAATAAAAACTCTCCCGCTCAAAGAAAATAAAATTCTTTGAAATTACGTCAATTTTTATGTCTAAAATTTGTCATTTCAAAAAATGTTCAACCACAGTCGCAACTTCATTCAAATAAAACCGTACTAAAAGCAAAAGGAAAATGCTTAGGTACATTTTAATACAACTTTGTCTACCCCGTCGACAATTTGAAGATTCTGCTGATGACTGTTTTGACAATATTTGTCTATCAAAATAGTGGTACATTAGGGGTACTCTCTTTTATTAGACTACTTTATTATTATACCAAAGTAAATCCTAAGTAGCGCGACTGTTTCACAACCAGACGTCGATTCTGTATGACAAGAACTGTCAAATTGTTGTTGTTCACGTGTAAAATTGAAACCGCGGTGAATAAGTACAGAATGTGGCAGTACTGCGTATACATGAAAATAACTGAAAAAACTGCGGTTTACATGAATTCCTTAAATGTAATTTAACATGATTTTACATACGAAGCGCTGATATTTTATATTGCTATCACCAGGGAAAAGACAGTTAAACGAAAGTCTCATAAATTAGTTGGTTTTCAGCAACATTTTTGAACAAATTTTAAATTATTTTGTTGGCTCCTCAAAAATAACTCTGCCTGGGCATATATGTATGTATATTCACCACAAATAATTGTTGGATGAAATTTGAAATTTAATGTAAAATTCTGCTTAGAACTGGAATTGGTACATTATGAAATAATTTAAATAATAATTTAAAATAAATAATAGATTATTTCATCATAGAATTGGTATAAATGGCATAATGACATAAATGACAAGACTCAGCGAGCCAGTCTGCTGGCTGCACCGGCGAATGGTGCGCAATGTGGCTGACATGAAAGTGATAATACGATTTAGATATCATACATGATTGCAAACGATGTGGCACTGAAGCATTGACAGGCAACGCTGCAATCACTGCGTTTTGGGCCAGTTAGCAAATTTTTTTTATAAACAAACTAGCTGGGCCCTGCGGCTTTGCACGCAAGTTCTCTTGTTTCCCCCGATACAAATTTTTAACCCATTGTCAGATTTTGATTAAACAACAAAAAAACATGTGTCTAATTATCTCTGATTTCAAGTGTTTCCAAAAATTGTTAAGTCAAAAGGCCCATTAAATCATGTGTTTTCACATTTACTCTAAACCAATTCTTAACCCTTTTAAAAAAAATGAAAAGTACGTTTTTATTATTTCCCGATTCCCGAAGTGAAAAAAGTGAAAACACGTGTCAAATTATTCCTAACTAAGAGTACTTACACCAAGTTTGAAGGCAATCGGCCCATTAATTCATGTTTTTTTCACAATTTATCCACACAAACTTTTGACCCGTCGCTGACCCCGTCCGATTTTGATATTCGTATGAAAAACACGTATCGAGTTATTTTTCATTTGAAGTACTTTCACAAAGTTTGAAGTCAAAAGGCTCAAAAAAATTTGTTCCTCCGTACATACTTTTAACCCGTCGTTGATCCAGTAAGATTTCGATTTTGGATCATTTTTTTTATTTCAAGTATTTTTACAATTTTTGAAGTCAATAGGCCTATCGGTTCATGTTTTTTTCGAGTCTAAACAAATCTTAACCCATTGTTACGTGTCAAAATACGTGTCGAATTATTTTTGATTTAGAGTATTTTCAGGAAGTTCGAAATCAATATGTCTCTTAAATCACTTTTCTTCATACAACACCTTAACACATGTTTTGCCCCTTTACACCCCGAATTTCTAAAAATCCCGTCTTAGCGGAGGTTCATTTTTCAAGATGTACCTACAGTTCAAATTTCATATTTGTAGCTTCAGCGGTTTGGGCTGAGAGATGATGAATCAATCAATCAGTCAGTCAGTCAGGACAAACAATCTATGTATATAAAAATGGAGGCGGTACCACGCCCCCTTGTCCAATGCTCACAACTTTCTTCTAGTCGAATTGTGCTACTAAGTATGAGTTCGTACCAAGTTTCACTGATGTGTGTGTGTGTACTGCATAACAGTTGGATCATAAAAAATGTGCCACGCCCTTTGACCAACGCCGATCAAATCTCATCAGTAGAATGACACATCTATAAAACAACGGTACACCAAATTTCAATGCTGTGCGGCTTACAACTCCGAAGCTATTCCATATAAAAGATTTGAGTTGTATGGGCGGAGCCACGCCCTCTTGTTAAATACCCGCCTCATTCCCCCTGCAGAAAGATATGACTAAATGGTAGGTTCATACTAAATTTCATTGATGTACGACTTACAGTTCTGCTGAAATATTGGGTCATAAAAAATGTGCCACGCCCCTTGTCCAACGCCCATACAATTTTAACAGTAGAATGACACATCTATGAGACGACGTTACACCAAATTACAATGCTGTGCGACTAACAATTCGGAAGCTATTCCATTTAAAAGATTTGAGTTGTATGGGCGGTGCCACACCCCCTTGTTCAATACCCACCCCATTCCCTCGGGCGAAGGACATGATTAAATAGTAAGTTTGTACCAAATTTAATTGATGTGTGACTTATGGTTCCAAAGTTATTGTCTAAAAATGTATTCTTGTGGTGCCACGCCCTGTTTTCCCGACTTTTCTTTTTTCCTAAACCTTCACGTAACAATTTCAAACAAACCCGCCGAAGGAAGTATCCAAGTTGGTCCAGCCGTTTTCAAGTTTTAAGCAGCCGAACGGACCACGATTCATTTTTATATATATAGATGAGGTTATTTGCGCACCGTGGTGAACAATTACACACTGTTTGGTGAAAGTGGTACAATTATTATAAGACAGGATTGAAATGTTTGCTATTGATGGTGAATATAGAAATGTATTTAAATGGGAAACATTTGTAATGGTTATGATTTCATTTAAATTATTTCAGTCAATTCAGTCGCATCAAAGATATTTAATAATGAATACAAAAATGTTTTCCTGAACACATTCATCATGTTTTGATTAAATCATCGTGTCGTGCGTTTGTGTTGCCAATAAAAATGAATAAAACCATATTTTTAATACTTATTATGATTTATAAAGATGCACAAAATTACTATTAAGTAAAAGTTTTGAGGTAATTTATCAAAAAAAACTTTGTTGTGGGCTTTTTAACTTGTACAAGTAGAAAATTACATTAATATTGATTCGGAAAGTTTATTGTTTTCATTATAAAATTATTTGTAAGCAGGCAAAATCGAAATAAGTATTCAAATGTTCTGTATTTTAGTGAATTATGATAACAACTATTGTACTTTTACAGTAATTGCCCAGTTATCTTAAGATATTTGATCTTTCAAACATTTCTTTAAACTTGATTGACAAAGCAATCAGAAAAATAGGCATAAAATTTGCTACCTAAACCAACAGAAAATGGCGTTGGGGTAACACTACCACATTATGTACTTTGCGCAACTCTGCCAATGACTACTGTCATTGCCATAGTAAATGACACTGCCACATTCTGTACCACTGACAGCTCGAAAAAAGAGTCGCGCTATTTACAGCCCTATTCTGGCAAACCTAACAAAACTCACCATGCTGACAATTGAATAGATTCTATCAATTGTTAGATTTTCGTATTCTGACCATTTTTGAAAAGCTCTTCATCTAACACTTGTCAGAGAAGTTGTCAGGTACGTAGAAGGAGCTGACAAGCGCAAAAAATACTTGCAAAGAAGCAATTGAAGTTAAAAATTTGGAAACATTTCAGCATATTTCGGTGTTTGCAATGGAAGAACAGTGCCGGCGTTAGCCAACGCGAGGCCCTGGGCCGTGGATTTTTCGCGAGGCCTTCGCAGTTAAGATTAAATTTCAGCTCAAGGTTTCACCACAAGTAACATTTGGGAAGAAAGTTTGTAGTAATACTGCGAATTCTTTGAATAATCATCATCATTTAATAGTATTGTTATGGTATTTTTCAATCGATACTCCATTGAATGGGTTTTTTTTTATCATTTTCAGAATAATATACTGATTACTGCGGAAGATCAAAATTGTTTTATTCAATATCTAGTGTTCTTAAGGATATAAGTTTCATCAAATACATTTCAATTTAGACATGTAAGTTAACCTTGCGAGCTTTTAGTTAATAAAATAAATAAATTAAATATAAATATATATACAGTGTAATCTGGGTGGAGTGAACCCCCGATGGTACGAACACCCCGATAGAGTGAACATTAAAACTTTTACATTGAGTACTCTATAGAGTGAACAATTCTAAATCTCTTTAGAGTGAACACAATTTAAAATAAATTACTTCAGTAACTTCAAGTTACTGCCAACCAGAATTTCGGGCTATTGAAGAGAACCGCTCTTAAAAAAGGCGAATATCCCAGGGACCGAAAATAACTGTTATTTTACAATTTTCAAATCAAAAAGGCATAACGAAAAAATTGTCGGTGGATTTTTTCGAATACACCATTATGATCGTAATGGCCTCAGCTTCAGGAATATTAAACGCCTTTTAAATTTTAGACTTTTACTATAAAACTTTTATTTCATCGGCCAAAAATAACAGTTATTTTGTGACTTTTATTTTTTCGGTCAAATATATCAGGCAATTTGAATATTTTCAAAGGCCGTTTGACCGACTAAAAAACTATTGATACCATTTTTTTCGTCGCACAAGTCTTATAGCTCAGAATGTGCGGTCTGCTGAGACCAAAAAAAGGTATCAATAGTTTTTTAGTTAACAGTTATTTTTGCCTGATATGATAAAAGGCACAAAATAACTTTTATTTTTGTCGGTAAAAATAAAAGTTAAAAGATAACAGTTAAAATCTGACGTTTTTGATAAAAACCATAACCGGTACGGTCCGCAGCGCCGCAAAAATGTTCCTGTCAGTGGAGATATGTTAAAAAAAAGCAAAGAAATTACATGCTGATATTAATGAAAAGGAAGGCGGTTTTAATGTCAGTTGTGGATGGCTAGCCGGACTTAAATCGCGCTATGGAATTCGTCTGTTAAAAGTGTGCGACGAGAAATTGTCTTCAGATAGCCCGGCTGAACCGTTTAAATAACAGCTAAATAGTACGATTTGTGAGGTACAACTTTATAAAAGCCAAATTTACAACGCGGACGAGAGTGGACTATTTTGGAAGATGCTACCCGAAAGAACTTGTAACCAGTAACCAGTGCAGAAAAAACGGCTCCAGGCAGGAAATTAGAAAAAGCCAGAGTTACAATTCTTGCATGCGCAAACGCAACTGGACAAACCACGCTCTTTCAAATCTTTCAACATTCCAGTGGACTACCGGCACTCAAAAAATGCATGGATGACAGCAGAAATTTGTAAAGAATGGTTTCATAAGTGTTTTGTTCCACAGGTAAGAAATATACTCGTAAGTACGTAATGGTGAACAAAAAAATCTCAATCTGGATATTGTGAACAATCTGGATTCTATGAACTGGTCTTGCATTAATTAGTTCACTCCACCCAGATTACACTGTATATTTATATATAAATATATATATATATTTATATTTATATATATATAAATATAAATAAAAAATTAAATAAAAAAATTTTTTTCATTTACAAGCGCGAGGCCTTTTTTAGCGCGAGGCCCTGGGCGGTGGCCCAGGTTTGCCTAAAACCGCTACTGTGGAAGAGCAGCTATTATTAGCGTGTGCAGTTGCTCTGGCTAAAAAAAATGAAATTGTGAAGAGGAGAAGGCTCTTGAGGACCTTGCGCGACGAAAGCCACCCGTTTGCTATGCAGGAAAGCATTTTCGTTCAAAATTTTCGTTTTCCAAAATCGCTCTTGCCGGGAATAATATTTGGACAATGCGCGGTGCATTGGGGCTGTTTTCCCCAGCTTGCAGCTCGGGACTGTTCCTCAAAAATTCCAGCTGCTCCTGCGTAGTTCGCTGAAATCTTGAGACATAATAAATATTTAGCAATCAAACCAGTC
This sequence comes from Melieria picta, assembly GCA_964056695.1. Classification (NCBI taxonomy): domain Eukaryota; kingdom Metazoa; phylum Arthropoda; class Insecta; order Diptera; family Ulidiidae; genus Melieria; species Melieria picta. Next base: position 96,850,246 of record OZ057398.1, on the reverse strand, counting down.
GAATTTGTAAAGAATCCATACTTCCTAGTGGACATTTTATTTGAACTTATTTCCAAATGTTCAAATTTCGCAGCTTCTTATTTTTTTCTACTAATTTGCCATTCACAGTGAAAGCAAAACAAACATAACTTTTCAACTCGCTGTGGTGAAATTTTATAGCTTTCTGCTTGTCAGATTTGTGTAAGAATAGGCCAAGGCACATTAATAAGGTAGTAGTGGCAACACAGCTGCTTAAACTTTTTTCTTCTGATTTTCTTTTGATTTTTCACGAATGGGCATGCTAATTGTCAAAAATTGGTAAAATTGTTTTTGTGTCGCTTGTGTCTCGATTTGATTTTGACAATGAGCATGCCGAAAAGCACTAACAAAATACATGGGGATTTGTTTTTGCAGTAGTGCCATCACCTTATTAATACACCTTGGAATAGGCTAACAAAAAATTCTGATCAAAAATCTAACAAGCATTGAATAGAAAATCAATTGTCAGACTTTCGCCAGAATAGGGCTGTTAGGATTCACTTTGATTATACTATGCGTAGGAACAGCTGACAAGCGCAAAAACAGTTGCAAGGAAACAATTGAAATTAAAAATTTCTAAACATTTCAGCAAATTTCGTATTCTGCAAATAGAAGAGCAGCTATTATTAGCGTATGCGGTCGCTCTGGCTAAAAAAATGAAGAGGAGAAGGCACGATGAAAGCGACCCTTTTGCTATGCATTTTCGTTTTCCAAAACCGCTGGGAATTGCTTTTGCAGCTGAAGTCGCACGACACTCAAAAGTCCACCTTCTTTTTATATGTATCTCGTTCCTAGAAGTTTGTAGGAAGCTAAGGTACGCGTTGGCCCCCTCATAGCGTTGAGGTGATCCGCCATCTGCTCCCGTTAATTTTGGACAATGCGCGGTGCATTGGGGCTGTTTTTCCCAGCTTGCAGTTCGGGATGGTCCCTCAAAAACTGCAGACAAAATTTCAGCTGCTCCTGCTTGGTTCGCTCAAACCTTGCAACATAATAAATATTTAATAATCAATCCAGTGGAATTTGTAAAGAATACTTACTTCCTAGTACACATTTTATTTGAATTTATTTTCAAATGTTAAAATTTCACAGCTTTTTCTTCTTCTTTTCCATTTATTTGCCATTTACAGTGAAACCAAAACAAACATAACTTTTCACCTCGCTGTGGTGAAATTTTACAGCTTTCTGCTTGTCAGATTTGAGTAAGAATAGGCCAAGGCACATTAATAAAGGTAGTGGTGGCAACGCAGCTGCTTAAACTTTTTTCTTCTGATTCTCTTTTGATTTCTTCTGATTTTCTTTTGATTTTTTGCGAATGGGGATGTACATTGTCAAAAATTGGTAAAATTGTTTTTGTGTTGCTTGTGTTTTGATTTGATTTTGACAAGCTAGTTACCCAAATCCAACAACAAAATACATGGGAATTTTGTTGCTGGTCTTACGCGTTCACCTTTATTAATACACCTTGGAATAGGCTAACAAAAATGTCTGATCAAAAATCTAAGAAGCGCTGAATAGAAAATCAACTGTCAGACTTTTGCCAGAAGCAGGCTGTAAGTCTTCTTTGTTAATTGTATCATGCAGAAAGAGTCGTACGTACATAAACAAAGGAGGGGTTCTGAATTGCGTTTGTGTGTCAGAATGTTCGCTAAGAAATTTGCTTTTTCTTGAAATCTATAACAACCAGTTACCGGATTACGGCCTGCCGCAAAAGCTCTCCCCAGGCGCATCTGCTTTGCGCGCGCCTTCTCCAGTTGGTCATACTAAGAAATGATAGAACGTCCTCAACTTGGTGCTTTCACTAAAGGCCTTCCTTTTCGCCGTCTTCCTCCAACTACTGGTGAAGTTGAAGAGGTCGCATGACAACGGATCGTCCCGTCTGAAGTCTCGAACGGTATCAAATGGGTCGAAGAGGTCACTTCCAACCTGGACGGAGCTTGTATTGCTGTATTGCGTGTATTGCTCAACGTCGTTCTGCAAAGTCTCATGAGCTTTGCACGGATAACAAGTTCAGACAATATGGCATACAGTCGATCTCTTATGGGTCTGTCAAATGCTGCCTTATAATCGATAAAAAGATGGTGGGTATCGATTGAATTCCATGGGTCTTCTCCAGGACTTGGCGTAAAGTGAATATCTGGTCGATGGTGGACTCACCAGGTCTAAAGCCGCACTGATAAGTTCCAGTCAGCGCTTTGTCGAGTGGTTTCGATCTTTTATATAATACGGTCGTTAGGACCTCATTGGCAATTGGAAGTAGGCTGATACCCCTGTATTTGGCGCATATTTTTGGACAAAGGACACTGAGGTTCCAATCGTGGGCATACGTTCCTCCAACCATATTTTGCAGGTGAGCTGATACATGCACCCAATCAGCTCACCGCCGCCGGCCTTGAACAATTCTGCTGGTAGCTTTATTGTTCTTGAGTCGCTGGATAGCGATCCGTCTGCACTTCACCGCTGGCGGTATTGTTCTCTGCGTCACCTGTGAGCAGCTTGGTGAAGTGATCCTTCCACAACCACAGTACCCCCTGCGCATCTGTAACCAGATCCCCGTTTTCGTCTCTGCAGGAAGATGCCCCGGGCTTAAAACCGTCTGTCAGACGCTTGACTTTCTGGAAAACTTTTCGGGCGTCGTTCCTGTTCCTGCACTTCTCGATTTCCTCACGCTCGCGCCTTTCTTGCTCCCGTTTCTTGCGTCTAAAAATGCACCTCTCTTTCTTCATAATTCATTCTCAACACCTTGGGGAATATTTAGCCCAGCAACATTTAGAACGTGTTTAAGAGCAGCCTAGATGGTGAGATGGCATAATTCCTTCTAATACTAAAACAGTGTCTATAGTATGTGAAAGAATACCTATAGCCCCGTTCTGACTATGTCATATATGGTGTCATATTCACTGACGACAAACACTGCCATATATGTCATGTTCGTCCTATGTCGTCAAATGCGTTCTCATTGCTCGGCAAAAACTGACGAAAAATACATATGACAAGGTTTGCCAGCATGTTGACATTTTTTGTTTTCTCGACAAACGTAGTCAAATCGTTCGGTCGACACAAATTCGATCGTTCTCATTTGATTGTCGTTTCGTATGGCAAATCGTAGTCATACATGCAGGCAAACGCAAATGACACCATATGACAACCCGTTCTCATTTAACTGACTACAAATGACACCATATATGACATAGTCAGAACGGGGCATATGAATGTTCCATGGGGCCTTTGTCTAAAAAAAACATGGATGGTTGAAGGAGGCCAGATCTTAGTCTCGTAGTCGGGCTAGCGTGCTAGCTCGGTACATGTAAACATGTCAGTATTCGTCTCTATATTTGTACTGCATTTAAAACTGTTGTATCATTAATTATGTTCCTCAACATATGTATATAATGTACGAGAATGGTCTGAAAAGTTTCCGACCTAACAGAGATACAAGGTATTTTGTCTTTTAATTTATTTTAATTTTTCTACCAAAAACCACATGAATTTGTTGGTAGGATTTTTTATCGCTACTGTCAAAATCAGCTGATATTTTCCGACGAAAGAGGGAGAAACTGAAAACAAACAAAAGTGATTGTTGCCAGACGGCGCTGTATTTCGAGTGAAAAAACAAGAAAAGTGCTCAGGTCAGGAGTTTTCATTTCAACCGATACGGCAACACAGCACTACTGCTGACACCGACGATTTTGACAGAAGCGATAAACAATCCGCCGGTGGCTTGCTACAACCTTATTGTTGAGCCATAAATAGATCACAATATTTGTTGTTTCTATTTGATTTTCATTGCTAGTGAAGAGGCTGAAAAACAATACCATGAACTCCTACTTGCAAATGCAACCATACTCTTTGGGAGACGCAAATTCTTGCTGTCATTCAAATTGACGTACCGTTGGCGTACGTAAACAACGAATTTTGGATAAGGCTTTCCGTACTTAAGTAGTTTACCTTGTGAATTGTATCATGTCCCAGCGATATTTCTATCTCTTTAACCCTTCCAAACAGAGCGTTCGAAATGTTCATTCGAATAGCTGTTTAGTCTAACGTGAGCAAACGTGCGAAGAGCTTTTTAATGCCTAAATGTTCTTTGGACATATTCATAGTCTCTGCTATCTCTTCTCCAATTCTCTAGCACCTTTTGGTGAACTTGAGCGACGTCATCGTCAGTGGTTGCAGTTTTTAGACAAACAGAGTCCCTGTACACAGCGTCCAATTCACCTTTAATTTGCTTAGGCGTATCGTAAGTATAATTACATTGTTTTTCTGTGATATTATTTTTAGGTACATTTTGACTAATTTATGGCAGATTTGATACATTTTTGGCGTTTTTTTCAGGAAGGTGTAAAGCTGATTAACCATCTTTGACGTGGTGCTGTGTGCATCGCACACCGAGCTCGAGAAAATGTTGCTGTGTCAAATTTTAACGTAACCACGGCCTTCGGGTTTTCTGTTCAAATATGAAATGACAAGGTTCGATTTATGTTCCACACCAACCCTGAGAGAGCGAGAGAGGTGTAGAGCGAATTTGGAAGACGGAGTTTGTAATGACCGATTAGGAAGCCGTTGGTATAGGTTTGCGCTGGTCTCTGTGGAAATCAAGTTTGTTGCTTGCACAAGTCTTTTGTTTCGTCGACGCGCGATCAGTTGGCTGGGAGAGCCGTCCGGATTAGGTAGTCGAAATCGTGTATATTGTGGTCGCGATATTGTATCTTGTATTTTTGCACGTTGCTTGATGTGAAAGTTCCTGTTTTTCATCATTTCAACACCTTTATGAAGTGCGACTCGCAAGGGATTTTTATGTGTCACGAAAGTAATTGAAGTCACTCCCCTGAAAATTGTTAGTCTTAATAAGTGGAATGCGGTAGCGTTGTCCACGTTCAACGTATTCATCTATTTATGTGAATAGCTCATACAAAAATGAGCGAACCGGATCTGTGAAGAATTGTGCAAACATTTATGGTTTCACGCATATGTTTTTGTGTATTTGTACGAATGAGCATTGGACTGTTGAAAAGTTATGAAGAATTAATGGAACGCATACACGAATAACGAAATCTGAAGAAAATCCATTGCAAGAGGTGCTACGCACTTTCCGAGAAGGCAATTAAAAGGCAATTGATAATAAAACTACTTCCCTACAAATGTACATACATATACTTAGTATATAAATGTAGGTGAATGAGTGAACAAAATGAGTAGTCGACCGCGAGTGCGAGTGCGGAAAAGCCGAGTTTTGTTTTGTCTATGAATCAGACACGGCGCCACGGAGTGAATGCGACCCAGTCACTACATGAGTGACCGCTGGAAAAGAGAAATCGCATCGATGTGCACGTCCAACCGTGGTGCAAGTCGAAAAATATCACACTGCGTTTTGTAAACTCTGCTGAAAAACGCCTGCATCTAGCAGTGAATGCTCACACGAGCGTGTTTTATACGACTTACTGGGGTTCGCGTTGAAAAACTGAGAAGATTCTCAATGTTACAGTGAGACTGTTTGAGCGATTTGCATGCAACAAACGTATGTTCAAATGTGGCGATGCAAAGTGGTACCAGTTCTATGGAGAGCCGGTCAAAAGTATTTCAACATTAATAAACTGTTGGAATACAATGTCAAGTTTAAATAAAATAACTGTGTAAGAAAAAAGGTGCTGTTGAGTGAACACAACTTTTTCGCTCAAATTCAAAGTTCGTAGTCGCTTCTGTTCGTCTATCGCTGATTTGCAACCAGGATTCTGACGCATGTGACGAATTAAAATATTGATCATTAGCATAGCTGTGGCTGTTTTTATTTGTAGTTGTTTTCATTTGCTTAACAGACTTTGCTCTTTCTACGCGCCCAAAAATTTCAACAACTATACAAAAAAAGATGTTTGCATCAAAATTTAAATAGCTAAATACACAATAGCCACATGCGTTCCCCTCTCATTTCTTTTGCAATGCGTAGATTTAGCTGGTTTTTTAACCGTATTGCAATACCACAGTCGGTTTGAGTCGGGTTAATGTGCGAAGCTTCGAGTTCGTACGATGATGTACACATTGTATGAATACTTCGACTTCGTTCGTTGACTACTTTCGCTATTTTTTTTAACGAATTACTCTTTGAATTAAGTGCTACACCGAGGAATCGATTCCGTTTGTGCGCTGTTGTTGATGTTTATAAAAATTCATCAAGTGTTTCTAATTATGAGAGTATCACGTTTTGACACAACATTTTTAGAATATGTGGGAGTTTGAAATCGAAATCGACTCAAACACTTTCACTTACTAAATATTCCCCGAGCTTAGAATGCGGCGAGGCAAACGGGATTGATTTGTTGTTGGTGTTTGTTGCTATCACAACGTGCTTGTTCAAAGTGGTTATCATTTTCACCGCTGGTTTTTGGTGCTACATCACAATTTAAATGTAGTTACGCAGCGCGCGTCGACGCAGCAATGCGTTGTGCGAGTCATGCGCACTTGTTCACTCCAATGCTTGAAGGCTCCTAACTTCTGAAATTCCAGTCAATATCTGAACATTTTTTGTTGGAATAGCATCATTCGAATTTTGCGAGCAACACACAAATATAAATGCCATGATTTGAGTAGAAGAGTGCAGCGGGCATACGCACACACGCACATAGGGCGTGGGCGGCGTTGACGCGCGGCGCCGTGGCACGCGTATACTACGTTCTAATTAAATTTGCGTCTCTTGTCTTTTCCCTCCCTGGATTACTGCGCCTCAGAGTGCTACGTCGGCGGTTGATAGCTCATGCCATGGAGTATTGCAAGCGGCTCAGGAGGTGGTCGTTCGCGGACTGGCAACAGAGGCGACCCCATAAATGTAGTTTACATATAGTCGCTCTGGCGGTAGCCGTTTGTTTTCTCTTCGAGCCAGGTGAGTGCTGTACATTCCTTCAATATAAATACATACATACATAGTTACATACGGACCACAGTTTGGTTTCATGTACATTATGGTTTACTGCTTTGGCTTTGTTATTGTTGTACTGTAAGGCATGTGTTCATATTTATAATTGTGCAAACCTGTCTCGCGTGTACATATGTATGTACATATATGCATATATATGTACTAAAGTACATATGTAGCACATTGTTTAAGCATAAAAGCAATTTACACAAAATGGATGTGGGGATGCGAAAAGTGGAGTGGAGTGGCAGAAACATTTCACGCCGCTTTAGAAACATTGCCCGTTTTCAATTCGATACAGTACGAGTACTGAAAACACCATATTTTTCATTTCTTTTGGTAATTTTCATTTAATCTAGTATTTCTGTTATCAGATTGATGCAAAAAAACCCACCGCTTTTGAGGAACTGCCAAAAAACCAAATTCTTCTTTGTACTTTCTTTATTAGTCAAAGAATTGACATACTTCAGTATTATTTGAGTTCAAAACAAGTTTCACTTTCCTACTACCCTAGGTTAGGTTAGGTTAGGTTAGGTTAGGTTATGGTGGCTGCCTCTATAAGAGACACACTTGGAGGTCCTACTACCCTATCTGCATCGCAAAATAAATTTTAAATATTTAATACAGTTTCATGGTCAATCAAATTTTAGGGACCCTGAGTAGATGTGAAGTAATTGAAAAACCATTAAATACGCTTCTTTAACAAAATATTAGTATTTTTGCCCACAAGCACGCCGAGCACCTTGAGACAGGCTTTCGTCCACTTCATCCCCATTATCTCCTCTTGCAAAGAAGTTCGTTCGCTTAGGTGATAACTGCGTAAGAATGTCAAATCTCCCATTTCGCTTAGATCCTACATACCTCAGCAGTTGAAGAACCTCGCCGAAAGAGAAGTTCGTTCAGCAAAATATGACTTTTATCCATTTTCTGCGAGCGGGATTCTCCGTGTAAAGGAGGTATCCTCAATTTTAAATGCGCACACTTTCAATAAGTTAAAAATGTATACAAATATTGGTTTTAAGTACTTGTTTTCGTGGAAAGCTTTTAGATCCGACCAATACAAAGGTCATTTTAATTGGTTCCAATTTCTCGGCATTGTATAAATATCTCCGATTATCCAAAGTATTGGGATTTAGTAAATTATATGAAAACGATTTTCTTAAAGTTTTGGCATTCAAGCCACTGCTACTCAATGTTAAGCGAATCTATTTCTTGTTGCGACTTTTGTCGCCATAGTACTAGCATAGTACCGAGTCTATTTACATTCTAAAAAACTTATAGACTAGTGGGAAAAATTAGTACAGGTCTCCCTCGTATAACGCGGTGGTTACGTTCCAGGAAAATTCCGCGTTATGTGATTCGCGTTATAGAACACTTAACTTTCATATAAATTTTAGGGTTATGTTCCAATAAGCTTTTTCCAAAATAAAATAGGTACTAAATTAAAGATGTATGTACATTCCAACTCAAAACCAAAATTCATACTTTATTTAAAAAATTAAAAAACATCATGAAAAAAAACTGTTTTTTTTTTAAATCGCGTTGTATCGAAAACGCGTTGTAGAAGTACCGCGCTATACGAGGGAGACCTGAATAAGTAAAAAATACAAAACAATTAGAAACTTTACTGATGCAACTTTCTTAAGCATGGCGAAATCAATGTCCAAAGAAATTGAGCGTATGTTGAATTTAGTTAGAACTTTCGTAATGAGATATTTTCTGGAATAGATGGTCTTGTAAAGGACAATTGAAAACTCAGACCGTCCAAGACCGCTGCAATATTGAAATTGATTTTTTTTGTATAGGCAGTACATTGATGATACTGATTACAAATTTTAAGAGGAGAAAGGATCTTCTACTATGTAGGGATTTTAAGTTTTAAAACTGACAGCGAGGAGCGAATGGAAGACGCTCAGGTCAAGTTATAAAAAAAAATAAACTTCATGGTACTTGGGTCTGAGAAGCGAGAACAGTTGCGACCAACGAAAGCTAAGCTGGAGGCCGTTGGACATGCTAAAATTAATTATATTACATTTAACAATTAACGAATTATCAATCTAACAACCCCTGTAATTATATTTGTAGTTATGCAGAGATTTTTGCAATGTCACATTGTCACGTACTACGTATACCAGGTATTACTTGAGGTGCATTGGTTATTTGGCGGTGACTTTTGTAAGGTTTTTGCTTTCAACGCAACGTTCTTGCCTGTAACAACAAAATACAAATTAAATAGTTTTATGCCCACTTAAGAAAATCCAATAATGCTAACTGCAATTAAATAACCCATATTTTTTTCACTGTTTTTTCTTTCTACAAATGCCCCTTGCAAACTGATAATGTGCGGAGTGGGCCGCAATTTTTCTCATTTCATTTATTCCACCGGGAAATTGAACAAAAACATGGCAAGTTAGAAAATGCGTTCATTTCACAAGGGGTATGAAGTACCCTACATCGTAAGCGGTGGACCTTTTCGACTGATTAATGTCTCTTTCAATATCGCTACTCTGCGGGCGAACGTAGCAAATAAGTTTTATGGTTACCCCAATTTGATATTGATTTGGATATTCATATTCATAGACACTTCACCTGTAATCAGTGTGGCCCCAAACCGACTACGCACGCTTTTTGGCACATCCCAGTGCGGACTGTAGGTATGAATTTAACGGCCATGGAAAATGCAATAAAGGAAACTTTTTGTTTGAACGCTAAATTGAAAGATGAATTGGTAAAGTTTCTTCGCTCAGAGTTTAGGCACGCACAAAGTTGCGTCGGCATGGTTGTAGCTAGTGTTGCGTTGATACGAGTCGCCGCGCGTAAATACTCGACACTTTTGCCGAAGCGAGTGCAATACTTGGGTACTGGGGCTTGGAGCAAGTGTTTATTTCCAAAAGATATTCTTAAATAAATCTCTCCGAAAAGTGATTTTTGTCATTATATTACAAAGTTTAGTAAAGATGTAAAATATATATTTGCATCTTTAGGCAACAACGAAGCAGTTGCATTCAATTCATCCATTCATTTTTAAGGATTTGAAAATCCTTCTGGCAGGTCGGAAGACAGGAGGTCATGTAATAAATTTCCTCGATGGGGCTGATAATCTCACGACGGCAGTGAGAACCGCGGCAGTGGCAGCAGCACTTCCGGCGACAGAGAGTGCGGCGAACCAGTCGAGAGGGGGAGCCTTTTGTGGTTGAGCGTTGCCAAATTTTTGCAGGGTGCTTAACCTTCACCCTGTGCATGGGGTATACAGTTCTCCATAGTCATAGAAAATATGAATTTGTGCGAGTATTTCTCTCTGAACGATATATTAATACATATATCATTGGATAGCTATTGATGAAAAGATTCTAAAAACATAAGCAGTTATTTTTTTTAAGTGTGATTGGGCCAGTATAAACACATATTGCGCATAAACTGTTTGTTGTGCTTTGGGGAATAAATGACCTCGCTATATATATCAATTCATTTTGTAAGCAAAACTTATCCAAGTTCTGAACCACTCAAGTTCTCAACCACCAGCACACTCACCGGTGGAATAACAAATTCAAAGACGGTGTGCAAATAAATAACATAAATAATACAGTACATTCCGTTTAGCTGCCTATTCGCTTAGGTGCATTTTCTGCTTAGCTGCATGATTTGGCCAAAATACTACTTCGCCAACCGAATTTTCTTTGAAAATTTCACATTTAGCTGCATTTCACTTAGCTGCACTATCCCGTTTAACAGCCCTGTTTTTGAGCATGTTTTCTTTGATTTGTATGAAAAATACTTCGTTTAGCAGCACTGGAAAATTTTGAAAAGTTTTTTTGGAAAATAGTATCGAAACAAATTTCCACATTTTCGAAATGGAGGCAATAGTTGTGAAATTGTCAAAAAAGATATATTCGCAGGGTAATATTACCGATTATTTTGCATAAAAGCATATCAGTAAGAATATGTACATAAATATTTTCGTTATATCCAGTGTATACATACATATTATGTATGCATAAGCATCTATAAGATAGCGGTTTATTTGCTAATAAAAATTTGTTCAGTCTTACACTAATTCAATAGATTCGTTCATGCAAAATTTTGATATATAATATATCAATATTGACATAATATATATATATTATATATATTTTCATATATATTTTGACATTTTTGTATAGGTGCGCTAAGGATCTACATAAAAAAATTTAGCTGTTTCCAAAAACTTTTTAGATATTCCGCTTAGCTGCATTTTTCGCTTAAGTGCCGCAAATCATGTGCACAGAAGGTGAATGCAGCTAAACGGAATGTACTGTACAATACCAAACAACAACAACATTAATTATATATAATATATATATTATATTTTTTTTTAATTAATATATATATTTTTTTACTCATTCCCATACAAACTATACTGGTTCAAAATGGGGAATTCAGTTCCCCATTGCACCGGATTAGGGTGTAAAACCATGCACAGAGTGAAGGTTAATGGAACTTCCGAGGCAAACACACATACTACATATGTATGTACAAGCTCGAATGTTTGAACCGGTGGCTCTCCAACATTCGTCCAAATACACATATGGCTGCAGTTAAGCAAGTGTATTGCGTTTCTTGGCTTTGAAAATGCATTCGTGCAAGTGTAAACATGAGTTTAATTCATAACGATGGCAAGTAACAATTACTTAATAGGATAACATCCACTAGAAATGCATTTATGCGGCCGTATGAAATTTGACAAAACGAAGTTTCGTCATCTGTGAGCTACTATTGCAGTTATGCATGTATAGGGTGTTTTTTTTAGAGGTATAGAACTTCGAATTGAAATAAAACACAAGAAAATCGTTTTAATGTCCATCAATTTGGCTTTATTGGAAGGATAATTTTATGCCATTAATGTTTAAATATGATTTCGGGCATGTGGCCGCCGCGGCTGGCTCGAATAAAGCCAATTCTACAGGTCCAATTTTCAACCACTTTTTCGAGCATTTGGGGCCGTATGTCGGCAATAACGCCACGAATGTTGGCTTCCAAGTCCCCTAACGTTTCTGGTTTGTTGGCGTAGACGAGCGACTTCACATATCCCCAAAGAAAATAATCCAATGGTGTCAAATCACACGATCTTGGTGGCCAATTGACAGGTCCATTCCGCGAAATTATGCGCTCATCGAATGTTTCCTTCAATAAATCGATTGTGACGTGCGCTGTGTGGCATGTAGCGCCGTCTTGTTGGAACCACAACTCATCCACATTCATGCCATCCAATTCGGGAACAAAATAGTCGGTTATCATGGCTCTATACCGGTCTCCATTAACGGTAACTGACTCTCCAGCATTATTTCGGAAGAAGTATGGCCCAATGACTTCACCAGCCCATAGAGCACACCAAACAGTCAGTTTTTGTGGATGTAATGGCGTCTCAAGGGTCTCATGTGGATTCTCTTCACTCCAAATGCGGCAATTTTGCTTGTTGACGTAGCCATTCAACCAAAAATGAGCCTCATCACTGAACAAAATTTTGCGATGAAAATCAGCATCGAGATCAATCTCATTTTCGGCCCATACACCAAAATCACGACGCATTGCATGGTCTCGCGGCTTTAATTCTTGCACAAGCTGGATCTTGTAAGGTCGCAAGCCAAGATCTTTGCGCAAAATCTTCCATAAAGTTGATGGACAAAGCTCCAATTGCTGTGCACGGTGGCGAATCGATTCATTCGGGTCCTCTTCAACATTTTGCTCTACAGCGGCAATTGTTTCTTCGGTGCGCACTGTTCGACGTCTCTGCGGATGCGTATTATCACATAGAGTAAACGTAGTGCGAAAACGACCCATGGTTAACCGAATTAATTGCTCTGATGGACGATTATGTCGACCATAAAATGGACGGAGCTTGCGGTAAACTTCGCGAACTGAACCATTATTTTCGAAATAAATTTGCACGATTTGCAAGCGTTGTTCTTTTGTCAACCTGTTCATGATGAAATGGCAAACCAAACTGAACATAAATGACATTAGAGTTGCCAGATTTGACCACAAAATGCCAGTTTTATCTCTATTCGAAAAACAAACCTCTAAAAAAAACACCCTATATATACGAGTGTTTGTATGCACATGCGGCTAATGTGGATAAAAGGATTTGCGTAAAGTTTTTCTCATTCTCATCAAGTTGCTCGTCATTGCCAAATAACCAAATCATCGTGATCATGACCGATAAATATAAGTACTCCTCGGCAGCACATCAAAGTGCGTTAGGTACATTACTTATACACCTGCTAGCATACTAAATTATTCCTAATCACAGCAGCAGGGTTGTGTGCACACTTCCAATGGATATTATTGTATTTTAGTACTAAACATAATTTGTTGTACTTCATACTTTAAGCATATAGCGATGTCACCAGTATCGCTGCTAATATACCCACATAGCTTACTTTGTTATTGTTCATGTTCTACTTCAGCTGAATTGTCTAGACATAACTTGGTATAATGTTTTACATATATATTTAGGTGCAGGGCATTTTCATATAAATATGTACACATTTGTCCAAATTAGTACTGTTGACGTGAGCTCGTGAAATTTCTATACCATATGGTTTCGTCAGATCCACTGAAATCGTTTTTTGTGCAGACTTTTCACGTTTTGTAACAGGCGACAATCGATTTGGATGAATTGTGACATTTAAACACTCAGGACTAGAGTTGGGTAGTTCACCTATTTTTAGTGAACCGATCAGTTGCAGTTCGTTCACCTTAATGAACTAGTTCCTTAGTTCACTCGTTCTTTAGTTTTACTGCACTCACTAACTAGTTAATGAACTAGTTCTTTAGTTCACTAGTTCATTTATTTCAGTTACCGAAAACAATAATTTGATTACTCTAAACAGAGTTTAACTATTTTTATTATAACAGTCATGTACAAAAGAAAATCTTATACTAAATTCACAGAATACTTGCATACATAACGTATGTTTAGGAACATAAAACAGGTAAAAATTATTCAGCCTTTTTCAATGGATGGCACTCATTTGCACTATTGTTAATCTTACTTTACAACAGTGATCGGCAAAGCTTACTCCTATGAGCAGTACGCTCAGCACACGTACACAGTACGCTCTCTCAATCAGTCGTTGTTCAGGTATAATTTTATACAGTGGAGAGAAATTTCACTGCACTCACTAAGACCATCTCATTGTCAATTTTGCCGACCACTGCTTTACAACAACTTGTTTCTGGATAACGTTTTCCTGGTTGGAAGTTGGTAGTTACAAAGAGACACCATTTGGATCAACTTCTTCATTTCTGGTTCTTCCACAATTCGTAGTGAATGATGTCCCTTGGCGATCATCTTGATCAGCTGCTTGTTAATTTGCTGCACTTTTCTGCCAGTTGATGGTTTACTTGCGAAATGTAAAATTGTTGGTTGTGGATCCACAGCCTGATGCTCTCTCGCCCGTTTCGCTGGTTCTGGCTGCGATGTCATCTGCTAATAACAATAATTAGTCAATAGCAATCTTTGTTTTCGTAATATAATAAATATAATAAATAAACTTACCATTTCCCCAATTGACACACTGCTTGGCCGCTGCTTTTGGTGCACAAATGAAAAAGAAGATATTGTCACATACAAATTTTAGGTAATCATAAAGAAATGTGGCAATTTTTTTACCTTTTCCTACGAAATGGTAACACCGAAAAATCTAGTTCATTGGAAAGAACGAACTAGTGAACTAGTTCATTGGGATGAGCTAGTTCTTTAGTTCATGAACTACCCAAGCCTACTCAGCACAGTTATAATTTATAACTATGAAATAAAAATTTTAAGAAAAATTTACTTTTTCATCCCTTTACGATTATTACTTTTTCCTCTGAGGGATACTTCACTTGGTGATAAATGCTTTGAACCGCGTTTAATGCAACGCAACTGCGTAGGCATACGCCTGCTTCTCACCATTATTTTATATTTAACTAGCAGGGCCCCGCGGCGTTGCATGCAAGTTTGAAGTCAATGGGGCCAATAAATCAAGTTCTTCTTAACCTTTTGTTGATCCCGTCAGATTTTTATGAAAAAATACTTATCTAGTTATTTCTCATTTGAAGTGCTTTCACCACATTTTAAGTCAATTGGCGCATTTAACCATGTTTTCCCATACAAACTCTTAACCCATCGTTGACCTCGTCAGATTTTGATTTTCAAAAAAGTGAAAAACCCGTATCGAATTATTTCGCATGTTAACTGCTTTCACTAAGTTTGAAGTCAAAAGGCTCATAAAATCTTGTTTCTCCATACAAACTTTTAACCCATTACTGACCCTGTTAGATTTTGATTTTCGAAAAAACGAAAAACACGAATCGGATTATTTCTCACTAAGATTACTTTCTACAACTTGAAGTCAATAGGTGCAATAATTCATGTTTTTTCACAGTTTTTCTATATAAACTTTTAACCCGTCGGTGACCCCCTTATTTTTTTATTTTGTAAAAAGTAAAAAAACATGAATCTAATTATTTCTCACTGAGAATATTTTCACCAAGTTTGAAGTCAAACGGCGTAAAAAGTCATATTTTTTCATACAAACTTTTAACCCTTGCTTCATCTCTTTAAGTTTTGACTTTCAAAAAAATGAGAAACACGTGTCAAAATATTTGTATTTCAAGTGGTTTCACCAACTTCGAAGTCAATAGGCAAATCTGTTCAGTGTTTTTTCATAGTCTCTCCGTATACAAAGCTTAATCCTTGGTTCACCACGTTAAATTTTGATTTTCAAAATATTGAAAAATACGTGTCGAATTATTTTTGATTTGGAGTATTTTCACCAAGTTTGAAATCAATAGGGCTGTTATATCAAGTTTCTGCATACAACACCTTAACCCATCTTTGACCCCGAATTTCAAAAAATCCCAGTTCTACAGTTCAAATTTCAAATTTGTAGTTTTAGCGGTTTGGGCTGGGCGATGATGAATCAGTCAGGACAAACAATTATATTGTAACGATGAGGCACTCTGTCGCTGTGCTATGAATGAATGCTTTTACGGGCATACATTTAGACACGCACTTTAGAGTACGGCAGACTTGCTATAATTTCGATATGGCAAGGATGGCTCGCGATGGTAATGGGATGTGCGAGAACGATCGAGAGATAGTCCAACTGGAATGTGCGAGAACAATCGGCACGATAAGCAGACAAGTATAAAAGGCAGCCGGCTGCAGCGCAGAGGAGGAGTCTGATTTGAGCAAGCAAAGGGGAAACATGCAATAGTCCAATAAGTAGTAGCAAGTGTAAAGACAAACAAGTGTAAATTTGTAAATAAAGTGATTGCTGGTTTTTGACTGCGTTTGCGCTGAATAATTGAAGTGGTTTTATTTTCAAGCACAATCCAGAGACGAACTTAGAGGAGTCATTTTCGTAACAATATGTAGATTCACTATTCAAATGTTCTCAATTGTACGATTTATTCAGAACAAGTAGTTTTTTGAAGAGTTCAATCTCTAAAATTTAACACATTTTTCAATAAAGTTAAAAATGAACTATTTGCAACTAAAGCAATTTTATCGTTACGCATAGCTAGTCGCAGGCACAAAAAATGAAGGAAGAATTTGAAGTGGGCATACGATAAAATTGTTTTTTCTCAAATTTCGTAACGGTTCGTCGTAGAGATGTGAGCTTTTAGGGACTGATGAAATTAGTCATCAGTCCCTAAGTGCTATCGTTATCGGTAAAAAAATGAACTTCGGTAAATATGGCTCATACGTTAAAATCACGGGAAGGGCTCGATATGTCGCGTTTGTATGTTCCTGTGTATGCAATTGTGGAAGCGTGCGTATTCAGGCGGAGGGCACTGCAAATTTAAATTGATTGATTGAAAGTAGAATTACTCTTCAGAGTTACTTATAAAAAAACTCTTCAATGAGAAGATATACAAAATAAAAAAAACCTTACGCGCACGCAAACCACGCATGTTTAAATTCAATTTTTAGGATTCCCAACAATCGGTGGCAAAACTCAGAAACTTCAAAAATCCTGGAAGTAATTTGAAAGGAAGTGCTACTGCCCACTTCCAAAAAAGAGTCCATCATTTGCTTTCATACACAGGTCAGGCAAAGGTACCCAATAAAATACCACACTCGAATATTTGTGAGAATCATTTCTGGTACCTAAACCAAGGCTTGCAATTAAAGCAAATAGCTCAACTTTAACTCTGTAATTATTAACGTAACAAAGAGTTTTTGAAACCTCAATTAAAAGCAAGCAAGTCTGAATATTCCTTTTTGTGTGACAATCTCATCGACAAGATTTTAGGGAAAAGTCAGAGTAAACAAATTAGCGTTTAAATTAAGTCATATGCTCAGTGCGGTAGAGTTTTAAGCTGCTCTGCAGCTCGAATTTGATGTCTGGTTGTCAGACTGTACTTGAAATGTTTAACCTACACATACAAACGTTCGTTGGTCGTTTTACGGCAATGAGTCGGCATCATCGTGAAGTTGCCCTAACTAAAGAGCGCCAAGATTGTGAAAGTCTGTTGCTTTTCGGATTATCTCTGCGGTATACTATTAAATTATGTATATGGCACTTACATGAAGTTGGTATCTGAAATTACGTTTGTCACGAATGGTGGAATCTAAATTCGATCAAAAAAGCAGAGAATTCACGTTATAATTTAATAATTTATATTTTAATTATGAAACTTTAGTACTAAGAACGCATAAGGATATTTGGATACAAATTATAAGCTATAGAATACGCTCGATCTCATTCGTCTTTAACCGGAAATAATATATTGCCAGATAGCGCAATTTTTTATTTGAGCTTTGCATTATGATTTTTTTACTATATTGTATTGCTTTATAAGAAAAAGTTTGGATTCACTCGAATACTGGTTGAATGTGACTCTTTTATATGGTGGCATGTTGAGAATGAAGAAAATAATTAAGATTTTCCATCCGTACTTGAATGCCTTTATGTACATTAGTTGTGGGTAATTTTGTTATTGTGAGGCGATTGCAGTCAGTGAGGTGAAAACACGATCTCGTATTGTGCTATTGAGTCAAATGACATCGGATATTAGCTCTTGTTAACTGACACTATATTTTGTCCATTTGTTTGTATACTTTGAGTGAGAAATTTTTGTTCAATGTAAAGAAAATGTGATTGGACTTTTGATTTATTTCAAAAACTGAAAGTTTGACGAACGAATTAGGATGGTGCACTGCAAACATTTTAGTTAGTGAACGACTTTTTTAACGAATTTTTTACGAGATAGAATGGTGTTGCTACCATGGCTTCAGTCAATAAGGTTAGCTATACATGTATTGTATTTTATTTATTTATTTATTTATGACATATTATGACGCCATGGACACAGGTTGTCGTTATGGGATGCAGATACAAAGTTTATTCAACGTTTTGGCTGAATTTTGCGATATCTGCAAGTATACCGGTCGACTGACTTGTCCTAAGTCCTAGCCAGTACAGTACAGTTTTTGATGGGTTAGTTTAGATACACAACAATAACCACGTTTACTTTTCAGCGGCTGTTCGCGTTCCAATATGTATTTATACATACTTAGAATAGTTTGAAATTGTATATTGTGTCTTTTGTGACTAGTAGTGTTGTATGCTGTGTGCGCTGACACATTCCACTTCGGATAATTCAACAGCAAAATCCGTCAGCATGTCGCCTTGACCCCGAGTAAGAAAAATTGTTATTTTTAGCAATGCTGCGCATGGGCGATTGAACTTGTGACTAGTGGTGGAGGCAGTCACCTACGCAATGTGTCGTCGAAACAGTTTTGACAACAATTATGGAAGTCGATTTGGAGTAAGTGGCGTGAGAGTTGAGTGAACCGAAGGCAGCGTTTGCCACTTGTGTGGCGTTGTGGGTTTTTGGTCCAGAGGCTTGGCGAGTGGATGGCGCGAGTTAACAAACGTACGCGATTTGTTTTAATTTTTTTCTTGTTTCTCCCTCTCTTCTTGTTTCTTGGGCCTAGGTGTTGGGTGCGATAAAGAATACATTCCTTAACTCGCGTAATTATTGAAACCAATCCTACTCGCTAATAAGCAAATGTGTAGTTATGCTTTATGCCCCGGACACATAGTCGACTATAGAACTATTTTCTATCTGGTAGGCGACAAAACCAAAGCAATTGGCATCACTGCTTCAACACAAATATTTTTAATAGCGTTTTTTACTTGTTCGGTGTGCTTTGAACAACAATTACAAAAAGTGAATGTGCAAGCACCCTAAAATATGATTGCGATTTGACTACACAGTGACGGTTGAAGCCAACACTATCTTGAAGTCGTGGGACCGTGTCGCTGCCGTCTTCAGTGTGTTCGGGCTATTATTCAAATTTCGGTACTGTGCTACCTAATCATAAAAATATAACTTATTAACGCCACGGATTATTTGTTTTGCCATTTAATTTCCAAGCCCTTTCCAAAATTATTAATTATCACTCTTAAAAATAAGGAGGAAAATGTTTGTACTGATTCCCCTAAAGCACCTACCAGTTCAAGCTATCGTTAAAAGCGGCCGAATATATTAAATATAGAAAAAATAATTTTTTTAAAAAACACCTAAATATTAAGAAATGGTATTCTCTGGGAGTACAAAAATAATCTACAAGCCCTAACCACCATTAATTCGTACCCCTACACTTTTTCTCATATTAATTTTTAGTATTACCTTTTAACCATTATTTGTCAAAGGTTTCGTGCAGTATTTATACTCTTTTGAAAGGCTGAAAAATCTACTATTAGAAAAAAAAATTTTAAGTTTTTTATTATATAATGTTTTTATTATTAATTTTTGAACAGAACAACTTCAAAAAGTTACAACTAAAAGTGGTCACTAATAATTCGTACGACCGCAAATGAAAGAAAAAATAATATCGGCTTACATCTCCTTTTGCTGCGATTACAGCCTGGCATCGACTCTGCATTGAAGAAATAAGTTTCTTACACTCTTTCGGTGTAATAGAGTCCCAAATCTCTTGAATTTTCTTTTCATTAGGGCTCTATTGGACTTATATCCGGGCTAGATGAAGGCCAGACTAAAACTTCAATATTATTGTTGTGGAACCGTTTTTGAAGGATTAATATGAGAAATCGAAAAATTGATATGAGAAAAAGCGTAGGGGTACGTATTAAAGCGGTTAGGGCTTGTATGATAAGCTATCCTGGCCGTTTGGAATCAATATAAAACCGTAAGGAACGGGAAAGAGGTCCATGCACCTCTGAATGCCATATAAGTGTGTTGCGTATAACATTTATATTTATTTTTAATAATCTCGGAAACACGACGCTGTTGCGTGCCGATTCTAAAGGTACCAAAGGAGCGTTGGCGCGTTGGTTCCAAAGGAGAAGTGACGTATTTTTATAAATTTGTTTGCTGGCAGTGCCCGGCATTGCTGGGCGATATAAATGCGGTGTGAAACGTCTGATACGTTTTTCAAATGGAAGTTTAAGTGCTGGGCGGAAATTTCACAAGTTAAAGTTAATGTGTCTAGATTAAAGTGAGAAGTGATTAACCAAATATTATATTTTCAATAAAGCGACATTCTAACATTTTACTTTTACAAGTGATTTAAAAATCAAATATGCTTAGTGTTAGTTCCGAATGGGCGAACGTATCATTCGCCAGCGTTGTATAAATCACTGGTGGTCAGTGTTAGTAGCTTTTTGCAGTTGCGGTTTTTTATTACTGTTTTATTTGAGTGTGCGACAACAAGTTCCAAATGGCGCGTATACGGAATCAACACTTTCATAGCACCCAACACAATCGCGCTGGCTGCCGTTTACTCGGTACGTATCTCAGGATACGTTCGTAGATGGCAGCTGTGGCGCGGAGCTGATAGCAGCTTCCTGCGGATGTTGAACGTGCCACACGGCAGTCTGTTGACCCCGCGGCGAATGGTTGGCACTTTTCACTTTTCTTTTCGGGTAAATCGTTGGAGCAGGCGCCCGATTGCAGACAGTAGCTGGTGTGCGTACGAGTGCTGGTGAATAATTGTGTGCGTACCGGGCGAGAGTGACTTGGCTGGTGCGGCCCACCTGCACTCCATTCACCCCCACACTGCTTGCCGAGGATCACGTGGCTGCTGCTGCTTAAATGGACTGGCGCGGTCTGCTGGGATGGTGATTGCATCAGAAAAAGAGCAAAGTGCGCAAAATAGCTTCTTGAGAGGTGTTAACATCGCACCACATAAAGCCATAAAAAGCGCCACTCCAAGGCCTGCAACGGAACTTTGACGGTACGTTGAAAATGGAAGAGAGCGAACTTGTGGCGGCGCGTGTGTCGTGATTTTTGGTTTGTGATCAACAACGCAGTATGGCAGCGTATTTTATTACGCGTACCATTCATGTGCAATGTGGATGAAGCTTCTACCACCGAACTAAATAAAATCTATCTAATATAGGATACATTTCTATGTACCTTTAAAACAGCAATTTAGATATACCTATTTCTACCAAAACCAGTCACAATGACTGATGCATAAGAAAAAGTTTTATTGAGGTTTCCAGTCTTTATTCAGTCTTAAAAATGAAGAAAAAGAAATTCAACAATATTAATTGTAATAGATAAACGGACTTGTAGACATTGTCAACGCTTAGTTATTTACAGTTTGTCGATCAAAATTTCTACATACATATGTAGATTTTGCTGTGTGTACACTTTTCGCATACACTTTTTTTGCATGTATTGCATATGCTTACAGTCTTATTGTTTTTGCAATATCCTAACATATTTGACACCATTTGCATACAGAAACCGTGCCACTTGTAGTTGGTACATATATCAGCTTCGTGTGATTTTTGCCTTGAAGTCTGATATTCTGAAGCAAGTTCATCTGCTAATCAAAACATAATGTCTTTCCGTGAGATATTTTCTGCTGTTGTTTTTTTATACAATAACCAGCAACTTATTTCGGCTAAATCTAAAATATTCAAAAAGACTTGAAGTGGCCACCTTCTGGAACCTGATTTCACGGTTTATTTTCGTGCCATTTGCCAAATATTTGGATATGACTTTAGACTCAAAGCTCAAATGGAAAGAACATGTTAAAATTAAAGCAGCTGAACTTAACTTTACGTTACAAAAACTCCAATGGCTAATTGGCAGAAATTCCAGGCTGTCGGTACAAAACAAGCTTCTGATTTATAACCAAGTGCTAAAGCCAGTGTGGACGTACGGCATTCAACTGTGGGGATGTACTGCTAAGTCCAACATTGATAGTATACAACGTTTTCAAAACAAGGTGCTAAGAGGTATGATATGTACGGAACGATGACTTGCATAGCGACCTGAAGGTGAAAAAGGTAGCTGACACAATCACTCTCTTTGCCACTAAACATGACAAAAGACTACAGCTCCATACAAACGCAGAAGCATCGGTTCTCAACGATGAAGCCACCAATACAAGAAGACTAAAAAGAACCAAGCCACGAGATCTTGTGATTAATTTCTTCTAAATTCAACATAAAATAAACAGAATTATATTACTTGTTACCTTAAACTAGGTGTATTAGGTAATTTAGTTCTATTATAAAACGATACAGTTTCAGGTAACTTCTTTGCACTTTTATCAATTTTGACCTGTTGATGTTTTGTACCTAGTATAAGTACTTTTTTATTTTCTGGATCGTACAACAATGGGACTTGTACAACAACGTTGAGAAACGGGCCATGCTGTCTTTTTTCAGTTTGCAAGTTTTCGGCAGTTCCCTCTTGTTTGCGCGTATTGTTCTAAGCAACGAAGTATTTTTAGATCTTAATTTTAACGCCAAAGGAATACTTGTAAAAAATTATCGGTTGTTACAGTTCTACCCTTCATGGTATACGGTATTTGAAAGCACAGCTGATGTTTGCAAAAAAATTTTAAATATAAAATATATTTAAAAAAATATATTTGTTACGAATATAATAAAGTGACATTAAGTTCATAAAATGTATTCTCTACTTATAGCTATAAAAGTCATAACATCATTTCGGAAAGCAAATGTTACATGCAGTGGGAATTTTGAATTAAAATTGCTCGACCAGTCAAAATGACTGGTCTGGTAAATCTAGTGTTACAGACAAGCTTAAATATTTTCTTGGTTGTTTTGCTCTAAGTGAATGCCGTTTACTAATGGAAAGTACATATTTTCTTAAAGATACAACAGTTTGCTCAGTATTTCAAGCAAAGCAAGCAAAAACGTAACGAGCAAGTTTACAAACATATTTAATTAAGGTTTCGTTTTTTGGAGGTTTTGAGAAAGCCTTGTTGTTTTAAACCCCCCCTCCCTATTTTTGTAATGAGGAATATTTACCCCAAGGATTAGTGGTATTTTCTTTAATATTTTACGCAGTACAAACTTTTTATAAAAAAATTTGCCACAAAAACATGAAAAAGAGTGAAAGAAAAGTGCATAAGGGCCTAATCTATCTATTGTATATATTATCTTTTCTATCTTCTATCTATATCTATTATCTTCTATCTATATATAAAAGAAAGTGGCTGTATGTGTGTAAGCGATTCACGCTCAAACGGAACGACCGATTTTCATGGGGTTTTCTTTGTTGGATTCGTATTAAGTCAGTTCAGGTTCGTGCGAAAAGAAAATTCCGGAAAATCTATTGGATAATTCGGAAAATCCCTGCCATATTTGACCGTGAATTCTGATCCTTTTCAGACGATAACTTTGGAACCATAAGTCACACATCAATTAAATTCACTACGAACTTACTATTGAGTCATGTCCTTCGACAGAGGGAATGGGGCGAGTATTGGGCGAGGGGGCGTGGCACTACCCATACAAGCCAAATCTTAATAATGGAATATCTTCGAAATTGTAAGTTGTACAACACTGAAATTTAGTACCCCGTCTTCCCATAGATGAGTCATTCAACTGGTAAGATTTGATGGGCGTTGGACAAGGGGCGTGGCACATGTTTTGTGACCCAAATATTCCGCTGAACTATAAGTCGCACAGCAATGAAACTAAGTACGAACCTACCATTTCCTATTTCGACAGAGGGCATTGTGCGGGTATTGAATAAGAAGGCGTAGCACCGCCCATATGATTTAAATCTGGTTCAAGCGTAGTCCATTTCTTTACTGAAACTTAGGAGCAACATTGCTGATTTGTGGGCCTCGATTGCTTTAATCAGTAGCTTCTCCTCTTCCTTTAGTTGGTTTTCTTCTTCAGCTTGCATCGCTATAGATTCGCCATTTCGCGTATTTCATTATAAAAAAAACAACAAATGTCGTGCGAGACGAAGTACGCCGGGTCAGCTAGTATATATATTAGTGTCCGACCGAATATTCGGTTTCGGTTTCGGCCCAAATAAGTGGTTTCGGTTTCGGTTTCAGTTTCGGCCAAAAAATGGCCGAATAGCCGAAACCGAAACTTTCTAGAATATTTTTTACATTTTATTGTGTAGCAGATATATAGGAGTAATTTATATGCCAGCAATGGAAATAAACTTCTTTTTTTAGCATATAATATTAAATTATTTAATTTTGAATAGTAGCGAGCAGGGGCGTAGCCAGAACTTGGTCATGGGGGGGGTTTTAAAAAATTGTTTGCCAGTTTAGTATTACATGTTTTTTAAAGTAAAGCGCACTTTCCAAATAGGGCATTTTGTTGTGGCTTATGTGACTTAATGCATTAAAAACTAAATTTTTTCCCTGATTTTTAGTAAAAATTTCATGAAATTTGGTGGACTGAAAGCGAAGTTATTGCATCTGAAGTGGAAGTATGTTTGTGTCATCGTACAAAAATGTGCATCGAACAAAGATCCAATATTAACTATTGCTTTAAAAATGTTTAAACTTTAACCGAAGCATTTAAATTGATGAACCAAGTTTATGGTGATTTTTGTTTATACCGTGGTGGAGTTCATAAGTGGTAAAAGCGATTTAAAAACGATTGTCAGAACATAAATGGTGACCAAAGTGTTAGTCAACTGAATCCGCGATCACCGTAGATCAAAACTGGGCGGTAATTCATAAAAGATAAGCCAAAATCTTCATTGAAATTCTTGAAATTGGATTTAACCTTCGCTTTACTTATACCCACCCGGGTGATCTTTTTAATATTCATGTTTAATATCTGCACAAATTTTAAGGTAATTTTCAATAACATGAAAAAAAAAATTTTTGAAATTTTGTTCATGTTTAAACTTGAATTTTGTCATTTTTTATACAAATGTATCTGGGTGATCCCAGGCGGTTTCGCTACCATTTTGATTAAAATTCACGACAAATTTTTTTTGCGTACCTCATTATGTGTTCAATAAACCCTCTGGAAAGAAATCTTCTAATATTTTCTATAGTCTCAAAATAAATCATGAAAATTAGACCTTTTTTCGAAATACGAACTATCGCCAGAGGAAGATACTAAATACTGAAGTATGAAAACAATTTATAAATTATTATATATTTATTGTGAGTTTTACTCAAAATAGCGGCGGAAGTGCCTGGGATCATCTTTAGTAAAGCGAAGGTTAAGCATCTCAATAGCATAAATTTATTGCATTTTAACTGAACATTTGGCTAGCGAAGGATGCCATCCCATCTATTGACACTTGTTTTGACTGTTTTTTTGTTTTCACATGATGTGCCACCGTGCGAATTTCACCTTTTCAAAGAATGCATTTGCCGATGAAAAAAGCGTTTTGAGAACGTAGAAACCATCCAAAAGGCTTGTACCGACATCCTGAAGGACATTCCGGTCGACGAACTAAACTACTCTTTAGACATGTTTTTAGAACATGCAAATCGCTGCATTAAGCCTAAACGTGACTATTAAAAAAACAAATTAGTTTCGGTACAAAAAGGGTTTTGTTAATATTCTTTTAAATATTTAAAGATGAAAAGACCTTTTTGCTAATGTAGGAACGTACATACGATGCATAGTGATTGGAAATGTTGACAAATTATAGGCTATGGGGGGGGGGGATCTGACACCCTAACCCCCCCTTGGCTACGCCCCTGGTAGCGAGTAAGGTACGAAAGGTAGATTTTTTCATGTTTACGTTTTTAAAAAATTAATAAATTGTTTTTATTAATAAGTATTTATTTATTTATGCTATGTTTGTTTGTTTGTTCTTTATTTACTTAATGTAAAATTCGTTTGTTGAAAAAAGTGCTTGATATGGTGATTTTTATTTCAACTAGAAAGTTTCGGTTTCGGCCGAATATTAAAAAAAAACCGAATATTCGGTTTCGGTTTCGGCCCAAAAAAGTGGTTTCGGTCGGACACTAATATATATATAGTACATATAAATCATTTGCAGTGCGTTAGTTCGGAATTATAAGTCAGTCAGCATTGAAATTAAGTACAGTGTCATGGCTTAGACGTGCCGTTCCAGTGGTTAAATTGTATGGGCGTTGGATCTACAGATCACACATTAATGATATTTGGCACAGACTTACGATTAAGACGTGCCCTTCGACAAGGGGAAGGGGATCATACAACCCAAATTTTAAATGTGGTATAGCTTCGGAATAATAAGTCGGATAGCATTGACATTTTGTATACCGTCGTCCCATAGATGTGGTAGTCTACTGGTAAAATTTTATGAGCGTTGGACGTGCCACATTTTTTGTGATTACAATTTTCCGCGTAATTCTGGAACTGTAAGTCGCACATCAATGAAACTGGGTCACAGCCTTCGCCTGGAAGAACGGATTGGGTATTGCATAAATGGGGCGTTGCACCGCCCATACAGTGTTGTATGCAGAAACTTGATTTATTGGGCCCATTGACTTCAAACGTACAAAGCCGCGGGGCCTTCTAGTTGCATAAAAAAAATATTCGCAATTTTAGGGCAAACTACTTTGTCCTAGTCATCGAAGCTTTAGCCCTTCAAGTTTTTATACATTCCGTGTAAATGTCTATAGAGACCCCTTTAACCTTTATGTGCAAATTAAAAAAACTCAGACGTGCTGGACTATTACTTTGTTGGCAAATATGACCTATTCGACGTCCTCTTTCAAAAATATACAATGGTACTTTGTTGCCCACGAAGAGTTTTAAATTGTTGTACTATAAAATTATCAGAAACTGCGGAAAACACATTAGTACACTTTTAATATGACGGTATGGTAGAAACCTCAAAAATGAATGCCTTTAAGCCCGGTTGATGGCGAGTTAAGAATCATGAAGTCATTTATAATTTTTGAACTGAGGTATGCTGTCGAACAGTGAAAGAATTATATTTCAAAATAATAATGGGTACTCATTTCTTTGGAAAATGTAATTTTCGTTTAAATTAATCGTATATTTAATTTTTTTATTTGTAAATTTTCCTTATATTATCACTTTGACTTCGATGCCCACTACTATTTTGTTTCTTCAAAAATTATCTCATCAAACATCAGCAAATGAAGTGTTTCGGGCTATGCAAATCCCGTTATTAAGAATCTCCATGAAACACCAAATCTTATCTGATGTATATGTATGAATGTCTCATGTCTCGTGTTTTAGTTTTTCGTAGCTTTTTATTTTAGAGTAATATTTTTCCCGCTTTGAATTTAGAAAACTTTCGAATTTTCTTTTTCTCTTCCGTGCAGCAACAAGTCAACAACACTCGCTTGTGAACACACCGCCAATTCTTTATATACCGGATCGTAATTGGCGCATTTCGGAGACGGAAAAAGTTGGCCAAGTCATATCCAGAATCCGCGCCGGAGATCCGGAAAATGATAAACTGGTTTTCGGCCTGGAGCCACATTTCCTCTCCAACTTTGCTAATCCAAATGATGCTGAGGCTCAAACACACCGCTACAATTTGCCATTTCGCATAGATCCAGTCAGTGGAATTGTTTACTTAAACGACAGTCTCGTTGGCCGGGTAAATTGTCTCTTATATAGATTTTTAATATTCATACCTACATATATATTTATTCACACTTCAGTTGAATTTAACTTGGTCATTAACCTTAATGAAATGCGATCATACATATACATATGTCTGTTAATATGTGTGTATACACTTAGTCCTTAAAAGGACATTTACAAAAGTTAATTTGTACACATACATCTATATGTAAATATGTATATGTATATTCCAGGGAGGCGAAAACTTTTTTCTATACATCACCGTTTCGGACGGTGTGCTAACAGCCAAAAACGAAGTGTTCGTCAATATACTCAGGGATGACAACACCAAGGATTCAAATTACCGTACGCCGCCCTCCATTACGAGTGTCGTTAAGAACATATCGCAAATCCTTCCACCTTTTGACACCTTGCCGGGTGTCCAATCGGTACGAAATCAACAGCCAAATCAGCGCCCCTCGAACAATTTACCTCTAAATTTCGGCCTGAGTCCGGGCAATAAGCTAAATCATCACCATTTGGACCGCGTCGGTAACGGCAATGGCTACAATCCGCCGCTGCTCAGTTTCGATCCCAATCGACAGATGCCAATGTGGTCCATCAACAGTCCTGATGACGTCAGCGATGAGCGCGATAACGACATTACAACCGAGAATAGACGCCAGCCATCAGCAACAATGTCGAAGCCCCCAACTACGATGCGAATCAAACTGACACCCATTACCGGCAACAACAGCAGCAGCGGCATCAGTGGACAGAACGCATCAACGTCACACCAGCTGGAGAAGCGGCCATCATTGAGTCATCACGATGTGGCCAGTGATGGAAGCGAGGGTGGCGTAGCTCAAGATGCCATCAACTCCACGCAAAAAAACTCATCGACTGCCTACTCGATTAAGGCCACAATTGTTCCGCTTATAATAGCCGTTAGCGGGCTATTTGTAGCAGCTGCCGTCATCTTTGGGGTTTTGTATCGGAAACGGTTGTGTGCCATTAGCAAAACACTAAAGAAAAAATCCAAAGAAGAAATGGCCAAGAAATCAAATCAAAGCAATTTAAGCAGCAATCTGACTGACGACAGTCGCAACTCGATGGTGCTGCAGCATTGGAATGGCCCGATTGCCTATGGGAATCGCTACGTGCCATGGGAGCGCGATCAGCAGCTGACGCAGCCGGGCTTGGTAAGTGCGAGGGTCCTGACAGACGCCTGAATAATCCTAATTATTGGCACAAATTGTGTACCCACAGGGTAAACAGAATTTGATATCGCCAAGATAAATATGCATATAGGTAATTGCACAAGAATTTCGATCCGAAAGGTCTACCATCTTTTCAAACAATTTACTGTCAAATTTGACAATTGTAGTCAATGAAACGCTTTCCAAGCCAAAGAAAAATTTTTACTCTAGTAACTCTTAATTAATCTATCAAAATGATTTACTCCTTGCAATCACCTTTTCAATAATTCTAAAATATTCTTTTTTTAATGTTAGAAAAAGTGTTTAGCAGCTCTTAGAGAAATTTTATTCCAAAAAGTGAAAGAAAAACTTCAACTCTGTGTGTTAAAATAAATTTTTCATTTACCCAATGCTAAGGGCACTTAATACAGTATAAGGGTCTTTCAGAGGGTAGCAAAAGCGTTTCCAATACCGGGTTGCAAGTATTTAGAGTTTTCTGCAAGGACTGCTGTTGATTTTCGTATAATGAACGCAGATTATCTCCCTTAGGTTTTTTGGCTCCGAGTGATAATTTGCGTTAGATGTTGTATCTATCGGCGCGATTTGAAGAAAGTTGGTAAACCAATACTTTAACTACTCCGCCATCGGTCGAAAACCATCCGTAATTGCTCTTATGTATATACATTCTACAGTACTTGGCAGCATCTTAAATACATTATAACAAAATTTCGTTTGTATTTTTTCGGCATATTACATGAATGTGACACAAATAATAACAACAACCATCACGCTCACGGCAACTCACTCAACGATGCAATAAACTATCATCGATGATGACATAACCAACCAACTTCAATTTCATCAATTCACCACGTGCCCAGGCAACGTCTCAGTTATCAACAAGTGGAGCGAACGGCGTCAGCGTCGCTGGGGACGCCTTGCCAGCGGGCATGGTGGGCGGCATATCCGGCACGGCTGCGGCGGGCGCTGGCGCCAGCGTGGTGCCTGGCAGCGGGTGTGGCAGTGGGAGCCAAGACAAATACGATCGATGGGAATTCCCAAGGCACCGATTGAAGTTCTTCAACATTTTGGGCGAAGGCGCCTTCGGACAAGTGTGGCGCTGCGAAGCTATCGACGTCGATGGTGAGTGGGCAGCAGCTGTTTATTTGTAATGTGTAGCCCAATCGCGTCGAAATGGGAAGAAGTTCCAAATGAAACATAAGCCATTGCACATCATGTCAAGCAGGAGACCGGATACGAGTGGAATGCCCGCTAACAATTTTCATATCGTCTTGCCGCGTGCTCGTTGCGGTGTCGGTTCGTGTGGCTCGTGTTGCTTGGTTTGGTGCGTGTGTATTGATGGAGAATGATGGCGAGTTGTTGAAGATAATGACCGTGTGGTAAACGGTTATATTATGGTAGAATTTTTATAGTGCGCTCACGAAAGGCTTTTCATAATCGCGGCGTGCTGCTTTGGATGCCGCTATTTAGTTCATAACCTCCATTCCCCACCTATGTTCATACGTTTTTTGCCAATTGTTGACAGCAGGAAACTGCTCTCACTTCATTTTTTTTTCGCACAGCAAACAAATTTCAAAGGCATTAGCCTCTGATGTTTGAGCCAACATCATCCGTAACCGATAAATGTTTAGGAAATGTTAAATTGTGACATTCCAACATTTGTAAAACTTTAAATATTCAAGGTAACAATACTCCAAACTATTTTCTCGTTTGTTGTAAACAAATGACCATTTGATGATGGAACAGAATGTCCTCAATGCTGTGTTAGGCGGACGGAAGGCTATCAAGGCTGCTTGGCTTTGCAACGGATACTTACTGCTGATAATAACTAGAATTAGGTGTTACAATCTTTATTTGTTCCTCAGTAGCGTAGACGAACTGTTTGTCGTTGGCATAAGTTATTTCGAATCCAGGACCAGGTCCACTTTGGTGGTGCAATCATTACAATCATCGATTTTTGTGCTGTACATCAGTGTTGGGCCAAAGTTAGTCTGATTAATAAAAAAATTGACTAAGATTAGTTAACCATAAGCAAATTTAAAATGATTAAGATTACTAATTATAATTATTAATCGTTAATTTGATTTTTTAATTAACTTTTTACTAACTATTTAGTAAACATTTCACAGACTCTACATTCATGGAGTATTTACTGTGTTAACACTGGGGGGTGAGGGCTGAGGTACTTTGCGTTAGTTTAGCTTTTCTCTCTCGCTTTTTCTAGCTCCACACTACTATAAAAAGCGCAAGAGAGGTTCACAAATTATCTGACGAATTATGCCCCGAATACATCGACCACAGCACCGGCACGACTGCATCTGTCAAAATATGGAATCAGAACGTTCGTTCGGATATTGTTTTGACGACTGCACTGCTACACGCTCACCGATCGCAGTTGTCGCTGTCGTCAACCTTAAAACTATTCTCTATTTTGTAGGCGACAAAACCAAAGCAATTGGCATCACTGTTTCAAAACAGAAATTTGTATTACTTTGAACTACAATTGCAAATTTATGGGTATTTCAGTTAAAATTTGCTAATTCTAAACATTATTACGATGAAATGAATATAGACGAATGCTTAATGACGAAAGTGCGCGAAAGTGTGTTTAGGAGTTTAAAAATATGATTGCGATGATGTCACTGTCATTTTCATTGTAATCAAGTATTTGACGGCTGCGGTTGAAGCCAACGTCATCGTGAATTTGTGTGACCGTGTCGCTGCCGTCTTGAATATGTTCAGGCCATTATTTGAAAAAAGAGTAGTTACAAAATGTAATTTGAACATCAAGAAATCAGAGATGTAAAGAGGTTATTTAATTGAAAATATTTTTTCAAAATAAGAATTCAGTGTATATGCACGTTAGAAATTTTGTTTTTGAATTTTTTTAAAAAAGTTAATAAAAATGTTTTAAGAAAGTAATTATTTTCCATTATTTATTTTACGCAGAATTGACAACATTGGTGGATGTATTAGTTTTAATTAATTATTAGCGCAAATAATCATGAATAAAATTACTTTTTTAATTATAATTATTTTAACTATGATTCATTTAATCTGATTGAAACTAAACAATTTATTTATTTATTTATTTAAAAAAATAGCCTAGAATTAGTTAACAATTCATACAGACTAACCGAAAAGTAAGATATTATAAAAATTAAATACTTATACTATAAGTCTTTCTAGCAATTTCTTAAATACGCTTTTAGATGCTGAAAAATCTAAAGAATTTGAGAATTGGTTAGCCTCGGTCAAAGCTCGCATAATTGGGGCATTACAAGAATAATTAGTAGTAGTAGTTTAATGAATTGATTACAAAATTAATTGGTTAATGCCAACACTGTTATACTTGTTCACATCCAATTTCAGGTGCTGAAGGCATATCAACTGTAGCAGTAAAAACACTAAAAGAAAATGCGACAGAAATTGAGAAAAAAGATCTGATTTCAGAATTAGAGGTAAGCACCCGAAATATTAAACTTAAATCAATCAAATCAACCTCTTGTAGTTATTCCCTTAACCCTTTCAATTAGAAATAATATTATATAGGTGTAGGTTACACATATAACGTGATCAAAAAGATTTCTCTTTGATTTTCAATATTTTTTAAGAACTCCGTGTGCCGCACGTTAGTTACTGAATCAGTTCAAGTTTAGCAAAACAAACCCCGCGTAGAAACTATATTTTCTGGCATGTAAAAACCAACCATATTTAAAATGGTAGTACATAATATTCTTTTAACACAAACGTAATTTTTCTTATTAGGCCATCTGGTTTAAGTTCGACATATTCAAATTTCGTATGCATATTAAAACACATACATGAAATTTCTTCTCGAAAATTCTTCAAATGGTATTGTTCAATTTAAAGTTCAGCTTTTTGTTGTCTTCCCATTTCGGGTTCTCCAACTGTACCGAGCCCAATTTCCTTAGTAAGACATATTCAGAATTAATTTTTGTTGGACTCAATCCATCATTATGCAGCTTTATAAAGTGTCGGATTCTACTGCGAACTTCCGCACTTCAATAATTTACAATTCGAGTGAAAATACCTACGTTTCTTCCCCGCTCATGCACCAGCATCGTGAAGCTCGCAACCCCTAAATATCGACACGGAGCTCCGTTTAGCAAGCAAAAAACTCAACAATCCAAGTTAGCAAAACTGGCGATATCGCATTGTTTCCTTTGTTTGTGTGACGTGGCAGCAGACTGCCGCAGATTGCCGGATTCGTGATGGCTGTTGCTACAATAATATTGTTGCTGTTGTATATGAAATGGATGAGCAACTTTTGTAAATTGAAAATTAACGATGCTGAAAAGTTTCCAAGATTTATTTTCAGCTTCATGCCTTCGTTTTGCAACTTCCAGACTTTAAAGTCCTCATTATTTTCAGTCGGCCCAAACAGCCGCGGTGTCCCGCTGCGTCAAGCTTTCAGCTTGACAGAAGCTCAATTATGCTGCTCATTTGCAAAGAGGACGCAACTTTTTGTTCACGCTTTTAATGGAATTTCAGATGTGCTTTCGAAAGCCGCTCATAACTGAATTAAATTTTCAATTACGCAGGGCCGGCATCATCGGCATTCCACTCCGAAAATGTTGCTCATTGCAACGCTGATGCTGTTGTCGTCGTGATGCGATGCGAATGTAGAATACGTAATTCTAAAACTGAACTTTGGTAATTAAATTTAATTACAAATTGAATGGATATATGCCCAACAATCGCAGACGCCCCGAGCGCAGGCACAGCCCGCGCCAACACTGCGGCCATCGCGGCGCTCGACACCGCACAATATATCAGAACAGCAACGCAAATGCAACGCCGTCACTGAGCGTCAAGAGTCCAAGTGCTCCTCCACCGGCACGTAAATTAGCTGCTCATAACGTAGCGGGCGCTGCAGAGGCCAGCCACTGCTACTGGCTGCCGGTCTCGACTTCACGGTGCCGTGGTCAAGGCGTACACAAAGTGTTCATTACAAAAATACTTTTCTTTTATGGTTTAATGTGCGTTTCGAAAGTTGTTCACTCTAATAAATCTCCAAGGCTTATAAAAAGTGCAACATAAAATGCCCAAATGAGCTTCTACTCGCTTCCAACAATTTCGTTTCTCGGCTTAATCTTATTTTCTCTCATTTTTCTCATTTCACGTATTCTATAAAATCATTTGCCTTTTAAATGAAGGAATTTATTAGAAATGTCTTTTCCGCTGAATCGTCTTCCTTAGTTAGCTCCAGTATATTAAAATTTTCACTAACGCTTAAAGGATATACCGATAAAACCGATTCATGCCTATTTCGTGTACTACTTACGCTTTAACTTAATAGTGAAGCGCCTTTGCAACTCGCGAACACATTAGAAGAAATGACTCGAAATGGCATCTATGTAGTCTATTATCCTCTTTCCCAATGTGCCGGAATTATTTTTCTTTCAAATTTCGCAAAAATATTTTTTGAGTGATTTACTTTGAAGCATAATGGAAAAATTACATTTTTGAGTTAATGTTTAGTGTGACGATATAGTCACGCTAGGCGCTAACGAGTTAATCTAGGTTGTCAATTTCGTTTTGAAGTATTTTCGAATTTTGTTTTTTATTTATTACGTATTTACCCCTGATTGCAGTGGGTCGGGTGTTGTAACCGAACCTCCCCATGATCACACAAGTTATTATTTTTCTGTTTTTCCGTTGAAGCTGCAATGTTTATATTTTCGAAACCGAGCCGCCACTAAGAAATGAAGAGGGTTTAACACGTTAAATGGAGAAACATGGTTTAATAAGCCTATGCACTTCAACTTAGAAATCATTCCAAACGTATTTTTTGGACGGGGTTAGTGTTAACTAAAATAGCTTAATATTTTTTATGGAGCAACATGATTTTTTATTTTATTTCAGTACAAATAATTGTGATCGAATTCGCCAGCAGAGTAAATTTTTTATATATTGTATAAAGGCTTAATTTAAATTGTGTTTAAATTTGTTTCGCTTAGTGCAGTATATTTATATAGAAACGGTTTAGCGCGTTCGGGCTTAGTGAAAGTGCATTAAATTAAAATATATTTTATTAGAACCAATACGATGCTCGCGTAACTCGCGTGTAAGGTTGTGCGCCTTGAGAGTTGGTCTTGACAAAAAAAAATTAAAACTTGCGTTGGTATTTTTGACGATTACTCCTGAAACACAACCCCAAAGAGATTTATGGTTTCGCATTCTCTCGAACTGGAGGCTTGAACTTGCTTTGAGTCTACTCATGCACATACGGGGTGCCGGTTGCTTCTCCTTCGGGCTTGTGGCTTCTTTCATTACGTGAATATTTAATTTAATTTAATTTAATTTAATTTAATTCCAGTAGCTTGTGAGTATATTGTTTCCGCTTGATTGCAGGTGATGAAGTCGCTGGAGCCGCATGTGAATGTTGTGCGCCTGCTGGGCTGTTGTACCGACAAGGATCCAATGTTCGTGATAATAGAGTACGTGAACCGCGGCAAACTGCAAACATATTTGCGCAATTCTCGTGCTGAAAGGTTCGTATCAAAGTTATTTGTATGTCGTACGTTAGTTTGGGGTAGGAGCGACAAGCCATTTGTATCAATGCCAATATGTGGGCTTACATGATTATTGTAACACAGGGACTTTACATGTTTGAGTGCATACACAAATCCAAGTGTATATGAAGAGTGTGTAGTGAACAGGGTTATGGGATGACCTAAATATTACCGGGCATATGGCAGAGAGGGTCAGGAATTTTGTTTGGCAGATGGCTTCTGTGAAGCGATTTGCCATATAAATTGCAGGGCTACCAAAACTAAAAAAACACTAAACAATGAACCTATTTGATTGGGTAATAACGACGGCTAAGAACTGTCAAAAGGACAAATCTCACAAAGAGAAGGCCAGACTCACATCTTTTTGTGAAAGCTCGGCTTCTTGTTTGACTTATAAGCTAAGCAGCGGCGGAATTAATTTCCAATGAGTTTGCGATGGAAAGGTAAACGCGCCCAACAGTTCCGTGCTGGCTGAATGGCCCACGCCTGGGGATTTTGCGAAACGACTCGAACGAGCAGTTTAGCCAACGACTTTCAACTCTTGCTAAATCTAATCCGCGTAATGCTTCCCTATCGCGCGTTTGATTTCATTTCGCTTCGAGTGCCGCATTGATGATGGTTTGTCGTCCCTTTGTTTTTTGTTCTTATACTTTTCGGTTGGCTGCTGGTGGGCGCGTGGCTGACGCTGCTGCAGACATTACGGCAACACGCATGGAAAATCGAACGTATTGACGTCGGGTGATTTAACATCTTTTATGTATCAGGTTGCCAAAGGCATGGACTATCTGACATCGCGAGGGGTAAGTACTGGTTTACGCGGCACATGCTTATTCGCATAACTTCGTAACAAGTATAATCGGCACACATACATATAGTAGATATGTTGATAAGTGAACCAGCGTATTCGGGTTCATTCATAGTTTTCGGCTTTGTTTGAACTTTGTCTGTAATGGAGTCTTGACGGAAAATGAATCCCTTTCAAGGTCTTAATATATGTAAATATATAATATATATGTAAATACATCACATACATAAATATGTATGCAGCTACATGCATACACATATGAACAGGTGTCGGTTCGTGTTTCGAGCCAAATTTAAGGGTGGCTGCGGATATTTGTGGAGCAGACAAGCACGATGCATAGCAATTGCAAAATTGTTTGTTAGCTTATCTCCATAAAATTGGCAACATTCATTAATTCAGTCATTTGGAATGTTATCGCCTGAAAATGTTTGTGTACTCCGAATATGCATTTTTAATAACGCTTCAATTGTGAAATGTTCCTTCATGACAAAATTTGTTTGCTTTTTTCCCGTCGGGTTGCGAAAAATAAGTTTTACCCATAGTTCTTCAAAACCACACTAAACTAAAAAAGAAAATCACAAAAAACAAAAAAAAATTTAACATTTAAATTATCTGTAATTTTTGTATTGCATTGCAACGTATTATTTAATCAATTTCGCTTCAGAAAATTCACATTTCAAAATTGTTTTCAAGTACGAAAATTACCGATTTTTTTTATTTTTTTGCTAAAATACTTAAACTATTGTAATTGCCGAAAAAGTACAAATTTAAAAATCCTTGTGACTTTGGTCGCGATGAGATGCCCAAAACAGATTCCGACACTCACATTCTGTATAATTTCTTTGCAAGAAAACTATAAAATATGTACTTTTGTCTTTTCTTCGAAAAAGTCCTGCGAAAAATTGTACATTCAATTGTTGAAAACTAAATGTTAAAAATGTATCTTCCTCAAAGAAACAAAAAATAAAAATATATCAAGTGCGGTTTCGCCAACCCAACTCATTTTATGTCGGTCACGTACATATTTTCAGAAGCGCATCTAAATTCGCATCTTTGCTTTGGGCATTTTTCCAGATTATACATAGGGATTTGGCAGCGCGGAATATCCTCATTACGGACGATCACACATGTAAAGTGGCGGATTTTGGTTTCGCGCGCGATGTCATAACGTCGAAAATCTACGAGCGCAAAAGCGAGGGTAAACTGCCAATACGGTAAGTACTCGAATGTCAGAGCGGCGCGTAAAGTGTGCGTCTTTGAACGAGGCGCCATCACACTGAGCGTAGCCCACGTGAATGGGTATTGCGCTTATGTGAAAAACACTTACAAATGTGCGTTTAGACCGGAAAATGTGTATGCGCATCAGATGGAGCACGCCTGGAGCGTGAAGAGGGAATGGAAGCCGCGAAAATATTTGTATTATCATTTTTGTGGACTACTCATTACCGTTTGAGTTTTATTTAAATAATTTTTTTCAATTTCATATCTTGGAAAATGAGCTCCGTTAATATTGAAAGCTAAAATAATTAACCGTCTCACTATCACCGTGAAAGGTGATTACGGCATTGGACCGAACGATTGGGCGACATCCGAGCCCAGGTCCGGACTCTCGTAGCAAACACCAAAATATAGAACAAAATAAATGTCCATGCGGCGGTAACTGAAACGTTGCTTAAAATCCATAGCAACATATCTAAATTGCTGTCCTTGTAGATTGTGGGTCAAGATATGTATTTACATTTGCGTGGTTAACGTGTAAATTTATGTTTAATTGGAATTCGGGCAGAAAACTGAAGTTCTAGTACAAAAATTCAATTTCAATAATTATGCGCACCGTATTTCATTGCCCTAAAATCGTAACTTTCCATTAGACCATGGCCCAATTTCGTTCCATTAAACTCTTTTTCCTTCAAGTACAACTTTCGTTCAGCAGAAAGCAGGAGGCAATGTGCCATTTCCGGCACAGCAGGGCAACTCTGCACGGGTGAACGGACGTTTCACAATTACAGGGAGTTAATTACGTTTTCATGAGCTCATGAATAATGAACAAATACATTTGAAAATTACGACGCAGCAGTGAGGTGAACGCTGCTTGGCTGTTATTTCATTGCTGTACTGAATTTTGCCTTATAGCTGCCGGTAAAAGCACTCAGGTGCAGCCGACCGTCACTCGCAGGTGCTGCGCGGTCGCTGGACTAGTCTTTTTAATGCTCCCCCGAATGCCTAATCCAGGATTGATTGCTTTCCCGCGGCCAAAAATGCTTCATTAGCTGCATTGCACCCGCGTTCACATGGCAGCCCGCGCGCTTGACCCAAATTCACACTGCTACGATTCTTCAACGGCACACTGCACACTACACACTGCACACTACACATTGTTGAGGTGCCCTGCATCCAGTGGGAGCGCTTATCATGCTGACGCAACCGTCGGTATTGGCACCTTTTCCACGGAAGCGCTTTTCTGGAATCGTGCCGCCAGTTTTAGGAATCTGTTGGCGTACAGTATGCGCACGGTGACCATTCCTTCCACACATACACACTCAACACAAAAACACAAAAGTGTTGTATTGCATTTCACACAAGCTCAGGTGCAGGGTTTGATCCGTTGCACAGTGATTCGACTCCATACAACCGCGGGACAAAATTAGAAGGAGTGGTCCGTTCTTCATAAAATTTGGTATACTAGTTAATCATGGTCTGCTGAATTGAAATCTCCATTTTGTTTTTCTTAAACTGTTGTAGTTTGGCAATGCCTGAGACTTAAATTTGCAAATTTCGTCATTTTTGGAGCACCAAGCGGGTTGGCTAGATTTTTCAGATTTTACATTTCATCGGTAACATCAACATTGATAATTCCAAAGAGTAACAGAAATTGTCTCAGGACCCTCTGGTTTTGCAATAAAAACGATAATAATAGATGTATGTTTTGCATTTGTGCAGATTTTGTCATTTTTCATGCTGATTGCATACTTTTAGGGATAAATAAAATAAATTTTGTCGAAAAATACGTGTTTAGACCACTTTTCAAATTGAATTATTTTCTGAGATCGGAAGATATCGGTGGATATAATTACATTATCCGACAAAGAAAGAATTCTTCTTAAAATTAAAAAAAATCCAGGAACATACTTTCGCATACTTTTTAGATATTTTCCTCTAAGTTTTGCGAATTTTCAGATTTTTAATTTAGAAAAATATTTTGAATTAAAAGTGACGTAAAGCCTCAGCTTTGCAAATTTTGAGAAAACATTAAAAGCGAAAATGGCCTCATTATTTCCTAATCTATATTGAAAGGTTGAGCAACTTCGTGCTAACCATGTACTTTTACAATTTTTTTTACTCAATAGACTAAAAAACAGAAAATATGTGTTTAAATTTTTTTGTGAAAAAAGTTTCAACTTTGAGCCGCTTTTGCACAGACACTAATTAATTTTTTGCACAGATTTTTTGGGGTTTTCTTAGTTGGAGTTTTACCTTTCAAATGACATCAAAATCGTTAAATTCTGAGACTATAAATTTTTTGAATTTTGTCTATGGAACGAATCACTGTGCGTTGGTCCGAAATTTTCGAGATACACTTTTAAGGTCCCAATTTATGATAAAGTTTTAATATCCCATTCACCCATTCCCATTCGGGTTTTTAAAATGTGGATACCGCAAGTTGTGTGCTAGTTCAATACATACAAACTTGAATTTGGTGCACCCAAATCGCACAGCTGTGCCACGACGTTAATTTCGGTGGCTGCGACAGGTGGCATCTGCTTAGCGAAACTGCTTCCCATTACGTCAGAGGAAAACGCGACCACTCATGTGTATGTACTAGATATTGCAAATCCCGGACCAGTTTTACAATCCCGGGATTAATAACATAAAAATACATTTAATTGCCAAACTGGTTCAATACTAGTAGGTGAAATCGTATGCAAATCTTCATATACCATTTACAACTTTTGGCCACGGTGTGAGTGATATCAATAATTGAAGTTTCCCTATAGCTTCAAATTTCCCTTTAACTCAAATTCGGTATGAGTGATATCAATAATTCAAGTTTTCCGATAGCTTTAACCCTTAAATGAATCTTTTACATCAGCTGTTTCTTTCTCTAACCGTCTTATTTAAACTCTTTTCCCAAGTCACAAGTGGCTTAAACAAGAGTTAAACTTTCATGTTTTCATTCATTTGATTTCTGATTTCATTTTTGAGAGCGTAGGCTTGCTTACTCTCTTGGAAAAGTACCCAAACAGAACTAGTTTGTACAAATTTGTTCGAAGTATCCGTACACAAACAGAGCTATTGCTGGATTGAATCTTATTCAAACGTCACACGCAGTACGCAAATTATTTTTTGTATGAAATAAAACAGTTTGCCTTTTTCGAAATTAAGGTGCCAAAAGCAAAAAGTAAGCAATTTTTATGTTTTTATCCTTGGATCGGATTTTGTCAATCCCAGAATTTTTCGGGACTGAAATTGTTCGCGATCCCGGGATTTCGGGATCATGGGATTGCAATCCCTAGCATGTACATACGAATGTGCGGTCTTGCCTCCAGTTACCAGTATTTCAAGTTGGCCAATGGCAAATTCAACATAATTCGTCTCTTCAACGACGTTACTGCAAGAAAATTGTGTGCTGTCAACGAAATCACTGCTTTAAAGTGCAGTCCAAATTGTGATTGCAATTTTGTTGACTGAAGTCCATAAATCAAATTACTGACGAGGCAATTAATTTATTCAAGTCAATCAAAACGATTTAAGAAATGTTTGCTATAAAACGTTGCAGATTTTCTGAAAGCTTTTTCCGAAAAGTTCTACATTTTCTTCTCTTTGAAAACAATAATTTATTTACTATTCAGTTGTATGTTTAAAAAAAAGTATCTCTTTTTATGATTTGATTAAGAAAAAAATTGATTCTTGGATATTTTAGGGGTTCTAATTTAGAAAAATTTAATAAAAAACTCTAAAACAATTCACTGCCCATGTGCTCTGTCTGATTCGTTGACTGTACGGATTTTAATTGAAGTTTTACATTATTCATAGATAACATTTTAATTTTCGCGTCTTCACCACGTTATCATTTTTGTAATTGGTTGATTTTTTTACTTGAAAGTTGGATGGCAACCGAATCACTCTACGATAACATTTTTTCCGTGAAATCGGATATATGGAGCTTTGGCATACTGATGTGGGAAATAGTGACACTCGGCTCAACACCGTATCCTGGCATATCGGCAGCAGATGTCATGCGAAAGGTGAGAACAGCTACTTATACACACAAACATACGTAACCACATATCAAAGAGCGCTATTGCTGTTGGACTATTATAAATATGTACTTGTACCCACACATTCTCGCAAAATGGATGCCACAAATGTTTTCAAATATTACTTGGCACGATAGCTCGGTGTCGAGTCTAAGGGATCATACCTTCCAGCAGTACACACGACTATATGGAAATCATGTCGCTACCTCTGCAAAAACAAAATCCGGAAATTATAAAACAATTCAAAACAAATCTCTAGAAGCTGCATCAAATGGCTAAAAATATAAATGTTGGGCCATGGCTCAATAATAAGGTTGTAGCATCCCGGCAACTCCAAAAACCACATGTATTTTGTTGGTAGGATTGTTTATCGCGAAAGAGGGAGAAACTGAAAACAAACAGAAGTGATTGTTGCCAGACGGCGCTGTATTTCAAGTGAAAAAACGAGAAAAGTGCTCAGGTCAGGTGTTTTCATTTCAACCGATGCGGCAACACAGCACCACTGCTGACACCGACGATTTTGACAGAAGCGATAAACAATCAGCCGGTGGCTTGCTACAACCTTATAATTGAGCCATGTGTTGGGCGGTCAAAGTGGCGGCCACTGTGGATTCATTTTGATTAGAACTTCTCTGTTTGATTGTTGAGAAATTTCTTTTGATAGTTTAATATGAAACAGTTCTCTGTTATATAAGTTTGTATATACAAAGTAGTAAATACGGTTAAAAATTAAACAAATACTGTCAAATCTAGTGCCAGAGGCGATGAACATCTGGTTTCCATATTTCCGATCTGAATATCTGAATTCAATAATTGCTCTAATTCAATAATTCAATTCAATTCAATAATTGCTTAAATTATCTTCTTTTTTTTTAACGAGCCAACGCGGAAGCGTGTAGCGTCGCTTTCATTTGCCTCAAATTGGCTTGATTTATTGATTGAACTTTTGATGCGCGAGTAATTAGCAACTATGCGCTTCACATTCACATTCGCATCCACATCCTTCGCATCAGCGACAATCGTCACTGATTCGCGCATCCGTATCTGCATCTTCTTGCTGAAAATGTTTACATAGCATAGGTAATGAAAAATTTCGCGTCAATTTATGTTTCATAACATAAAGATTTCTTTGTGATCGTTATTATTTGTAGGTCAAAACTTGAAATCCATCAAAGATTAAATAATACTTTGCGAATCGAAAAAACGAACGTTTTTAATACTTATTTTTCTATCAAAATCAATCAACCTGAATGAAAATCAATCAACCTAACTAAAACTAGACATTTTTTAATTAGTAAATCGTTTCTTGAATATTTTTTGATATTTTGTTGTTCGATTGGCTTAAATAAATAAATAAACAAGCAAACAAAAATGAGTAATTGAAAACTTCCATAAATAATAAATAAATATAATAAAAACTTGTATTTTTGCAAACAAAAGCAAAGATAAAAATAACAGTTATTTTTAAGTTTAAAAAGAACTTATTTTTGTATAAAAAAATAAAAGTAAAAATAACTTTTTTCCCCAAGGAAAAATTAAATTAAAACAGTAACTTTTGTTTTTGCCCACCAAAATAAAAGTAAAAAATAAAATAAATAATAAAAATAATTTTAGCCCAAATAAAGAATATATAATTTTTTTTTATTTCAATCGAAGGCCAAAATTATGCACTCATAATTTAAAGCCATTTTACAGTGTTGTATACACATTTCAAACGAATGGAGAATGGAGTTATATTCCCCTTACACCCCTTTTAGACATAAATACGTTTGTCTGTATTCCAAATAAATCTACAAGCATTTTCTTTTGTTAACACATTTTGGCCCGAACCCGGGAGGAACCTTCTCGTTTTTTGGTTAAAGCACAATAATATTGAGAACATTTGCATTGCAGGTGCGCGACGGCTATCGTTTGGAAAAGCCAGAGCATTGCCGTCGTGAGCTCTACAACATAATGTACTATTGCTGGTCAAGAGATGCCAACGAACGGCCGACCTTCTCCGAACTGGTGCAGATGCTCGACAAGTTGTTGCACACGGAAATGGACTACATCGAACTGGAGCGCTTCCCAGACCACAACTACTACAACATACTCAATTTGAGCGGCGAAAAGTTATGAGCCAGATGGCGCCTTTTCTGCGTTGTGCAACATTAGTTATCGATGAATGTAAGCTCCTCGGCTATAGCACACAAACGCGTGAGAGGTACAATTCAGACGCATATCTTTTTACCAGACAGTCACACACCGATGTGTGTTCGT
Source organism: Melieria picta (assembly GCA_964056695.1). Taxonomy (NCBI): domain Eukaryota; kingdom Metazoa; phylum Arthropoda; class Insecta; order Diptera; family Ulidiidae; genus Melieria; species Melieria picta. The sequence continues at coordinate 96,806,451 of OZ057398.1, read as the reverse complement.
ATCAAAGCAAATTTATTGATGTATAAGACTTTTTTTTAGAAGAACCTGAATTCTTCAGAATCAGACGCAATCTTGCATTTAGCATGCGAAAAGTTAATGTTCGATTCTGTAACCGTGCAAGTTTTAGTATAGTTAATACTACATACAGCCCATATGTTTGACCTGAGTTGGTAATATATATATATATATATATATATGAGTACTGGTACTTATCCACTAATTTTGGATTAGGTGTTACATAGAACTTGACGCACTCATTTTTGTAATGCATAAAACAAGGAAAAAGGATTCTTGAATTTATTGTTAATTGTAAATACTTATTATTTATTGAATAAATTAAGTAAACGCCGCAAGAAATATACGAATTCACTCGTGTGTTGAGGAGTGATGGGTTTTATTCGAAGGTTCGATTGAACCGTGCATCGCTTTGCGTTCTTCCAAATCACATTTGATAGAGAATGAACAATGTCCACAAAGATCAAACTGCGTTATTTTCCACCAAACCTGAACTGTGTGTGCTTTTTAACAATTGCAAATGAAAATGCTTTTAATAAATTTAAGGAAACGGATATGGATCATCACTTATACATATGTAGGCCATACTACAAACTTTCTTGGTCCTAGGCTTTTCTACAATGACTATTGGAATGTTGAGGGAAACAAAAAATTGTTATGTAAAGTTTTCGAGATATTCCTGCAGTTCGTAACTACTTTGCCAATTCGGAAATTGCAATTTTCCGAGTTTTATAAATATTCCCGAAGCACAATTCTTGTCTTTGAGATTCATGTAAAGTAAATTACGTCTTTCGGCTCCAATGAGCTTGACTTTTGTTCGTTTGTTGCTCTTTATGCATTCAGCCCTTGCGAACCGTAACGTCGTACTGCGGTCTTAAAAGCCAAACAACCTTGGCAAGCGTGCGCTACAACTCGCCACGTCCAGGCACAGAGCGCCTAGAGTTGAAATATCGATTTGTATTTGATATATGTATGTCCACATTGCAGTGCATGTGCGCGCCCACATATACTTAATTATGGGTTGCATTCGGCCTTGCAGCGTTCGAACATGCTGCAAGTGGATGGAAATTTGCACGTGAAATGAGCAAACCCAGCCAATGGGCCAGTAAAACTTTTGGATGGGATTTCATTGATTTTGCGTTGAGCTCGGAAGTGGTGTGCTGTCCAACCTTGACCTTACGCGCCTGACATAAGCTGCGCAAGTTTAAAAGCGTGCACCATGCCATGCAAACATTATGGCAATGAGGCTCAAAATGGCGCCTAATCGTACAACGGGAATGCGATTATCGCACAAAATGACAGTACTCGTACAGCCATCTGGTTTTTTACTTCGGCACATTTAATTACAAATCGATACCAGAATCAGTTCTTACCTCCTTCGACCTGGTTATTACATACAATTCACATGTTCATACGTGAATACATATATTGCATACCAAATGGATTTTCATACGCATAGGCTTGCACACACATACCACATAATTTATCCACATGTTGCGCGTGCAGCTTTGCCCCCATGTACATGAAAGGGACCAGCATTTTCATGTCGCAGCGGAACTGTGAGTTTTGAGTTTTTCTCAGACAATTAATTTTCAAGGGTTCGTCGCAACATTCTTAAAAAGCAGTTGTCGAAATAAACCCTCGTGATGCATTGCACTACAAGTATATAACTTAAACATCAAACTTACTTTGAGTACACATTTGGCATTATTCATTATCGCATATGAAAATTTTTATACTTGCATATACCGTTGTAGTGTCATTGAAATAAATAGTATTCCTCAGGTGAGTATAACTTTTCTGAATCTCATAAATCCCCTCGTTAAACATGCCTCACACCAGTGGCGCACACAGGATTTAATTTTGAGGGGAGAGGGGTTTCGGTACAACTTTTGAGCCTAATACCATTCGAACCCATATTTTGTACCAGCAATTTTTGTGTTCAGGGGTCGAACCCCCAACCCCCTGTGTGCGCCACTGTCTCATACATTCTGTTAGCTAACTTCAAGTCACGCTTACTACTGACCAAGCCAGCAAGAGTGTTATGAGTTGTAAATAGTTGTTTAGTTAATTTTTTCACAGTAAACAGTAAACAGACATTCCAGAAAAATACGAAAGGTATGACTCTGAACTTGTTTTTGCGAGGAAAAAATATATTTATAGTTTTGGAGGAAGTACTTGTGAAAACTAGAATCGGGTTTTGTAGTTAGTTATTTTACTCGCTTTTTGAGCTCAGTTCAAACCCTTTGTAGTGCTAATAGTATTGAACGTTAATGAATAACTACTATTGAATTGTGCAATTATCGACATTTGCCCGGCGTCCATTTAGCTTGTAGCGCCATCAGTTTCGAGAGCTATCGATATGCTTGCAGTAGGGAGTAAACTACATATATTGTATGTATTTAATTTTTTCTAACTCTAATAAATCCAATTATTTCCGGTAAATCAGATGTTACTTTAACTAAACATTCACAACTCAAGACGAGCCAAGCCAATCACTATCACTATGGAAAACAGTAAAATCGAGAGTTCCGTATTAGCACTGATATCCGCCCAACAGTGAAAGAATTGGTAAACTCCTCTTGGAGTAAAAGGATATTGTTTACTTTGGCCGGAACTCTCGAAGAGAAAAACTGTATATCTGCTATCCCTGAGTGTACCACACTGCGGCAGCTCATTGGAGTTATTACTGGACACTGGGCAATAGGGTATATGGTGCCAACTAGGGTTGGCCATTAATCATTACATTTGCGTAATGATTACACTCTGATTACAAATAAATCGTAATCTGTACTAATTTTTTTATGATTAAATGATTACTAAATGATTATTATGAATAATCAGCCTTTTTGGTAAATGTAATCATTAAAAAAAAATAATCATTAATCAGTAATCACCCGATTAGAATAAATAAATCATGTAATCATTTTTGAATGATTAATGATTACTTTGTGTAATCATTAATTTGATTACAAGTAATCTGTACTGAATGATTACAATTATGGCCGCTGCTTTGTTTTTAGTACTTAATAATTGCCTACAAGGCTATTGGTCTAGCCTTTTCCGTCTATTTGATTGCCGATTGGTAAGTCCGTCTGGCTGTCTGTCCCTCCGTCTGTTCGTTTGTCAACCAGCTGATATGTAGGATAATTTTCGGAATAGTTAAGATATCAAGATAAATTCCACTAATGATGTAAAAAGTATTTTAAGAAATATGAAGGTGAATTTTTATGAAAGACAAAACTTGTCGGTTTATAAATATTTGCATTATAAACTCGGCGTCCACAAATGTATAGGCACGCAAGAAATGTAAAATAGAATAAGTCAATAAAAAAGAAGCAACACTGTTTTCATATCAAAACCTATATAGAAGCGAGAGCGTTTTCGAGAACACCTATCGTAAATACACCTGTATTGATTGTATCATGCTCGGCGTAAGGTGCATTGTTTAACCGTTGGAAATCACACTGGGTCAAGCAGACCATACTCCTACTTTAAGCGATTAAACCTGGTCTAAAACTTGTTTTTCTCGTAAGTTTTTTGGAGTATGTTACAAACTTCACAGGTACCTATAATATTAACAAATTGCTAAGACAATAATCAAATACACCACGGACTTTTTTATGTATGTTACACAATTCATAGGTACCTATCATGTTTAAAAATTATTACAACAATATTAAAAATACAACACCGATTTTTTTAAGTTAAACGATTTAAAAGATGTGGAATTATAGGACCTAATTGACCCAAAGTGTTCCCGATGTTTGAAAAAATAAGTGTGTTCTCCGAAGGTTAGACAAATTACAAAAATAGTAGAAGTAAGCAATCTTATATATTGCAAACCACTGCATACAGCATTGCTCACAGCAATCCAAAAAAGGTTTTCGGATTTTTTGAAATCGAAGGACGTGATCGCGATGCTGCTGTCGCAGCTGCTATTCACCCATCATTTAAACTGCGATGGCTTAATAGTTTCCCAGTTGAACTGCGCGAAAAAATAAAAGAGATTGTCCTGCAAGTCGCCAAAAAAAATTATTTTTAAAAGGCCAAAGGATACAAAATGAAAATGAAAATCTTAACGATTTTTACGAGTTTGAAAACATCACAAACGTCAATGAGTCGCAAGCAATCAGTATCGACACCGATATTGCCATTTTGGATATCTTAGTAAGCCTTGTTCAAAAGACTTGCACCAAATAAAAGCAGATCCCTTGGTTAAGGAAATGTTTCTATAGTATAATACAACTCTGCCATCATCGGCCCCCGTGGAGAGGTTATTCTCTTATGTCACTATGGCAAATCTCCCACGGTACAACCGTCTGTCTGACAAAAATTTTGAAATTCGACTTTTGGCCTAAGCTAACGCAAAATTGAAGTATGAAGCATTCATTATTTTTTATTGAGCTTTTCTATTTAATCGAAATATTGTTGTGTTGCAAAAATGAGTCCAAGTAAAAAATTCTAAAACTAATTAAAAGAACTTTTATTTGACAAATATACAAAAGTAATCATTAATCTGATTACACTGATTGTACTCATTATTAATGAAATTAATCATGTAACCATCATGCGATGATTACTTTAATTACTGTAATCATTTTTTTGTTACGTGGTGAATTTTATGATTAATGATTAATCATAGTAATCACTGATTACTGATTACCCTGTAATCTTAATCAGTAATCAGTGATTACAGTTTTTGGCCATCCCTAGTGCCAACCACGAGCACTCACACTCTCTTTACCTAGAAATCTACAATTTAAGGTCAGCACTTTATTTGGCAAAAGCAAAAAGGTTAAGGCGGGCCGGGTGCTACCGGAAACGAATTCTTACACACCCTATTAGTAAATGAGCAGACGGTTTCGGATCGATAGGTGCGAATTAATGCAATTGGCAATAACAATGACTTCTGTACACCAATAGATTTGTTTTGCATAAAATTGCCGTGGTTTTGCGGTGAATAACTATTTTCCGTGTTGGACTTGGAACTGACTTTCCACTCATTGAGGAAAAGTTCGACCCTACATGAATTGTGTGTAGTTAAGTGCGCTCGATTGCGTAGAAATGCAAAAGATAACAACTATTTATGTAGCAAGTTTTCCACCCACATGATAGCGAAGAGCGTGAGGTGAAGTCGCCAACTGTGGCGTTGTCTGTGCGTGCAGCCTGCACCGCCGCGAGCCCCATCACCGCTCTTGCTGTGCCACTGGCCGCGCCAATGCCATTGCCGTCGCCATCGCCATCGCAACTGCCATTGTAGGTACAGCAAATATGCAGTGCGCAGCGCCAGCGAAAAATACTTTGCGTAGTCTCTTTTATGTGACTGCTGCATTGTCAACACTGGCTGACAGCCGACCAACGAAATCCATCAGAGACATTCGCACTGTTGTTGTTACTTGCCGGGATGTACGAGTACCAACCAGCATTCCACGCAGACGTGCCGCATACCCTGCCTTGCCGCATCTGAGCTCCGCTCTGATTCGACCTTATTCGTACAATCAGCGTCTGTCACGTACTATCGCGCTGTCACTTCTACTAATAACAGCGCCGCACAGTGGGGCGTCCGTGGCCCAAAATAAAAAAATAAAAATATTTTTTTTTGAAAAAATAAGTAAGCACGATCGAAGCCAAATCTTCAACTAAGCTATATCAAAAGGAATTTTAAAAAATTTTAAGTTTTGTAGTCTCACGAAAGTTTTAAACTTCATATATTGCGTGAACACAAATTTAAGGAAAAATAGAAATTTAACCTTGCGAAACTAAAGATGTTCTTTCTTATGGTTACAGTTACATATTATTTTAATATACTAGATTTTTTATTTTATGTTTTAGGTTTTATAGTCAGGCAATGCCTTTTTTTTTGTTTTGGTTATTACTGTTCGCTAACTACCGTTATTTGAACGTAGAGCCATTTTGAGCCCTAGAAAAAGTTTAAGTGCAAACTTCAAAATTAAATATCCCGAAAAGCCCTAGGGAGCCTTTCCAATTTCGATTGTTTCACTAAATTACAAGTACGTAGAATACGTTTGCAAAGTTTCAGCTGCAGAGGCCTGCAGACCCGCATGTAATTAATTTTTTATAGTGGCATCTTTTGTACAATTTCGTAAGCTATTTTATGTGTAGCTGCCGTCGCGTAGTTTAACTCGACCGGCTGGCACTACAAATGCATGCAAATATTTGTGGAAAATAAACTTAAGAGCGAATTGAAGAGGGGCCAACATGAAAAACATCGAAAACTTAAAAAAATGGCAAAATATACATATGTATATTTTAATAATTCATTTGAGGCTTATACGAACTTTTAAAGTAGGCGTGGTAGACTAGACCATTTTTGGCACAATTATAGATTATACCCTAGTGATATTGTGTATAAAATTTTATCTTTCTAGTGTTAGTAGTGACCGGGTTATCGAATAACAAAGATTTTTTCAATATTGGGGGTGGGCGTGGCAGTAGTCCAATTTTCACAAGTTGTCGTATTTTTCTTAATTACGCTAAAAAATGGGCGGATACCAAATTTCGTCAAAATTAAACCACGTTTACGTTTTGGCCATGCGATATATGGGGACGCCCCACTGTGCGCCGCTATCAAAACAACGAACCGCATTCCCAACATTTCTTCATGCAAATAAACATATGTACATATGTATGTATACAGATTTCGAGAAAACTGTCATAATATGTCAATACGAGCATCGCAATTTTGCGTTTTAATTCAAACCGTTAGATATGGAACATTATTTGTAAATTTTCCAAGTGTCAGATTTCGCTATTTTCGCTGACAGCTACGAGTAGACTTGTGTCGTTCACGAATTAGCTCGTTCAGTGAATTTGTTCACTTGAGTGAATAAGTGAACTTGTTCAGTTAGAATTTGGACGATCCGTTAATTGTTTAGTAGCGCCAAAACTTATTTCTTCACCATTGATGAAAATCGTATGTAATCAAATGTAAATACACAATCATAGAAAAACTCACTTAAAATAATTAATGAATAAGTTATTTGTATTTAGTTTTTCGTTAAAAAGGTACGGACATTATTTCTGAAGGCCTCGATTTGTGCTCCAGCCTATAACTGGAAGTGTTTAGAGTGCATATCTTGAGGCCCTTAATTTTGAAAACAAAATAACTGACACAAGGGTAAAAAGTGTTGAAAACTGCGTGGGCATAAGGAATGTTTATTTTTTGTTTGAGTTGTATTATATGCATCAATGTATTATAATATAAATAATCAAATTAACGATTAATGATTATGGTTAATTAATCTTAATCATTTTAATTTTGATTATGATTAATTAATTATAATCAAATTTTTTGATTATGATTTTTAATCATTAATTTTTAATCGTTAATCTGATTAATTTCCGGCCAACACTGGGCGCATGTTTAGTATTATTTGAATTGCGCCAAATATTTTAACTGCGTGATATTACTTGGTGTGCCTGCTTACGATGTGTATATGCCTTCTTACTTGGTTCGCGAAAAACGGTATTATTTTCACCTTCAAAAAAAAGCTCCGAAACTTACTATCTTGATGTTGAGACCCAATTAACACGACGACCTAGAACGTACTTGCATCACAACAAATCGTATCGAAATAGAAGCCGAGGGATTTTATAATTATGGCCAAGTCAGAATCATGGTGATAGGTTTAATTGTTCTATGGTCGAAAATGTGAAAAAGTTTAGGAACATCCGTAAAAGTGACGTGCCCATTTTCAAAAATGGCTTGTGAACCGATTGCATAACCGGAGACGGAATTTTGTTGTTGCTCAATGTAATCGACACTTTAGCACATATGTACCTAAGTTTTGATCTACTTCAAGCACAATATTATAGAATATTTATGTGAGGTTTCTAATTTGCGGCAAATCATCGGACATTTTTGAACACAACGAGGCCGATTCCAAAGGTGTACGTCAGGGGCGTAGCCAGAACTTGGTCATGGGGGGGGATTTTAAAAAATTTTTTTGCCAGTTTAGTACAGTGCAAGCTCAATTTTCGCGACTAATTAAAAACCAGACATGTCGCGAAAACCGAATTTTCGCGATATCAGAACCCAAAATTTTGTTGAAAAATTGTATGTAATTTTTAAAATTACAATTGTCTTAACTGATATATTTACATTTTAAACATTTTTAAAGAAGTTGGAGATTTTGAGTTGCTTTTCTGGCAAATAATTTTTTAAAATAACAGCTGAATCACGTAGTTCATATAGTGCTGTTGTCGGCTTAAAAATCCAAAAAGGTTAATATACCAAAAGGCGGCGATTTCCCTTTTTTTGTTAAAGACATTGTAATAAAATTTAAAAAAACAGATTAAACAAATTAGAACCTCGTTTTTCGCAAACTGTCGTGATTATAGAACCTGCAATGTTAAAAATCAAGCCGTCGCGATAATGGGTAGTCGCGAATATCGAGCTTGCACTGTATTACTTGTTTTTTAAAGTAAATTGCACTTTCCAAATAGGTCATTTTGTTGAGGCTTATGTGACTTAATGCATTAAAAACAAAATTTTTTCCCTGATTTTTAGTAAAAATTTCATGAAATATTAACTATTGTTTTAAAAATGTTTAAACTTTAACCGAAGCATTTAAATTGATGGACCAAGTTTATGGTGATATTTGTTTATACCGTGGTGGAGTTCATAAGTGGTAAAAGCGATTTAAAAACGATTGTCAGAACATAAATTATGACCAAAGTGTTAGCCAACTGAATCCGCGATCACCGTAGATCACAAATGTACCTGGGTGATCCCAGGCGCTTTCGCTACCATTTTGATTAAAACTCACGATAAATTTTTGTTTGCGTACCTCATTATGTGTTCAATAAACCCTCTGGAAAGAAATCTTCTAATATTTTCCATAGTCTCAAAATAAATCATTAAAGTTAGGCCTTTTTCAAAATACGAACTATCGCCAGAGGAAGATACTAAATACTGACGTATGAAAAAAATTTATAAATTATTATACATTTATTGTGAGTTTTACTCAAAATAGCGGCGGAAGTGCCTGGGATCATCTTTAGTAAGGCGAAGGTTAAGCATCTCAATAGCATAAATTTATTGCATTTTAACTGAACATTTGGCCATCCCATCTATTGACACTTGTTTTGACTGTTATTTTGTTTTCACATGATGTGGCACCGTGCGAATTTCACCTTTTCAAAGAATGCATTTGCCGATGAAAAAAAGCGTTTTGAGAATGTAGAAACCATCCAAAAGGCTTGTACCGACATCCTGAAGGACATTCCGGTCGACGAACTAAACTACTCTTTAGACATGTTTTTAGAACATGCAAATCGCTGCATTAAGCCTAAACGTGACTATTAAAAAACAAATTAGATTCGGTAAAAAAAGGGTTTTGTTAATATTCTTTTAAATATTTAAAGATGAAAAGACCTTTTTGCTAATGTGGGAACGTACATACGATGCATAGTGATTGAAAATGTTGACAAATTATAGGCTATGGGGGGGGTTCTGACACCCTAAACCCCCCCCTTGGCTACGCCCCTGGTGTACGTAATACTGCGCGGCGCGCTGTTGAATTCGCTCTTTATGACCGAAGTATGTACACGCAAATGAGAAAAAGTGAATAATGGATTGTAATCAGTTAAATGGGAATTGCGTGGGTATTATTTTATGCCGCGCTGCATTTTAGGCATTATAAAGTGTTGTCAATCAAAAGCCATTTCGCCGCAAATGTTGGCGGCGGTATGAGCCAAACGGCAGGATATTATAACGGCGCCAGCCGCATTGCCCGGGCATGTTTGCTGAGTTTAGGATAAGCAATGGCTCCGGCACGCCATTACTTCGTGAGTTGGACGGTGCGGCCCTATGCGTATCCGGCAGACGCGCAAACGTTTGTTGAGCTAGTCAAGCCCGTCAGCCAACCCAGCATTTACATCAGATTCAGATCAGCGTACAATATTCGGCGTCGGCGAAGGCTGCCAGGATGGGGCAGCATTACCTTGGGCTACGCGTTCTTTTCCTCGTTTTACTTGCGCTTGGTTGTGTGTGTGTATGCTGAAATATATTCGCAGTTCACTTTTCATATCCCTTCCCGTCCGCACTGAACTGTAGCTGTGGGCGGGGTGGCGTGCGAGGCAACAACACGACGTGCGGAGTGTCATTGCAAAGATTTATTTTAAATTTTGTGCTATTTTTATTCCGCTGCGCAGATTAAATTCACACGCATGTATGATTGTGAAGACGAATTCGCACGCCAATTTGATTCGCGCAAATATGTAAACATTTATGCATACATATACTTGTATAAGCACGTATGTTGGCATGTAAATACATAGGCGTGCACTTTTGCCGGGCCCAGGCGATTCTTTTGAATTTTGCACTAAAGGTGGGTGCAGTGATAAATCCGCCGATCTCCTTTTACATAATCCTCCTTTTACATAATGGTGAATGCACGATGCATCTGTTGAGTGTATACGTTTCGCGGCTGCTTCTACGCATATGTATTCAAGCATGCTGAATAAATACTTGGCATAGGTACAGTAGCTCTGTCTATTTGTACCGAAAACAATTGTTGTGGGTCGAACCACCTCGAATTTCAGTATCTTTTTTTTTTTTAATTCAGGATCAAAGTAAATAAATGTATGTATGTAAGCAGCCAGTGGACAGACGTACTGGCGGACATTGGCGACATTAAAAACCCTTATTGAAAGTGTTTATACCCTTTCCACACCCTCAGTGCAAGGTATAAAAAGGGCCCCGCGGACTTTGCCTTTGCAAAATTCCGCTATGCAGGTACTTTGTCGCGCTCATAGGGCTACGCATTAGGAAGACCAACTTTACAAGTTGTCTCCCCTACGAGAGAGGGAAATATATGTAACATATTATCGATAAATAAATAAAACTCAATTGCCGGGTGTTAATCTCGCTAAAACTCAAAAACGGCTCGACCGATATGAATAGTTTTTTATGTGCCCTGAATCAGGGATGGTTAAAAAGAAGCGTGGTAAGGGGCGTGGCTCTACCCGAACTTCTGCAAAACTTTGGCACGAACTTACCATTCAACTGGGAGAATAGGGTGGGCTCACAAAACTTTAATATGGAATAACGTCTAAATTAAAAATCAGTACACAGTCGTCCCATAATTGTGTCGTTCTACTGGTAAAATTTGATGGGCGCTAGAAAAGGGGCGTGGCACATTATTTGCGACCCGAATTTTCCGCGTAACTTTGGAACTGTAAGTCGCACGTCAACGAAACTTGGTCCGAACGCACTATTTAGTAGCGCTCTTTGACTGGAAGAATGGGGTGGGCATTGAACAAGCGGTGTGGCACCGCCCGTACAAATCAAACCTCACCTAACCTTATGCACCCTGCATTCGTCACTAGTTCTCTGAACTATACAATGTAGTTTACTACTATTAAATATTATAACTATTAAATATTGTTAATATAAGTGTTAATAATATATATAAAAATATATAATAATACGAGTATATACCGGGAATTTTGAATTGCCGCTTCTCAACGTTGGCAATACTTTTATTGGTGTTCTGCCAAATTTTGACGCATATCGTAAGATTAGTATTCGATTGGCGTCTATACGAAGAAGTCGACAAATTGTTGTGTGGCGATTTTTGATGTGGCTGTTCGTCGTGTTGATGTGGCCAAAGAGATAATTTCCAACGCAGACAGCGACCCAAAATTCATCAAACGCATCATTACTGGTGACGAAACATGGGTTTCTGAATTTGATATGCCGACCAAACAACAATCGTCCGAATGATGCTTCGAAAATGAGCCAAAACCGAAGAAAGAGCGCCAAAGTCGGTCCAAAATCAAAGTTTTGCTGACGGTTTTCTTCGATATTCGTGGTGTGGTGCTCTACGAATTCCTTGGAAGAACAATTCATGGATTTTACACCACGATTAGGCGCCATCTCATACGGCCTTGATTATTTCGGAATTTTTGGCCAAAAATTCGCAATGACATGGCCGCGTGTGACTTTTTCTTTTTCCCAAACTCAAATTGCCATTGCGGGGAACGGGTTTTGAGACCATAGAGGCCATAAAAGAGAATTCGCTGTGTGAGCTGAACCGTGGCCATACCTTTGGCGGCCTATAAAAAATGTATGGAAAATTGGATCAAACGTTGGCATACATGTATTGATGCAGGAGGAGAGTATTTTGCAGGGATAATAAAGATATTTTTTTTTAATTCCCATTCTTTTTTGGTCATAAGGTATATATATGTATAAATTAATATCATCATCATCATAATATTGAATAACGTTGGTATTATAAGTTGTACAAAACCGACATTGGTAATTTTGGGAATTACCACTTCGGTTTACTTCCAATAGAGGGCGTTCGCGGCGGACCTATTTCTTCTTAAGTGAAAGCTTTGAGAATAGATTTGCATTTCATTGCATTTTTTAAATTCATTTTGATCAGCCATTCTATTAATGTAACATGAATTGATTTTGCTGGCTTGGACATACCCATCTTCGGACTTACTATAGTTTGAGGATTTCAATTCTTTATAGATCTGTCATATAAGTCAGTCAAATGTGCGGCGAGCACCTTTCACGTGAAAACCGCACCGCGCACTGGTCACGTGATCACCAGTGAGTGACGACTAATGAAAATATCGTTAGACTCAAACCGTACACGATGCGGCCAATATTAACAATTTCAATTGAAGTCGGAAGAGAGCTACAACCAAATCAATTTTAAGCGGAATGACGTTATTTGATAACAGGTTTTTATATTATCTGAGAAATTCAGCCGATATCTATATTTTCAACTGGAAATAGTGCCGTTGGCTTTTACAAGTATTCATGGGCGCGGTTGAGACCAACATAAAGTCTTGTGGAAGCGAAGCTCAGTTCCGTCATGTTCATGTCTAAGTGTGTTTTAAATCGTCGGTCGGGATGTTCTTCAGGATGTCGGTGCAGGCCTCTCGGATGGCTTTCACACTTTCATTTCATCGGCAAATGCAATTTTTCGAAAAGGTGATAATCGCACGCACAATGGTGCAGCCATTTCAACAGCCGACAGGATCAACGAAGGGTTAAGAAAAACTTTATTTATTGGGTCTCTTGACCAAAGTACTCGAAATCAGAAATAACTCAACGCATGTCTTTGTTGTTCCAAAATCAACATTAGACATTTGTTAGTAGCTTATCTTTACATAAACATAACTTAAAATATAAAAGTGAGTAAAGATTATTTCAATAAAATAAACAAATTCGTGCGTGCAAAGGGCCCGCCGGGCCCTGCTAGTCATACATAGGAGAATTCATTGTTTCGGCAAGCATAAAATATTGTTTTTGCTTACGCCGCGTCTCCACGTCACTGTGGGAGGAAACAACGCTAGCAATATATTGAAACGAACATTTTCAGAATAAATGAGCAAATAAAAAAATAAAACTGCTTCTGTCGGCTTTGACTGACATAGATCTTGCAGGCTTCAGTCCTTTGCCGACTAAGTACACTAATGCCAAAGGGGCCACGAATATGCCACATTAGGCTCATAGCTGTAACTTAGTATGTACTAGGAATTGGTTACGACGCCACTGTTTTTTTAAACTTGATTCCTAGCCTCAAAGTTGTTGAGATAAATCAAAAACATAACAAATAGAAAAAAGTCACATATTCGTGGCTAAAAACCGACAAATGAGCCAATGTACATATCTACTTAATCAAGGCAAACAGTATCCTGCTGCCTTGCTTGGTAAAAACAGATATTCTCTGAACCAACTCCAACGGGCTAAATTTTCTCCGTTTTCTTGAGTATTAGATGCGTTTAGGTTGAGTTCACTCAGAGACCCACAATTCCCCATGGTGAATCCGTACGTCTCTGAGGGGATAAAATCATCTGCTTCACCTGCTCCGAATCGAACTAATGCAAATAATGCAATGTTGAATGTTTTTACGTATCCTTCTCTTTAACGAGCATGATGTAGTTTGGGTATTATTAAATTTATACGAAAGGGGAACCCTTTATTGGTAGTGCAGAGTACAAAAGGTAGCTTTACGCGTTACAAGTGGGAATTCGCCAAACGGAATGCAAAGGACAAATCAAATATCCACCCGGCTACCCATGTTAACCAGCTCTCTCTCCTGAAATTATTGTATCACGTCGAAATGATAATGAATTCCCAAATAGCACTAACATTTCTTACATACATATTGCACATATGTATGTACATAAAATCGAAGTACATTGCTGTTGTTCGGCCCACTACTCATTGCCACCGCTGAGTATTTGGGACCCAGATGCAAAGCTACATACACACAAACAGACACATTCGCAGAAGCCATAAAATGCCAGCGAAGGGTTTTCCTATCAATAGTTTTATTGCGAAATTTTCTTTTGATTGCTGTTATGGCTTCCTTTTGACGCAGTCGTGTATTCAATGAGCACCTCTGATGAAAGCAAATAAAAGTTACATTAGTACGCCAGTAAGGCCTATAAATTCATATATTTTTGGGACAGGATTCTCAGTCGAGAATGGTCCTAATAAGAGCATAATCATCATGCGTGAAGTTCTTTCTGAGAGTTGCGCCATTGACTGCGGTTGTTAGTGGGGGGCTTACGACGTCCTTGCAAACAAAATTATCAGGGTATTAGTAAACTTGTGTAAACTGACGTAAGTAAAATTTTGCGCCGTTGTATCCAAGAAATTCAAAATTCTTCATCCGTCTTTTAATCCTTATTTACTTCCACTAAAATCCTTATTTACTTTACATAAACCTTCCTTGCTGGTTCATTAAAAACGGCTACGTCAGTTATCTCACTTGATGCATTTTACAGGTGTTTTTAGAATCTTTATGAAATGCGTAAATTTTATAAACGAAGTATACTAAATCGAATACAAGCCACACTTACATTCGCGAACTACTTAAATACATTTCAACGAATAACTATGGCCCTGCCAGTAAAATATATCACGGCGAATTTATCACTGTGACGAAAGTTTTCGAGTATGGTTTTGAGTATTAAATCCTTAAAATATTTCAGCCAAAGCCTTGGACGTCTTCGCCTTGCTTTAAGGTGGTTTAGTCGGAATCATGTTGGCATTTTGCCTCAATTAAGCCAATTGAAGATGTTTACTGTTATGCCGTATGTTTTGTGAATTACCATCTTATTATCATATTGTACGTATGTATATAAATAAGTATATGATTCTTTCAAGTTGTTCTTGGAGTATGTGTGTGGGTACTAGGATGTACAGATGTGCTTACATTATGATTGCTTGCCTAGAGCTAACCACCGGCATTCAGTGTCACACGACGAAACGGCTGCACGGGAACGCGATTGCGGGCGCAAGCGGGCAAAGTGCATATCACACACTTGAGATGGCAGTAACTAATGCGTGCGCCAATTTATTCATTTGGAATAACAGTGGCCGACCTTTTCACAAGCTCATCTCCACTGTACACTCGAATTGACGGGGGAATGGCGCGGTCGCGTAGGCGTAGGCGGTCGCTCGCTCATATCCGTTGCCGACCACTGGGCACTAAAACAAAAAACGCCGTGTCGCTGGTGCGTGCGTCTTGAACGCGGAGCTGTGCTCGTTCGACTGGAGGCCGTTCAACGCAGCCACGGTATGCGCGCACACGGGTGAGTAAGGCGGCTGGCGCTCGTGCGAAGGGCAGTAGGCACAGTGGACAAAACCCACTGCGATGATCGACCGCAATAATCGCCGACAGTAGCCGCAAAAGTAACGTCAGCCGGCAGCGATGACGACACCCGGGGGATGCTGCGTAGGAAGCCACTACCACACAAACACTTTGCGACTGCGAACGATGTTTGAGGAACAGACGTTCAGTTGGACGGAGTTCACGGAACGCACTTGCCGTTGTTGTTATTTCGCTCGCGACACGATTTGGCTTGCCACTGTATTGCGGAGAGACGGGCCGAACGATACAGCATTTTCGCGGATACTGGCACACAACGGCACTGACTTCACATGCTTGGGGGCGTGTGGCAGCATTTCACTGGCGAGCCATTTACTGTGATAGCAGCAGGCAGCCTTAATGGAACAATTGAGATTATTAAGAATTTGTAGTGATATTGATAGCACTGTGCGTCCGTCGGCGGACTTCAATCTGCGCGGAGTTCACTTAACAGCCGCAAGTGGAGACACAAGTGCCAAAAATATGTATGTGCAAGCGAGCTTGTACGCGAGTGCCACTAGGAGCAAATAATACTGATTCGACTAGTCAGTACCAGCAGCCGGGAGCCGTCAATCGCAATCGTCCTTCCGTTGCGAGTGTTCACACACAATAACATTTTGCTGTCTACAATCCGAATCAGGAGCATGTGAAATGCTGTCAAAGCTATCCTCTTGTTTCATTGCCAAAATGTTTCATCCCGTCACTCGGCTTTCTCTAAAAGCGCCGATTTTGATTCCTCTCACGAAAGGACTGATGCAGTGGCGCATGCAAGCAGGGGTTTGGGGGTTCAAACTCCTCCCAAAACTTTGCTTGTTACAAACATTTTGGGTGACAAATATGGTTTAAAATGGTATCTGCCTCAAAAATTATGAGCCAAAGCACCGCCCCCTCCTAAAATGAAATCCTGTAGGCGCCACTGGACTGAAGATAGATTTGCAGAGACATGATGGCGCTCGGCTTCTAAAGTGCACCTTGGTATTCACAGTTGTCCACAAACGATTCCAACCAGCTGTTTGAGTCGTTCGGAAATATATCCGACATAGTTCCCAACCCATTGTTCGGAATTTACAGGCGATGCCAGTAGACTTAACAAAATATAAATAGTGTAAAGTATTCAGCGGTTTGAAACCGTCAAATAATGTATATATGTACATATATACAGTATATATGTATTTATGCATACCTTTCCCTGATACGTGCAGTCCGGCGGGCAGGACTTAGCAAACAGTTTGAGAGTGCCTGTAAGGAGGCCAATAAATACCTATACATTCATACATACGTGTAGTATGTATGTATGTATAGTTTCTCACAAAACACCCGAACCAACTAGCTCACGGGAGTCTCAGTCATGCGCAAACTTTGGAACACATTTCACTTGAACTGAAACGAGGCAATGTTCCATTCAAGTCGCGAGCATTAAATCGGAACAAATTTCAATACATATGCGTGATGTCACTGTCCGACAGACAAATCGGCAAATCGTAAAATTCACGTTAGCAAAAATATTAGTTTATAGTAACTTCCAAAAACTATGCCTATTAATTCAATTTTCCACATTTATTATTATTTAGTATGGGAATCCACGGGTACCACACCTAACTTAAATTTCGCTTTTTATTTTCAGTCTTTAAAAACATTTTTGTCACTAGATATCGGTTACGAGGTACGGCATAAAACCATGAGGACGCAATTCTACTTTATGTTATGTCTTCTTTAAAGTTAAAGTTGTGCTTGTTATTAATGTAAGGATTATTTCATTAGGAAGGAACTTTAACAGTTTGTACAGGAGTGTTTGGTGTAGCTTATGGCCGTGGTAACATACAATTCTCTTCATTTGGTTATTTCACGCATTGAAAGTTTTCCGTCGTCATGACCGAACTACTTATACCCCAATGCACTATAAACATTGTGCACATACTTTTGTCGCACATTTCGTTTCCTTGCACCACTCTGCTTATTAATGGACTATATATAAATTTATATAGACTGCAAATATATACATACATATTTATGTATATAATGCAAATGTATATATATAAATTTATATAGACTGCAAATATATACATACATACATATTTATGTATATACATTTGCAGAATTTGGATATCATCGATCTTAACGGGAAAACATTGCAAGTTAACGGGTCTGAAGAAAGATACTATTATGTGAAGCCATTAATCGATCACTAATTTCTTAATCAATATTTTCAATAGTTTGCATATTTTATATAATTTTATATTCGTATTTTATAAGTATATGTATGTACATGTATGGAATAAAAATTACACACAATTATCAACAGTCTTGTACTTAATCTACCTCCTATACATTGGCATTTCTTTCGCAAGGGTTAAGCGGAAACCCCAAATGCAATACACACACATGAATTGTGCAGTACGCTTATGTACATATGTACATAATGTTTTTTATGCCTTTTTGTTGCGAGCCGCTGCATCTGTGCATGTCTTTGTGATAGGTCGTCATTGGTTGCCTGCGAATGCACGATTGAACTCTGCAACGATATAACGCTTATCTCCGTTGCGATTAGAGACCACTTATTGCACTTGGTTCCGTCGTATGTAGAATAATTGTTTACAACTTCGCTTCATAGGAAGTGATCGTTGTTGTAAGGACGCAGTTTCGATTCTTCAATTTCCCGTTGCCACTGATCGCGTTTCGCCTGCAGAATCAAATCTTGAAAGGAGCCAAATTCTGAGTTGTGGTGCGTTTTCGCCGGCACGGCCAAATCCTTCTCGTCTTCGTACAGATTTTCATACATCCAGTCGGAGTCCATTGCCGATGGCAATGCCGCAGGTTGGGATATATCGGCGTAATGGGCATCAGCTGCCTCGTAGTCAACGTCGTCGTCAGCATCCAAGTCGATGCTATGCTGTTTGTGGAAAATCTTGAGGAGGCCATCGATCTCTTCAGAGGGTATGTCGGAGATCATCTTTACGGCGATTTTCCTACGTGATCGTCGCAGATTCTTGGCCGGCTTATCTGCCACTTCAAAATTTAATGATGTCTTCAGTGTACGCTTTGATAGTTTAAGTTGTTTCACCAAGGCGTGATACAGTCTGAGAAAGGAGTTCGGCTCTTGGCTCTTATCCTTAACGTTTACGGCCACATACTTTGGATTCTCTTTTATGAAACGCTGTAGCGCCTCCATAGTTCCCCGCTGGTCCTTTTGCGATTTCAGAAGCTCCACTATAAAAGAGTTAATCGTTAATGTTGAACCACTCGTTGGCCAATAACAATACTAGTTTTACGTTTTAAAAATGTGCTTACCTTTTTGATTGGTTAGTCCTAATTTTTGCTGGAAGACTCTCCATTCGTGTTTGGATACTGTAGGTTTATCGGCAGCTGGCTTTGTGTAAAGTCCATTGGACAAATGTGTGAGAAATGTCAGCAGCAGGAGCACTGCTCCTGTTTGCCTAATTGTGAGAGTCATGCTTCCGTGTTGTGTCCTGTTTTCAATAAGACCGTTTAACTAGGGTTTCGCTACAGATGTCGACAGCGAAGACCAAATCGGAACTGACATGTTTTCGATTTAGCTAGGTCCTTTTATACAGAATTCTTGCGGGAGTGTCTGCGCAATTTCCTGCGCGACATTAATTAGCTGAAACGTCAGTTGAGCGGATTTAGTTAAACCACTTCACTGGCTCCCGACCGCCAGACGGAAACTTTGTTATTCGCCATGCTAGACTTCGCAAATATACGCGTGCGTATGCCGACTCTATCACATCGGTTGTAACTAGTTCGTCCACCGAGTAGACGACGGCCATTAAAGTGTGCATACAAATAATACATATTAACAATTTGTGTTATTTCTGGCCTGAGCTGGCTACCTACGCTGTCAGGTAGACAGGTGCGACATACAGCTGGCAGAAGCTTTCCTCATGCTCGGGGTGTCGCCAGCAGGTAACGCACGAAGACTGCCCATGCGACCGGACACGCTCTCAACACTTGTTGAGCCAGGCCCGCACTGAAAAGTTGGCGGTGGTCGTATACCCCAATTGCACCCTGAAGTCGGACAGTGCGGCAGTTGAAAGAACGGCTTTTACTTGCGAATATAAATTTCCACAAGTCTACGGGCTCTCGCATATGTGCCTTTTCATATCGAATCCGCTCCAGTGTCTGCTCTAAAAATGCTGCAAGGTTACTAAGGTTTTGCTTAAACCCCAGCAACGAGAATTTTCGGCTGCAGCCATGTATTGCGGTGCGCGCCCCAACCATTTCCAAAACACACAACTAATGGCTTAAAGACGCTGGCGGCGATTGAAAACTGCTCGAAACTAACCACGAAGTGAAGTGCCGTGGTTTTATGAATTTATGGAGTCAGCCAATTGTGTTTACATTACTCCTGTAATTTGTGAGCATTTTCGTTTAATTACTTAAACAGTCATCAGGCCCGACGTTGCATTACATAGTCGAGAACGAACATTGCTGGGTCAGCGCTAGCATAGAGATGTCAATTCCGGCGCACATAAACAAAATCCCGAAAAGTTCTAATTTTTATGCTGGATCCTTTGAAATGCTTGTCAGAATTACTGACTTCAATTAAATTAATTGCTTTTGCTAAGCAATGTATTATTCATTACTTAGCTTACGTTCTTCGCTTAAGGGTTGAAAATGTGAATAGGTTTGCATGCATTAAAAAAATCGATACTAAATGCTTTACATATCGGTAAGTATTGAAAATGGATTCATATGTACCAGAGGAGCAAAGGAATACATATTGGTGCTCGAATCTTTCACATTCTCAATTTATTTTCTTGTAATATTCGGAGCTATTATTATCAGGCTCTTTTGCTATGCATATCGTTGTTCCCAAAACTATACTTAACATGTTCAATACTTTGTATCTCATTTAATTTTTACAAACTTAAACGTTTCGGTAAAATAAAATCTTTTTTTTATGTTTATAGTTAGAATAACGACAAAAGTCATTTAAGAAATTGAGGAAGACTTTATACAGAATTGAGTTGAAGCACTGTGCCAAATGCTTAATAGTACCAAACTTCTTATGTTAAGCACATTTGAATATTATCCGCAACTTTTCTCAAAAACGCAGATATAAAAAATGGGGTTCGCAGAAATTATAGAAAGTCGAGCAGCGAATCAGGTTCGTGTTTATGAGATCAGTTTTCAACCAGTGGTTCGGTTCAAAAATAAAAAGTACTGTCAATCCAAAGATGCACATTCTGTGCATTTTATTCACAATTTTATTGTTGTCATGTGCACTTTTGGTTAATAAAGAAAAAATTGTGTTTTTAACCCTAGTGTGTGTGCTGCAAAAAACACCCTTACCCGTGTGATGGGGTACCCGGGTACCCCAGTACAAATTGTATGAAAATGTCTCACTTTTTGTTCGCACTGTAAGAAATTTTACTGTTTTTGCTTAGTTTTAAAGCTCTCAGTAATATAAAAGTACATTTTGGGATTTCCCTTGTTATAAAAAATGACTTGCAAACTTGTTTTTTAATTTCCAGTAATGATTTTTTCTGCAATTTCGGATCCCCCTTTCATAAAAAGGGGAATACCATTTATACGCTGCTATATATTTCAATGAAAGGTCATTCCACGCGGAAATTTTTGACATTTGAACCTTGTAACAAATTAATTAGTCGTTAGTAATTAGTTTTAATTGCATTGTGAAAGATCTGAACAAATTCGGAAATGAGTTCTTATTCAGCAAGAGCTCGTTCTGAAAGATTTATCCCAGCCGAAATTCAAAAAATAATGTGCGAAAGTAAAAGTGATGAAGAACTTTCCATTTACATTTTTCCGAAGGCGAAGATGAACATATTCCATCAGTTGACGACGCAGCAATGGAAGCCTCTGACGCTGAGCCTGCGGATTGTATAGAAACTGACCATCTCATATGACTCGAATGGTAGTGACGAAGAGAAATATCCAAATATCGAACTTTGTGGTAAAGATGGCATATAGACTTGAGCCATTTCGGCGTAGTGTGCCAGCGTAGTGGCCTTGATTCTTCCTACAATATATGCACAGCAAAAACTATATTCTAAAGTATTTTATCAATTGAAATATGTGACATAATTTTGCGTGAAATCAACCGAAAAGGACGCTTTACGCAATATATACCGTCGAAACCTGAAAAATATGAGTTAACAACTTTTTGGGCTTGTGACGCAAGAAATTCTTATCATCTCCAAGGTCAACTGTACCCGGGAAAACCCGAATGTAGGCGAGAGGGTTGTTTTGGATCTGGTTTGCAAATATAAAATATCTTGGAGTTTATAAGTTTATATAAATTTTATATTAGTTTATATAAAAGTTTATATAACCAAAATCAATTTTTTCATTTCCTCAAAATCGATTGGAAAAATCTATGAAATCCATGCAACTCCATATAAAATGTATTGGGGTACCCGGGTGCCCCAGCACACGGGTAAGGGTGCAAAAAGTAAAATGTTGTGCCACACCCTCCAAAATAAAATAAATGGAATTAAACACTTGAAAATAAAGACAGAATACTATTTTGGGAGTTGTCATGAAGATTCACCTTTCTAGGTTATCCGCAAGTATATAAAATTTCGATATAAAAGTGATTTGGGTACCCGGGTACCCCATCACACACATAAGGATTAAACAGAACAAAACTAATATGGAAACCAAAAATGTTATTCTGATGGTATGGTCCGAACTGACTCGATTCAGAACCGTTTCACAGCCGTGATAATAACTGCAATTTGCTGAAATCGTTGATTGTGAGTCGAGATATTTTTGATAAATTGAGAAACACGACTTTTTCTGCAACTTCAGTATGAATGATATATATTTTGTAATATGCTCTTTGATATCGTCTCTGTCTTTAAATTCATCTTTGTTTCAGTTGAACCAGAAATATCAAAGGAGACTGATCGTTCAAACGTTCGTTCAACCAAAGAAAATAAACATACAGAAGACGCATGTCATACAAGCAAATATTTTGTATGGCGTGTTCCAACATTGGAACCCGCGCTCTGCTCTCATAGTGAGAGCGTTGCTTTACAAGTGAGAGCGTAGTTTTATCTGTGTACACTTCATATTCTTTGGCCCGACACAGCCGCAAAAGCATTAAGTTCAGCCAATTCAATCAACTCGCTAATGATACTTCGGTGCGCTGTTAGGGCGCTGTTATGCAGACGGTCAAATGACCGTCGGTCACGATAGTTGTTGTTGCTTCAATGTAAAATGAAAAATTGAGAGAGAGAGCGGGAGAGTAAAATTTGACCGCGTCGGTCAAAAATGATTAGGCTCTCGATGCCAAATCATGCGATCAAAACAGTGTTGCGTTGTGAAATTATTCACAACGCATGTGTTTTCGGAGCAAAATGGCACACTTGTCGCGAAAACATGTATCTAATGACGGAAAAAATGGTTCGTAGCAACCCTCATCGTTTGTTTAGTGTACTGGTGACCGGCGATCAAATGACCGTCTGCATAACAGGGTTTTGGCACAGAGCAGAAAAAACAAAACGAGAGCGTAAAAAGTATCGTGACCGACGGTCATTTGACCGTCTGCATAACAGCGCCCTTAGTAGTCAGTTGGTGTCACCAGGAAAATCACCTTTTGTCGGGCTGGGTGACAGAATCATTTGTAAGTAACCAGTGTGCCAATGAGTGTTAGCCAACACTCTATTTTTAGAGATCCAAGTGAAGAATAAATTGCTGCACAGGGACGCTTTTAGACGATTTGATATCTTTCCGTTATGCTGTGCCCTAAATTGCGAATAGTGCTGCATCTATCACACACACAACGTGTGTGAGAACATACACTTGGCGAAATGGGAAAAAATGTCATAAACTTCGATTGCACGATTATGTGGTGTTATTTATTTAGTTCTCTTTATTATTTTACACCGTTGGAATCGAGAATGCGCCCGCATTGCTGGCATCGACGTGGGGCTATAGCGTTAAGTGCAAATGTGGATGATGAAAACCATGTGTTACGCGACAGAGCACACACGTAACCATCCAGCAAAGGTATACCGGGTTCATTACCATTGTCGTCACCGCAGCCAGCCGAGCATTGCCGTGGCCGCTCAACACGCGGACAAACGCCAATCAAAATTCCCATGATGGCAGCCATTTTAGGCCGTACATCGCCGACTGGGGCTCATTAGCTAGAGGGCCGTCCATGCCGTATGCCAGCGGCGAGAACAGAACGAAGCTGTAGGCCAACACCGAGAGCAGACACCCGAGCAGTGTGTGTTGCAGCCACCTTGGCATTCGGCCAGTTAAATAGTTGAACATGACACCTGCAAATACAAAACACATTCGAGTAAAGGCCACTACAACTAATCGGCTACAGTGCCGCGAACGAAGAGGGTGGCCCATAGTTGCACACAAACTCGCAATTATAATAACTTCAAAGTCGGTATGGCTTTCAACTTAAAACTGTCGAGGGCCGAAGTGCCACAGTGTGATAATAATCTGAATGCCGATTCAGATTTCACGAAACCGATCGTACTACGAAGGCGACGTGAACTTGATCCACTTACCAGTAAGCATGGAATTGAATATCAGCGCTGGGAAATAATGGTGGAAATACAGCACTCGACCCATGGCCCAAAACGGTACGTAGTGTAGAGCCCATCCAAGGAATAGCCAAGTTGCCGCTCTGAGTGAAGTTCGTCCAGGATCGCGCTCTAGGGAACAGATAAAACACAATGTAGAAGTATCGTCTAGTGGTCGAAGTGCGACCATTACCGCTCCCAAAATTCAAATTGGAATGATGCATTTTTGTGATTTTGATCATTTTTAATCTCAATTAATCGGTTGTGTTTTGTTGTTTTCGCTTCATACATGACAACACGAAAAAGTGATTATAATTTGCTTTATTTGGAAAGGATACATGTTTACAGTTTATCATCGTTTACTTATGTATGCTTCTGAACCGATCGATCAAAAATGTGTCGCAATTTGTTTAACCAAATTTGATGCATAAACGTTGCAATCAGAGTTGCCGCTTTTGGTCTTTTCGGACCAAAATTGGTCAGAGTTTTTTACTTTGGTCCGCTGATCTGCTTAAACAAATTTTGGTCCGTTTTGTAATGTGAACATCTTTTTATTAGTACAAACAATTTATTAAAAAAAATAAAATTGTAATTTAAAAATGAGTTTAAAGATAACGCAAAAATCGGTTGAGGTCGGATTTGGTCGGAAAAAAATGTTTCAAGTGGCAACAGTGGTTGCAATATAATGTAACGATACTGCACGCAGCCGCACAATGGGACGAGTGTGGCCAAAAGTATCAAAAATCGATTTTTGAATTGTAACTATTGGGTTTTATTTTTTGATAGTTAATACTCCAGAATAGAGAAAAGTAAAAAGTAAAAAATAGTAAAGAAATATATAATATTATTAATAAAGTCACAGGGTGACAACAAAGTTGAAGATTAAAAGTAAAGAATGAAACAGCGTAATATATTAGTTTCAGACTCCCAACTTTGAAAGAGCCTGGTAGGCGTAATTTTAGTATGATTTTTTTTTTATTTTACCATTAAAATAAAATATTTTATTATTTCTATTTGGCAATGCTATGGTTTGTTTACATCATCTCTATTTCGTAGTTACCGTTACTCGTTGAAAAATAGCTCATAAAGAGAACAAAGCAAAAGTAAAGAAACAAGTTTGAAAGTGAAGAGCTAAAAAGTCCCGCGACTTAATAATAACACTGTGCAAGTCGCACAGGGACCTTCAGAGGACTTTTCTATAGGTATACTGAGTTGAGATCCACCAGCCGTTTGGCTAGATTGGCTCTACTTTAAGAGAAATCCGACTTTAAAGTTTGCTCATTTTAGTCGAGTTCGTCGCTTAAGTCTTCGAACGTTTAAATGCTAATAGGTCCTAAATCGTTCCGAATATCGCTTTACTGTCTTCGGCAAGTTTGTAGATATTTTAACGACCAACAAATTTGCTTAAGACTCCATAAAAAATACATTCAAACTGTGTTTTCGAAAAAAATGTCCCAAAAACCCCACTTTCGTCGAGGCATAAAAACAGTATAGCGAACCCTCGTGAAAAAAATGAGTATGCTTTTATATAGAGGTTTGGCTCCTGCATCTAACAAACTAAAAATTTTGCCTGGGAAACACCCATAAAAGGCGTGGCTCGGCGTCAAAGTTCAAAGTTTTTATCAAAAAAACTCAATTAATCTCCAACTGATTTACACGATATGGGTATCAAACGAAAGGTATTTTTCATACCTTTCTTTTGATGTGCAACATTAGATATGTAAGATGTACTAATAAAAAGTTTTAAAAAAACATTGTTTATTAAATATTTTTGTTAACGGATTTTTTTCTCAAAAAAATCCATTACTAAGGTACAATAAGTTTGCTACCATATTGTAGCCTGTGAAATTCCCTTTACAATGAAATATAAAAATGTATACTTTTGTTTCTTCTAAATATATTTTTTAAATTTTTTTCTAACTTGACTCTGGGTCCAAAGCCATTTCATATTCACGTTGTTTAAATGCGAGTATGACCCACTTAGTGAAGCTTGTCTTAAAAAGTTCACGTGGACGTTGACTCTGAGGGTAATTTAATTTGATCGAAAGAAATAATCTCCCATGTTGATGAAATCGCCTCATTTAACATTGCGGAAACCTCTCTCAACCCTCTAACAGCAAATCAGCATAACGGAGCCTCCTAGAGCAAAAAACAAAAAAGATTCTTGAAATATACATTACTGGCTACTGTTTGACGTAGGGGATTTTAAAAATATTGATTAGAAAAAAAATGGCGGCTGTTTGAAGAAAAAGTTTTTTTTTTCGCGTAAAATTTTGCACTAAATTATTTATAAAAAAAAAAGTTTGGCATATATCGAAAAACGGCTACGTCGAGCAGAAGCGACACTATTCCCGAATAGAATGCAATTTGAATCAGGTCGATCGGATAAAAACTTTTTCAGTTATGCTGTCAACGCGACAAGGGTCATTTTAAAAAGACGACATTTTGGATCAGCTACATAATACAAACATGGCCGCCAAAAAAAAAAAAAAAAATTTTTTTCGATAATCTAAACATTTATTAACATATGTGTAAAGTTTCATGTAAATCGGAACGTCCGTTTTTTTTTAATAAATAAAATAAAAAACATATGAAAAATCGCAGTTTACAGTGTTCGGGCCCCTTAAGCACAGGAAACATAACAAAAACAACTGTATGTAATTTTTACGAAATGATTCTTTTCTATTTTTAAAACCAAAAATTCAGAGTTTTGAACTTTAATTTTATAATTTATAAAAACATTTTCCAACAAAAACAAGATCATTTTTGTTTTTCGCAGCTTAGATCATTTGTAAGGAAGTTTTGATGCAGAAAAGGGGCGCCATAGTTTGCAACAGCTGCATAAAAAATAATGTTAATATTATTGGTGGAGTTTGCCTTAACCTTCACACTGTCACTATTAACATTTTGTTAATATTTCAATTTTGATTTTGCTATAACTTTTTAGTTTTAATTCCGATTTTCATGCGGCTTTGGCTCAGTGGCCATTTTATCAAGCTTTTTCTAAATATGTAATCAGAAAACTAAAAATTTTATTTTTTCCCATCTTTTTTTTACAAATGAAAATGTTTACCCCTATTTTGGAAACATATTAACATATTCAAAATTCAATGTTCAAATTTGGATATGTGATGTGGAATTACCTAAAAATCTTAAATACAAAATTTTGTGAGAATATCTTTGAAAATACACTTTTTATGGCATTTCTTTAAAAAAAGCAGCAAATTCGCCCACATTGTGGGGCTGAAACCCCATTCATCCCTTTTCCCCCTTCCACATTTGAACCTAAAATCTCTTAAGCACAGTCCATTTTACGTTTTTGCTTACCAACTTAGCTCAAAAAATGAAAACTGTCTTTATAAAACGGATGAAAAGAAAAATATTAACATATGTTAATAGTGACAGTGTGAAGGTTAAGCATCCGTCCAGTGCGCTCAGAGGTGTTCAAACTCTTAACGAAATTGTTTATTTTTCACCATTTATCAATTAATCACAACACCTAAAGCATTTGACTTTTCACATTCACTGTACAACTAAATGCGCACTTTTACAATAAGTTTTACATAGTACATATTTAAGTATACACAAGCAGTTCATCTTACCATTTTCCCCAGCTACGAATGCCGGGGTTGTGCTGCAATTGTCAAAAGGCTTTGGCTGAAGTTGCGCACCGAGCTGTTGTGTTCGCTGCAGTGCCAAGCGTTGGCCCTCTAATCGCCGCTCCTTGATGGCCTCAATAAAAAACACGACCAGGAACAGCGATAAGAATATTAAATTACTCCACCAAATTATTGGATTACCCAACAAGTAAATTCGATGGGAACTGCCGGAGAAGAACTGTCCCTTGATTTGTATAATTTGTATTACAGCAATAGTCGTTTGGTCGCACGTTGTTCGCCATCAGTGGTTAAGCCGAGAAATATAACAAAACATGAATTAGTAGGAATCATATCAGGGAATTGTGTATTGTATAATATAATTTTCTTTAATATTGTCATGACTTTTTTTAATTTGAATTTTTTTGTAAAACTTAAAATTTACATATTTTTTCCTATACGAGTAGATCGTACATAAGTATTTAATTGTGCTGAGAAAAATTGTTTTCACTTTAATAAACAACGTACATCCTTTAAATATTCTATTAACAAAATTGCCAAATATGCATAAATATGTATGAAATAGACAAAAATAAATAGGCAAAAGCAAAGAAAATGCAGATGCATTTCATATCGAGCCATGGTCGCCAGATTATCGTAAGCGCCATTTTTTCGAAATTTTTTTTTTGATTAAGAACAAAAGTTTGACATAAGACGAATCTGTCTGCAAAATTTCAAATCTCAGTAACGAATAATACCCGAGAAAATGAGTCGTCAATTTTATCGTTTGAATTGTTTACTTGTTTGCATAGTTGCAAAATTATCGTAAGCGCCACTATGCAAACAAGCAGCTTCCAACTTCAACCTTGCCAAGAGAAACAGCTCCGCAAGTGATATGGAAATAACTGTAATTTTTTATTTCTCCTTACACACATATTCTATTTTGTACGTGGTTACAAAAGTTTTGTTAATTTTGGTAGAGAAAACATCCACGTAAATCATGGAATCATTGGCTGCAAAGGTATTATGTTTTTAACCCTTTTCGGACAGATAACCCGGTTATGCAAAAAGTACAAAATTTCGTTATTCAACTATTTTAGACCTAAATAAGATATTTGAAAAGCGTATGTCCTTCCTACAAAGTCCTGTGAGAAGTGCTTAAAAGCAACAATTGTCCATAGTGGTAAATATTGTAACACAAGATAATACATTTCGTCATTTCTGGTTTTGACATCAGCTCTAGGCTAATAAGGGGTCGCTAAATTCGAATCCGCAAACCGTTTTTAAAACTTAGTTTGCGTTTTGGCAAAAAGTGAGCGTGTCACTTTTTTGAATTTTCCTTGACTTTTCGACACTTCAGACCGTAACTTCTAAACCAATAAACCTATTAACATGATTTTTTTTATGTTGTTGCAATTACAACATCTCATGGCTTCTTTTCTGATACTACTCATTTTTATGCGTTCTAAAATTCCGTGGTAATAGGGCTCCAAAGTCAGAAAATTTGGAATTTCAAGGTGTTTCTTTTGATGGCGAAAATAATACAGATTTTTCGTTAATCAAGTAACGAGGTATATATATATATCGAAAGAAGACACATTATTCAATACAACCGAGGCAACAGTTGTGGTGCACAACAACAACATTCGCATCGAAATAATACCAAAAATGTGCTAAATGTGTGGGATCTAAAAAGTATATGTGAAAAGAGGATAATACCCCAAAAGGTATCATAAAGAATACCTGGATATGAACTGCAATCAGCCAGTCCAAGATACCTTCGCACAGATTGACATTGAAAACTATCAAAACTTTTTTAAATAAACTTTTTAATTTATTATTGTTATTGACGGGGAAAAGTGCACTGCGACCTAGAAGATCTATTGTGCCCCCTTCATGGACCTACAGTTCGTCCGTAAGTCCAGTATCCGAGAGAAATTTTAGTATATTACCTAAACCTCTGGAAACCCAGTCCGTACCTGGTATAGTAAAGTCCCCAGGAATTTCTTTCATTTGTGCATAAGTACAGGGAATTCGTCTAGTATATGCATTGCGGTTTCATTTTCCTGCAAGCAGAACCTGCAGTATTCGTTTTCGCGAATTCCTAGTGTAGTTAGAAGATAGTTTAATCTACAATGCCCTGTAAGGATACCTGTAATTATCCTTAGATTATTCTTTGAAAAGCTAATGCATTCCTCGAATCATTTCCTATTATACGTCCCGATAATCGCCTTGGAATGTTCTAGTCCTGGTAGGTTGTCCCCGTATTGATTCCTATTGATTATCTCGTGTTTCCTGGTTAGGACGGATAGAGCTCCACAGCAATGGGGATAGTACCGCACCCCTCCCCCTGTGGGCAACCCCGGGGGGTACTTTTTCATTTCCTTTGGATTGTTAAATTTTTCTTTTAAGCTGAAATGTAATTTGAAGTTGAAATGTTATTTGGCGATATTATTACTTTCGATACTTCTTTTTTGGGTTAGAATTACCCACTATTTTCTACTGTTTTTTAGTGCTTTTACAATATTTCACAATTTCTAATAACTTTTGCGACTATATTATTATGAACAAGACAAGAAAACAAATTAAAAGGCAAGCCAACGCCAAACATTTTTATCATAAGCGCCACAGCTTGTGCGTGCTTCAGAATATTCGTGGTAGCGAAATTATCGTAAGCGCCATTAAATACGCTCCTGTTATGCGAATCCAAGTTTTTTTATCGGTATTCCAAAAATAACTTTAAACCAATAATGCATGCACAAAATGGAAGCATTTAATAATACATATAATATAAAAGGAAAACACAAAAAACCTTCTCCTGTAAAATTACGAATTTGGCGCTTACGATAATTTGGCGACAATGGCTCGATATTCTTTGGCAAAGGAAGCTTTTCTACTATAATGCAAGTAAATTTCAATATCCTGTAATAGAATTCAGCATTTATGTCACTTGAAACTAGGAGGCCCGAATCTATTGATTTACTGTGTCAAAATTATGGCTATATTGAATTTAATGGGATGTTTAATTAAAACTAAACAACTAAAAGGAAGAATAGTTGTTGAAGAATAGTGGATAGTTTTCTCTATAGTTGTTTGATACAAGGGAGTAGGGAGTTTCAGGGCTTCTTTAGAGTATCAACGCATTCAGGCGATCTTGCCGAAGTGCTACCTCTGCCCGTATTCCCCAGTGATTCATCCGATTGAAAATTTATGGTCAAAAATAAAGCGTCATGCAAAGTCGCATGATGGAGCAGCGCCTTCAGTATTTAAAAAAAATTTTTGATGATGGGAAGGTTACCATTACTGCAGGCGACTGCGCGACAGACATCAAAATTGACGTTGTTTCAAAAAATGTGTTTGCTCAGAGAAGAAAAGTTTTTATTAGACTACTGACCTTGCAGGCGTAGCCATAACCACGAAATTGGATTTAGTTTGAGGATATTATAAAGTTCCAAAGGATGTTATGAGAATGGACGAAGTTCATTCTCTCACCCTGTGTGATCTCCTGAGATTCATTAATGAGTCCGGGAAATTTGCACAGGAGACCTCATAACCCTTTCTCCCTTTCCACCCACTTTCTCTTTTCTCTTTCCCATTCCAATCTCCTATATCAACCTTTTTCCTGAGCCTTAAGTACAATGGGCTATAAAGCCTGAGTGCTTGAGGTAATGACCTCCCTTAGGTTATTTCCTCGGCTCCCCCTCACATCCATCCATCCATACATCCATCCCAAGGAAAGTTCAGCAGATTTGAATGACTGTAAAAACAATGCCGTGTAGTCACAATCAAATCAGTATTAGGTGCGACGCAGTGCCGGCGTTAGCCAACGCGAGGCCCTGGGCCGTGGATTTTTCGCGAGGCCTTCGCGGTTAAGATTAAATTTAAAACATTAAACACATTAAACATTCGACGGAACACGCAGGAACACGTCTGCAGACAGTCTGCTCACTGATCACATGGCGTCAGTATCGATATATTGTTATCGATACACACGCCTTTCGACAATCGATTATATTTGAAAATCGTTTCAAATGGAACTATGATACATTCAAACGTCCATGCAAACAATAATAATGCACTTTAAAAAATTGATCAATGTATAAATTTTTTTCATTTACAAGCGCGAGGCCATTTTTAGCGCGAGGCCCTGGGCGGTGGCCCAGGTTTGCCGCACCTAAAACCGCTACTGGTGCGACGATGTTCACCGGATCATCTAGTAATATATAACAACGTCCCTTGCATGATATACCACATCACTAAAAATATTTAAACATGTGCCAGAAATAAATTCACAATATTAGGAAGCACGGAATAGCGACTCAAGGCCGCCAGAGAAAATTTTTTCCCGGAAGTGCAGCAGGAAAAACACAATTGAAATCATTTTCCAAGTTCCATGGATGTTTAATAAAATAGATAGATGGATGGATGTGAATGTGAATGTGATAATGAAAAAGTGAGTTGAAGGAATATTTCAAAAAACAAAAATTCTTTCAATATGAAAATTCATTATACAGTATTGGAACACCTCCTCTTAATTAAGTAATCTTAGTTCTTCTGTTAACAATTGTAAGCGGGATGGATCTGATGGTTTCGTAAAGATATCAGCTTGTTGATCCTTAGTACCAAACGCTTTAATTCATATTAGTTTTTTTCTTTAATAGTGTCTCTGATAAGTCGGTCACTATACAAATACGCTCTCTGTGCTCCTCGTAGCTGACAGTCGGATTTGTGTTCAGTTGTTGTTGGTCGTCAAACAAACCTAAAGCCCACAGTGCTTCTGTCGGGGCAGGTCTTAGAGCTACGTATTCTGCTTTACATGAAAAAGTGTGTTCTTCTTCCAACAATTTGCGCTGCCAGATGGTGATTATTATACAGTCGTGTCTGGATATAGTGAATTAATTATTACAAGGCCTATTCACAGTATTGAGGTTGTTCATTACATCAAGGTTAAAATTTTTGTTCAAAAACTCGTTTTATTTGCTTAAAATACACTTTGTGTATATGAATTCAAGAGATCATTAAAATAAATTAGTAAGAAAACATAAATGTATGCTTATTGAAAGAATTGGCGAATAGACGTTTGCTTCTTGCGTTCAAAAAGTGACTTTTGAACCGCTTTTTCGCGTAGACTACGCAGTGCTTGTATACCAGCATAATCAGTACTGTTGTCCTCAGCCAATGCGATAGCTTTTTGCTTGAAATTGCTTTCAAAATTTTGTTCACTATTTAGAGCTTTTCGATTGTTCACTATTTAGAGTACTCCATGTAAAAATTTGGGTGTTCACTATATCGCTATATAGGGTGTTCACTATACCCAGACACGACTGTACTTTAATAGTTTATCTTTAGATCCTTTTAGGTAGTTAACCATCCGTTTCAACTGCTGCCAAGGAACTTCATTTGGATTTTCTTGGAACCGCCCCATATAAGCTTACTTGCTTATTTAAATGGAGATAACAACTCGTTACCGGGTTACGGCCTGCCGCAAAAGTTCTCTCCAGGCGCCTCTGCTTTGTGCGCGTCTTCTCCAGTTGATCACCCCAAGAGACGGTTGGCCGTTTTCAACTTTGTCCTTCCTCCTCTTCACCGGCCACCTCCAACTACTTTGCCGAACACATTTCTCACCAAAGCTTCATCGTCCATACGGGAGGCGCCATAAACGCTACCGAGTAGCAAATTACAGCTTTTGAGCACAGGATTATGTAAATTAAACTTCCTAACACTTGACGTCAAGAGGACTATTATCTGCATTTGGTTGCAACCCTTTTTCCATTGGGCTTCTGACAGGGTTACATTCTAAATTTCACGAGAACTTTGTCAATGGTTGCCTCTGGTGAAATATTTAGACCTTAAGTAGAACGCTCTATCTTCATGCCTAGGAAATGTTTCAGCTGTCGTCTACGTGCGAGTACAATATTATGTAAATTACTTCTTCGCTACCTATTTTTGTGCATTAGCACGTTGGAGTGTGTTTCATGCTTGAATGCTTTTAAAGTTGTGCAATTTCGAAACCTCAATTAAAAAATTCAGCGACAATACACGTTAAATGAATGATTGCTTCAAAACTCTCCTGCTGAGACTGGCAAATTTATCAAAAATTTTAATTCATACGTCAGCAAAAATTGTACCAATCTGGTAAGTTTGTTGGTTCAAGTTTTCCTTTACTAAATAAGTTCGATTGAACGAGTTGGATCACAATAAATGTTCCTTTTGAATAAGTTTGTTTTACGGAAGGTTTATCACCTAAAAAAAAATATGTTTCAGGCACTTAAGCGAGGACAGTATTTGCTCCAAGACCAGTTATGTAATCACTGTGTTATGTAACAGTGTTATGGCTTTGTAAGCGCAGCACAGCTGCATATGAAAAATGCACGTGGATCGTTTAATAAAATGCGGAACCGGGTTTGTATTTGGATGTGTTCAACTAGGTACTTCTCGAAATAGTGAGTGAGCAAATTTAAAAGTTCTTGACTAAGACAAGATAATTCTTTAATATAAAAATTCGTTTATGAATATTTATTCAACATAATTCACGTCCAAAAAGCCTGAGTTAAGGAATTTCCATGTTTGATTGCAATTTGGCATACAACTTTCAAATTCCGCCCATGTATGAAGTTAGGTTAAGTTGGAGTGGCAGTCTTCTTATGAAATCTCACGAAAGCGCAAAGAGATGGCTGCCTGTGTTACCACTTTGAGACGGCACTACTCCCCAGTTTCCAATATATAGTAAACCTTGCTATATCTCTGATGTTGACTCGCGGTGGCTTGCGCTGTCTTAATAACAGCAAACACTCGGGGTGGCTCGAGCTACCGCTTGAATTCGAAAATCGTTCCATGCCCCACTACAGTCGTTTTACAGCATTCTCAGTCTTTTAGCATCTCAACCCGTTAGGCAATGACCGGTGAGCACAGCAACCACTGCGCTGATAGACCTTCGGTCTGGGTTTACTTTGTTAGTTTTCTGGCAGATCAGCTGTTTAGCGCGGGCCTAGTTTGCTTGGAAATATTGCAGGTGTATTCCTCTTGGCATCCTCAAAATAGCGCTTCTTAAATTAAAGTTTGACCGACCCAAATTTGTGTTTGAAGCACACTAAATCATTAGCCCTGCAGTCAGAACATAATATTCGACTGTCACCACACACAATTTTAAATTTGCTTTTATTTTACATACCCTATAATTAATTGGCCACTGCCACGGTCTACTCGTAGTTTCGCCTTCTTTTGGCTTCAGTCCAGCATTGCCTTGAAACATCACTGCATGCGATTCAAAGAATCTTGCGAAGAATCCTGGCGCGTATACATTGAAGTTGACATTGGGTACTGAAATATGTAGTGAGAATTAGGTTTTAAAGCATTGTCTTTGTACTTAGTCTTACACATAGAAACATGGTTTTTGAAGAAGGTTGCAATGCAAATATGAATGTTTGTCTTTTTCAGTTACAACAATAAAAAAGCCAAAACGCGCTCTCTTTCTTTAATTAACTCTAATTTGAATAAAACTGAACTCCGATTTCTAAAATGATTTGAGATTTATTTCGAGGTCAACAATTTTGAGGTTAACTTTTGATTTGAGTTTTATTAATTACGATAAATGTGTTTCATGGCTTTTCAAAGTTGTGTCATGTTTAAACTTGTTGGCTGAAGATTAGAAAATACGAGATTCTGGCGTGTCGAAACCTTCCGGGTTCTTCCTTTGACGTTGAATCACTTCTATATATTCAGATCTATTGCTTGAGCGAAACAGCGGTGGTATACTCTATTGTTTTTCTACACAGTAGACTACACTACTGTTGTTTAATCAAATGAAACATAAAAATGAGGAAACAGTGAAAAACTAAAAATTAGTTGGATTGTGTTTTCAGTCAGAGTACGTGTATAGTCACCAGCGGATCGCTACATTTTTATATGGAGAATTTGACATATCTACATATATGTACAATCGTATACATTCGCACAAAAGTATTTGTATTAGTTCCATTTACTCACATTTGTTGTTCTGATTTTCTTCAATGTTCCAGTGAGCGCTCTTGTCGCGCATATTTAAATTGCACGTTACTTCTTGCTGCTCAAAACCCCACTTGGGCAACTGCTTTCCACTTGTAGTTAGAACACAGTTCTGTAGATAATGCACCAATTGCACTTTCGTCGTCACGGTCTTGACACTTTCGTTAGCTTTACCGCCAACTATAAGCAATCGCCAAATGTCGTTAGCATCGCCTTGTCCGACCTGCAATGAGTTCGGTCACAATGGAATTTACATAAAGCAATTGTTATAAGAAACGGCAGACTGAGAATTTCATTTATTTATCGCTCACCTCACCATAGCCTGTAACTTGTAAATGTTTCCTGGTTATCGGGGCGGGTTCGCTATGCGAGTGCAAATTTCGTTTAGTAGCAACGTGTTCCAAACGGATCAGATCGCCGTGTCTAACCAACTCCACAGCCGGCAGGGACTCCTTGTTGAAAGGCTTTATCAGCCATTTGTTGTTGCCATCCTTATGTGTATATGTTGTTATCTGTGAAAAATTGACGCACACATATTGAAATGATTGTAGCTCAGAGTGCAAACGTCGCATTCAGTGAAAAATCGGCCAAAAATTCTTAGAATCCGTATAAAACATTAGATTTTCTAGTTCTCACTCGGTGTCGTATCTAACATTGAACACTGTTGTAAGGTTATACAAATTACACCTGACATTCGTGGACTATTGGACCATTAAAAGAGCAGTTTTCATGATAGTTATCACTATTTACTTGTGGAACAGTCTGTTCCACAAGAGAGTGTTCGAGGTTTTTAACTGGAAAATGAAGAGTAATTGCATTTATTCTTTTTGACGCGACTGTCATCGGTGAGATGCGACGTCATTGCTAATTCAGTGCAGTTTCGCTCGAAGCTTTCAAATGAGCGATCGTTTGCAAAATGAGTTCTTTGTACGCAAAGCACTTTGAGGTTGTCTTCTTGTGCACCCATTGCAAATCACCAGTCCCATGCGGCTGCAGCCAAAGTAATTAAGAAGTCGAAGACGTTCGTTAAGAAGTGGGTGACGCGAATGGGGGAAACAAAAGCGACGGACAGCGTAGACGACAAGGTTGTTTAAGAGGCGCCTGCGTGAAGTCAAGATCGATCAGACGACATTCATACGAGGCAAAATTACTATATGGTCCTGGTTAACCTGTGCAACACGTGGCACCGATTTTATTCAGCGCAATGTCAAACGTCCTGTGAAAGTGAATGTCTGCAGTGCTCTTCAGAGAGCGGATTTGGGATTCGGAAGAATTCTCAAAATTTATAAACGTGCCCCTTCAAAGTTGTATGGATAAGAGATGTTTGGATAACGAAAATCGGGTCTTGCAAGAGGACAATGACCCGAAGCACGCTTGGAAGGAGAAAAATTGTATTAACACCATGGATTAGTCATCCCAATATCCAGTTGCAAATCTTGTCGGAAACGTTTGGGGCGTTATGAAGAGCTCGCTTGCAAGAAAACCTGTTCACAACTTAAAGCGGCTTTCCAGGGTATTTCGAAAGATTTGGCGTGGTCTTCCTGCAAGTTTCGTTGAAAATCTCGCTGACAGTATCTAATAGGGTTGGCCATTAATCATTACATTTCCGTAATGATTATACTCTGATTACAAATTAATCGTAATCTGTAATAATTTTTTTATGATTAAATGATTACTTTGAATAATCACCCTTTTTGGTAAATGTAATCATTAAAAAAAGTAATCATTAATCAGTAATCACCCGATTAGAATAAAAAAATCATGTAATCATGTTTTAATGATTAATGACTACTTTGTGTAATCATCAATTTGATTACAAGTAATCTGTAACACCGTGCGACAAAAATCAAAAAATTTCAAAACACACGAAAAAATCTATATACTCGCGAAACTAGGGGCCAAATGTAGTAAAACTGCGTTTTTAATTTTTCTCTCTGACGTCAGGATTTTTTTAAAAAACACTTTGAAATTTCAAGGATATGTTTATTTCAAAAAATTATTTTAAAAATTGAGCGCATTGCAGAATAACAATATGGGTATCAAATGAAAGAGAAAAATCCTTAGAATCTTAGAAAATTTAATATTTTGGTACAAAAGGACGAAGAGGTATTGAAAATGTCCTTTTAAAACTTTATCCTTGAATATCCTTGCAAATTTCCAATAATTTTTTTTTGAAAAAAATATATTTTAAGGACTACTATGTACGCTACTACATCCTTGAATTTCGTCCTTCTAACTTTATTAGTTTAAGATATACAAAATTTAATACTTCTCTCTATAGGATATGGATAATTTCAATATCATTAAGGATGCTGAAATCGTATTTATAGAGCCATTTTTGCACTTAAAAATAACAAACTGACCATATGATATTTTTTATTTAACTTTTCTATTTAATCGAAATATTGTTGTGTTGCAAAAATGAGTCCAAGTAAAAAATTATAAAACTAATTAAAAGAATTTTTATTTGACAAATATTCAAAAGTAATCATTAATCTGATTACATTGATTATACTCATGATTAATGAAATTAATCATGTAACCATCATGCGATGATTACTTTGATTACTGTAATCATATTTTTGTTACGTGGTGAATTTTATGATTAATGATTAATCATAGTAATCACTGATTACTGATTAAGATTACAGAGTAATCTTAATAATTTGGCCATCCCTATTAGTATCTATGCCTCGGAGATACCAGTCCATTCTCAATGCTGACGGGGACTAAATTGTTTATTTAATAATTGTGTCATGTATTTTGCTTGAATATTTCTGTAACAATAATTGGTATAAATATCGTGAATAGTTTTGAAAAAAGCCGAACACATTTTTCTGGAACATACAGTATGTTGTACAGGGCGATCCTTTGTCCTGCGACTTCTTCAACTTCACCATGGAGAGTGTTCTGCGCAAGACCGGTGTACATCGTAATGGCACAATTTTCAACAAAAGTGTCCCGCTCCTTGCCTACGCTGATGACATTGATGTCATCGAACGTAACAAGCGAGATGTCACCGCTGCCTTGGCGGTTATCGAAAGAGAATCTGCCAAAATGGGTCTGGTGGTAAATGAGGGTAAGACGAAGTATATGCCGTCTACACGCAGGGACTCGCAGCGGCTAGGGTCTCACGTTCAGGCCGACAGATGTACTTTTGAAATTGTCAAGGAATTCGTCTACCTTGGCACCGCCGTTAACAGCAGCAATGATGTCAGCCTGGAGATAAAGCGAAGGATTACTCTTGCCAACAGGTGCTACTACGGTCTCGGTAGGCAAGTGAGAAGTAGAGACCTCTCTCGACTGACAAAACTTGCATTCTATAGGACGCTTATCTTGCCCGTGCTCCTCTATGGCGCTGAAGCATGGACAATGACACGAAACGACACAGCGGCCCTTGGAGTGTTCGAGAGGAAGGTACTTCGTAAAATCTTTGGCCCTGTTCGTATTGGCGACGACTATCGTATACGAACCAGAGATTAGCAATGAGTACCGCAACTTTGGATACCACCGCATTAATACGCATTCTTTTTACTACCTACTACACATAAGCACCGCATAACATAAGTATCGTATGGGTGGTGTAGGTATTGCGGAATCGGCAGCTCTTGATGTGCTGGGCATGTCCATTAAGAACGATCTTCGTTGGAACGATCATATATTTGGCGTGTCGAAAGAAGCAGCCAAGTGGCTCGGCTTCCTAAAGCGGTGCAAAAAATATTTCACTCCGTCTGATTTGGAGCTCCTGGATCGAGTGCAAAACCGAGTGATTAAACTTATAGCGGACAGTAGCGCATCCAGCTCTATTGACTCCTTGGAACAACGTCGAAACGTGGCATGTGTGGTGTTATTTTACCGATACTTTTTCGGTAATTGCTCAGTGAAGATGAGCAGCTTGATGCTATCACTCCGGGTATTCCCCCGGGCAACCCGTTTGAACACTGGCGCCCATGCGTTCCACGTAGAAACGATGTTCCAGCGCACTTCAGAGAAAGTTCGTTTCTGGCCCGTACAACACGTTGTGGAATAGTCTCCCTGAGGATATTTTCCCCAGCACTTATGATCTCGATGGGTTCAAGGTAAGAGTCCATAACCACTTCACTCATAACCCTATCTCCTAACCTTTATATCCTTCCTGAACCAACGCAATGCTTCGCATTAATAGGGGTCATCCCCTGAGCGTTTGTTCGAGTTATAAAAAAAATTAAAAAATGAGTAAACATTAAATCTGTGGTCAAAAGCACTTCGTCAAAAAATGCAGTTTCGAGTAAACTCGTATTGAAATAAAATTTGTCAATAATAATAGGTTTTCATATGAGTAGCTAGAAGGTAGCTAGAAGAAATGGATAATGGAGATTATTGCACAACGACTAACTCACTTTTGTTGCTTTTCAAAATGTGTTAGTTTCTGAACATACTTAGGCTTTCTTTGAGGTTAGAATGTTTAGCTGAATTCTAAATTTACATTAGTCGCTTGATTCGAAATCAGCGATTTTTGACATGTTGGCAATTTTGCAAAACATTGATTTACAAAATGTGATAAAAAAACTCAAGTCAATGTAAATTTTTAAACAAAAAAAAGAAGCGGAACTCTTAATAAAATTTAGGCGATTATTGCAAATGCAATATATGTATGTACATTATAACAAACGAATAGGTTTTTATTAATAAGTTTTTCTGTTTTTAAGTTACAAATTCTCCGATTTGACACAAATGTACAGAAGTCAAGGGAACATGGTGGTCTGTCCTGAGTCGACTTAAGCGGTTATCACTTTCGACCACAGAAATAATAATTAGTTAAATAATGTTTCTGATTATTGTCACCGAAAATTATGCGATTTGCTATTATTGTATCAGTTGACACCCGTTTTTGCAGAGACGAGATAGCTTGGCTAGTAACAACTTGACAGTTAGTTTTTGAAATCTGATTGAAATTGCCGATTTTGCATGCTTGAAAAATCTCCAGTTAGCTCCCAATATTGGACGGTTAACTTTTGATAAACTTGCTACTGTGAAATCGAAAATCGGCAGTCTACTGTTGAATACGAGTAAACACGTCGCTGTGAAACGGGCCTAAGTCAGCTGTTGTACTTAGTTGGCATCGCTGTTGAGTGACTTACTATCAACCATATTAGTGTACTCACCTGCTGCTGCCTCGCTCCGATACCTTTAGGATACAGGTGATAGTGCGAGTGCAAGTACCCTCCTCCAGTCTTATGGTTTTTAATAGTGACGACTGCGCCGTACGCGACGTCCCGTGGCATGCTCACATTGTACAGCGAATTACCAATGAGACGCGACTGAAATGCGGAGCTGTAAAAGCCATCGCCGTTGCCACTCCGATTTAGCACCACCAGGTGGACGTAAAAAAATGCCGTGTACAGAAGAACTGGCCACACAATCAAGGCCAGAGCGCGGCAGACGATTTGCTTAATAGTCTCGTACTGCAAAAGAGACAACAAAGGCAGAAGGTAAGCTGAGCGACAGTCAATTCTGGCAATGCGCAGCACAGCATGTATTCAGCGCTTGCATATGTTCAGCAACGCTACCACGCGCTGATCTCAACCTTCGTCGGCAAAGAACTGTTAAAAGCAATGGCATTGAACTTACGAACGGTTGCCGTACGTCGCCGAGAATAACCCATAGCTCGTTGGCTGTGTGCAGGCCCACTAGCAGCACCACAAATAGGCCCACAAATTTCACGCTGGTGGTGCAGGACAGCATTGTGCCGGTGAAGAAGAGCCAAAACCACCAGCGTTTTGTATACGATTCACCACTAGCGGTGGCACTTGATGCCTTCGTCATGCCCCAAAGCGATGCAGTCATGAAAAACAATAGAATCGGGTCCAGAAGTATATACTGATTCAGCGTTAGAAGGCCCACATCTGAGAAGAAAGATAACGTTTACATTAAATCTTAGCTAAGAACGCATCCAAATGGCTTACAACATGCAAGTTATACACTGTCATACATGTGGTAATCAAATGTATGCATATAGCAAATATACGAGTCATACAGTGCAGTTAGTTGCAGTTCAAACAGACATCGTATGTAAATGCGCTTTTCTTCAAAGCAAATGTCACCGTTTCTATGTTGACAGATCAAGCTGCGAAGACAGATTACTTGAACACTGTTGCACAGACCGACTTAAGGGGTTAGGTCCACTCATGATTTTCAAAAAATCGATTTTTTTTTTATTACATTTTCTAAAAGTATAACATTTCAAAAGTATTCCTTGAAATTTTTAGATCAATCGGACTATTATTCGCCGAGATGTACTACATTGAAATACATCTCTATTGTATAATTTTGACTATACTCAAAACTTTAAACGCGTTTTTCTCGAAACCACGTTTTCGAAGTCGGTGATCACTGTAACTCGAAAACGGCTGTATTGACCCTCTTGAAATTTTAACGACTTATTTTACATATAATTGTCCTCAGGATGGACGAAGGATTTTTTTGTACGATGAAATTTTTTTTTTATAGCCGAAAAAGTGACGAAAATGTGGGTAAAAAAAAAATGTTGACTTTGAACGTCCGCCATGTTGCGACAAATCAAAATATGAACAAACCCTTCGTCCATCCTGAGCATTAACTGAGTTACTAAAGATCCCCGTTCGTTTTTTTGGTTTCAAATGATCCAGACTGCTGCAATCGTGATCACCGCAAAACGTCTTTTTTTTTGGTGTCTCAGCAAATTGACTATATCTCTTAATATTATGGACATTTTGACATGAACATTTTTTTGTAACTTCTTGAAATGTGTATCTTTAATGTAAAAAAGGATTTATTCATAAATAATAAAACCCGTCTTTGCAAAAAAGCGTTCTTTTTTTGCCTTACAAGTGGACCTAACCCCTTAAAATGTTGAGTGTAGTTTCACAATTTTACTCTCTAAAGATGTACGTAGCCGATTTTTTTAATATGAAAAATTTATAACTTCGTTTTTAGATTATAATGTTTGTTGGTTAATTGTACCAGCTCGTATACTTCACTCAATTTAAACATTTATCCTACTTCAATATGTGTTAAATAAACCTTGCGAAAAGAATTATTATTTTTCTCATACACCCAAAATAAAGTTAGGCTTTTTGCATCCAACTTCCTGGTGCTTATACCAAAAGGATGTCCCGAAAACAAAGACTGACCACAGACATAGTGTGTTGGACCCACGGTTGCCACAGTTGGTTACTTTTAACCAAAATAGATTAATTTTTTTGTGGTTGCTTACGTTTACTCGTGTTTGATAACTTTTTGCAAGGGAAGTGTGTGCATTATGTTTTCGTTAGATGACATGTTAGACGTTTCGTTTTTGTCTCTTGCTCACATGTAT
The DNA here is from genome assembly GCA_964056695.1 of Melieria picta. Classification (NCBI taxonomy): domain Eukaryota; kingdom Metazoa; phylum Arthropoda; class Insecta; order Diptera; family Ulidiidae; genus Melieria; species Melieria picta. The sequence goes on along the minus strand of OZ057398.1, from coordinate 96,763,322 downwards.
GTAGTTACGTTTGGACATTTTGACCGACCAAAACAAAGCTTTGTCACAGCAAGAAAAAACGACCAAAGAACAGCCGAAACCGATGGTAACACTTTCTAGATTTCAGTTAGTTTTCTAGAAAAATCTGGTTGACAAAATTTTGGTCGAGTGGCAACCGTGGTTGAACCACAAGTCCAATAGGGTCGGTTCGAATCCCACAATTGACAATTACAATATATAAAATGTCTCATTGACCACCTGCATTCAGCAGCCCTCCATCAGGAATCGGAAACTTAACAAAATTGTAGGTAACTCGCAACCATAGCCAATTGGTTGCGCAAAGCATGGTTATAGTTCCCTATTGAACTTAAGGGCACAAAGACGTATTTATTGTAAATGGCATTTGAAGCATTTAAAATTGCAAAGATGGAAATGAAAGTGTGAAAGGGTGTTAAAAAGTGCAACGATTGCCTTTCATTTCAAGTCTTACCAAATATTAAATAGGAAACAGCTACTAGCGCCGCTTCGGTTGAGTGTGTTAGCTCGAAAACGGCATCGAATGCCATTGGCATTATAAGCGCTCCTAGCGTGGTGCAGAACTGTTGAAGATGACGCAAACAGAGCATTGAATGGCGAATTTGGTTTCTATGAAGTGCATGGCACTTACATAACGCATTCCCTCGTAGTGGGTTCCGTTATACTTGTCGCCGGGCTTTTCAAAGGGGTAGGTCCCATTATATCCCGTCAAGTAGCCAGATAGCCCAATGAGCATCTGCAGAGAGATTGCGGTGAAGAACTAGTGGCCAGCGAAAAAATTTAGTGCGCAAATACCTTTCCCAACGGTGGATGTACGTCGAAGAAAAAGGTTCGGTTTATGTACCAGCTTCCCATCTTGCCGAAATGTGTCTCGTCCCAACTGCAAGAAAGACCAACGAAACGCCATAAATGTCAACATTTTGCGCACTTGATGTTTTGGCCTTCCTACGCACCAGACATGCTCGGGCTCGGTTACTTTGTAGTAGCGGGTACAGAGCGTCAGCAGTAAGACCATGCCAAAAATTATCCTTCGGCTCCTGCAAAAGAGGGTTCCACATATTTACATATAACACATAGTCGCGGTAAGTTTGTTGCTTCATTCTTTCGTTTGCGTTTCTTGCACCGCTCACTTACTGCGTGGCCTCCCGCTCCGCTTCGGCAGCCTTTGTTCTTTCGGCGCAATTTTTTGATTGCGACATATCGTTAGTTTTTACCATTTCGAGTAAGTATATTTTTCGCAGAAGCTACATTCGGCAAATTCAAATATTTACGTATTTCATCTGCTGCTTGAGCCTACTTACACTCCAAGTCACCATCACAAACTCTAAACGACACCAACTGGAATTTCTTCTTACTGACGTGTCATACACAGTTTCTCCAATGCTTTTGTCGTTGTACTTGCTTCGGCTCTACATTTGCGATCAGCTGGTGGTCTTTCTTCTTTTCCATTTTCACTTGGATAAGTCCAAGTACAAGTCAAGCGTCGATGGCGAAAGTTGTAGCACAGCAAAAGCTGAGAACCAAACACAGATGATGATGATGGAAGCAAACGTCAAGATGTGTAAATCTTCACTCAAACATTTTTTATAATTTAAAAAATACATACTATCATTACATCTAGATGAGCGCAATCATTTCAAAAAAATTGCTATGCAACAGAACATGTTTCAGGACTGATTTACGCAACATGCTGGCGATTTTTTCGTTGACGCACAAGTAACTTACGGGCCTTAGTGAATGTGCGTTGCGATCTTTAACAAACGTTTCAAATTGCCCTAAAACTACAGTACACGGTAGGCAGGAAGCATCGACAGGTAGCACAAAAATGTCGACAAAAACTGCAATTGGGGTTGTATTTGTTGATGATTGTAGGTCAAAAATCCGTTGGAATTGAAATCCGATCTGCTTCTTCTCAAAAGTTATTCATATTTTTATATTTCGAATCGGTACAATTTGTAACAAGGACAACAAAAAACACTTTTTTCTGTGGCATGGAGTTTTTCTACTGTTTCTTACTAATTTGGGTGCGCTGATTTCGAATCTACCCTCAGATTTTTTTTAGCAGCTCTAGTTAGTGAGATATAGGTACCTTGTCATTTTTTCAATTTTTCCTCTACTTTTTCCATATTTTTGATCGTAATTTCAAAACCAAAAAACCGATTGACATGATTTTCGCATTATCGCATTAACAACACCACACGGCTTCTTTTCCGATGCAACTTATTTTTATAAGTTTTAAAATGCCGCGGTAATTGGACCTCAAAGTCGGAAAGTATGGAATTTTAAGGCGTTTTCTTTGTTGGTCAAAAACATACACATTTTTTGTAAATCAGTTAACGATTTGGTGTATAATAAAAGCCGGCACATCAAGCAATACAGCACAGCTAAATTATTTGGCGGAATATACATTCGCATCGAAATAATAGCAAAAATGTACCATAGCCATTTTCATCACTTTTCATACCTTTTCCTTAAAAAATTAGGGGCCTCAAAACATGCAAAGCTTTTATTTTTTTTCTTTTATTCTTTTTGTTTTTTGCTTGTATTTCAGACTATAAATGGAACATATAAAAGAGCATATTTTGAGGAATTTTAAGAATTTTTTTTCCCAAACATACAACCATATTGAAAATTAGTGAGAAAACTTATAAACAGATGTGCCTTGACAGGTGTGTGAAAAAATACTGTAAAATACGAACAAAAAGCACGGATTGCATTTTTCTACTGTTACAAAACATTTTTGCCTTCAATGAACGTAAAACTTTCAATTGTTATAAATTGTTTTCGTTTCGGCCTATCTATTTCTTCAACCGGATATGTAACAGTTTGACAGTTGTTGGTTTGTAGTTGTTTTCATGTCAGCATTATACAATTGCATGCACAAATTGTTCTCTAGTTTGCCTCATCGTTTGTCTCCCTTCGATTTTTAAATGAAAACTCATTGCAAAGATAGGTGGTTGCCAATATAGATGCTACATTAACTGCCATATTTACTACAGCCTTCAAGTTCTGCTGGGAAAAGTGTCTATCAATTTTTCTGACATAAAACTGTTTAAATAAAGTATAGGCATCTCTAAAATGTCTCTATCTTTAAGTGCCATCTAGTGGCGAGGAGCGCATACTTAGCTGATTTTGCGAGGTGACACAGCCATAACATAGGGTGACTCAGATTATAAGATACTATGAATTGCTGGATTGCGATGCCTACGTCAACAATGCCTATGAAATATTTCAACGGGTAACCGTTAAATATTTTAGCAATATTTCGAACGAGGCGCTCTGTTGATATTTTTAGTAGAAAAAAGTTCTTAATAGGAATAGTGTTGACATTGGAACATTGTTACTGCAACAATGCGCCCATTGAGAATTGTTCAACTTGCTGAAACTTAGTCGTAATATTCCGATTACTTGTTTCGATGGTTATTTATTTAATTACCTCAAACAGATGCACAAACGCAAGTCTCGGCCTAATTTCGATTTATTTACTCATGGAAAACCCGGTACTAAATAGTGGTGCTACCATTTCCAAACTAAGACAGAATTTTTGTATAATGTAAATTTATGTATACATCAACTATTCAATATCCTCAGGTTTCCTGTGTCTTGTGGACGAAGACAATAGCATCTTGGCCACCGCCTGGATACTACATTTAACTTGGACGCTATACTTAAAAAAGAAGGTCAAAATGTATAACCAATAAATTAGTTGGAAGGTGCTTGCTCTACATACCTACTGTGCCTGGTTAATTCCTCCATGAGCGATTCCGATTCTCGATTAATCCTCACCGAAATGTCACTTGACGTGCCTGTGTGGCAGTCAAATAAATAACTCGAACATATTCGATTATTATTAGAACTGCCAACGGTTGCCAACGTATATTTTTAATTGTTTACTTGCAATCAATTTGTTAATTCCTCGTAGCCATGCCACCGAAAGCGAAGGGAAAGAAGGGCAAGGGTAAAGCGGACAATGTCGTTCGCATTGATCCCAATAAACATGCCGCGAAGCTCAAAGAAATCGAAGAAGCGCACCGACTGGCAGAACTTGCAGAGGAAATGGAAGCAATGGAAGAGGAGGAGGAAGAGGAAATGGGCTCCGAAGAGGAGGAAGAGGAAGTGTGGTCAGATATTGAGCCGGCGTTCGAAGTGGGTCGCATCGACCTGTCCTTTCCCGAGACCACTGCCGAGTTCAGCGACTCGGAGCAATGCTATCCTCCGAGTTACTATACGCTGTGTCCCAAGGAGCGTTTGCTGCTGCTATACGCGGAGAATTTCCGGAAACAGTTCGTCGTCACTTACCCAAAGAAGAGGGCGTTGGTGCTGGTTTTGCCAAATGAATGCAACGTGCAGGTATCACAAAATAATCACTGCCTCCAAGCCGTGCATTCAAGCGAGCTCACTTTCCAGAAATTCGTCTGCACGACCTTGCGCCCCACGGCATTCCTGCATGTTCCCCTCATCGGCAGCGAGATAGAGTGCGCAAAATTTGTCGCCGATTTTATAATCTATGAGCCGCTCGAGGACATGATGAAGTTCGTAAGTAAAAAAAGTTTAAATCTACCTTCTACAGCCTTCTACATATGTACATATATCATGTAATTTATCAGAAGACGCTTTATCAAAACGCTGCCACAAACGATGCAAGCTTTTATTTGATTAAAATTAAATGTTTATTAAAAGTAAAAACATGTAATTTACTTTAAACTCGCGATCTCTAGTCCCGTAACAATTTTGATGAATGAAAGCGTGAATCTTCTTCGAGTATAATGTAAAACATTTGTTTGCTGCGAAAAGTGTATTCTGTCCGATTTAGTATAGCTCTACTGTGAGCGATCCACCGCGTCTAATCTTGCAGTTCAAACATTTTATTTCATTTATTTTTTAATTTTATCATATAATATATTCTACAGTTAGTTAGTTACAGTTAGAAACCAGAAGGAACAATTTTTCAGTTGCATTTAAACAAAAAATGTAACTAAAGACTTGCACATAACTTTTTCGAAGTATACATATTCCTAAACTTCTTTGTAGTCGGTTTTACTTGGATTACTTCGATGTAGGTTTTGAAGTCAAGTGTTCATTTCGCAACCACATTAACTTTAAATTTCACTTTTCAAGTAGGGCATTTTGTGGTGACACCACATACATACATAAGTGATTTAGTGCATTGGAAATTTATATTTTCCAGTCAAAACTTCATGATTTTTGGTTTACTTGGAGCGAAGTTATTGCGTTTGAAGTGAAAGTATGTTTGTGTCATCGGTACAAAAATGAGCATCGGACAAAGAGCCAATATTAAGTTTTGTTTTAAACTTGGTAAAACTTTAATGGGAATATTTCAATGGGTGAACAAACTTTATGGTGATGATCGTTTTACCGTGGCAGAGTTCATGAGTGTACTCCCGACTTAAAAACTATTGGCAGAACATAAATGACGGCTAACCTATTGTCCAGCTGAAGTCCCCGATTTGAATTCATTTGAATTCATCACAAAAAATCTTAATTGAAATTCTTGAAAGTGGGTTTAAGTATCTCGATAACCTAAATTCATCACATTTTAACTGAACAGTGACGCCATCTTATTGACCAGCACTTGTGACTGTTTTTTGACAACTCCCGGTTTTCGCGACACCGTGCTAGTTTCACCTTTTCGGAAAAATGCATTTGCCGCTGAAACTAAAGCGTTTTGAAGACGTATTTGGAACGGTTCGACCATACTATTAAGTCATGCCCTTCGATAGAAAAAATGGGGAGGCGTGCCAACGCCCATACATGCCAAATCTTTAATATGGAATAACGTCGGAATTATAAGTTGAAAAGCATTGAAATTTTGTATACCGTCGTCGCATGGATGTGGCATTCTACTGGTAAAATTTGATGGGCGTTGGGCAAGGGGTGTGGTATAGTTTTTGTGACGAAATTTTCGACATAACTTTGGAGCTGTGTATCGCACATCAGTGAAACTTTGTTCGAACTTACCCTTCAGTCGCATTCCATCAGGTGGAAGAATGGGGTGGGTATTGGACAAGGGGTGTGGCACCGCCGATACAACTCAAATCTTTTATGTATGGAATAGCTTCGGAGTTATAAGTAGCATTACATTGAAATTAGTCACGGGTCTACAGTAGGGGCGTGACACTTCATTTTATGGGCGTTGAACAAAGGGGGCGAACAAGGAACGTGCCACTTTTACTTGAGTTCTTCGGTTGGAAGAACTTGGCATTCACGACGAACCTATTGTTTGAGAGCTGCGCTATACATAACTGTTATTCATTCCGTGCAATTTTGTGAAGTTGCCACTAAATTGTCATTGTTGTTTTAAAAAATAATAATTGACTGGCGCGACAGCTCGCTTACGCGAGACTAAGGCCTAGCTTCCCGCAACCACCCGTGTTGTGTGTGTGAATTTGTACGCGGGTGGAAGGGACCTACAGTTTTATGCCGGTTCCGAACGGCAGGTTGGGAGCTTCTTTCATAAGCAATTTTTACTCTCATTGTTATTACTTACACTTAACAAGTTTTTTTCTTAAGAGTATAGGGAGTTGTGGAAAGGATCAAGGGTCCTCACTCCCCCCGCACTTCCTGGTTTCATTGAAGAGCCTGAGGAGGTCGGCAGTACCGTGGAGTTACATTCAAATCAATTTTAGGTGGGTCAACGTTCACCGGGTCATCTAGTTATAAATATAAATAAAATAATATAATAACCTACATGAAATGATATAAATGAATGTGATAACTAATTATAAACAGTTATTGATTTCGTATTAAAAAAACTTTCATGATAACGAAACAAACACCGAAGCAATGCAGCAAACAGGTTTTTGACATTCGTACGAATTACATGTTGCATAATTTACGCACAGGTATTTTTCTAAAGGGTTTTTTTATTAAAAAGGTACACCCATGCCGTTATGTATGAAATACAATTTCATTCATGTAACTGCCGTTGCTGGCTTTACAGTACGTCATTCTTTCGACCCAATTTTTCACTACATTTTCCAATGTGTGCGGCTCTATTTCACCGATGGCTTGTCGAATATTGGCTTTCAAGCCGTCAATCGACGCTGGCGGATCTACATAACATCTATCCTTCACGGTTCCCCACAAAAAATAGTCTAGCGGAGTCAAATCGCATCTGCGCGGTGGCCAGTGCACATTTCCAAAACGGCTGATTACACGATTTCTGACTGTATCAGCGATTGAACATTCACTTTGGAAGTAAAATTTCAACACTTCCCAGCATTCTTTGAGCGAAAAGCGATCCATATTCGTTAACCGCAAACAATAAACTAAACTAAGCATTGGAGTGTACCATATTCAAGCAAATTTTATCAATTTTTTTCTAAGCTCCCAATTAAGTGAAAGGCCAATTTAATAACATTTTTATATGATTGTGTTGCATTTGGCAAAATCAGATATCAATACTTCAATTCATAACCACCATCTTCGATACTTACAGATATCAATTCGTTTAATATAAGCAATTTCGCTTCATTTCTAAAATCTGCTAATTTATATCATTTAATATACATAAGTCAGCATCGTTTGCATAAATTGAACGACTAACACACTACACCAATACATCGCATCGAAGTTGCGTTGTTTAGGGTTTGTCTTTAATTTTTTTTTTAAATTTCTTTTTTTTCTAAAAGATGACACGACTTATGTTTCTAATTGCGCCATGCCATCAAAACTCGGGGATTCCCTTGCTAACTGAAAATCAACGCAATTTTAATACAGTTTTATTTTCACTTTGTTTTGCTAATTTTAGAATTCAGTTTCAATTAGTGTGTTGTGATTTTTGTAACGTTTCAATTAGTGTGTTTTGCTTTTTTTAAAAGAGAATAATCAATTTTTATAAATTTTTACGGGTTGTTTCTGGTTACAAAAAAGGTAAATATTTTTCCAATTTATTTATTGGCGGAGTTATATTATTTTTGTTTTTTAAATGTTTACTTTGTTAAATTTTCTTTTTAAAAAGTAGTATTTTCGTAACCCTGGAACCTATCTTCGATCTTTACATGGTTTGCTATAGAAAATCATAATTCACTTTGCGTCGTTTCAATTTGCGTCGTGTTTTTTGGAACATAACCACGACGCAAAGTGAGGTATTGGTGTATATGTAAGTTGTATATGTAAAAAACTATAGAGTAAGCTTACTTAATCTTAAAGAGAGTCAAAGGCCTCGGCAGCCAGTGCTCCGAACTATAATTAGTTATATAATTATAGCTATATGTATTATAATTAATTGTTTAAATAAACAAGATAACATTTTTATTAATAAACAGTTTAAAAGTTGTATTCGAAACTAAAATGCATGTTTAACAACACATGAAATTCACTTCTAATTTAAGCAAGAAACATATATATTGTAACGATAAGACAGTTTGTCGCTGTGCAAAGCAACCCTGTCGCTACGCGCCGTGCTATAATTCAATCTGGCAACGACGGCCCCGACAACGATGGCAACTTTTAGTCCAATCTGGCAATGATGGTCGCGATCATCATGGAAACCTTTAGTCCACTCCGGAATGTGCGAGAACGATCTGCGCGATGGCCGGACAGGTATAAAAGACAGCCGGGTGCGGCGCAGCGAGTCAGTCTGATTTTGACTAGTGAAGGTGCCACACGGAGTAATTGAGCGAATAATTAAGTATAAAGACAGTAAAGTGTAAACCTGTGAAATAAAGTGATTGTTGGTTTATTTTATTGACTGCGGTTGAGGAACTAAGTGTGTTTTATTTTCAAATTACGCAATCCAGAGATACGTATTAGCCCACTAAAACTCATATTCGTAACATTTGGTGTCAGAAGTGGGATTGTGTTACTGAAAGTAAAAAAAAATAAAAATTAATTATAAAACGCAGACATGGTTAGACTGGAGCAACTGAAGGTGGACCAGCTGAAGAAGGAGCTGGCCGCTTGGAATTTGCCGACTGCTGGCGGAAAGGTGGAGTTGCAGCTGCGCTTGCGAGAGGCGTGCGAATCACGAGGCATTGATTGGACTGCGCACGAGTTCGGGACGCAGGAGCTAGATTCGTCGGCCAAAGTGGAGGAATCGCCTGCGGGTGCTGCGTCGATGCAAAGTACGGCTGCAGCGGCTGCGCCACCACAAGCAATGGACATGAGCCAGCTAATGGTTGCAATGAAAGGCATGTTCGAGACTTCCAACCGTGAGAATCGAGAAATGGCAGCAAAACTGGAAACTACGAATCGAGAAATGGCAGCGAAATTGGAAACTACGAATCGGGAAATGGCAGAGCGAATGGAAAACAAGCTTCAGGAAAATTCTGCGCGCTGGGAGCAGAAAGTGGAAGAAATCGCCAACCAGCTAAACGTGAAGGTGGAGCACCTGGGAACTCGAGTGGAACACTTGGATAAACGAGTCGACGATCTTGATGATTCCCTAAACAAACGAGTTGATAGTCTGGAGGACTCGATGAACAGAAAAATGGACGAGCGGCTTAGGGAGGTACAGCCGCGAGAATGCTTGCCGCCGGTTCCGGAAAGTGTTGCCACCCGAGCAGAAGTGCCTACTTATGATGGGACTACGCCGTTCGATACATTCAAGCTACAATTCGACCTGGCTGCTCTGGAAAATCAGTGGACCGATGTAAGGAAAGGTCGGAGATTGGCGCTGGCTCTAAAAGGTGCTGCGGCTGAGGTAATAAAATCAGTTCCAGAATGTTTAAGAAGTGAGTACGAGACCGTCATAAGGGCGTTGGCAGCGAAGTACAGCGACGAGCACAACAGAACGCTGTACTACTGTGAGCTGAAGAACCGCAGGCAAAGAGCCAACGAGGCGCTGCAGACATATGCAGCAGACATTGAGCGGCTCGCACAGCTGTGCTACCCAAAATTCGGCGCTGACGATCTCGAGAGGATGAAGATCGAGGCGTTTATTGAAGGTCTTCATGATCCGGAAACACGTCGCAGTGCGTTGATGATGGGCAAGCCGACATTTAAGGAGACGGTGACCAGCGCGATGACATATGAGGCGACATGGATCGGGGCCACTCGGTATGCACCTGCAAGGATACGCCAAATCCAGCCAGACAGCGACATTCCGATCCAGGCCATAAGCTCTGAGACACCGGGCAGGCCACGGGTGGTTTCCACTAAAGTTGTTTGCTGGGTATGTGGCAAGCAGGGTCACATATCACGAGACTGCCGCCAACGAAAGAGGCGTTCCCGTTCTCGATCTCAATCGCCTGAAGCGAGGAATGCTGACAATCGAGGCTCAGCCAACAAGCGCAGGGCTGAGGACGAGGAGCCGTTAAACTAAAAAGGGTCAGCCCAAAGGGGCGTGAGCTGATCCCTACAACCTGCTGCCCCACCGTCCTTGTCTCGCAGTTGAAACGACAACCCAGCAGCTTGACGATTGAGGGAAAGATAGATGGAAAGTTGTTCGTGTTGACACTGGATACTGGAGCGTCATATTCGATCATAAAAAGGAAGCTTCTGAAGAACTGGGAACCACTGCATGGCATACAGCTGAGGACTGCGACTGGCGAGCGTGCGCTGGTAAGAGTGAAAGTAACAAAAACAATTGCTATCGGCACCAGCAGCCTGGAGCATGAGTTCATCGTCGCGGATATAATGGACGACGTGATTATCGGCGTGGATTTCATGATTAGGCACGGTTTTACGCTGGACCTGAAAGAAAATGTGCTGAGGTATGCCAATGTTGAATTTCCCCTGCACACCGGCTATGAGCGAAGCGTGGCGGTAAGGAAAGTTGTCTCGTGTCAACTCCGGAGGATACCAGCGAATTCCGAGGCGGTTGTGTGGGCAAAGGTGGACGAGGACGATGGGACAAGTCGGCTGTGGGTCGTAGAAGCACCGAAACAAGGACACGACAACATCATCATCGGACGTACATTAGTGGAACCTAAGAATGGCAGAATACCAGTCAGAATACTGAACCCCCTGAATGCACCCAGATATGTCGGGAAAGATGAGGTAATTGGCGAGTGTAGGGAAGCCGTAGCAGTGGTCAATTGCGAGAGTAGCCCACCCGGAGGAAATAAGAAGAGCGGTTTTAACATGGACGTCATACCGCAGGAGAATCAGTGGAACAGCGAATTGACGGCCAATCAGAAACAGAAGGCGAGGTCACTCCTGCAGCACTATGGGTCAATATTTGCGGCAGAAGCAGGCGGAAGAACAGCCATAGTGAAGCACAACATCGACACCGGAAGTGCAAAACCGATTCGCCAACCACCAAGACGAGTTCCTCTGGCCAAGAGGGAAGAGGTCACAAATTTGATCGAAAACATGCGGAAAGAAAAGGTCATAGAGCCTTCTTCGGGCCCCTGGTGCTCGCCGGTCGTGCTAGTCAAGAAAAAGGATGGCAGTACCCGGTTTTGTGTGGACTATCGGAAGCTCAATGATGTGACCAAGAAGGACAGTTATCCCCTACCGCGGATCGATGACACCCTGGACACGCTGTCAGGCACACAGTGGTTCTCCACGCTCGACTTACGCAGCGGCTATTGGCAGGTAGAGCTTGCAGACAAAGACAAGGAGAAAACGGCTTTCAGTGTTGGCGATGGTTTATGGCAGTTCACCGTCATGCCGTTTGGACTCTGCAACGCCCCAGCAACATTCGAGCGGCTAATGGAACGGGTGCTAAAAGGGCTGCATTGGCGGACGTGTCTGGTGTACCTCGACGACATAATCGTGATGGGTAATAGCTTCGACGACCACCTGGGAAAGCTAAAGGAGGTATTCGAGCGGATACAAAAAGCCGGGCTTAAACTCAACCCAAAGAAGTGCTCGCTGTTCCAAAAAGAGGTCAAGTATCTGGGTCATACGGTTTCCGCCCGCGGAGTACATACGGATGAAGGCAAAATCACGGCGGTGAAGGAGTGGCCCCGGCCACGCAATCTACACGAACTCCGCAGTTTCCTGGGCCTGTGCACATACTACCGCCGATTTGTTCCGGGATTCGCGAACATAGCCAGCAGCTTGCACAAACTGACGAAAAAGAGCCAAGCTTTCGAGTGGAACGAAGAGCAGGAGCAGGCTTTTGCACGTCTGAAGGAAAAACTGTGCACTGCTCCAATTCTGGCCTTCCCCGTGCCTGGAGAGATGTTTGTGCTGGATACGGATGCGAGCGGGCATAGTATTGGCGGTGTGCTATCACAGATAATAGACGGCCAAGAACAAGTGATAGCATACTACAGTAGGATTCTGTCGAAACCGGAACGCAACTACTGTGTGACACGGAGAGAACTGCTGGCGGTATTGGACTGCGTAAAACACTTCCACAAATATCTGTATGGACAAAGGTTTCGCCTGCGCACAGATCATGCGGCATTGAGATGGCTCCTGAACTTTAAGGATCCTGAAGGCCAATTGGCGCGGTGGATCGAGCGACTGCAGAGCTACGACTACACGATAGAGCATCGGAAGGGCAGTAGCCATGGCAATGCCGATGCCTTGTCACGCCGTCCGTGCGAAGTCGAATGCAGGGCGTGCTCGCGAGCCGAAAGCAAAGAACAGATAGTGGACGTCCGGTTGGTGAGCGTTATGCCAGAGGAAGAGTGGTCTGCGGAGAGGCTACAAAAAGACCAGCGTGAGGATGCGGATCTTGCAAAAATCGTCGAAGGCAAGGAGCAAGGCGCACGTCCAGACTGGCAGGAGATGGCCGGTGAAAGCCCGATCGCCAAGGCTTACTGGGCACAGTGGAAAAGTCTGCGGCTGAAGGAAGGATGCCTGTACCGCGAATGGGAGAGCGCGGATGGACGGACCAGCAACTCCCTAATGGTAGTGCCGAAATGCAGAATCAACGAGGTCATCCAAGCATACCATAACGACTCCAGTGGAGGGCACCTAGGCATCACCAAAACCGTCGCCAAAATAAAAAGACGATTCTACTGGGTAGGATGTCAGGAGTCTGTAGCCGAGTGGATTAAGAGCTGCGACCGATGTTCAGCAGCGAAAGGGCCAACAAGAAGATCTCGAGGCCGCATGCAGCAGTACAACGTGGGAGCGCCCTTCGAGCGGATTGCTATGGACGTCGCCGGCCCATTCCCAACTAGTACTGAAGGCAACAAATATGTGCTGGTGGTAATGGATTACTTCAGCAAATGGCCCGAAGTGTACCCAATTCCTAACCAGGAGGCCACTACGATCTCGGAAAAGCTGGTAAACAACTGGGTAGCCAGGTTCGGAGTTCCGTTGGAGTTGCACTCGGATCAAGGCCGGAATTTCGAGTCTGCGGTATTCAAGGAAGTGTGTGAGCTGCTGGGGATAAAGAAAACGCGTACCACCCCTTTGCACCCACAGTCCGACGGCATGGTGGAACGCTTTAACCGGACACTGGAGAAATACCTGCGGAAAGTGGTAGGCAGGAATCAAAAGGATTGGGACACGCATATCCCCTTGTTCCTAATGGCGTATAGGTCAGCCCCGCACGACACGACATCACTCACTCCAGCCCGAGCAGTATTCGGCACAGAATTGCGGTTACCCGCTGACTTGAAGTTCGGGGTAGTCAGCACGACGGGAGGCGCTAAGACGGACTACGTGGCCAATAAGCGGGCGGAACTGGAGGAGATTCACCAGTTTATAAGGAGCCGCACCAAACTGGTCAGCGATAAGGCGAAAGCCAGATATGATCTACGGGCCAACTCAGCAGGGTTCCAAGAAGGCGATCTGGTAATGCTCTACAACCCGCAGCGGAGGAAAGATTTGTCTCCGAAACTTCAAGCGTCATGGGAAGGACCTTACGAAGTCGTGACTAGGATAAACGACGTGGTATACAGGATTCAACGTTGCAGCAATAAAGGCGCTAAGCTGAAGGTAGTCCATTTGCAGCGCCTGGCGCCTTATCACAGCGGAACCTCGGCACTTGTTCGGGACGAACAAGTCTAAGTGGTGGGCAGTGTAACGATAAGACAGTTTGTCGCTGTGCAAAGCAACCCTGTCGCTACGCGCCGTGCTATAATTCAATCTGGCAACGACGGCCGCGACAACGATGGCAACTTTTAGTCCAATCTGGCAATGATGGTCGCGATCATCATGGAAACCTTTAGTCCACTCCGGAATGTGCGAGAACGATCTGCGCGATGGCCGGACAGGTATAAAAGACAGCCGGGTGCGGCGCAGCGAGTCAGTCTGATTTTGACTAGTGAAGGTGCCACACGGAGTAATTGAGCGAATAATTAAGTATAAAGACAGTAAAGTGTAAACCTGTGAAATAAAGTGATTGTTGGTTTATTTTATTGACTGCGGTTGAGGAACTAAGTGTGTTTTATTTTCAAATTACGCAATCCAGAGATACGTATTAGCCCACTAAAACTCATATTCGTAACAATATGTAGTTTATTCTAAATAGGAATTATTTTCATTATCTTCAAGTACATTTGAAGAAACCTTTCGTTTGTATTAAGGACGAGCCAGTGCTTAATTGTAAACGGTTTCGGTTTGCTTTTGATTAAATTTTGTACAGGGAATACGCGCTCTTCACTGGCTGAAGAGTGGGGAATAGATAAAATACGTTTAACAACTCTTCAAATGTTTTTGAAAAGACGCTCGTTTGATTCATTTTTTAGGCAAGAAACTTTTTCCCAAAATTCAGTAATTTCCACATTTTAAAATACTTTAGTTCTTCATGTTCTGATAGTGACCTATACTCATCGTTAATTTCTTCGAGATATTTAATCTCTTTGGGTAAAAGCTTGGAAACAATTGGTACAACAGTATTTGTTTTACCCGGCAAGACATGCTCGGCTGAAAACTTTGGCTGAAAATTTAATATTTCATTATTAAAATTAACTCTGTTTCTTAAAGAATAAAGAAACTTTATGTAAAAACTCAAGACGTTTTCTTTAAATTTTGAAACATCTTCATCCGATATAACCCCTAAGCCAATTAACAAATTTACTCCAACTCCACAATGCACATCACCAACAGGTAATTGATATTGAAATTTATGTCGTACATATCTTTACCATCAATTACTTCTTTTTTCCAAAAAATTTCTTGCTAAATGGTGAAAATATGCAATTCTTGGATGAAATGTGTGAATTCGTGCGTCTTCTGATTGCATTGAAGATGGTAATATGACAAAAACTATCCATAACTATTTAGAGATGTTAAGCTATGTCACCAGTTTTCCTTTTAAGGTTGCCAAACAATTTGCAAACATTTTTGTTATTAGTGCTAAAAGGAAAATAAAAATGTTTCTTTTCGTTACTCGACCAGTGTGCACCAAAAGCGACGCCTGTGTGCCAACGTACTTTTTAAACTGTGATTGTATCAAAAACGTACAATAGTATCAAGAATTCCATCACTGTATCTGTCAAAGAATGACAGACGTAAGTGCTGCCAAAGTCGATTTACTCGCTAGTTCAAAATGTAACCAACAGATGGGACACCCATATTAAATATTTTTTGCATATGTTAAATATTTTGTTTTACAGTTTATCAAAATATTATCAAATATATATGTACATTAGACGTGATTTCGTGCACGATTTTTCGATTTCGGTGATGAAGAACTTCTGATTGTATGCGGTTTGGTGAAAAAGTACATGAGCCAAACAGTTTCGGGGCTAGAGTGGGGTTAAATAGCGTCGCATCGAGGTCAAAGTTCACAAAAAAGCTGGGATATTTGACGAATTGCTCCACAGCTGCTTAGAAGTTGCTTTTAGAGGGTTAAAATCTGTGATCGACCCCACTAATTTTCCATACTGAACATTTCTTTCAACATATTTACACCTAATTTACAACCCTAAATGTGGCTCCCATACAAAATGATCGTTTTTATAAGTGAATGGGCTCCAACTGCTCCCAGGTTGGCCCCTCATTTATTTTCTCTTCCGAATGTTTCTTCCAAACATACCTACCCACTATTTCCACGTCTTAAGGGGGTTGCCATACAAAACCGGCCATTTTTTATGGAATTGGCTCCCACTTGTGAAGTAAGCGAGGAAACATCGTATCTCGGAATATACTGAACCGATTTGAATGATATATTCAGCAATCAACATTCTTGAGTACAAAAAAATACAAAATTACAAAATTAAAAAAGGTTCAGAAATTCACCACCAGAGTGCGTCCCCATACAATCGGACTTGTGTGGTTGTCAACTTTTGGATTTCTACGAAGCAATAATCAAAATGTATTGTCGAAACCCCATTAACCTCAGGTGTACATAGATCATCTTTAAACTGCTCGTAACTGTGGGCATTGTCTTCAAACCCTAATTACAACCTCATATTGATACGATGTTTTCACGCACTCCCCATTACAGGCAGTATTCTTTTCTGACTCAAACCTCTCATTGACCAAATGGACTGCGGTAATCTTCCTAGGGCTTTGACCTTTTTTTGCATATTCTAGTCATGCCTATCTCACATAAGCTATCGCAACCTTTATTCGAAAAGTGAATCCCTGGGAATAAAGCAAGAAAGGCAGTTGACTTCAGGGCGCATGGTGCGAAAAAAACCTTAAAAACGTAGCGCCTGGCAGCCACAGTGCTGAATTAAAAAATTTGGTATGTTTGTTCACTCTGTAATATTTATTAATGCTTACCTTTAAGGACTTTGAATTGAGATTTGTAGTGTTTTGTTTTAAAAATTTTTATTAGCTGTTTTCATAATTGATATCTAAGGATTAAAATTTGTGTTTCTTTCAATAAAAATAAATATAAAAGGAGAAAACACAAACTTGCTTGGATTGTGTTAATTTAGATACGTGCATACCCACATGTACATATGCACATATGCATATACAGACGTTTTTACAAACTTCTCAAATACTTTAGTTTCATAAGATTAAAATTTTAAATGTGAATCTTTTGCTGAGATATTTCTGGTTTTTGCTAAAAATCTAAAAATCGATTAAAGTATTATTTAACTAATAACATTCAATAAATTTAAATTTAATAACATTTTTCTAATATTTGAGTTAAAACCAAATTGTCGTCTTACAGTTCAATTTCAAATCGCGATACATTTCCGATAAAAGTATATACAGAATAAATATAACACGAAATTCTTAGTAAAAGCCTTACGTTGTACATTTATTAAGTAATCGCTTGAAAAAATATATATTAACCAGTAAGCGCAGTTTTATAAAATCGCGGAACTGTTTATTTGTCGGAACAGGAGAGAAGTCGCGCTCTCTATATTCATCCACAATGTGGATTGAGAAGGAGATTTTCTTCAGTTGAGTGAGAGTTTTACTAGTTTCACGATGAGTTCCAGAAGAATGTTTTTATCGCCGAGTACAATGAGAATATTTTGTATTACGATATTTTCGGTAATTCGCACCTCTGTCTGTGAATGCCTTACGCGGTGGCATTGCCATCAAGTAAGAACTGTTCATCTTGTTGGTATTCCCCAGTGATTTCACAGTCATTCTCTTCTTCTCCATCTTCCTCGTCGTCGTCGTCCAAGTCGCACCGCACAAACTCGTATGGTGGGAATATTAAGGAATTGAGTAATGTGGCTGACGATTCATACGTAGCCACACCGAAGTTCTGATAAGGCCAAAGCTGTGGATCACTATCTCTGCAGTACAAGTGGTTTTGGGCCTTCATGCCCTCCTCCAGCTGGTGCGTGTTGCTCGTTCGTTCGTTCGGGTTGTTGAGATGGTCCAATGGCCCCACGGGTGCCAGTTTGGGCTGCTCCTATTTACGACGGCGTGCTTTGTTTCGGCCGCTTTCTTCGACGGTATCTTCCACCTCAACAATCGCTTCGCTTAAGGTGCTGTTGGGTTCACCAGCGCTGAGTTTCGGATCGGAGCCTGACTTGATAGCAGAGATGAGGAATCTCAGCTGCATGAGCTGCACTGTGGTCACTCGCGGGTTGCTGCATTTTTCCAGCCATTGCAAAAACTTTTCTCCGTGCTTGATCGCCTCGCTGTCTTCATCGTTGGTGAAGTCGATGCATTTGGCGCGCTCCTCTTCATCGGTTTTATTAGAATGATTGTTGTTGTTGCTGGTGTGTTCATCATTGTTGTTGTGGTTGTGTTCGCTGTTGTAGCTGGCGTCCGACTCGCTGCTGCACTCAATGCTCCCGGAGACGTTCGGATTATTATTGATCTTATAGAGCAAATTGTCGAGCACATCTTTGCAGTCGGACACGCTGTTTCCAACTGTGCAGGCATTGTCGGCAGTGGAAGCCACGTCTGCCCCTGAATTCCGTCCCGGGCTGTGGCTGGGCGTTAACACTAATTGTTGTTGCCTCGGACTGGCAGCGCGGCTGTGAGTGGGGGTGAGAGTAGGAGGAGAGCTGGGGACTGGGCTGGCTTTGTCCAGTTTTGCTGAGAGATCTTCAGGCTTGCCCGTTGAGTCTGCGTTGCTTGATATTTCATTATTGTTCAAGTTGTTTGTCGAGGTGGAGCTTTGAACAGAGGAGCTGCCGGTGTCTTTGGTTAGCTGTGAGAAAAGGATGTTTTCGAACGGAGGCTTTTCGTTGCTGTCGTTGGGACTAGAAGAGCGCTCCACAGCGGCAGATGACGGTGGTTGCTGTGGCAGCGGGCTCGCATTGATGGCCGCCGCAGCAGCCGGCACCAGCGTACTGAGACTAGCTCCGAAAGCTTTACACCAGTTGTACCAGACGGCGTTTTTGTCGTCAAGACTTGCAGACGGCGTCGATGACGGCGTTAAAGGAGTGGACGCAATGGGCGGTGTATTAGTGTGCTGCCCCGAGTGTTGCGGTGTCGACGAACGGATGGGTGGACTTGTTGCGGCTATCGGGGTGGGGGGTGGGTACAGGTTGTTCAAGCCCAGCATGGCTTGTTGCGATTTGAGCCAATACAAGAGTGGGTCATCGGGAATAGCTGTAAGTTGAGGCAGGTTATTTCCAAGAGAGGGCGCCAGGGACGGGCTTGGGCACTTCATCTTGTTCTTGGAATCGCTTTGACTCAAATTCAGTCCGAAGTTATTATCACTGGATGCGGGTGTTGTTGTCTTCTGCTTGGCCCAAGTTTTTACCGTCAAGCCTTGTTGGCGGTCGCCGCTTTCGCTGCACGGACTATGGATTTGCGGCTGCGCCTTCGGTTTCACATTCCGCAAGGTGCTCGCAGTGGCAGCAAGTCCATTGAGGCCAGACATGGCTGCTAGTCCTGGGTTGAGTTGGGCCAGCAAATTCAAGTTCGATGTAAGCTCGTTAAAACTAATGGCTAGAGGTGACTGCGACAAGCCAGTAAGACCGGAGAGATGTGTCAAGCTGGAAAGCGGACTAATAGCCATTGTCATTGACGGATCTGACTGGCGCGAGATGTCCGCCCCGAAAACTTTGCTTTTTATCCCACCGTTGAATGTGACGTAGTCAGGCGGCAGGCTGTTGAAGCCGAGTTCGGGCAGGCTCTTATTCGCGCTGTAGTCCAAGCCGTTCAGAGGAGTTCGCTTGTAGACCAACTCGTCGTATTTGAGTTTGCTGGAAAAATTTAGCGGCAGGGACGTGTCAAGCTTCTGACGCTTCTCCGGAGGCCCTCCAATCAGCCCTGACGCACCACCCAACTTGTCGGCGATGGAGTCAGCTGACAGTTTGTCGGTCATAGACTGCCTGGACATGAAACGCAGCTTATCTTCGTTCTTGCACCAGCCCCGCAACGTCGACTCCGGCACTCCAATGTCCCGCGCCACTGAGGCCTTGGACTCGCCGTCATGGATGCGTTGAATGGCATGGATCTTGTCACTCGGGGTCAAGCTCCGCAAGGGTCGCTTGCCCTTCGTGCTCATGCGAATGTTCATGTGCGAGTAGTTGGAAATATCCAACTTTAGCCCGTTGTCGAACAGCTTGAATTCTGAAAGAACAAGGAGAAGACGACGATGATTAGACAATTCGCTGGTCGAGTACTCAAAATTCGCTGTGCCTGTGTGGCTGCCACACGAGCAACCGTGTGTTCTTATTCGTCAGTTCACGACATATACCTAGCATATTATATACAAGGGTTGTTTTCTCATCAAACGCGGACATGACAACGACTGCTGCCACCCACGCCCAATAAAAACACGTCGCGATTTTTAAATTCAAAATTTAACGAGTCCTCGCGATGTGATGAAGCGGCTGCCGCGCAGCGTTGCGTGTACATAGCTGGCCGATGTGGTGCATATCGAAGCGTATCAAAACGAACGCTGCTAGCCCCACGTCCCACTCATTTGCATTCACTCCTATTCACTCACACAGTCATACACACACACACACACACACAGCCGCGCTCGCACAGCGGCTGGGCAGCGTAGCGCAGGGGTTCGAAAGTGCAAAACTCATGCAAAAACAATGCGACACAGCGCCAAAATGGAAAATGCTAATTGGTGCGCTTCCTCCGTCGCTGCGAATCGCACGTCACTACGCCAAGTCACGAATGAGCAACAAGCACGGCGGCCGCCGCAGATGTAGCGAGAAAGTCGCGTTTCTGTCACGTGCTTTGCAAAGATTTATGAATTGTTTACCTGTCCGAGTGGGGAAAAATTCGTAAAAAACATCCCCCAAACACCAAAGACCATCACCGCAGCGCTCCGCCACATCACACTGCGCCGCTCCACGGCACATCACCAACAGCAACAAAATGCACAGGTACGCACAAGGCGCCGAGCACCGTCGCTCCAACCCCACTTTTGTCCGCCTAATCCACGCTCGCTGAAGCTCCGCCTTCCGACAGCGAAGCGGCGAAAGAGAAACTCGTTTCGGGCCGGTGAAAGGAAGGAACAAATGACCGGCACTGGGAGCACCAGTGGGGACAAATACGCATTTTCAAGTAAAAGAACGCGTTTTGCGCATGGCGCACTAGCATGCGAGGGGACGTCATTAAGAGCGAGCCGACACAGAAAACACCTGCGTGCAAGAGAAGTCGTCGCCAATAAGAGACTTGCTGCGCTCTCTTAAGTTCAATATGTATGAGCACTAAATTGCCTCTCTTCTTGGCGGAAATGTAAACATAACTATCCAAAGCTACAAACTCAAACAAGAACTTCGGTTTGAGCCGAATTTTCTTCGAATCAAGCCATATTATTTCCCTACGATATTGAAAACCCCATTCAAATGGATATTCTTTTAGAACATGGACGAGTATAACTGCCGTTGTCAGATGAGCACGTGCTAATTAATTCAATACATCTGCGTAATGGAGCCACACATTGAATTTTAACGTAAATGAGTTCTCACATCGCTCAAGAGTGGATTAGTTTAAGAGGTATGTCAGCATTTTTACGCAACAATATCATTCCATTATCTATTAGGAAAACTTTTCTGGCTTGTTAAGAATATGAAAAGGCATAGGATTCAGCACGTCGATTGTGGGGATGGTCCGATATTTTATGACATAACAATGCCAAACTCTGTACAATGCCAATCTGTTTATAACTCCTTTCATTAGAAACTATAGAACGATTTTTGAAATTCAAATGAAAATATCACGAACCAAAGAATAGATTAATGCTACTTCTTTTCCTTTCACTTATATATATTATAAGTTGAAATAAGTGAAAGTTAAAAATAGAAAATTTAGTTAAAAGGAGACAATTTTCCTTTTTCATTTGATACCCATATCTTCATTATTGCACAACCGCAAATATTTAAAAAAATATTTGAATTGTGTATGTCCTTAAAATTTTAAAGACCTTTAAAAAGGTTTTTGGGTCAGAAAATGAAAAACTGACTATGCCAGGATATTATAAATGACCTCTAGTTTCACGTCTATATCAACATTTAGGGGCCGTTCACATATTACGTAACGCTCTTAGGGGGGGGGGGGGGGGTTCAAAGGTGGGATGGGGGGGTCATCGACTGCGTTACGTAACGTCGAAAAAATACCCAAAAATCAGCACCTGAAATTCAAATTCGCGCGCGGATTCGGTAAAGTTGGCAATGACTTGCATTGTGAAGCGGCCCTCAAACAATCTTGTGGCAGCACTGTTTTCGGTCTATGCACGTCTGTGCCTGCTCACTTCTCGTTTGATTATCTGAATCGTTACGATTGTTTCTGTTTAAAATTTACGCTTATAATCATAATTACGGTATTTGGATGGTTATAACATTAAAAATATTGCTGGCTACATTATACACTTTCCATTATAAAAAAAAAACCCCGCGTTACGTTATTAAGGGGGGGGGGGGGGGGGGTAGTGAGGTTTGTTACGTTACAACCAGGGGGGGAGGGGTCAAAAAAGGTCGAAAAACGCGTTACGTAATATGTGAACGGCCCCTTAGATGGGTCTCGGAAAAATTAAAAAATTTTTTCGCACGGTGTAATAAATGAAAAGTTGGTGTTTTCACTCCGTGCATCATAACTTTGTCATTTTTGTTTCAATTCTATTGATGTTAGGCTTAATATTTGCTCAAATAATATATCTTTCATCTTAGATTTTAAAACCAGAGGAGATAATTTATTTTATCTATAAAAAAACGATTCGAAAATGTATAATTTTTTAAAATGGTCGAAAAATTCACTTTTTTACAACTTTCATCGTCAGTAACTTCCCCAAATCTCATCTGATTTGGACAATATATCGTTGGAAAGGTTAGTTTATTACCTTTGGAATGACGGGCCATTTGTGTTAGTCGGATGGTTGGTTTACGAGATATATGCCCATAACTAAAATAAGAGGGGAAAAACGTGTTCTTCGAAGATTTTTCGAAAACGCTTCTTAAAAAAATTTTTTGAATTTCAGTTTCGAGTACAGCAGCCGAAGATTAGTCTAAAAAATACTTTTGTTTTTAGGAGCACGCGATGAACCCATTTTTTGTCGAGTAGTGTAATATATATATGCTCATAATATAATATATATATTTATATAAGTTGTACTTTTTTAGGTACCAAACCACATGAATTTAGTTGATAAAATGTTGTTCTCGAAAAATGTCTTAATTTGTACTATATACAGTCGTGTCTGGATATAGTGAACTAATTATTGCGAGGCCTGTTCACAGTATTGAGGTTGTTCACTATATCAAGGTTAACATTTTTGTTCAAAAACTCGTTTTATTTGCTCAAAATACACTTTTTGTTTTTTGCTTGAAATTGCTTTCAAAATTTTTTTCAATATTTAGAGGCTCCATGTCAAAATTTGTTTTCTCTATACCCAGACACGACTGTATAACATAAATCTAAAGCGTGTAAGGTTTCGTTCGCGAGTAGAGTTCTATTTGATGCATACACAATCGTTTGATCAGAAGGATCTTTCGGAGTCTCCACGACCCCACTAGAGGACATCGCCTGAGAAATTTACAACCATCACGGAATTGCGGAGTACTACCAAAAATTAATGGAATTTACCATCTTCAATAGCTTTTGTAGCATTTTTTTTGCATTCTTATTAAAGATGTATTAGTCAAAAAGTCTGAGCTCAGGGTGTGAAGGCGCCTATTTTTTGTGTACTGATCTATGTTCTTAACCCTTTACACGGCAACAGCGAATTTTTTCATCAAATGTTGTTTTTTAAATGTAAACCTCAATTAAAAAAAACACGTATTTTTTTATTTTTTAATATACTTTAATTCTGTAAGGTTTTTTTTAAAAAACATTTGGTTCCACATATGCAACAAAGCAATAAAACTTGTTTTTTTATTTTAATATGTTTAATTTTAAATGAAAATGTTTAAAGCAATTAATGCGTTTGTTGTAGCATAGTCCTACTCCGCATTTTTCGCAAAGTGTTTGTGTGTTTTTTATTAATAAGTTTTAATCACTTTTGTTTCACTAAAATAAATGCGTGCAACTTTTCGCAAAAACGGTCAAATAAGTGCTGTCAAGTAAAATTTAGCTACTTTTTGCCACTATTAATGCCAGTATTTCAAAAAAGGAACGTTGCATAGTTGTAAAATAGCAGAAAAGAGTCGTTTTGATAGTTACTTCCGAAATTACGGGCAATTTTACGGTTGGTTGCAGATATGCAACTGTACCGTGTAAAGGGTTAAGTTTATCTTCCATAAAGTACAAACTAACGTGTATTTAACCCTTGTACCTGGGTATCTTTTGCATTTTTGTGGTAAAAATATCCTACTTTCGGCCGAAGAATGCTATGCTATTATTTTTAGTATCTTCCTAAAAATCAATTGACTACTTATTAGATATCTTGGACCAAATTTGAAATCAGAGTTGTATTCAAAGATAAGTTAACCCTCGGATGGACTTTGTCGTCTGGCCAGACGAAATGGTTCAAAAAAATAAAAAAATCACAGATTCATCTCCTTTTTACAGTGTATTTGTGGGTAACTAAGTAAGTATATATGAACATAATTTGTATATATATGTACTTACATGCGTTGCCTACCATATAAACATAATAAACTTCATCTGTCATTGCGCTTTGTCTTTGTCAAAAGCCTCACCCAGATTTCGTCTGGCCAGACGACAAAGTGCAAATGTGTAGTAACTAATTACTGCCCATCGAAGGGTTAATAAATTTAGTCTGGAAGACTAGATAACGTAAGACCTAAGTACGAGCAAAAGCACAAAGCTTCAAACCCTCCGGCCGCAATGCTACAGCGGATACTGGCAGTGGTCTGGTACTCACTTTGGTGCTAAAAAATAATCCTCGACCTATAAAGCAAACGATATTCGGGTTAAAAGCGACAAAAACTTCGGAGTTGTACCTTCCAAAAAGCAATGAAGCTGGGTAGTTCATTCAACTATGCACCACGGAAGAGCAGTGCCAGGTGACCCGAAACCAAAAATCATTCGCATTTACAATACATAGTATTAAGGTCGCTAGACGTTATGGCTCAAATGTTGACCCATTTCATTACTAAACTAAAAAATGGCTAATATGCTTAATATTTGCAGCTTGGCAAAAATATCTGTTAGTTACAAAATTTATGAGTGACACATTGACTTCAAATAGTATTGTGGTCGGAAGTTGTATGCAGAACGCCCCCTAAAATGAAATCCAGTGTGCGCCGGGATGTTCGAGTTTTTTTTAAATGCAGTTTAAAGATGGCGGCTTAGTGCCCCATACAGAAACTTTTAAAACAGCATATCTTTTGACTCAGTCTTCGATGGCATGGCCAAAACCAAAACTTAAAATTATGTTATAAAACTGTAATCTATTTAAGCAATGATTCATTTCTCGAATTCAAGTAATATTGTTTGTTCACGAAACCGTTCAACCAAAAATGTGAAACAATCATTTCAGCAGTAAATAATTCGTAGCTCGTCAAAAAAAACAAATCACGAATTTTAATAATTAATTTTAACGATTTCCTCGCGTTATTGAACTAATATTGAAAAATCATTTATAACAATGGGTTTAAATTTAATTTTTTCATTTATTTTATTAAAAAACTATAAGGGAATTCAGAATCCAGTGCAAATAGTCTTGCATATGCATATTTCGGTTTATTTGCAAAGTTCATTTGCACCGTGCTCACTAACAAAAACAAAATACATGGATTTGCGAATGCAACCCCATTGGAAATATGCCATACCAGAGAATCATAGCACAGGTGCAAATTTATTTGTTTTACTTAGTAAATAAAATCTAATGTTCATTAAAGTAACTTACAGACTAATAACAGATTTAGTAGATATAATTAAAAGAGATGTTGAAACTCTGTTTAAAACACAATTTAGATGATGAAAAATCTATAAAATTATAGAGCGAATTAAGCAACTGTCAAGAAACATGGGCAGTCAATGCCACCACCAATTAAATTGAAAACTACAGTCATCGACAGAATTTTCCTCCTGTCTTCCAGGGACTTGAATTAGGAATTAGGTCAACGAACCTCAAAGACCGAGTCGTTTCATATGATACGGCCTCCAAACGAAAACTGCATGTTCAAGTATAAAGCGGGCATAGGTATTGTAAAGCGTTTTTATGGTATAAGAATCAGTGCAGTCTGCACTGTTCCGCCGGACAAAAGAAAGCATTGAGTATGCTTTAATAATAATAAAGGTAAGATGAAAAAAGTGAATTTGGTGTCAAAAATAACTCCAAAGTCCCTGATCTCACTTAGAGACTTAGGGGGAGGGGAAAGTTATCGGTACAAAATGTTATGGTAGAATATATTTCTAGAAAATAGGAAGGCGTAAGGAAGAAACCTAGAGGTTGAAAAACTATTTATATCGTTAGTAAAAATTATAACACACAGTGGCCTAATTTACGATAGCAAATTTCAATGTGGATTTTGAAACTGCAATTTGGTAACTTAGAATTTAGCGTAAAAATTGGCAATTAAAACGAGATTTCACATATTTATGGAGAAATGAGCACGAAAAAAATAAATAGGGAGCGACCAAACAAAAGGTGAGGAGCTTTATACTTTTTTCTGGCATGATTGATATTTTAATCGAATATTTTATTTTCGTTTTGACATAAAAACGATGAATGTATTTGTATTGTATTTTATGCATTTATGCATACACCGAATTTTGAATACCCTTTATGTATATTATTTTTGATATACCTTTAAATTTTTTGATATACCTTTATTTTAAATTTTAATGTTAAATTTACTACGAATACATTTTCGTAGCCCGCCATGGCTATGTTCTGGATACGCCCCTGCCCCAAGAATCTTTGTCACGCAACTATTAATATAATTAGTCATTTCTAATCAAATTTTTTTAATTTTTTAGAGTGAGCCTACCATCCAACACACGTTCACGCACTAAGACGCTCGACTCATTGAAAGCATTTGTTTAATTTAATTAAAAAACAGTTTAGATAAACGTTTGTATATAGGGTGCCACCGTGGATCAGTGGTTATTGCGTTAGACTAAGAATCAGAAAGTCATGAGTTCGAATTCCCGCCGAGCATAAGAAAAAGCATTCCGCCATTCGGAATGCACATATCACGGTAGGTAGGACCGGCACGCATAGCACAACACTTGGCGTTATTGTTTCGACGGATTGTCCTTCCCATAATATATATATCGCCAAAAATACATATTCTGTCAAATATTAAAAAACCTGAACGGAATAAATAAAAATATGTCTAAGCCGATTTGTCATGAACACTCTGTAATGGATGTCCGAAATTTTGGCATCTTTTAGGGAGATGGATCTGCGGATGAACGAACCCTTATTCGAAGCGATTGCCGCGCACAGAAAAGAAATGACTGGAAAGGTGTTACCACTTGCTGGGTCACAACATCGTGCTAGTGTCGCTGTTGTTGTTATTGTTGCCGCTGCGCTTGCCTTCCATATTTTTATATACATATGCCATTATAACTCTATTATATTTGTATAGTTTGCACTGCCAGTACATTCGGCCAGGAGACAGACAGACGGAGTGCTAGACGGACGCATTGAGCAAGCATAAGCTGAAGTCTGGAAAATAAAGGTCAACTCCAGAAACTATTTAATGTGTATTTGTATCTAAATGTGGGTGAATGTATGAAAAAGTAACTGTGTGAGGTGGTGTGTTCGTGTATATGTGTATGTGTATGTGTGCATGCGGATATGTTTGTGCCGGAGAAATAAAAATACTCATACAAGAGTGTGTTGCAAAAGTTCTTGCTGCCTGTGCCACCGTCAGTGTCTGTCTGCATTCTTTTTCAGTTAAAGTTATTTCTTTCTTTGTGTTTTACTCGTTTGTATGTGCTTTATGGGATTCGGTTACAGAGAGTCGAGACAATACTATAAAATAAAATGAATTCGATGATAATACTTTTTCCTCTTTGCTGTTGTGTACTCGCCATTTAAAGGTGAAGCGACTGAGAGTGTGTAGCAGTGGGCCTAACCTTTCGATTTATGAATGAAAGTCAGCTGTTCGACTCCGATACGTGCCGCGAAAAGCAACTGCAGCGAGGCAACCGATACAACTTATTTAAGCAAACGTATTCAAAGCTTGTTTTCCGATTTTTATGCTGATGAATCAGCTTGACTAAGTATACACAATGTGTGTGTGGTGCAATCTGTGTCAGTTTTCACCACTGGCGGTGAAATTAAAACTATTCCATTAATATAACTAACATTTATATAAGTGACTAGGGTTGTTAAATTCAGCTGAGCCGGCAGTGTCCGCAACGAGTGCTCGCAGCCCTTAATTTTGTGCACCACAAAAAAGGGCTTTTTCCCGGGAAATTCGAGTTTTTTATTAAATGCAGTTGAAAGTTGACGACTTAGTGCCCCTTAATGAAACCTTTAAAACATCATATCTTTTGGCTCAAATGTTAGAAAACGGTAACGATGATTTTACGTCAAATGAAAGCTAATGGTATGAAGTCGAAGAAAACATATGCTTTTTTGGAAAATTGTATGGAAAAGGACTGAACAGAGCTAAAGTTATATAAGTGACTCCCGTTAACGAAACATTCAAACATCTATACTGCATATAAAGTTCATGTAAATCTCTTTACACTCAGAAAATTTCACTTTGCAGCATCGCCAAATCTAGTAGTAACTTTTGTTAGTTAAGAAAAAATGCAGAATGATATTGTAGAGGGTAATTTTTAATTATAAACCTAACTTAATAATATTTAAAAATTCGTGTCAAATATACCCTTAGCTTTTACGGGAATGAGTAATATTTTGGGTTGCTGCATTAGTAACAAAATAATGAGACGCATGGGTTTTTTTGGGTTAACATTAACAAATATTTTATTTTTTTTATTAAACGTTGAATTAATAACACTGTGCGTGAAATTTGCCCTCAAAAATTTAGACATGGGGGGACCTACTGGGTGAGTTTTCTATAGGTATACTGAGTTGAGATCCACCAGCCGTTTGGTAAGATTGGCTCTAGTTTATGAGAAATCCGACTTTGAAGTTTGTCGAGTTCGTCGCTTAAGTCTTCGAACGTTTAAATTCTAATAGGTCCTAAATCATTCCGAATATCGCTTTACTGTCTTCGGCAAGTTTGTAGATATTTTAACGACCAACAAATTTGCTTAAGACACCAATCCAAAAAAAAGTACATTTAAACTGTGTAATTGCGATATGTGCATTTTTGAGCGCAGCGCAACGTGGCGTATGAGTGTCAATTATATGAGTGTTAATTATAATTAAATGACACTCACGTAGCGCTGCGCAAAAAAATGCACATATCGCAATTACACAGTTTAAATGTACTTTTTTTGGATTGGTGTCTTAAGCAAATTTGTTGGTCGTTAAAATATCTACAAACTTGCCGAAGACAGTAATGCGATATTCGAAACGATTTAGGACTTACTTAAGCGACAAACTGGACTAACATGAGCAAACTTCAAAGTCGGATTTCTCATAAACTAGAGCCAATCTTACCAAACGGCTGGTGGATCTCAACTCAGTATACCTATAGGAAACTCACCCAGTAGGTCCCCCCCATGTCTAAATTTTGGACTTGCACAGTGTAATTAATTCATTAATCTTAAACTATTGGCCAGCCAACTCTCAACTGAATTGAATGAATATGGTGAAAGGTTGGCACACTGGTCAAATAAAATTGTTTTTCTTTTTTAATGTGTAGTTTTTCTTATTACTACACATCATTCATCAGGTCGCACTTTCAATGGAAATGCGTTATAAAGTGAAAATGAATGAAGTGAAAATAAATTGAAATGATTCAGGAAATGAAGTTGGCAGTGATTGCGATGAACCAGTAACAATTAAACGACTCAAATAATAAATGCTAATCATATTAAAATAAGTTCTTGTGAACGAAAATTCTTGCGCAGTAGTGTTTTGTATAAATTACATTGTGCCACAAAAATCAAAAAAATGTTGTACTATCTACTCTTGAAAGTAGGTGGATCAAATTGAAGGATATGATGAGAAATACAATTTTTAAAATCTTCAATGACATTGAAGGAAGTGGAAGAACTAATGATTTGGGACTAACGTACAAGGGCGGAGCCAAGGGGGAGCTTGAGTTTGACTGTTACAACTCCCCCATAGCCTATATCTACTTAACATTTTCAATCACTATGCATGGTATGTACGTTGCCACATTAGCAAAAAGGTCATTAAAAAATAATATTTTACACATTTTTTTATGCAAAATCTATTTGCATTTCCTCTAAGTCTCTTTTTAGTAGTGTCCGACCGAATGTTCGGTTTCGGCCCAAATAAGTGGTTTCGGTTTCAGTTT
Source organism: Melieria picta (assembly GCA_964056695.1). Lineage (NCBI taxonomy): Eukaryota > Metazoa > Arthropoda > Insecta > Diptera > Ulidiidae > Melieria > Melieria picta. Next base: position 96,733,332 of record OZ057398.1, on the reverse strand, counting down.
CGGCCAAAAAATGCCCGAAAAAACGGCCGAAAACGAAACTTTGTAGAATATTTTTTACATTTTTTTGTGTAGCAAGTGAACAGCTATTTAGTGAAGGAGGATTATAGTATAGTGAAAGGAGGAGTAATTTAAATGCCAACAATGTAAATAAACTTATTTTTTTAGCATATAATATTACATTATTTAATTTTGAATATTAGCGAGTAAGGGGTGATTTTTTATGTTTATGTTTTTAAAAAATTAATGAATTGTTTTTATTAATTAGTATTATTTATGTTATGTTATGTTTGTCCTTTATTTATTTTAATTTCAACTAAAAAGTTTCTGTTTCGGTTTCGGCCGAATATTAAAAAAAAAACCGAAACTCGGTTTCGGTTTCGGCCCAACAAAGTGGTTTCGGTCGGTCACTACTTTTTAGGCTCAATCACGGACCGAAAATAACTGTTATTTTACAATTTTCAAATCAAAAAGGCATAACGAAAAAGTTGCCGGTGGACTTTTTCAAATATATTTATTTATTTATTTTTATTAAATTCAGTCTATGAATAACAATTCTTACAGACTATAACAATGACCTTACATACTAAGGCGCTAACACTAACAATAAAAACTTCTAAAAGAAATTAAAATTGAACTAGTTAAGGGCAAGGTTCAGACATTCTAAACATTTTTATTTGGGAAGCGCAAAATCGAGGTCCAAGGACACAAACAGTCCATTGGGCTCGACCAAAGCTCTGGAAAGAGGAGCATTCTGCGCGTAAGTAGTCCTCACGAAGCTAATATAAAACGGCACAGGGCTCCGAAGGAATCTTAGCGGCGAATTGAAGAATATCCTGCCTAAGAGAGCAGGACAATTAACAGTACCATTAACTATATCGAACACGAAGGAAGAGATAGGATACTTCTCCTGCATTGAAGGGACTTTAAATTGATGAGCTTAAGCTGCGCTATATAAGAAGGGAAAGGATCCACGTAGCGAAGAGAGTGCAGGGCGAAGCAAAGAAAAACTTTCTGAAGTAGCTGTCACTTTTGAAGCTTTTATTCTTTGACATTTGACAAGTAGAAACTACGCCATTACTAAAAATGGAACGATACACGCTTCAACAACGCATTGATATTATTAAAATTCACTACAAAAATGGTGAAAATCTTGCAGTCACAGTTCGCAAAACTAAAGCATTTTTGGGTCGTCGTGAAGCACCTTGTCGGACCGCAATACAGAAATTGGTGAAAAAATTCGAGCTGTTGGGACAAGTTAGTGATGTGAAGAATAAAACCCGTGCACGTCGCTCAAGAACAACTGAGAATATTGCTGCTGTAGCCCAAAGTGTTGAAGAAAACCCAGGTTTGTCGATTCCTCGTCGTTCTTTGGAATTGAGCATTCCAAAAACGTCATTACACCGTATTTTGCATAAAGACTTGGGTCTTAAGGCTTATAAAGTTCAGTTAACACAAGAACTCAAGCCGACCGATCATCAACAACGTCGTGTCTTTGCTGATTGGGTCCTTGAAATGCATGAAAATGATCCGGAATTCCATCGAAAAATCATCTTGACTGATGAGGCCCATTTCCACCTCGGTGGCTACGTCAACAAACAGAAAAACCCAAGAGTTATTGTTGAGAAGCCTCTCCATCCTCGGTGTGACTGTTTGGTGCGGTTTATGGTCCGGCGGGGTCATTAGACCTTACTTTTTCGAAAATGAGGTTGGATCAACAGTTACGGTGAATGGAATGCGCTATCGAGAGATGATTAATGATTTTTTATGGTCGGAGTTGGATGGTATTGATCTGGACAACGTTTACTTTCAACAAGACGGCGCTACGTGCCACACAAGCAACGAAACCATTGCTCTTTTACGGGAAAAGTTTCCGGACCGTGTTATCTCTGGAAGAGGTGATCACAATTGGCCACCGAGATCTTGTGATTTAACACCTTGCGACTTCTTCCTTTGGGGCCACGTGAAAGATAAGGTGTACGCCAACAGCCCAGCGTCGATTCAAGGCCTCAAAGATAGAATTCGTGAGGCTATCGAGGACATAGGGCAGCCACTTTGCGATTTGGTTATGGAAAATTTCATGAAAAGGATATGGTCCTGTAAGCGTGGTCGTGGTGGCCATTTGGCTGATGTTGTTTTTCATTATTAACGGCATACCTTCCTCTTTATTATGAAATAAACATCCGATCATTTATCTCAAAAATGGCATTTTTCTTTGAATACCAAAATAACACCTCTTGTTGGAAAACCCTGTACTATAATGATCCGAATGGCCGCAGATTCACGAATAATAAACGCCTTTTTAATTTTTGACTTTTACTATCATATAAAATCTACGGCAGCTGCCCACCTAACCCAGGTTCAAGACTCCGTTGCTGCTAACACCGAAAAAAAAGAAAAACAAAAATGTTTCTTTCGGCGGCTGCCTTCTCAGCAGGACATGGCAAACCTCTGAGAGTAAAATTACCAATGAAAAAGCTCCCAACTCGCCGTTCGGAAACGGCATAAAACTGTAGGTCCGTTCCAACCTTTTACAAATTTGCACGCACAACACGGATGGTTGCGGGTAGCTAGGACTTAATCTCGTAATCGGGCTGTCGTGCCAGTCAATTATTTTTATTATTACTATAAAAGTTAAAATTAACTGTTATTTTGTGCCTCTTATCATTTCAGGCAAAAATAACTGTTACTTGTGACTTTTATTTAAACGGTCAAAAATAAAAGTTATTTTGCGACTTTTATTTTTTCGGTCAAATATATCAGGCAATTTGAATTTTTTCAAAGGCCGTTTGATCGACTAAAAAACTATTGATACCATTTTTTTCGTCTCAGCAGGTCGCACATTCTGAGCTATAAGACTTGTAAAAGGCACAGTTAATTTTTGTCAAGAAAAATAAAAGTTAAAAGATAACAGTTAAAATCTGTCTTTTTTGATAAAAACTATAACCAGTACGGTCCCTGGGCTCAATACAGTGATTTGCATGATCTAAATGCATTTGCATGATCCTATGAGTGTTGTAGATTGCCTTTCAGGATGTTGGTACGAGCCTTTTGGATGGATTCTGCGTATTCAATGGCTTTTTTCATTGGCAAATGAAAAGGTGAAAGTCCCACGGTTCCGCATCAAGTGAAAACGGGAAGTGGTTGATGGTTAAAATTCGACTTCTAGTAAAAAAAAATCAAAAAATCAGTTATAAGTGCTTTTCGAAGAGATGTGACTTAGTCTCTTTCGATAGCCAAATATTCAGTTAAAATGCTATAAATTTATGTTATTGAGATGCTTAAATTTATTTTCAAGAATTTTAATGTAGATTTTGGCTGATATTTGATGAAGTACCGTTCAGTTTTGATGGAATCTGCGGTGATCGCGGATTTCTATTTACCAACACGTTGGTCATCATTTATGTCCTGGCAATCGTTTTTAAATCAGGAGTACCACTCATGAACTCTGCCATCGGAAAAACGATCATCACCGTAAACTTGGTTCACCACTTGAAACGTTTCGGTTAAATTTTAAATAATTTTAATCAAAACTTAATATTGGCTTTTTGTTCGGTGCTAATTTGTGTATCGATGACAAAAAGATACTTTCACTTCAGATGCCAAAACTTCGCTTCGAAACGTGACATGTGTGGCCTTATTCTACCGATACTTTTTCGGCAATTCTTCAGAGGAGTTGAGCAGACTGATGCCATCACTCCGGGTATTCCCCTGGCTCCCCGTTCGAACACTGGCGCCCATACATTCCACGTTGGAACGATGTTCTAGCGCACTAAGCATTGCAGAGAGAGTTCGTTTCTGGCCCGCAGTGCGCGATTGTGGAATGGTCTCCCTGCAGATATTTTTCCCAGCACTTATGATTTTGATGGGTTCAGTGGCGCACACAGGGGGGAGGGGGGTTTGGGGGTTCAAACCCCCGAAATATTTTTAAGTTAGTACAGAAATTTAATTTAAAACCGTCGCATATATGTTCAATCATCAATAACACTACTCGACACAAAAAATGCACCTAAAAAAAGTGTTTTCTAGACTAACAGCCTAATTCTGTACACTTGATAAATTCACCATATTGACTACTTGTCAAGTTTTTACTATTTTTCAAGAATTGGTATTCTATTCCTAAAAATAAAAGCTCTTTTCTTGATAAATTGTCAAAAGTGTGAATGCTATTGGCAACAGCATACAAATTGAAATTTTGCCTATTGAAAATGGAAGAATTGTGCATGTTTACACTTTTAACGGTTGAGGAGGATAGAAGAGACGAAATCGGAAGCAGAAGAAAACAAAAAATTTGCCTTCGTTGAGCGAAGAAGAATTCATGAAGAATTTCCGGCTAACTCGATCCTTGTGGCATCGATTACTTGGGCTATCTTTGCCCATACGCGTTCTGGCGGCATTGCATTTTTTTGGACATGGATCCTACCAAAAATGCGTTGATAAAAACTGTAATTTGCCTATGAGCCAATCATCTGTCTCACAAAATTGTAAACATTTTTAATAAAAATTTCAAAATAATTTCAAAATTACTTCTTTCAATTTGTCTTATTTTTTGACAATTTGACAACTATCGCATATTCACCTTATGTTAAATTAAATGAGTTTTTTACTTTATCAATGTTGCATCAGAATGCCAACAAAGCTTTTGCTTGATAAAAACCTTGACAAAATACCTTGATAAAAAATTTGTCAAGAATACACAGAATCAGGCTGTAACTTTGGGCCGCTGAACACGAAACTGAAGATCAAAAAATTTTGTGAGAAGCGTTTTCAAATCTTCGAAAAACCAGTTTTTACCCTGTGTTTCAGTTATGAGCATATATCTCGTAAACGAACCATCCGACTAACACAAGATGTCCGTCGGTCGGAAGATAATACTTTAGCTTTTCCAGAGATATACAGATTGTCCAAATCAGATGAGATTTGGAGAAATTACTGACGGTGAAAATTGTAAAAAAGTGAATTTTCGACCATTTTCAAAAATCATAAATTTTTGAATGTTTTTTTGTAGATAAAATAAATTATTTCCTTTGGTTTTAAAACCTAAGATGAAAAATATATTATTTGTAGAAATATTAAGCCTACCATCAATGGAATCGAAAGAAAAATGACAAAGTTATGATGCACTGAGTGAAAACACCAACTTTACATTAATTACACTGTGACCCATCCAAATGTTGATGTAGGCGTGTAACTAGAGGTCATTTACCTGGCATAGTCAGTTTTCATTTTCTGACTCAAAGTGATTTTTAAAGGACTTTAAAATTTTAAGGACATTTCAAATATTTTTTTAAATTTTTGCGGTTGTGCAATAATGAAGATATGGGTATCAAATAAAAGAGAAAAATTGTTTCCTTTTAAATAAATTTTCTATTTTGAACTTTCAGGACCAAAATATGTCAGGTAGGGGAAACATACATGTTTTGGATCTCAGTCTGTAGATTCATACATCTAAATTTTATTCTATTTCAAAGTTCTAAAAAAAGTTACGAAACCCCCCCCGAAATAAAATCCTGCGTGCGCCACTGGATGGGTTCAAGACAAGAGTCCATAACTTCTTCACTCTGAACGCTATATCCTAACCCATATATCCTTCCTGAACCAACGCAATGCCTCGCATTAATAGGGGTCATTCCCTGCGCGTTTGCCCAAATTACAACAAAATTTTAGCCTTTTTTAATATTGTTAAAAATAAAGTCTCTATGGGGAGTGGGCGTATCATCTTCTACTTATCGGAAACCATTATGCGAAACTACAAACTTTTATCTTTTTTATTTCCGAAGTAGTAAAATTTTTCGTTATATGTACATACATTCGTGTAAACCGTGGGTTGCGAAAAATTGCTAAAATTCGAATACGCTAAAACACGTGTAACTTTATTTTTAATTTTCTATGAGAATCAGTTATTAAAATATTGATTTATTTTTTTGCTTCTAGTTATGCATACTTCTAAAAGTCTTAACTTCCGATTGTAGGGTACCAGCTCTTGGTAGGGAAAATTACAAAAAAATTACAACTTACAATTCTCTAAAGAATTCTGAGGAAAATAACCAAATTTCAATACTAGTGTAAAAACTAGTGTCCGACCGAAACCACTTTTTTGGGCCGAAACCGAAACCGAATATTCGGTTTTTTTTAATATTCGGCCGAAACCGAAACCACTTATTTGGGCCGAAACCGAATATTCGGTCGGACACTAGTAAAAACTGTTGATTCTAGAGCTTAAAAAAAGGCGATGCGAGTGATTTACATGAAATTTATATGCAGAATAGATATTTGCATGCTTACTTACCGGGAGTCACTCATATAATTTTAGCTTTTACGGATTTATTTTTGTTAAAATTGTTTAAAAAAGGATATGTTTTCTACGACTTCATGCCATTAGCTTTTATTTTACGTTTTCTGACATTTGAGTCAAAAGATATGAAGTTTTAAACTGCGTTTAATAAAAATCCAACTTCGCAGAAAACATCTCTTGGCACTATTTTATGTCCTGAGGTCCTCTGTCGAATGCAATATGCTAGACCTTGTGCCTTCTTTTAGTGTTGCACTGTGTAATAAATAAATACAATCTCAGGGCTACATACACCAAATTTTCATATTTCCAATACCAGCAAGAGAGTGTTTTATCAACGATCAAATTCCAGTTGCGTTTGGTCCCACGTGCATAACCCATTCTTCAATTGCTTATTTTATACAATTTGATAAAATAAGCAATGTAATAGAAGCAGAACATTGCACTATGGTCCCAATGACCACATTTCCTGGCCAAAATTAGAGGAATAGGGACATCAATTTTAAATTGTATATATCGCACACCCACTTCAAAAGTGGAGCAACTAAAAGTTTTTAATTTTCGGGTTTATGTGTTAATACTGTGCACAATGCATCTATCTACCAATAAGCAAAAGCTCAGGATATTTTGTTTTTGTTAACTGTTGCTAAAAAAACAGTTAGGTCTCTCTTCATGTCGAGAAGTTTGATGCTATTTGATCGCTGCAGCTCAATGCAAAATACGAGGTGTAACTATAAAACGAGGTGTTGTTATAAAATCAGTCTTATTACTTAATTGTCACACCTCGTAGTCCTAATTCAAATCGTGACTTGATTTGATTTGATTTGATTTTTTAATTGTCATTTATTATTTTTAAATTCAGCAAAAGTACCAAAACTTAAAATAATTCGGTAATTATTGAATTAAAATATCATCAAAAAAGTCATAACTCAAAATTATTGATTTTCTAATGTAAAATTAAAAAAAAATTGTGTAACTTATCCCGGAACATAATCTTTAAGATTTTTCTACTGAATGGTCAATAAGTTATTTAAAAAGTCTATTCAGCTTAAATACAGTTTTTGCGTTTTCTGAAAAATAAAAAATTTTGAGTTGTGTCACTTTTGAAGTGGGTGCGAATATGTATTTAAGAATGGCTAAGAAAGTTTACTGAAAAAATAAAAAACAACAAAAAAAAAAGCTCTTACAACCCGTACAATTTGTTTTGAATGCAATAATATGACTGATAGCACAATATGAAGTTAACATTTAACGGCTGAAGTACGGTCTCACAGTCCCCGCTAAAGTTAAAAATCGGAAAATCACCCGCTTTTTTCCCCACGGTTATTATGGGCATCCTAGTAGCTTCGAGTTCAGTTGCGCTCGCACCGATGTTTTTATCGCGGAGAGCAATTTAGGTGAGTACGATCGATTTAAAAATCGATCGCGTGAGTCCGACCGACGTAAGTACTGACAACGTTAGTATTTTCCTTCAACATTATTTTTTAAATTTGTGTTTTTTTATGAGAAATTCAAAAAAATAAAGAATGCAGGAAACACCGTCGCCTAGAAATAAGCGAACAATAAATTTAGAGCAATCTCGTCCTCAAAAGTTTCATAGGTTATAGAACCTTTAGACATATGAACCTATCAAGGGTTTTGGGAACAGACATAACCCCCGGATTCGATGGGACAGATGAAGAAAAATTTCGAAAGAACTGAAAGTTGTGTTCACCAAAACTTAATCGCAAATCTATTTTGAAATGTTATATTTGATCAATCTATCTTTGTCTTCAATGCACAAAACAAGTAGATTTGTGCAGAATTTTATGTGCTAAATGCTAATGTGCTAAATTTTAAGAAATTTTTTGTTATTCAATTTTTTTCATTATGAATGAATATCTATGTACTTCATATGCTTGATTTTTATATTTGCCTGTTAATTAGTATTCAATGAAAAGTGTAATTCATATTGATTTGGTAACTATTTATTTTGATGGATGAAACTTATTTTAACAAATTATTAACCATACAGATATATGTAGGCTTGCCACCCGTCCTCCATTGTGAAGGACAGTACTCCAAATTACTCAAATGTCCTCCGTCCTCCAAAGAGGGTAAAATGTCCTCCACGAGCATGAAACTACTATTTCCTTTGTTAACAAACACGAAATACATCATAATAATCTGAATTGAGTTTATGATCTCATTAAATGCAATATACATATATGTAATACTTCTATATTGGCACTAACCTATCTTCACAATGTGTTTTCATTCGGAAATCAAAGGGAGACAAGCGATGAGACAGAAAACACGAAATTTTGCGAATGTATTTCTATGCGTGTATACATGTGCACTTCTACACATGAACAACTGTCAAACTGCTCCAGGGGCGGTTGAAGAAAAAGGTAGGCTTTTCAGTCAATTTCGAAATTTGTATTTATTTCCAGTAAATTTTCACCGCACCTGACTTTTGACATATGTCAAGGTACATTCGTTTATACGCTTTCTCACTCATATTTCACTATTGCTGTACTGTGATGTTGGCGAATGTACCTTGAGCTTAGTGCCAATATAGAAGTATTACATATATGGCAATATGAGTCTGATTAAAGCAGCAAAAAGCAATGACAAATATTTATTTAAAAGCAAATAGTCTTTGAAAAAGAAATAGATTTAGTTAAGTGAATGAATGAATTCTTTTTTTAAATTGTTTTCGTCCTTATGTTTTTATTCTTACTTGTTTCATGTTCATGTTCATGTTTATGTTTTTTTGGAAGCTTTTTCTGTATACATATGTATTGTATATGTATGTATACAAAAGTTTAAATACATGTACACTCTGTACTCAAAAAACAAAAAATGTATGATTGTTTATAGTATTTTTTAGTGTCCTCCGCAGCCATTTTAAAAAGGATAGATATATTTGAAGCAAGCTCAAGAAATTGTTTATTATTTCTCCTAGAAACCATTATTATTATCATATCTCCTACTCCACCTGGATCAAGCTTCGAGGAAAAACCATTACTTCAATCGGCCTTCTTCGTATATTTTGCACCCTAAATTATCAACAACTAAATAGATCAACATCAGGCTGCTATTTCACCAACAATTATCATTCAGTTCAATTATCATAAATAGGGTATACATTTATGGTTGTATAGTTCCACTTTGAATTACGGCCATTTCATCTCTCCAGAAAGGTAGGTAGGTAGGTTATAGTGGGTGCCTCTGTATGAAACTCACTTAAGCCTCTATAGGAGCCCGTTGTGATACGAGTACCACAAATTTGAAATTTGAATGCAACACTGTTTTTCAACATTTACTATAAAACACATTTCTTACGGATGGGGGATGGGGAAGGGGGAGGAGAGACACAATTTAACGCCGGATTCGAACGGCGATTGATGGTTGACAGTTTTTTCTCCACACGTGGAGGTTCTATCATTGCCCGCCAAGAGCGCACTCGTGCGATTCTTGTAATTATCATCTGCTTCAAGTGGATAGCGATAGGAGTAGACGAGTGTTTTATAGAAAAATGGTTTACCAAACATTCGCAAGCTTTCCTGTTATGAACCATTATTTATTTTTCCAAAGCACATAACTATGGAACGCCCCTTTTTAATAGATTAAGGTGGTTTATTTTTACAAACAGAAGCCGACCCTGGTAAAATCGATTATTCAGTACAGTGAACTAAATCTCTCCATTTACTTTGTGAGCCGAGCGGTGGACCGCAGGGGCCTAGCACTAAGTCAAGCTAATTTTATACATTGGACGGTGTTTGCCAGGTGGGGCTAAGTCTACGTTTTCGCTGTTGCACAGGGTATTCAGTTGTACATAACATGCAACAGATTTCTATCCACACCGGGTTTCAATTGCTGAACAATTTGAATGGGACGAAAACACACCGTTTCCTAAATGACTGATCCATTTACTTGCTCATCCATGCACCGTGGTGAAGCCGTCTCGGTGTTAGCCACTTACCTATTGTTGCACGACCCCAGAGGAGAAACTATCAACCGATTACACGGAGTGTTGATTGCACAGCTTTCTGATTCCAAACTTTCGAGCGAGTTTCGAAAAAGCCGAGTGGTCGCCGAGTTGTTTCCGATCGGTCGCACTTCAGTTAACGCTGGACGTGGTGAGCATTCGGCTAAAGATCACTTGGCCGGAGCATAATCACAATGGAACCGAGTTTTCAGTTACATCTCTCAGCGTCCACAAAAGCACAACGAATGTTCACGTGTCGCCACCAACTCCTAACATAAACACTGACAGCTGAGTGTTATTTTCGACACCGCAAATCGCTGTTCTCACTTTATTTCAGTCGGTGTTTTTTCTTTCATTTTTTATCAGATTGTCATTGTCGCGAGCACATAAACAACGTACATTGGAACTAAACGCCTGCACGTGTGGATTTATTAGAGGGTGTGTGGAGTGTATTCCAGGCCGTTTCGAATGCACACAAAACACTTTTGCAGTTGTACAAATCACCAGGTATAGTGGAGAAGGAATGTTTCCCTCCGTCTCTTTTGTTTTCGTTTATGTTCACCGACTTCGAGTCTATCCTGAACTGATTTCGTTTGCTTGATGCGAGCATTGAGTGCTTGGTCCTCGCTGCGCCGTGGTGCTGTTGACTCGCCCGCGTGTCAAAAGGATGTGATTGTGTTTCCGCTGGACGGTGTTGCGCGAACCTTCAAACTTCGTCGCGAGTTGTTTTCCTTTGCGTTGCTTTGCCGGCAACAAAGTATCGCGAGCCCGAGTGCAACATCCACTGCTGGACGTGAGCGAATTATAATTTCAGCGGCGAAAGGATTTGAATTTGCACGAATTTGCCGTCACTGCCACCGCGACTGCGATGTTTGTTGTCGTTGTGTGCGCGCGCGTGTGTGTGTTTGTGTCCCTTCTCGCATTTGGCTGTATGTGTTTGTGTTCGTGTGTGTATACTTGTGTGACCGTGTACGTGCTTTGCGTATTCGGTCAGTTGCGCGCGCTCTTGACCAAACCAAGCCGCCGTTTTCAGTGACAGCCAAAAGTACAATGATTAATAACGAACGGCGAGCGGCGAAGATGGCAACGAAGCAAAAGAAGAAGACGAAGAAGGGAAGTCGCTGACCGAGCACATCGCGTCCTGCCGTATCGCCTCGCCTCGCACCTCACCATGTCACACCACGATTCTCACTCACTCATCCACTCCCTGCACTTGAGATTGTGCCGTTGCGCCTCGCAACGCGGCCTCATTGCCGCAATTCTCGCCACTCGCAACGTCCTTTCTCCTTAGCGGCATCTGTAGCGGTGGCGGTGGCTGCGGCTGCGGCTGCGGCAGTGACAACAGCAACAGCAACAGCAACGGCAACATCAGGCCTATTTTCTTGTTCGATGAAGGATAGTGGTCGTGGACGGATGACTGGTCGGATGGATGGATAGACAGACAGACAGCCAGACAGATGGAAAACGGTAACATGCTCGCGTGTGTGTGCGTGGCTGTACGACACGCTATGGTGTGATGAGATTAACATCCGAATGCGATGTGCGAAATACGCTGCGTTTATCCAAAGTGCTTATGCGAGTATGGACACGGGGTGCCGTTGATGTTTCGCCTCGTCCGAACGCGAGAATGGGGACAGCCACATGTCATGCAACATGCTCGTACGAGCGAGCACCAGCGCTTAGCGCGGTCGGCATGTGAGGCGCCCGAAACGGCGATGCCGACGAAGAACGCAGCGAAAGACGACGGGAAGACGCAGCCACGGCGGGAGGGACAAGACGGAGTTGTAGCCGAAATTCAAGTCGCAGTCACAGCTAGTATTAGCCGCAGCCGCTGCCGTAGTCGCAGTCATAGTCGGCGCACTGCAGAGGAGGTACATAGGCATGTGTACATTTGCGCGTGTATGAAGGCTCCACGCGAGGCGCACGGAGCGATGCCATGTGAGAACGGACAGCAGACAAATGATGGCGGTCAACTGAGTGTGATGTTTTCTTCTGCCGCGTCTGAAACCAACGAAAGCTGACCAAACGCCAGCACTGCGCTTGTTGTTGCTACTGTTCTGGCTGTTGCTGCCATTGTTCTTTTTCTCCTTTTCACATTGCACTGTTGTTGTTGCTACCTTACCTTTCTCAGTATCGGCTTCTAGCGGTTTCTCCCACTTGTACTCGCTTTTCCTTTTGGCGCGCTCTTTTCGCACTCTCCACGGCTACAATGTGCTCACAACCAACGTGCTTGTTTACCAAACACACTCTCTGATTCGCATCTTGGCCTTTTCCAAATGAGTTTATGTGCCGTGCGCCAAATCAGGTTTCGCACACTATGTACTCCCGTTTCTTTAAGAAACACCTCGTAGGTAGCCATTTAGACCAAAGTCGCTGCAACTTAGACTCCTGTTGACCAACTAATAACACATATTGTATGTGCGCGCACGCATACATACACATCCTCCCTTTTCCTGGAAACAAAACACAAACACACGCAACGCAATGAAAGTTTGAACGCTTGAAAAATCTGGACACTGTTTTTCGTTCATCACAACCAAGCCAAAATTTGTCCGGGCTCTAAGGCCGCAAAAGATCAATTCTATTTCGATTGGCTGCAGCGGAGAGCAAAACTTAGGCATTCCTACGGAAAACTACAGCATTCAGCAATTTATATTGAGATCTGATATTGCGATATTTTTATAATATTATATTTTTTTATTGTTGATATGCTTTGAAAGCCATTTTTCTTGGATTTTTATTCGGAACATTTTAATAAAAAGTATGCAAAACAATATGAGAAACAAAGCAAATGACGCGCGATTTCAACATGTTCGCGAACGTAACTATTCGATTCGTTAAATGAATCCGTAACACCAGATTTAACGGGCAACCATAGAAGTGCAATCCTAAAATAGGTATTTACAGTGTGACCAGTATATCTTCATACAAAACTTGTAAATAAAATATCTTTAAATCAACTTGGTAGTCCGGAATTTTTTTTTTTTTAAAATAACTTTTGAAAATATTACCTAATCAATAACATACATTTTGTGTTATATCGATACGTTAGTTCGCTCTATATCGTCATGTCAGACATACGTGCTATAATTGTAAAAAAATTCAAAAGCGGTTTGAAGTGTGGTGCTATATTCCACGAGTTGAAACCACTTGGTGTGAAACGGAACTACGTGTATTATACCGTTAAACGCTATATGGATACTGGTTCTATACAAAACCGCAAAAAAAGTGGCCGCAAGCGAACTGTTAGAACTGCTGCGACAATAAAGGTTGTGAGAGAACGAATTCGAAGAAATTGCGATAGATCAGCACGAAGTATGGCCAAAAATATCAATATGTCACGCGAATCATTAAGAATGATTTTACATGAGGACTTGAATATGAAACCTTTCAAGAAGAAGAAAATCCATGGACTTACTACCGATACAATAAAGAAGCGAAGAGATAGATCAAAACTACTGCTATCCTGGCACGCTGGTGATGACATCATTTTTTCTGATGAAAAGCTCTTTGTTCTCGAAGCTCCCCACCATGTGCAAAATGATCGATTGTGGGCGGTATCTTACGATGACATCCCCAATGACAAGAAGCATGTCCCAAGGTACCAAAATTCCTCATCTGTTATGGTTTGGGGTGCCATATCTCGAAAAGGTGTCTTGCCGCTACTCTTCATTGACAAAGGGGTGAAAATTAACGCGGAATACTATTTGAAGGAAGTACTGCAGAACCATTTGAAGCCCAATGCTGCGAAAATGTATGGGAATGAATATTACTGTTTCCAGCAAGATGGTGCACCTGCGCACACCGCAAAAATTGTTCAAGACTGGTGTAAAGAAAATTTAGTTGATTTTATTCCCAAGGATGAATGGCCCCCGAGCTCACCTGACTGTAATCCCTTGGACTTTTGCATTTGGGGTTATATGTTGCAGAAACTTAGGGATTACAAATACACCAATTTGTTGGGTTTTAAAGAGGCCATTCTCGACGTATGGGACAATATACCGATGGACGTGGTGCGTGCCGCATGCAACAGTTTTGAAAAAAGACTTAAGCGTGTTGTGGCAAGCAAAGGTCAAACAATAGAGTAATTGTCTCTTAAATCAAATCTTTATACTTCAAGTTATAATTGTTAACCGTTTCAACTTTTCCTACTACTGTTTTGATCAATAAAAACTACTTTGTTTTTGTATGAACATATACTGGTCACACTGTATAACCTTTTTTTTTGCCACAATTAGCTTCTCTTATCGAACTCCATTTCACCGCATAGTGTATGTGTTGTAAGGTTGTTAGTACATTAGACCCCGAGCCTGTAGATTGTGTGTTTGTGTAGGACCGTAGTCAGAATTTTTACAAACGCGGAAAGAAGTAGAATTAAAATTTTTGTTTGGTTTATAATAAAACCTTTCAAATACATTAGCAGTTCTGTACTATACATACATATATTGTAAAGAGTGCGACTGTCAATTTAACAGTATAAATGTAAGTATAAATGCATTTTAAATCTCTAAGCCTAAAGCGCCGCAAGCAACATTTTTACACAATTGTGGGTTAAAAGTTCGAAATCTTTGTTACCATATTTCTTGTAAGTCAATCAAAAGAGCCATACACAACATTTAAAAACGTAGAGCATAAACATTAAAAACAAATTGCAAAGCAATAAAATAAATAATTTTTTAGTAAAAAGTATGTTATTACAGTTTATTTCCAAGTTAAAAATGATAATATAATATTTATAATTATTACTATTTATTTAATTCTGCCAAATTGAATTTTATCTTTTTTAATATTACGATAACTTCGACAATTGTGTAACCAACTTATTAGTGATATCTCCAATGCAGTTTTATTTTGCCAATAAAAGCATTTTGCCCAATTTTAAATCGGCTGTTTTGATTTTCCCAGTGTCCGATTTTAGAATGGTTGCAGTGGCCAGTTTCAAGAGATGTGACTAACCCTGAAATCATCCTTGGTTGAAGCATCCTATATCGGTTGCGTTTTCCAGAATGAATGTTAAAATTTCTGATCATTTAAAAAACTTAAATAATAGCCTGGCATTGTAACGAACTTCTTTGTCAATTTTTGTCGATTAGCAAATCAAATTTGTTTGGCTTAAAAAAACAAGCTTCTTCAAATCAATATGAATTTATATTGATTCTTTTTTTACTGAAATATTTGATTTTATACTAATTTTGTTTTTAATGAAATACATATATTTTTGTTTCTGAAGTTATCGTATTTTGAATATAAAATGCACCTCGTTCTAAATAAAATGTGATTGTACTGAATAATTGATGTTTTTCAAATTCGTCCAATAAATGCAACTTTCTAAATAAATAAATGCAAAATGCTATTAGCAACCATCCCTGGAACAATTTGATTGCGTTTTGAGAGATTCAACTGTATGTAATGTCGATACGAGTTTGTAAAACTAAATATTTCATGTCGATATGATATATATTTGGGGGAAAATATGCATTTAAAAAATTTAAATGAATATACATATGTATTTAAAATGGGTCTGATGTGTTTTTAATCAGTGAATATTTTATGTTTCAATACATAACAAAATAAGCTGCGGATACCATCTTCAACGCGATGGTGTTAGGCGTTGCTGAATTTAAACATTTCTTATTTTACGAAACCATGCAAATGAAACCCATGCATAGGGAACATTTTTGGAAAATGTTGTAAATATTATTAAGTCCCATTACACGAATATACATATTTATGCATTGTAAAAAACCGGCACCAAACCAGTGCAAACGCAAAAGTCAGTACATTTTCCGGGTTTTGAAAAATCAGTCACAACATTTTTATTTTGAATATGTATGGCGTTCGTGGCTACCCTACGAAAATAAGCGAACAAATTTTAAATTTTAGTAACAGACTAATAAAGACTACTTTTTGGAATTACAAATCGAATCTGCATAGAAAATGTGGGATGAGATGAATAGCATGTTGAAGTAATAAAGTGATACTTTGCGCTCGTACTCGCAAAATTAGTGGTCCGCGTCAAATGAACAACTTTCGCTGCATCTGTCCAAAGGTAATTGTAAAATGCAAACTTTAATGTTAAAAGGAAAGAAGTTCTCATAAATCGGGAGTTACTTGGCTTCTTGGCGGCAAATGCCAAGCCCTTTTTTGTCCTTTCGACCGCAGTTAATTGCAAATATTTGGAATAATTAAAATAATAAGAGTGCTCATCGCACAACTTATGCTTTCGTCTACTTGTTATTAAAATTGTGTATTCTAAAAAAAATATAGTTTTACACGGTTCTCCTCAATACAAGTCTGGCGTCACATAATTCGGTTGGTTCCATAAAATTTTAAACCAAAACTGTTATGAACCTAACTTAACTTAAGAGCGTCGCACAATCGTCCTTCGGAAATATCAAAAAATGCGTACACAAAGTAAAGTAAAGCGTAGCTGTAAAGTTTGGACACCACAAGATAGAATAACTGCATCATTATTAATAAAAATTGTTGTTTTAGCCAGCGTTCCACTGTCGCTCGCAATCATTTCCATCGTCTAAAACTATGTTTTATTCGATCCTGTTTTTGTAATTATTTCCGAATTATTAATTTTTAGCAATTAATTTTAGCAAAATTTTGGAGATGGCATTTAGTGTTCACATACAGTTCCTTTATTCGAAATCAAGGAGTTTATTTATTTTATTTATTAACTTATCCATTTACATATAAATTTAGCAAGCGGAATTATTTCGTTCGACTTCATGCGCCTAAGTAATGGCTTTCATTATTGACGTGCCCATTTTAATGGCCTACTTAGCATTTTTCGTTCCCAAAAATTCATGACACTTAAATAATCTGATCATCTTGGGTAATACTAAAGTTGTCATATTTGGTCAAGGCATACCACATCACATCCATTGGCCCATCTTTCAGTAAATACATAATCCATATCGAATTTCCTCAGCTATCAAACATTACGAAAACCAACATTATGGCCTCCGACCATAGAGAGAAAATCATAACTAGATCTGTGCAGGACACAAAACTGAATGTGTCCGACACTTTCGTCGGCCTGCTGACTGACTTTCAATATATCCATTATCAAATACGACGAGAATGAATATAGTCGGCGATCTCGAAAATGTAGGCTTTTGCTCTATACACATTTGACCGCTGTACCGCAGCACGCGGTTGCCTCGCCGCTGTCTCCGTGCCATCACACAAAACTAGTGTCCGACCGAATATTCGGTTTCGGTTTCGGTTTCGGCCCAAATAAGTGGTTTCGGTTTCGGTTTCAGTTTCGGCCAAAAAATGGCCGAATAGCCGAAACCGAAACTTTCTAGAATATTTTTTACATTTTATTGTGTAGCAGATATATAATGAAAGGAGGAATAATTTAGATGCCACCAATGTAAATAAACTTCTTTTTTTAGCATATAATATTAAATTATTTAATTTTGAATATTAGCGAGTAAGGTACGAAAGGGTGATTTTTTCATGTTTACGTTTTTAAAAAATGAATAAATTGTTTTTTTTTAATAAGTATTTATTTATTTATGCTATGTTTGTTTGTTTGTTCTCTATTTACTTAATGTAAAATTCGTTTGTTGAAAAAAGTGCTTGATATGGTAATTTTTATTTCAACTAGAAAGTTTCGGTTTCGGTTTCGGTTTCGGCCGAATATTAAAAAAAAACCGAATATTCGGTTTCGGTTTCGGTTTCGGCCCAAAAAAGTGGTTTCGGTCGGACACTACACAAAACGTACTCTCATTTAGCATCTCTCTGCTGTATTTTGACGCGCTGCTGCGATGACGATGGTCAGCACTTAGTGCGGCGGCTGGACAGGGGTTTGCTAAAATTGTTTCTCAATTTCTTGACATAATCGACTTCCATATTTGCTCACTCGCACCGCTCACGCTGGCCTTCGAACGGGATGCGAGCCCGCCCGTTGTCCGCATCTGTACTCCGGCCGGAGTCTGCGGCCTTTTGCACGGAGGGCGTGCAAGAATATGCAAATGACCAGGCGAAGAGGAACGCCAGCTTTGGAAGAAATCCAACTTGTGGCTGCTGCGGTTTTCGCTTCCTTGCTAGTGCCCTACGTGCTCCCACTTCTTGTGCTGCCACGCAATTCGACGCACACTGTCGCACAGCCGCACTGCCTAATGCACACGCACACGCACAAGCAGGCGCACAAACCCCCAGATGGTCACACACTCGCACGAACACATGCATACATACATACATACATACGCACATCAGCAGCTGTTCGCCAGTGCCAGTTGGTAGAGGGACGGGAACAATGGATCGCCTTGCGTTAAGGTAAGCAGTGGCGTAGCGCGCCTCACTCGCCGACCAGCCGCGTCGAGATCCAAAGGATTAAATTGTTGCTATGTCGCACGAGCACTTTACGGGTTGGCTTGTGCAGCCGGACTCGAGCCCTGGAATGGTGGGTGGTTGGCATCGGAACGGGCAGCCGGAAGGACGGCATTTGCGTGTGCATCCAAAACGTGGCTGTGATTTCTTGGGTTGTCGGTGTGAAGTACGGTGTGCTGCTGTGGTCGGTCTTCTCTGCCGTACGCAACATTTGCTGCTTATGTGTTCGAATCGCACTCTCTCGAAGTACCATATATTGTTCTAATATTCGTGCGTACGTAGGAACGCACTGCAGAAGTCTTACAAATACGACTGGCGGTCCGAAATCACCTTGCTACGTCCTTTCTCCAGTTGCCTATTTCGTTTATATGTTGCGCTGCATGCGAAATTTCTTATCTCAGGTTTGCACATGTGCACGATGCACCAACAATACGTTCAATATGTGTTGTGAAGAAGCTGTGATCAAAATTTGGTTGGTTATTATCGGAATTCTGCTGCAAGAGTTCTTGACGATACGGCAACGCTATGGAAATATCGACATTTCTGCGCAAAGATTTCGCTGGCGGTTGTCAAAACTGAGCTGGCTAATGTCGCTAGTTCTGCGCATTTAGAAGGTAAGTGCATTAAATTGTTCTTCGCGCCGCGGCCGCTACCCATAGTCGAGCATTGGCGTCGAATTGCTGATACCTTGTGCGGTAAACTGCAAGTCAGAGGATTGTGAGCTCGAATCGTAGCTCAACCAAGATCAAAAGAAGGTTTCGGTGTATTTTCACTTCACTGATGTGCGATCACGCAAACAATAAAAAATTCACAGTGCGGACTCGAACAAAATGCAGACAGTACTTTGAAATTTTTCTTATGAAAATACAAGTCTCGATACCGTGAACAGCTTGGGTTCTATTAAATAATCCTAATCTTAATAATAATCTTAATTTTTCTCTTTAACCATACTGCAATGTAATAATAATATCGACACTTTTACTGCTTATAGTCTAAAAAACTGAAAATAGTGTAATTTTGTAACATTGGCCTCCAAAATTTCGGTTAGGTATAATTATTAGGCTATAGAATGATCACATAACTTTTTTATCTAAACGTTAGCTGCAAGTTTGCTGAAGGCAAAAACAAATGTTAAATATTTTAAGACTTATAAAGGAAAAGCTGATATCGAAAACACACTAATACACATAAAATTTAGATCAATGTTACTTTTAAAAGGAAACTAACTTTGCAAAACCCGAGTAGACTTTTGTTACTTTACACCACTACAGACCAGTCGCTACCGATTCCAGGTCAGATAGTAAGTCAGTATAAGTAATTACATACAAACAATTTTTGATTATTGGGATTTGAGAAACTATATAAAACTGCTCATATACATATATTTACAATATATATTTATGATAACATATGTATGTAAGTATAATGTAAAATATAACTTTCAATAAATTTAATCATTTGTGTATTTTTAAAATCTCACGTACTTACATTGTCCTTATTGCAAGTAATAACCGTGTTACCTACAAAAAGCAATCAGGCTTTTTGTGGATGAGTACTCTCGTGAGTGATTTTCCCCCAATACAGCAAGCCTAGTCAGGACCGCGAGAAATGTTCTGAGGTGAATCAGTTCCGGAAGGCTTCTACAAATGAAACTATCGTCACTGCACTGAAACTATAGTTCCCAAATTTTTAATCATGTTAAAAAAATTACCAGTGATAGTTTTGTGGTGGAGAAGTAATGTTTGTTCGTGGAAAAAAATTGCATGTCAATAGGAGGCGTGATAGAGGGTGTAGAAAGTAGCAGGCCTAGAGGCCTGCTTGGGAAACAAAGCCAAAAAAATCCCATATGAAGATTTTTTTGTGTAATTAATTTAAATTTTTATTTTTTTTAATATATGTAAACATAAATAACGGGTAACAGTTTCAGTTCATACGCGTAATAGACAATAAATAAAAAGGGGTGGGGGTAAGGCGATGGGTAGTGTGTCGTGGGGTAGTTAATACACTGCTTTTGGGGATGTATAAACTAGGAAAACTAAAAAAATCGGTATAGGTATATATATATTGCGGTTTTTAATTTTTGTTTAATGCCTTGTTATCTTTTCACACAGATGTCGATAAATCTACTCCATGAAATAAAGGACTAGGGGAGACTAGTTCTCTCATTTACCCCCACGGACTACGCCTTAGTATAAATTTTTGCAGTGACATGATCTTTTTTACATTGCGATTTCGGTTCAAATAGAAAAATGCTTAAATAGCGAAAAAATATTATCAATGACCGATACTTATTTACGCTTTTCATCCCAAGCAGGCACTTTAGGGTTTGGGTTAGGTAGGAGGAGTGTAACAACTTTTTTTCATAATTTTTTTTTATTTTCTCAAAGAACTCATTAACAGTTACTCACCAGTAATTATTTTAGTTTTATTGAGGCTCACAATTTATTTAATTTTTGTTTCTCACACAATTTCAAAAAAAATTAGTTGCTTACTTCCTCACGAAACTGCAACTTTGTCTTACAATTACTGCTGTTGTGCATGTGGCAGCGTTAACTGACTACATTTATTTTATAAAGTGGAGATTCCCCTTTCCATACGTGTAAAATCAGCTAGAAAAATCATAAGGTGTAATTTACAGAATTTTATTAAGCTTAGGATGTCTACAGGCCTTCTTGGGAACTAGAGGGTTAAAGGGTCCGATGACCGTAGTGCAAGACATTTTGAGCAAACGAATGTTACTATCCATACAAGTCCACGAAACCGTTGTTGGATTCGGTGACGTAGAATGCTTTTGAAAGGAGCTGTAAAGCCACGTGTCCACTAAAGACTTTTTTGCGTAGAGGTAGACAAAACTCTCGTGTAGAGCGACGTAAAGTGGTGTATATACCGAGGAGGATACGAGGAGCTCTAAATACGCTAGAGCTCTACATCCACTCTACGGTCAAAGCAAGTACGTAAAAAGAGACCTAGGCACCATGCCAGAGGCAAGTTTCGGGCTTGAAAAGACTCCATAGTGACGAATAGTGAAATGGGACTGCATTACTGACCGGGATGATAACGCTGCTTCAATCCATATTTAGCTCTGTGGCTATGTACAAATCTATTGCTTTCTGTCATAGTTGAATATTTGCATTTTATGAATACCAAGGGGTGCTTTTTTAGCAACTTTCTTTTTGGCAACACTGCTTTCGGCAGTTCAGCTGTTTTCGTGTAACATGTTACTGTTAAACATGTTCATTTTGGTCTATAATTTAACCATGAATCGACTTACAAACGAACAGCGCTTGCAGATTATTGAATTTTATCATCAAAATTCATGCTCGGTTAAGAACTTCTTCTATTTTATGGTCAGTTTGGGCGCCCTTCTGAGGCGGCTATTCGGAAACTTGTGACTAAATTTCGCACCAAATTTACATTATTGGACATTAAACCACCAACACGCATACGTAGAGTGGTTTCAACAAGAGGGTGCCACATGCCACACAGCACGCGAAACAATTGCCCAATTGAGAGGCGAGTTCGGTGAACAGTTTATTTCACGTTTGGGGCCGGTCAATTGGCCGCCTAGATCGTGCGATTTAACGCTTTTAGACTATTTTTTGTGGGGCTATGTTAAGGCTCATGTCTATAGCGACAAGCCCCAACGGTGAGATACCGGCCGATATGTTGGAGAGAGTATGCCAAAATTGGACCCAGCGTATGAACCATTTGAGGCGCAGCCGCGGTCAACATTTACATGAAATCATCTTTAAGCATTGAATTATACAGATTGTTCTATCGACTCAAATAAAGATTTCATACATTTCTCTAAATTTTAAGTGTTTTTTTTTAATCAAATCCGAAGGCTATTAAAAAATCACCCGATAATATAAAAGAATACCTGATTTATTTGAATTTAAAATTTAGAAAGTCATAATTAATAATAATTAAAATAATAAATTAATAAAAAACAAATACAGCAAATGGTATAAAACCAGCTTAATTCATTAATTCATTCAAGTACTAGTTGATTTATTTTCAAGTAAAGTTGATTGTTTATCATTTAACCTCGAGGACCGTTGCAAGAAAAAACTATACCGCCTTATGGAAATCCATAAAAACTACTATGTTAAACAATGTCATCAATCAGCTTGGAATGATAAATATGATTTTTAACACTTTCAGGGACAGTCAAAATTTCAGTGAGGGGCAAAAATAGACAGGCAATTTTTGTTTACCCACTTGTACTATCCGAAATCTGATTAGACACATGGCGTAAGAGTAGTCAGAATATCATATTTTAACCGGTATATACAATGAATGCTATAGCATGCTATAGATATATATAACATGAAAGTACCTAATGAATCAGTTTGTCATTACATTGAAATCTATATAAATTACAAAAACTAAAGGTAATGTAAAAGTAATTGCATCAATATGAAAATGAATGCTATAGCATTCACGGCCCGATCGTGTTAAAGAGTGGTCCAAAATGGCTATATTTTTTTGTTTTAGATCGAAGTACAGTTCATTGACAGGTTTTTTTTCGATTTTTTTGCTGAATCACGACTGTTATAATTGAACAGCCTTAAATTTTATTATTTTAGAAAAATAAATGCATTTGAATTTAGATGTTATTGAAGATCTTCAAAGCACTCCTCCCCAAATGCGCACCGTCTGTAAGGGGACAATGGGGTGGACTAGGGTCGTTACCAAAGAACGTTTTTAAATCGCGTATACGAACTTAGGCACAGGATAAATAATCATCACCATATATTTGGTTCACCAATGTAATGTTTTGGTTAAAGTTTTACCAAGTTTAAAACAAAACTTAAAATTGGCTCTTTGTTCGATGTTTATTTTTTTGATGACACAAACATACTTTCAATTCAGACGCAATAACTCTGCTCCAAGTGAACCAAAAATCATGAAATTTTTACTGAAAATCGGGGAAAAATGCAAAATTCCAATGCATGAATTCACAATTAAGTAGCTGACGCCACTACAAAATTCCCTGCTTGAAAAGTTCAATTCACTTTAGAAAGCCCATAATACTAAATTAGCCACTAAATTTTTTGAGCTATCCCCCCATGACCAAGTTCTGACTATGCCCCTGGTGGGGACCAGGTATTATATCGAGTACATAATATATGCATATATACTCAATGACTTATTGTGGCACCGTTTCGGATATTTTAACTATGAAAATTAGTTAAAAGTTAACATAGTTAGTAAAAATACAACCATCACAAGCTCGAGCGGTTCCGGTTCCGGTTCACTGAAGAAGACTGAAGACAGACCGAATCACTCTTAATTGATCAAAGATAGGTCATCAAGGAATAAAGCTGCAAGCACATGGCAATTGGTGTCCATCGCTGGTGTAGGGGATGAGTCAAGTTTCAGTTTTCTAGGCAATGGCATTACACTCGTGGGGACATGCGTCCAAGAGAGGGGAGGCAACAAGAACAACGGCAAAAGTTATAACAGGAACTTTACCTTTCAGCATTAACAATGAGCCCGAACACCACTGCTAAATTTGAAGCTGGAGCTGGCTGATGGTCACTGCTCACTGGCCGCTGCCAATGCACGCAGCATGCTTCCTTCGCTCGTTGTGCGCGAAATTTTCTGCAGTTTTTGCTGTGGGACGAGTCGTATGGTAGTTGCAAAGGGCCTGGTGCGGAACAGTGAGGTGCCGCGGCGTAGTGCGGCAAGATGGCATGAACCAGACGTATATGCAAATTTGTGCCCGCACTTGCCTTCGCAGTTTGAAATAGAAGAAGCCAAAGAAGAAGAAGAAGCAGCGAAAGAAGCAACAGGAAGGAGTGGGAGATAGTCCGAGCGGAGCGGTTACGTGCGACAGCAACACAGCCTGCCATGGGAGCAAGAAAGACGGCGCGCTTTCGGTTGCCGACACCGGACAGTGGTCAGAACGGACCAGTTCGTTTGCCAGGATACCCAAAGAGTACGCGCGTTGCGATAAATCAGAAATTTTGAAAACGAAGATGCGGGAGACATCTCCGTGTAAAATGGCGGTGGAGTGGCGCGGAGCAGAGCCCCGTCGCTTGGCAGGACACGATGCGGCCCCTCATGCAGCGGCGCAGCAGTTGCGTTCGCTTTCGCAGTGTAGTAGTTTTCATAGGCCTTCCTTAACATTTTCTCGAATTTATTAGTGTCGAGTGAACACTTCTCTTAAGGATGGTAGTTGTTATTGTTACTGCAGTTGCCGCTGCTGGTGTTGTTGCCAATGCTACTGCAAGGATTGTTGTTGTCAATGCTGCTACGTTATCGTATATGTGGATGTTCGTGTTGTTTTTGCGTTGGCCGTTGTTGTTGAGTTTGTTTTTGTTGGTATGAGGCATAATAATGTCCTGTTGCGACGCGATAGACGTTTCTTCTTTGACCATCCTTCTGGATACATGTTTACTTTGCATACGGATGCCATCCTTTTGTTTTTCGCTTTTTACATATAAATATATGTACCTACATAAACGCAGGGCCGTATTCAGATAAGATGGGGTTATATCTGACTGCCACCTAAAGTTTAGCAATTTAAAAAATATCTGCATAATAGAAATATTGATTTCCTAACAAGATCCTTTCGTTTAAATTGTAAAGATCCGAACACCCTGAAGTTAATTTAAACAAGTTCCGTACATTCGAAGCAGGAATCAGGCTCTTTTGTTTGAACCCCTTTTACCGTTCGCATGTTTACGCTTGGAGCCCATTCAAATGCTCTTCGTTCAATTAAATTTATTGACCTAGTCCCTTCTTATGAGGCACGGTGCAAATAAAGAAATTTGATGTCCTTAGCGACTAGGAGAACTGTGCTGCCTATAATGTTTATCTCTGATATTGTAGCGGGAAGCGACGACTATCCCCCTTTTCGAATTTTAATAAATGTTAATGCTCCGCCAAGGGTGCTTCGACATGTCCCTAACCGAGGAACTTGTAAAAGGAAAACCAATGTATAGAGCTCTTAGTGAATTAAATAAGGTTGCCGCCTGGTGTAGTTTAGACCTGGTGGAATCGAAGTACTCAAAAGCTCGAAAAGCTCGTCCTTTATCTAGTTTTCAGAGTCTGTGAAATAGCATTGCCTATTGACTGGAAGAAATAAATAAACCCGCAGCGGATCACTTGGTTCTTTTAGAATTAAACAACTACATCGTTGTGGAATTGAAATTAAATTGCTTAATTGCTTAAATTGTATTCGGAGCAAAACTGAAAGAGTTTTGCTCCGAATACTGGGAAAATATGTTTAATATGTTTAATATGTTAAAATTAAATATTTGGTTTATTTAGCAATCAGAGCTTTTTTAATCCACTAACCAACGCTCAGAAGATTCCCCTAAAATTGCGTGAACATTGCGTTTTAGACGCACATTTAGGTTGGGAAGGGATGGAAAGCGTCATTTTGTGAAGTAATGAGTTGTGATATCGTATGTTTTTATATACATATTCTAAGTATTGGAGTAACTTTCAACGACCATCACATTTTCAGCGCTACAAAAAACTTGTCCGACAAGCAGCGCATTAGTTTCAGTTTTTCATACTTACTTAAAGTGCTGAACATGCCGCCCCAGAAAAGCCCTGACTACGGCCCTGCATGTATATAAGTAAATGTGTACCTTTGGTATATATACATATGGTATACTCGGTAAATTTTTGGGTTTTGCAAGCATCTTTTGGCTGCCTCCGTACATACTACGCCAACATATCTGCACACGCACACGAATATGTAATCTTTCTTATATGTACGTATGTACACATGTACTTACATGTGTATATTATATTTATGTATTGCCCGTGATTATGCCTCTGCCTTTGTATATAGCATGCGTTCAGGTTGCTATGTAAAACTCAAATGACCATTTGAATTTCATTTTAGAGCTGAAGAAGGGGAGGTATGGACCAGAGTTCATGCTAATAATCTTTTTACTTAACTTATTTGTGCACATATTTCTTGCCGGCGATGTAGCGTTGTTAATATTATTGTATAGTATGAAGCCACATATCTGTCCTTGGTTGTTGGCGACAACTGCCTCAAGTGGTCGTTTGTTCGAAAAGCAAAACATATATTGCAAAAATGTTGCTCAGTTATATTCTCTGAAACTTGGACACAAAAATGGGAATGAATATAATTTTGTTGAAAATCATGTCGAGAACAGAAAATTAATATCTATCTGTCCGTATCACAGTAGCATGGAAACGAGAGGAGATATCGGTGCGGGCAGTCACGAATTCACATGAAAAACCCAATGAAGAGGTGCGGTCGGCCACAATAACAAAATGTTTTCAACGATCTCCGGGAATGTTAGTTAAGAATAATTATAAAACATAATTGGTATTTTCGAATTTGTATTAGTCCCTAGAAAACAACGGCTACTTTCTTTTTCTTATTTGTTTATAAGTGACTTATTTGTTACTGTTATATGGATCATAAATTTAAAATATTTATCTCGTCTAAAGTGCCGATTATTCTTTGGTCTTTTCTAATAAAATCGATTGGGTAATCGAGCTTGGGATATCATGGTATCCTTAGAATATATTCCTTAGAATACGGCTCTCAGAGATCTTCAGTCATCGAAGGGGGCACGTATTAGTTAGAATTTATCCACGGAAAATTTGTACACGGACGGAAGAGACCTACAGTTGTGTGCCGATTTAGAACGGCGAGTTAAAAAGTTTTTTATAGGCAAAAGTAACTCGGAATAAATTTTCTTAAATATGAAAAAATTCAAAATTCGAATCAAGAGGTCATTGTAATTAAATGATCCTGAAGTTTGGCAAACAAAATTTCTTAATTTCACAAGTCATTTGGTCCTTTGGACATAATGCCCGAATCGAGGCAGGTGTCGGAAAACCGAGAGTTATGTAACTTGTAACACCAGGCAGAATGCGTGACTGGTGTGGAAAAGTATTGTATTTTGTATACCTTATAAGGAAAAACCAAGTTGGCTTAGTCTACCCAATTTGTTTTGATTAAAAATTATTAATTTAACTTATTACAGTATTTAAGAACTAACAATATTTCTAACTAAACTAATCTCCACATCCAACTAAACTACTAACTAAACTAAAAGTAAACTTACTAAAATACTAAAAATTTAAAGGGCATCGTTTTGAGACAATTCAATTTATTATGCAATACTTGCTGCCCATTGATGTTCTGAAATGCAAATAAAGGAAAAAGTATGTAGCAGTGCGCCTGTCGGTCCCGACACACTTTTTCAACTTTTGCACTTTGAACAACCAAATGTCACTTTAGGTAACAATGACAGCTAAGCTAGAGATTCTGTTGATAATAAGCAAAACATTATTCATACAAAAAATCATTTTATTTTACCGAATTGCTTGCTTATTAGTAGTGTTCGACCGAATATTCGTCTTTGGCTTCGGTACTCGGCTTATTTCGCCAATCGGTAGTTTATCAAATATCGGGTTATATCGATATTCTGGACATTAAGATTGCGATTAATAAAAATTATTTCTAATCAGCTATTTATGTCAATTGAAGTGTTAAGTTTTTTTGTAATATACTTGTATATATACATAGTATATATAAATATATATATACATACATATTCTCTTTAAATTCTTAACTAGAACAAAGAAATTAATGTAATCAGTTTTTTCCTCAAAATATTTTTATTAATATTCGGCCTTGGCCAAAAATCCACCTTCGGTCGGACACTACTTATTAGACAAAGACATTAACAAAATTATTAATTTAAAAATACCAAAAACCCTAATTCAAAATTAATGCGTTCGTAGTTGTCCCAACAGGCCGGTTTTAGGGTTGAAATAAGCTCTACGATCCATTCATGTTTTATTTCATATATTTATGAATATTGACCTCATATTAAAACCTTTAATAGGCTAAGAACCATGTCATATCTATTTTGAATGGGGAGCACCAATAGACGACCCTTTTTTCGCGGTTCTGTACACAATACATTTAGAAATTATATTTGCTACCTACAATTTTTGTAACAGGCACATAATTGGAGGGTTTGAACTCCGAAAACACCCCTTGCGTGCGTCAGTGTCCCAATGCCTCAGAATAAACTGGATATACACGCCCTGACCACTATTAATTCGTACCCCTACACTTTTTCTCATATTAATTTTTAGTATTACCTTTTAACCATTATTTGTCAAAGGTTCCGTGCAGTATTTATACTTTTTTATTATATAATATTTTTATTATTAATTTTTGAACAGAAAATCTTCAAAAAGTTACAACTAAAAGTGGTCACTAATAATTCGTACGACCGCAAATGAAAGAAAAATTAATATCGGGTTACATCTCCTTTTGCCTGGCATCGCCTCTGCATTAAAGAAATAAGTTTCTTTAACTCTTCCGGTGTAATAGAGTCCCAAACCTCTTGAATTTTGTTTTCCAAAAGGGTTCGTGGGGGCT
Source organism: Melieria picta (assembly GCA_964056695.1). Classification (NCBI taxonomy): domain Eukaryota; kingdom Metazoa; phylum Arthropoda; class Insecta; order Diptera; family Ulidiidae; genus Melieria; species Melieria picta. The sequence goes on along the minus strand of OZ057398.1, from coordinate 96,704,319 downwards.
CACTCCTCAATCTTCTTTTTATAATGGCTCTATTGGACTTCGATCTGGGCTAGATGAAGACCAGACTAAAACTTCAATATTATTGTTGTGGAACCGTTTTTGAAGAATTAATATGAGAAATTGAAAAATTAATATGAAAAAAAACGTATGGGTACGTATTAATAGTGGTTAGGGCTTGTATGTATGTAACCGTAAACTTTCTGTCTACTAATTCTTTGTGATTATTGTATTAATTATGATTATATTAATTATTGTATTATAAATAATTAAGTATAAATATTCTACTTCTTCTTTTCTTTAATAAAAATAATAACTGCCTTACCGTTAAACAGAATTAGCAACCGTTATATTATAGCCGACTACGCAGCGAATCTGAATCAAACGAAACGTTTACTTGTTTCCGATAAAACGTTTCGCGCATTTTACTCGTAAAACTACAAACAGACTGATTTAGCGACTCTTTCGCCATGGCACAGTTGGTCGTCCTTTCGACGCGGCTGGCATTGTTTGACGATTTTTCCATGCAGCCACACATGTGACGCGCCGTTCGCACAGTTCCCGCAGCTTCAGCGCAGAAAGAAATGCAAAACAGAGCCGTGTGCAAAGATTACACCGAGAGAAATGAGCGCGGCTGCGGATTTCTGCCGGCAGCTCGTGCTCGTTTTAGGTGCCCTCGCAGTGGCGCGGCGTCAACTGCCACTTTTCCAAGTGGCACACGAGTCCGACTGGCGTTCTTACCGTGTGCAAGTGCCTATTGTGCACGTAGTGCACTCGTGTGTGTCGATGTGCGCGCACTCGCCGGAATACGTTCGAGTCCTTTCAGTCGGCGGCGTGCAGCATATGGGTAAAGACAAGTGGCGAATCGCGTGAGTGGGGTGCAGTGGCGCAGCAGCGCGGAAACGGAGATGAACAGACATCGCCGTGCATACATGTCGGCATCCACGGTGTCCACCAACAGCTCTAACGGCCTTCGCATGGTCGCCAATACTGCCACCGTCACCGTCACCGCCATCAGCCGTGCCTGCACAATGCTCAGTGTTCGTCATCGTTTCCGTTGTCGTTGGCATTCTCGCCGTCGTCATTGCCGCCGTGAAATAAAGAACAACGAGTAGGCAATGGAGAAGGAGGCGCGAAATGTCGCAACGTCATTTGGTTTTTGTTAGTCACTTGACTGAGCAGGAAAAAGCTGCAGCTGAAGAGCCGCGCTATGAAAGAAAACTGCAGTTTCTGCCGCTTCCATCGCCCTCACCACGCAAAAGTATTCTTCTCCCCTTTGAAGGAGTTTTTAATGCACCACAGTGCCTGTGCCTACGCCGCGCCGTGCGGCAATTCTCCACTTCACTTGCCGGGGACACAGATGCAGGGCCACAACTCATGCCGTTCCGCCCCTAGTGGAAGTATGCCACATCGAACCGAGTATAGATTCGCGATTTGACGCGAATTTTTCCTCGTTGCCCAGGCGCGGCCGCAGACGCCAGGACACAATTGCCGCAATGGCGACAAATTCGCTGACTGCGAAAGAGATCACCTCCATCGCAGTCATACCTACTTAAGCCCGAGAGCAGTCAGGTACGCGCTGACACTGCGGTGGGTCGGTGGTCTCGCCGTCCTCCGGTCGTATGCATGCAATCGCGTATTCTCATCAAAATAGAAAACTGCATTCGTGCCAAAAGACGGATGCGAAAATACGGCAAGCAGCCTCCCTGCCCCGGACACAGTGTGTCTGGCAGGCGATTCTAACCCTCCCTGCAAGTGTTTGGTGTTCTGACGAGCGAATGGTCACCGTCGCCATTGATGCGTCGTCGCCGATGCCACGATTCATGAGTGCATGCATGGGGGCCTGTGTGTGTGCTTGTGTGCATATAGGTTGCGTGTGTGTGTGTGCAGGAAAGGCACATCAAACAAGCAAATATGTGCAAACCACTTGCCATCATCAGCGATCTGGGCATCGTCTCTCATTTTCGTTTTCCCTGTTGTTTTTGTTTTCGAGTATGTTTTTGTTTTTGTTATCTCGGTGAAAGAAAAGGCTATGTGGAGACCGGTGTTTCGCTCCGCCATTCGGTTATTCCGCACAGCAGTGTCCGACGTAAACGCTCGTCCTGGAACTCTGCGACAATATATTTCTTTGAACAAATATTGGCATCAGCAGTGGCAGTGTTACTGGTGCTGGTGCTGGCGGCGGCGGCGGCGACGATAGTCGTCACTGCGGCACAGGCAATACAATAAACTCGCCGCCCACTGCCCGCCACATCTCCTCAGTTGCGCGAACTTAAATGCACGAGGCAGTGACATTCTTAGAGGAGCAGATATCCTAGCTGCGGGCAACACTGCGACATGTGCTAAGTGTCCACGGCGCTTTTTTTCCACGTTGTCGGCCGGCTGCGGTGGCATTTGAGACTGAGCGCATAGGCACCAAGTTCTTGTATACAATATGTATGTATGTGTGTTGCACACATGCAGGACACAAGCGAACGTACACACTTAAGACTACAACCATACGCATATATGTATATAAGGATACGTAGGTATATGTAAGGATGTGTGCATGTGTAGAAATTTGGGTTCGATTACTGATGACCGGTGAAAGTCCCCAGCGGGAAAGTCTGCTTATGATGGGGCAATCAGTTCCTTCGATAACGCGTATTGCAGATGTACCTTCGCCGATGACCAATGACCGATGATTATATGTATGTGTATGCATAATAATACATAATAATGCTGGCTAGAATCGATTCCCCAAAGGATTCGCTAAATGATATTTTTGGAAGTATTGGTTCTGAGTGCTTAAAAGTACTAAATAATATCGATTCTGAGTACTCAATTACTCGAAACTTTTTGTTTTGGCGCAAAGGATCGATCACAATCTGTAATATTTGTATCAGGGACCGAAAATAACTGTTATTTTACAATTTTCAAATCAAAAAGGCATAACGAAACAATTGCCGATGGACTTTTTCAAATATACCATTATGATCGTAATGGCCTCGTCGCACAAGTCTTATAGCTCAGAATGTGCGGTCTGCTGAGACAAGAAAAATGATATCAATAGTTTTTTAGTCGGTCAAACGGCCTTTGAAAAAATTCAAATTGCCTGATATATTTGACCGAAAAAATAAAAGTCACAAAATAACTGTTATTTTTGACCGTTTAAATAAAAGTTAAAAGTAACAGTTATTTTGCCTGATATAATAAAAGGCGCAAAATAACTTTTATTTTTGTCGGTAAAAATAAACGTTAAAAGATAACAGTTGAAATCTGACTTTTTTGATAAAAACCATAACCGGTACGGTCCCTGATTTGTATATGTTGTGTATTAATTCATAGGGTCTCGCATTACGTGTCAATAAATATTTTCAATATTGTTAAGCATTCTTCTCATCACCTAACAATTTCTTTGTTTCTCAATTTTGTATTGTTGTTGCGTTTGTGAGATGTATGGAATTGTGATTAGGGATGTACTATTTGATTTCGAATTAATCGAAAACATATTTTAGTCGATTTTTTTTACAAAATTTTTGTTTTTATATTTTTATAATCGATGTTCCTTTCTAAAAGTTAAAGTAAACTCCAAAAACGTTTTGGACTTCGACTTAGATCTTGTTTGAGGTTATATTCCCAAATATAAGACTGACTCGATCCGCTTTTATAGATCCAAGCCATTGGATGTTTGGACAAATCTCTCTTCAAACATCCACATTCACACTGATTGATACTATTCTAAGTCCCACTTGATAGTTTTTTCTATTTTAATATTTTTAAACGATTTCTCTTCGCTTGATTAAGTGAAATCTGGTTAGCAAGCACAGTTGTATTGATTTTCAAATTTAAAATTTCTCAACAATGTATGTCCTTGTAATAAGCAAAGTGCAAAATGTTATAATATATTCAAAGTATGTAGTTTTTCTAATACATTTCTGCATACACATACATACAGGCATGTGTGGAGGTTTATTGATTAATGCGGAATATTTCGTCCCCACGTAATATTTCGCTTAATTTGTCATCTCTTTGTATGGTCTCAGGATACTGTACTTACGCCGCGGCAAGTGTCCTGCCAAAAATGTTATTCGTCCCTTCGTGCCAAGGCGTCATCACACAAGCTCACCATCCGCGACGGCGGCGTCTATGGCTGCGGAATATGTTAAACATACAAATTCGCGTACATATATGCCACACTTCACATCCGTGCAATGCTGCGCGCGGCGACTGAAGTTCGCATTACAGTCGACGTCCAATAATTCGAATTGCACAATGTCAGAGCTTCATGTATATCGGTAAATTGGTCAAATCGCAGCAGAACTTAGCTACAATGGTCTAACTTGGTATGTTATTAAAGCAAAATTTTAATTAACTGCAGGCAAACTTGATTTAATGCAAGTCCTAAGCCACATCGAGAAAATCTGTCATTCAGGTTTTTATATTAGCTCATTATTTTTGTTTATTTTTATTAAAAAATTTTTCTAAATATATATTGCATAATATCGAACAAGTCAATGGTCCGTACGGCGGAGAGTCCGCCAACTGGACTTCGACTGTACGTGGAATTCGGCGGTGCGAGTATTTCTGGGCTGATTGCGATTTCGCCAAATACTTAATTTTTCGTCCACTGCTCGTCTAAAACCTCTAAGCCGGTGAGCGCGCGTGGGGGACAGACGCGCGAATCGAACGGACGAACGGGCGATTATAAAGAACACCGAACGAAAATCCCTGACTGCGGCAAATGCTGCTCGCGAAGTGAATCTGACGTAGTCGACGACCGCTGCTTTCCGATTATGCTGCAGGCGCTGTCGCCATCTTCATGCCCACTCCCGTTGCCACACACAGCGCCGCTGCTATTGCTGTTGCCTTGCCTTTGCCGGACGCTTTGCCAATATTTTCTGTCTTTTTACGCTATTCGCAGAACACAAACTTCACTCCAAAGCCGTGTTGCGCATTGCGAGGGCAATAAGAAAAACTACCGCACGCGTGTGAGTGTGAATATTTGTGTGCGGCGTGCACACTAGCGCAAACATGTCCTTTATTCGGAAGGACATTCGAGGCGCGTGCATGACTTCCACTGCAGATATTGCGCGAATGTGGTGGACAACAATATTTGGCAGATGGAATTAGGTGGTGGCGTTTGTGCGCGGTCTCGCGTACTCTCTCGCTCGCGAGCAGTCAATATAGGGCGAGACGACGGCGGCAGGCGGCAGAACGCCGTGCAACGACGCCGATGATGCCGTACGGACACACACTCGCCGCTTTGGGTCGCTTTCCGCGTATTTTAATCTTACACGGTTGCCTTATGCGCGAATCTGCCGAATTTAGTAATTCAGCAAACGCGGCGGAGTGGGTCGAGGGAAGCTAAGGTCGCGTCGCTGTGTCCAATTTGATGTTATGCGCACACGCTGCGGTCGTCGTGGCACCCGTGACGCTGCCTGCGCCGAGCGCGGTTGTTGACGCCAATTTGCGCGACGCTGTAGTGTGGCGGCTCTTGTCAGGGGCAACCGTGTCGGCTTGTGTCCGTATGCGGCTCGTATTCATTCTTAAAAAATTGTTGTTGCTCTGCTAACGCAAAGCCCTTTCACCACAATCGCACAATTTGTCTGAAGAATGAGTTAGTGCATGTGTGTTTCACATGATGTACGAAATCGGCGCTATAGACGCATTAAAAGTCTTCGCTTGAATGAAAGAAACTATTGAAAGAAACAACTTCAATATGTGGTTGACAAAAATATTCAAGTGCGCGTAATGATTGGTCAACAATGAAATTTAACAGAAAATGAAAAAAGTATAGTAAGAAATCTTAACATTAAAATTATTACTTCTTAACTCTTATGTTTACATCGGTGTGTTTTTTCACACTCATAACACCATACCCCATACAAACTCGGTTTTATCTTCGTGCGAGTTAAAAAACGAAACACACATCGAGTAAATATTCACGAATAAATCATTGCCTAATTCTCAACACGTTCACAGACGGTAAAAATTTCAGTGAGCAGCAATAGACAGGCAATTTTTTCTGAAACTAGTTGTAGTAGGTATCTGAAATCTGATCAGTCGTATTTTGTAAGAGTAGTTAGAATATCATATTTTACCAATATAGATCAAATTTTTCAACTTGGGCGACGTGAATGCTACAGCAGTCACTCATACTTAGTGTGCATGAGAAAAAGAGGCTTATTATAATTTCATTACATGGTTTATTCAACTGTCTGTATGATGTGAATTTTATTATGTTTTGGCACATTGCAGAAAGCAACTGTAACTATTAGGTCGCGGTGCACTATCCCCACTAATAATAATAACTATCAGAAAAAATTTTACAATGATAGAGTCTGCTCTCTCTCAGAAGACTACGGAAGATAATAGCATTCACGTCAAGTAATACACTTCTAGTTTACTCAATGAACTTATCACTAAAGGAAATTTTTAAATACACGTTGGTCATTACTTTGATATGTATATTAAACTTACAGAAACTTAAGGTTGTATAAAATTAAATGAATAAAAAGTGGGTTTAAAATTTGAATGCTATAGCATTCACGTCGACGAACGTGTTAATCGCTTTTTGCGCATTTGCAAATGTAACATTTAATTGTTTGTCCTGATTGACTGACTGATTCATCATTGCCGAGTACAAACCGTTGAAGCTTTAATCTTAAAAATCGAACTGTAGATTCGGTTTAAGACATGGACCTAAGGAAAGAAGGGATTTTTTCCAAATTCGGAGTCTGAAGGTGGTAAACATGGATTAAGGTGTTGCATTAAGAAATGCGATTTAGTGGGTCTATTAAATTCAAACTTGGTGAAAATACATACTCCAAAACAGAAATAATGCGACACATATTTTTCAAATTAATTGAATACTATGAAAAAAACATAAATCTCTGAACCTATAGGCTTCAAAATTTTTGAAAACACTAAAAATAAAATATAGTAAGACACGTCTTTTTAATTTTTTTTAATCAAAATCTGACGGGTCAACGATGGATTGGCACTTTGTATGGGCAAACATTATTTAATGGGCCTTACTTAATTACTTAACTGGCCATAACAACTCATTATCGGGTTACGGCTAGTGATGGGGAAAAAATTCATTAATCGATTAATGAATCGAAAGAAATGGAAAATAATCGAATAATCGAATGATTTTTTAAATATTTTAACTTAACCGTGTAATTTTAAAGTATGTTAGTATGCAAATTTTTACCAATTGCCTTATAAAAACAATAACAATGAATTAATAAATGAAAGTAAGTACATATCAAAGGAAAAACTATATATTTGTGTTTTATTTGTGCATTGCAGAGTTTAGATATAATAGTTTTGACAAGCGCGAGATCGTGAACGTGTTCCTCTTTTCAGTGGCAGTTGCACCTGCCTTTGAAAAGAGGCGCTCTGCTGGTACCGAAGTTCCTAAAAGATAACCGTACCGACGGATATTATATATAGCTAAGGGTACACCGTTCGCATTTCTAAAAACGGGAGCACTCAAAAAAAAGCTAAGCTCGTCCTGAACTTGGGTTATGTCGTTGTCTTTTTTGCGACATTTGTGAGCCAGCGACTTGTGGTGAGCCCATAAATCAAATTCAACATGGCATCAAAGTGTCCGTCTCAAGCTTTTATTTTGAGCGAAAAAATGTAGTGATACGTTTTCTTTCGATTATTTTTGCATCTAATCGATTAACGTTTCGATTAATCGAAACCCATTTTTCGATATAATTAAATCGTGAATTGAAAGAAAAAATCTATTATTGTGTATCACATGATTAATCGTCCCATCACTAGTTACGGCCTGCCGCAAAAGCTCTCTCCAGGCGCCTTTGCTTTGCGCGCGCCTTCTCCAGTTGGTCACACCAAGAGATAAAGGGCCTCTTCAAGTTGGTCCTGCCACCGGAGACACGGCCTCCCTCTTCGCCGTCGACCTCCAACCATCGCATCGAACACCTTTTTTGCCGGAGCTTCGTCGTCCATCGATAGCCGCAAAGGCAGCGGTGACATCTCGCTTGTTACGCCCGATGACGTTAATGTCATCGTCGTAGGCAAGGAGCTGGACACTTTTGTTGAAAATTGTGCCATTACGATGTACACCGGCCTTGCGCAGACCACTCTCCATGATGAAGTTGAAGAGGTCGCAGGACAAAGGATCGCCCTGTCTGAATTCTCGAACTATATCAAATGGGTCGGAGAGGTCACTTCCAACCTTGACGGTTTAATGGGCCTATTGACTCCAAATATAGGGGAAACCGTTTCAAAGACAAATAACACTGCACAACAAAATCAAATTTTTTTAAAAATAACAAGGTTCTGACAACGGATTCTGGTAGAGGGGACCAAAAAAAAATATACGTGTATCGGCGTTTTGAAAGTTTACATCTGAATTTTTTTTTAAGGGGGGTCAAAGTTTTCCCCCTTTTGCACATTCTTATGGTGAATCGGCATACGAAAACCATGTAACCTTACATTTTAGGTATATGATGGGTTCAGCAATTTGATGTAAAATACTACGAAGAATATTTTTGTGGAGCATTTTAACCCTGTAGCTACTATTTTTATGGGTCAATTTGACCCTTTTTTTCTAAAATGCCAAAAATGTCCTGTAAAACAGGACTTTTTAAGGAAAAAATGTACCACGAAAATATTAACCATAAAATTCTACTATAGGTCTCTGAATATATCAAAGCTCAGAAATTAACTTGAACGCCAGAATTAAGCCGAAACTGAAAATGTGTTTAAGTGTTTGTTTCGTACTTATTCAAAATTGGTACTCGAATGTCCTACAAAACTTGCACGTGGAATAGCAGATGGAAGCGCAACCAATATTCCCAAAAAACAATGGGAACCGAGAGCTGAAGGGACATTAGGCGAGTAGAATATTCTCCATCCACCGCTTGTGCCAATAAACAAAATTATTTTACAACCATTACACATAAAACTTGGTGTGGTAAAGAATTTTGTTAAGTGTTTGGATACAAATGAATCGGCATTTAACTTTCTGAAGACATTGTTTCCAAAACTAAGCGAAGCAAAGATAAAAGAAGGTATGAATGCTAAAACTTTACTTTATCATATTGGTTTCATACCAATAAAATTACAAAATTTGGTTTTTTCATTACAACAGGTGTTTTTGTTGGTCCAGAGATAAAAACGGGTTATGCGTAGCGCCGAATTCGAAAATTCTGCTTTCACCAAATGAGATCGTCGCATGGAAGAGCATTAAAGGAGTCATTGACAATGTTCTAGGCAAAAATCGTTCTCCTGCTGCTCGAATGCACGTCGACACCATGATGACTGCATTTGAAAAACTAGGTGTTCATATGTCACCAAAAATTCATTTTCTGAATTCTCATATGGATTTCTTGGAACATCAGTTGGCAACAGAATCCGATGAATATGGGGAACGATTTCATCAGACATGTGCCCCATCAGGGGCGGATTCAGAAAAATATTTCGGGGGGTTTCAAAAAGTCATTCTTTAATATTTATAAAATGCCTTTTAATTTGTATGTAGTTTTAAAGTCGATCCTAATATTTCGGGGGTTTCAACCCCCTGAATACGCCACTGCACCCCATTGAGGAACGGTATAAAGGCAAGCGTATTCATTCTTTTATAGCTGATGTATGCTGGACATTATTTAAGCTAAACGAAAAATATAATGAATACCTTAAATACCCAAAATTGTTCTCATTTTTCTATTTATATATATTATATCTAGAGCTTTCTTTTATACGGTCACTTATAGTGAAATTTTGCGTTCAACATTTTTCCCATACACACTAACCCTCAAAAATCAAGTTTTGTAGGACATTTTAGTACCAATTTTGATTCAGTACGAAATAAACACTTAAACACATTTTCAGTTTTGGCTTAATTCTGGCGTTCAAGTTAGTTTCTGAGCTTTAGTGTATTCAGAGACCTATAGTATTATTTTATGGCGAATATTTTCGTGGTACATTTTTTCCTTAAAAAGTCCTGTTTTGCAGGACATTTTTGGCATTTTAGAAAAAAAGGGTCAAATTGACCCATAAAAATAGTAGCTACAGGGTTAAAATGCTCCACAAAAATATTCTTCGTAGTATTTTACATCAAATTGCTGAACCCATCATATACCTAAAATGTAAGGTTACATGGTTTTCGTATGCCGATTCACCATAAGAATGTGCAAAAGGGGGAAAACTTTGACCCCCCTTAAAAAAAAATTCAGATGTAAACTTTCAAAACGCCGATACACGTATATTTTTTTTTGGTCCCCTCTACCAGAATCCGTTGTCAGAACCTTGTTATTTTTTTTTGTGTTGTGCAGTGTAATTAGATAGGTAAGTATTTTTCATAAAAATCTGACTGGGCCAGCAAAGGGTTAAGAGAATCGTGATTAATTGGGCCCATTGACTTCAGACTTGGAAAAAGTACTCAAAATAAAAAATAATTCCAAGCATGTTTTTCAGTGTTGTTTGAAGCCTGTGTGGAGAAATATAACTTAACATTAGATAAAATCATAAAGTGAGTACAGACTATTTCTCTCAGCTCAACTTGTTGGTTGAGGCAGGGGCGTAGCCAGAACTTGGTCATGGCGGCTTTACAAAATTTTTTTTTCCAATTTAGTATTACATGCTTTTTAAAGTAAACTGCACTTTTCAAAGAGGGCATTTTGTGGTAGTGCCACCCATATGTGACTTACTGCAATTGAAATTTCATGAAATTAGGCTCACTGTAATCGAAGTTATTGCGTCCGAAGTAAAAGTATGTTTTTGTCACTGGTAAAAAAAGTTCGATGCTAATTTGCAAAGAGCAAATTCTAGGTTTTGCTTTAAAGTTGGTAAAACATTAACCGAAACATTGCAATTGATGAATCAAGTTTATGGTGGTTTTTGTTTGTCCTGTGGATTGTCAGGACATAAATGAAGACCAACGTGTTAGCCAACTGAAATCCGCGATCACCGCAAATTCTATTAAAACTTGGCGGTAATTCATCATAGATCAACGAAAATCGACTTGAAATTGGATTTAACCTTCGCTTTCCTTATACTCACCCGGGAGATCTTTTTAATATTCAGGTTCTAAATCTGCCAGAGTATTTATCCAATGTAGTTATGATTTCGACTTACTGAACAAATTCGAAAGTAGATTTCAATAACATAAGCAAATATTTTTTTGGAAATTTGTGTTCTTTTTTTTGTTAAATTTGCTATTTTGTATACCAAATACCCACACGATGATCCCAGGCGCTTCCGCCACCATTTTGAATAGAACTCACACAAAATTGTTTTTTACGTACCTCAGTATGTGTTCAATAAATATTGAACTAATATTTTCCATATTCGCAAAATAAATCGTTAAAGTTAGGCCTTTTTTTTCAAAAAATGGACTATCAACAGAGGAAGATACTAAATATTGAGGTTTCGTGTGACCGAAATTTTGACGATGACTAAGCGCGCGCGCGTCAATACGTGCTCGTCCAGCGCTAGAGGTAGGAGCGCGGTCACAAAAACATGTATAACTTTTGACCTAATGCAAAATAATGACTTTTTTTTCACCAAAATTTTTGTAAGGGATTGTAGAATTGAATGAAATGTGTCAAAATTTTCTCACTGGCGGAGAAGTTTCATTAATTTTCAATTATTTACAACAAATAGGATTTTTCAGCTAAATAATAATTTGTTGTGAAGAACGATTTTTTCATGGCAAAGTATATTAATTGACAAAAATTGTGATGTAGAAAACGTTGAGTTTCGATAAACCGTTCGTGAGTTATGAATTTTTGAAAAAAACATGATCAAAAACTTTAACTGTAAATAACTAATGAAAAAAAAAATTTATTTCAAAATTATTTTTGGGGGTGTCGTTTTTACCTCCAAACCGATCGAAAACCGTATTGATCAACGAAAACTGAGACCATCGATTTTAAAGTGGCCCACTTGAGAAATTTTGACCCCTATGTAAGTAGTTTAGAGTGATTTTAAGCAAATCATCAAATTGCAAGTTCATCTAAAGTGAGCATTACACAACTTTTTTATAAGTCAAAATGTATGTACTATACATACATACGTGCATACACCTGATTGCGTGTCCCAAACCAACCAGTTGTATTATATTTTATTGTAGAACGCAAAAGTCCTCATAAACCACATCAGCCATCCGAATACATTTCGTTTCCTAGTCGGATCTTGTGCTCACAGTTTTTAGACAGACTTGACTTCGTACTGTGACACAAACTCGAGTTGCGATTTTCGGAATCACTGCGGCCGATTAGGAGTATTTGTTTTGGCTTTCCGGGCGCCTTTGGAGGAAAGCAAAGAATTGTTTCATTGTCATCGCTGCCTCTGTGGCGCATTTGTGCCCATTGCCGCCCGCACCCCATCCTCTGTGGAACAAAGATGCCTGCTGGCTTATTTTGCCGCGTCGCGTTCATGCCTTAATCCTTATTACGCTTACTTAGCCAGCGCGTTATTACATTTTGTTTCTTAACAGTTTTGATGGACTGCATGAGACCACACTCGGGCACGGCGGCGTGGAGAGTGGTGACCGGGGTTAGGGGACTTGAGCGCTTTGTCTGTGCTCCTGTCGCGTTCCTCCATCGGACAGTATTATCAACGACGAAGGATATGTGATACTTGACACAGCGACGTACATGTGCCTCATTATTGCCCGTGATTATGAGGGAAGGTGGGGGGACATCGTGTGCGGCCGCGGCGGGAGCATTCCATTTGCATCGAGCGGCGAAGTGTCCCTTTGTCCCGAGGACAATAACAACAGGGCCATGCGTAACATTATCATAAAGGGGTTAAGTCGCTTATTTTCATCGTGTACGTTCCGCTGCAAAATTGTTTTTAGCAGTCTCAGCTTTCTTCGCAGCGGCTGTTATTTTTGGGGTTTCTTTTGCATTGGGTGTGGAAAGCGCATAAAGAATACGCTGCGTGCTGCCGGTTCGTGCTCGCCCTTGCAGTGTGCGCGCTGGGCAGGGGCATTGTTATGGGTACGGCGCGTGATAAGCGCAGCGCTATGTGGTGTCCCATGTGTGTCTTTTGCCCGGGGATGGTCGGCCGCTGGCTGCTCCGTGAAACGGCGTTGATTTCGTTTAACTTTCTTTTTATAATCATCGCCGTCATTAGTTGGAAACGTGAAATGCGCGGGAATGAAGAAATAGCGAAATGGCGAAACGCCAGCGTCGGCGACCCAACAACCCAGCAGCACAATCGGCGTCACCACCGCTGGCAGTAGGCCGCCACCCTCGCTCTCTAATTTGCCCAGCCACACACTCATGCACATGTATGTGTAAGTACGCATATGCATGCACGTGTGTACTGCCGGCGTTTCCACCCTATTCTGGGCTTCGCTGTCTTTTCGCAAAGCCCTTCTTCGCAATTAGTTTCGCACCGAGGAATGGAATAATGTCGCCGACTGCTGCCTTCTCTCGGGCGATTTTAATTTGGCTTGACACAACCGGGCTGCGATTATTGTGCGCCGGCTTTCGCGGGTAATACGAGAGCCTCCACTTTTCGAGAGCAGTTTGTTCGTCGTGTTTGCTGCAATTTTGTGCCGAGGCGCAAATTCAAGCTCGGGCTCATTTATGGCACTTCACTCTTGGTCCAATTTTGCATATGAGGAATAACGCAGCGCTATCAAGCAACTCACATTGCGCGCCATCGCGTTCGAAGGAGTTCAGCGAACCGCACTGTAGATGGACATCGGTATGTCGAAATTGTTCTGCCGCAAGCACATTGTGCAGAATGAAAAGGCGCATGCGCGGAGTTATGATCCCAACTTAATTTGGAATATAAATAACACTTTCTTGAATCTAATGTTGAGAAAATATAAAATTTGAACATATTTTAGTTCCAATTTAATTCTTAAAACTTGTTATTTTTGCTTTTGATACAATTGAAAATTTAAAATTGCAGCTTTGTTTATATTCTGCGCTGACAAGTTTACTACTTAGTGGATTGCAATGCCCACAGATACTATAGTGCATGTACACTCACAGTCGTGCAGTAAAGTGTGATCAGGAAAATCGATTCTATTCCGATTATCGGCCTGCCAAATCGTCTACTGGCTGATATATAGTATGTACGTCAACTGCAGATGTCGAAGTTCGGGTTGGTATGGGACTAGGGAATTGGTTTTACATATTTTAAACTGAATGGAATTCAACCGAACTAAAAATATACTTGTTCTGGACATTTACAGACACATCTCCATGTGCCTTTATGAGCCGAATTTTCGGCTATGAAACTTTATGTGGAACTGTGCGTTGTTGAAGTACTAATTTTCTCAGCACATTAGTCTATTGTCGCAATTCGTCAATGTTTGTTTGTGCAATTTCTTCAATGAACATGCGATCCACCAAACCGAATGCAACTTTTTAAACTACCTATCAACTTCTAATGTAATGTTAATCTCCTTACTCGTGGGTTGCCACCAATTGCCGATGCATATTTGTGAGAAGTTGGACATACTCAACTGATTTCAATTAATGCGCCCACCAATTGTGTGAGTGACGCCACTACGTAACTTGTTGGTATTTAAAATTACCAAGATTTCCGAATCCAATTGGCTTTCCATCAACCGAATTTGTGGTTGTTGTATGTATGTAAAAGTTTGTACTTCAGTCGGTGTTGTGGCATAAGTTCTAATCTCTCCTCTAGCATTTTTCCCTAATATTAATTGTGGCATAAGCTTCGAAGACTTGTGCTTTGCGAGGAGCATGTTGAACAAACACGATCCAGGTTTGCTCAAAGGGTCATAACTGGTGACGAAATTGGCATATATGGTTATGACCAGGGAAAGGATTTTGTGGAAATTGCCTTTTTTGTTTGCTGCTAGATAGAGCATTTCTGATTGAAAATGAGCACGAATTAGGTCCTCCTGATTAGAAATATACCACTTTTATTTTGCCTTTCTTTGCCTTAAAAAGGCAGTTTGCCTTTTTCACCCATAAATGCCTTTTTTAGTGCCTATTTTACCTATAAATGCCACAAAATGCCTTTTTCCACCTTTTGTTTCGCAAAAATACCTTGAAACTAAAAAAAAATTAAGTGGCAACATTGCAATTTCATTAACTTATCGATGTTTTTACATTGATTTGATCATTCCTAAGCCGTTATTTTTTGTTGTGCAGTGGAAAATTTAAAGAAAAAAACATGCCAAAATCAAAAAGTTCAGTTAGCGCAAAAATTTCCGCGCTGATAGCAGAGTTTGGTGGTGCTGAGAGAGGTGCTGAAATCCTTTCTTTTATTTATTTTTTTGTGATACAAGTACGGCTTTTATGCTTTTATATGAGAAGTTAAAATATGAATTTAAAATATGTGCCTACATTTCAATTAAAATATCTTAGTTTTAGTTTTTAAACTATCTTTGAAAACCTTGATGTTCCTTTTCTTTTACAAAAAACGAGGTATAAATATTGTATGTTGCAGACGTCAGATGAAATAAAATTATTTAAAAATACATACCGTTTCCCCTTTTTTTTAGATTTTTTAGTATTTTTTTCTTATTTTTAAATGCCTGTTTTTGCCTTTTTATCAGTTTTTAATGCCCTATTTTGCCTTTTAAGGCAGTTTTTAGTGCCTTTTTGGCAGTTTTTAGTGCCTTTCCGTGCCTTTTTTGCTATTTTATTTTGCCTTTTTTATAGGTTTTTAGGTCCTCAAAATCCTTTCCCTGGTTATGACGTTGAAACCAAGGCCCAACCATCCCAATGGAAGCGGCCAGTAGAGCCAAAACTGAAAAACCCACCCCCAGTTCGATCAAATGTGAAAGTTGTTCTCACTGCTTTCTTCTGGCGTGGTGCATCGTGAGTTCTTGCCAGAAGATCGTACGGTCAATAACGAATATTACCAAGAAGTTATCCACTGTTTACCGCGGAAGCAATATGGAAAAAACGCCCGCCTTTTGAATCACAATAATCCACCTGCCTACACATAGTTGCTTGTTCGGGTTTTTTTTGCCAAAAACAACACCGTAATCACGCCTCAACCGCCGTATTCTCCGGATTTAGCCCCTGCGATTTTTTCTGTTCCCAAACTGAGAGCTCAAGGTCAAACTTAAAAGCACATATATATCAGAAGTGCTTCGAGGATTGGGTAAAGCGCTGGAACAAGTGCATTATAGCTGAGGGGGATTACGCTGAAGGGGGCAGAATAGATATTGATGAATAAATATGCAAAAACTTTTCGAGAAAAATAAAGTCGCATTCTTTTTAACAGACC
This sequence comes from Melieria picta, assembly GCA_964056695.1. Taxonomy (NCBI): domain Eukaryota; kingdom Metazoa; phylum Arthropoda; class Insecta; order Diptera; family Ulidiidae; genus Melieria; species Melieria picta. The sequence goes on along the minus strand of OZ057398.1, from coordinate 96,688,131 downwards.
TCGTTAGAGTACGACACAGGTACTGATGTGCCAATCGGCTTCTGCCAATGTTAACAAAGCTGGCGTACACAGGTATCTAGAAAGTAGGTACCGGAATTACTTCGGATAAATTGCAACGAGCTAGACACTCTTTCTTTGTAAAATGGCTTTTTGTCGTATTCTGTTGTCGACCTTCGTTGTGGTTTCGCAAACTATTATCGGAATCTTAAGGTGGACGCTAAAATCACATACATACATACATACCGGTGTATGTAAATTGCTGCGATTCGAATGGCCGGGTAAATGGCAAATATCTATAAATAAACAAATGATTGCAGTTTGAAATGGAAGCTATCGGAATGGTTTCTGAAGGGAGCGTGTGCAGCATTTTTGCTTTAATCGAATATTAAGCAAATTGCAAAATGTAGTTTGTCAGACACTTATAACCCGATTTCAGAAGAACTAGCACAATGCTCTAAGAACCATTGGCCGAATACAGCAAATGGAAAAATTTATACTTTCCGATCAACAACAAATTTTATAAACACATTAAATCTTTTCACTTTTAAAATAATAAGTTGAATGTTAACAAAAGTCAAATATAGAAATGTCGAATATAAGCCAAAGTATGATACTGCGTGCACGTATGTACATATGTGCATAAGTGCAAATATGTACATTTCATATTTATTATTTATTATTATTTATTTATTTCGGTCTACAGAACAAATTCTTACAGACTAATTAAAAATAGTGAACAAGTTGAGCTTAAATCTAGAGAGAAATGAATTAAAATCTATGATGGTATTTTTATGGTTGTTCTGAACAAATGAATATAAAACTAAAAACTCAATCAAAGTGAATCTTTAAAAGCACAAGCACCAACTGGCGCCAGGTGGGCTGTGCGTGGGCATTTCAAATGGGCGAAGCTCATTGAAATTATGCTGTTAGTCCTCCGTTCTAATGATCCAAATAACACAAGCTCACAGATCGGTTAGTTGCCCAGCGCAAGATTTTTGTCTATTAGTTTCGAAAACCGAAAAACCAAATTAAACCAAAAACACATTGTGAATCGGCACACCACTTCAATCCTTATAAGAATCCGTCCGCAGTATTAAAAGTCGTGATGCTTCAAATACTTATGTATATAAGAGATTGGTCCTTCGACTCTGATTCACATTGAAGGAAAACCAAATGCATACATACATACATATGTATATACTAAGTACCTGTGTATGTAGTAAAAGATGCGCTCGTATTTGCAGCGGTCATTAATCGACGTTTTCGAAGAAACAACTCAAGATATGTATGTACTATATATGAAAACAGAAATCCGTTTTTAAATCCCCTGAAAAATCAAATCGGTTTGCTGAAAATGCGTTCGTATGTATGTACGTATGTATAGTTTATACGTGTAGTTAGGCGATGAATGGCAGAGATACAAAACAAAAACAAAATCCGCAAGAGCATTTAGGCAGTACGACCACCAGCACCAACGAAGAAAGGACACGGATGTTGCGTGCAACTCGATAAAGAATTGTACACAGCGACCGCTGCACCGCGCAAAGGAATGCAACGGAATGTGCGTCTTTCCGACCCTAATTTTTCGCAGCGAATGCAAAGCGACGGCGACAACCACAGCGACAGCGGCGGAGGAGTAGAGCGGCCAGTAATTGTACCGAGGCGGTTTTTGTTCAATTTTCAATGCGTTAGCGCGCGTCCAACCGGCTACAACAGCGAGGGTAAAAAGAAAAAACAACAACAACAATAAACATTTAAAGTAAAAATCAGCAAAGGCAACGATTTACGTCGCAGTCGCAGCGAGGAGCGTATAATGACAAGGACGCCGACATGGATACGAAGAATATAAATTTCGCGGCGGGATGTCCTTTCACAGCGCGAACCACGCTCAGTGACTTTGCACTTACGCACACGCAGGCTGCCGAACACGTACACAAAGTCCGTGTCCAGTATGTACGCCCAATAAGCCAAACGCATTCGAGACGAATCCTAGATGTCGGACAACTTCTCGGAAAACGGTGTGTTGTCGATCTTGTCGAATTCGCAAGCAGAAAAAAACTCGGCCTGCGTTTTGAAGTCCGCGAAATCCAACATTCGCGCTTATGTTTGTAATATGGCAATCAAATTCATACAGCCCGCTGTTTATGACATAATTGTGGACGTTTTTGTCAAAAAAACGTCAGTAGAACACGTACACGAATTCGTTTCAAAAGCAATTAATCGATGATTTCACACACATTTCGATTTGTAGTTGGTTTATCGAAAATCCACCCTTACCGGACTGGCCATGCGTACGTCTGTCGCTTTCACATTTTCTGGTGCGCTAAAGCGGATCTAATTCGAATGCACATGCATACATACTATACATGTGTGCATATGCGTGTGTGTACATGTGTTTTAATTGACTGCTGGCAACAATATCTCAAAAATCACTGAGCTAAGAAAAGTCATGAGAACAAATATCGACTGCAATCTACTAAACTCTACATATGCAAATATTATAATCATACATACATATGTACATACAAACATATGTATGAATATGTTAGCATTTATGTACAAAGCTTCTAAAAGAGTTTAAGGTTCACAGACTTTTTCCAAATGCTCAACGTAAGACTAAAGAACAGTCCCAAAAAAGTGCAACAATGTTTTATATAAATGATAATAGCGAGTGTGGGCGGGTTGTTTACATATTCATATATTTTGGCGGTGCAAGTGCCACAAAGATCAACTTTTCCGCTATCCTTTACAAACTAAATAGTACTATATCACAAATGTTAATATGGAAGACATGTGGTTTTAACAGAATGGCTTCTCTTGCGATAAGTTCATAAGGCGCATTCTCGCTTTCGCCAAAATCCTGACATTGCTCCGACCTTGAAACTTGAGCAGATCTTGTCCTTTCAGCAGCTTTTTTAGTATTTATTCAAAACAGGGAAAAGTCGAAAGGGGCCAAGTCCGGTGATTACGGTGGCTAAGGCGTGATTACGTCGTTGTTTTGGCGATCACGAACAAGCAACGTTGTGAGATTTCGGTAATCTATTTTTTTGATAGTAAAAAATCGCCAACCTCCTCAACTTTTATATCTGTCAAAAACAAACTAAATATGCAAAATGGCTGATAATGTAAACATATGTATGTTTGGTGCAAGTGCACTAACATAACAAAAAACCTATGTACGTATTGGCGCGCAAGTGCGAATGTACATATATAATTACTAGTGGCACGCGGAGGGCTGTTTTCGGGTGTTAAACCTCTTAAATTTGTGTTATTAAGGAAAAAGTAAGATTTAAGTGAATCGCACAATATTTAAGAGACATTTTACAAATAGAACTTTCCGTCTCGTATAGTTTTGTTTTTTATTTTTCTAATAACATTTGTTCTAGCGGGCAAATGCTTTGCGAAATAGTGACAGCCAAACCCTCCCCGAAACGACGCATTTCGCCTGCGTCACTGATAACTGCATATATACATACATTGTTATTGCAAAGATTTTAGATTTCCTGCTTCAGCGGTCGTGTATTGAGATGTGTATGGTATGTACGCATGTTGCTGTAGCGAATAAGACTAAACTCCCTTCCACGACACGAAAGGCCTGGTGCGTTCCGCAATGTGTTTTCGTCGCATGTCGGCTAGGTAGACCCGGAATTCACTGTCGGCCACGGCTGTCCACAGGCAGCCGGAGCCTGCTCATGGGGACGGCTTCACAGAAATGCGCACGCTGTGAAGTGCGGATTTTACCACCTCAGATGCGAAACTAATTTATTGCACGCATTACAGTTAATTTTATTAGAAAGCAAAGCGAAAAGAAGCGAGCCAATAATAAAATGCCTTAAAATGTTATTGGAATTTTTCCAAAATTCACTAGGAACTACATATTTAGCACGAGTACCTACGTATGTACATAGATATCTCAGTTCTCACACCTTACGTCAGAGGTCCGTGACACCGTATTGGTTTTCAGAGATCGATTTGTTAACCGATTTCACCACAGAACCAATTTTTTGGTTGCGTTTAAGAACCTAAATGCTACACACGTTACAGTGTGGCAGTCGATTTGACCAACTTGACTACTGCACATATTCTGCATCAGCGTTTTTACCTACTAAAGTTCTTTATAGCGGAAATAGTTTGAAGAAAAAGTGTTGCTGATTGATATTTCCATTTGTCCATTTTGTAGACGCTTCTCAAGAACGAGTGTGTTCAAATACGCTTCCAATCAATCGCACGCAAAGTTAGATGAAAAGAAATCATCCCTCACAGCAATTCTGATGAGCCCGCAACCATTTCGCGCAACAATTTTACCAGATTTCGTGCCAACATTCGAAACCATAAAACGTTTTGATGACAGAAAGAAAAATCGGAACAAGTGCAGAATACCACACCCTCTTAAAAAAAAATATTTTTTTTTGGCCGGAAAGAGGGGCATTTTTATAGTCTAACAAACTTAAAATTTTGCTGCGGAAACAATTACAGAGGGCGTGGTCCGCCCCCAAAGTTTCAGTTATATATCCGAATTTCTCAATAAATAACCAACCGATCCTAACAATATAGGTGTCATATGAAAGGTATTTTTTCCCCCTTTCGATTGATGTATAACATTAGATATGTTATATCTACCAACAATGAGTTATAAGCGAAAATTTGTTTTTTTTTACATAAATTAAAAAAAAAGTGATTTTTTTCTCGAAAAAATACGTTATTAAGCTATTATAAGTTTGTTACCATATTATAGCCTTCCTTTACAATGAAATATAAAAATGTACAGTTTTATGTTTTGAAGTATTTTTTTTTAATTTTTTCTAACTTGTCTCTTGGTCTTTTCTTGGCAATAAGTTTTTCCCAGGTGGCCGGCCTTCGGCCGGGCGCTAAAAAAATAACCCTCATGGGAGTTACCACCACATGAGGCAACAGTAAGATGTGCACAGTATTTTTTGTTTAAATCCATAGTTCCAAGCCATAGTTTTCTTGGCATTAAGTTTTCCCCAGGTGGCCGGCCTTCGGCCGGGCGCTAAAAAAATAACCCTCATGGGAGTTACCACCACATGAGGCAACAGTAAGATGTGCACAGTATTTTTTGTTTAAATCCATAGTTCCAAGCCATAGTTTTCTTGGCATTAAGTTTTTCCCAGGTGGCCGGCCTTCGGCCGTGCGCTAAAAAAATAACCCTCATGGGAGTTACCACCACATGAGGCAACAGTAAGATGTGCACAGTATTTTTTGTTCAAATCCTTTCATTGCAGAATATCGCTCTTAAGCAAAACCTTCATAAGCGCCATATCAATACGGTAAACAGGTGCTTTTACCTCAACTTAAATTAAAATATAAAAGCGAAATAACATAGTTTTTGAATGTTTTATATTTCACTGTAAAGGGAATTTCACAGGCTTTAATATGGTAACAAACTTATAATAGCTTAATAACGTATTTTTTCAAGAAAAAAATCCGTTTTTTTTAATTTATGTAAAAAAAAAAAATTTTCGCTTTTAACTCATTGTTGGTAGATATAACATATCTAATGTTATACATCAATCGAAAGGGGAAAAAATACCTTTCATATGACACCTATATTGTTAGGATCGGTTGGTTATTTATTGAGAAATTCAGATATATAACTGGGACTTTGGGGGCGGACCACGCCCTCTGTGAATGTTTCCGCAGCAAAATTTTAAGTTTGTTAGACTAAGAAAATACTCCTCTTTCCGATAAAAGGAAAAAATATTTTATTTAAGAGGGTGTGGTATTCTGCATTTAAGCCGAAAAATCTAATCTAATCTAATCGTATCTAATTCAATAAATTGCTTGTCGTTCAGATATTGGCCGTTTGGACGATTGCTAATCTATCTGATTCTTAACAATTCTTACTTTTTCCCAATTGATACGTCAATCGCTTTTTATGAATTGTAAAATGTCGTAATTATTATGCAAGTAAACTATAACATAGAAAGTTTGAATTGGATTTTACGAACTTATACCAACGGCGCGCCGCGGCGTAGCCAGAACTTTGCCAAGACCTAAGTATCAACAAAAATTGCTAATTATTTAAAAAAGTAAAAATTAAATTTAGCGAAAGTTTTGTAAAATATGTACCAGGGTTTTCAACCCAAAAAGAAAAAAGCGTTGGCTTCCGGGGAACGTCGTCTTAAATAAGAAACTTTTTGTAACGATCCGTCGCGCTTAAATAGTGAATTGTTGTTTTGTGGCTACATGAAAAAGTTTGTGCCCGAAAAATGTGAAAAAACTGAAAGTGAAAGAGGAAAAATGCATTTTCTAGGTGGGCATTTTCCAATCATTCTAAGCAAGAACGCATGAAATAACAGATTTTCTAACTCTTATAATCGCTATTACAGAATTTGTTGGCTTATTTTTGAAGCACAAGCAGTCAATGGTCGCAATAAAGATGCTTAAAAGGCACATTGGAATTTAGCTCAAAAGTCGCACAAGGGATGCCCTCTAAGCGGGCACTGACAATTCCCTGAGGAAGAAATATGTAACTGTATATGAAAAGCTCTCTTAAATAGATATCAGAAATTGTTGAGATTCGCTGGAGTCGAAATTAAAAACAAAAACTCCAATCAATAAATACTTGTGCAGAGACCTTGGGAGTAGCAAAATGATTGTTGTATAGTAACATACATACATACATATACATACATATGTATTTATATGTATGTGGTCGAACAGTCGCCTACAAACTGTACGCGTGAATATGAAAACGTTTATGCAGATCTATGATGTGAAGGAACGTGTGTTAGTGTGTATGGTACATACGAGCATTTACGATTCCGTCGAGTCATTTGTATTCACCAAAGTCATAGATTTAACCACATCATCAATGAATAATAAGGCATTAAGCCAAATATAAAATACAAGGAAGGGCAACAAAGGGCGCTGCCATAAAACTGACCTACGCCACAGAAATCTTGGTTAGGACTGCGCTGAAAAAGAAATGCAAGAAAGTCACTTCACAACCAAATGCGTGTGTCTGGCTTTTACACGCACACACACACACACACACACATTTCCACTCCGACAGGGCTTTATGAAGAGACAGCAACGTACATAAACAGTCGCAGCAGCGCCAACAAGGAAGAAGGCGAAAGAAGCACACACAACTTTCAATGCCACAATATAAAAATATTGCTGCCAGAGTTACTTACACCATGTAAATGTGGCCGCATTAATGGGGCTTATGTATCAAATTATCAGAAGAACATATTAGAGGCATCTTAGGGAAGAACATATGCGAGCGCAACAGATAGACACTGGGCCAGCGCTGGCCCGGCGGAGTGGGCAGCAGCAGCAAACAAACAAGCAAACAGAACGACGGCGGAGAGACGCGCCAACACTTGCGAATTGAATATAAAAACAAACATAAAAGTTTGATGCTTTTTCTAGGGATCCATTTCAGTGCCACCTAGAAAAAATCAAGTGCTGCCCGCACGGCGCATGGCGCACTCCACACTCCGCTTTCGAAGGTTGCCTACGGTCTGGGCTGGCGAAGAGAAAGCACATTTTTATTATATGTGCTTTCCTGTTGCTCGCCCAGTCACAGCGCCAGCGTCAGCCTCGGTGTGAGCGGAGCAACGGGCACATAAACGTACCCGGAACAAAGGCGCAGACTGTGAATGCGACTGTAAGCCAGTCTCCGCTCGTAAGAGTGCAAACGAAAAATTGGTTTTATGATTCAAGGACATAAATCTCATTATTTTTCAGAGCAGCGAACATGGAAGACACACACACGGATGGTGCCGAGCGGCGGTTGGCTCGGGGCGGCGCAGCCAAGTTCGAGCTGTCTCTGTTCATAAGTGAACGAACGAGCACCGAATGCGGCGCTTTGCTCTTTTATTTATTCCACTGCTGCCACTGGCCCCCCTCTTCGACTGCTGCTGCTGTTGCTGCTGCAATATTTTAAATCTAACATTTTTATTGCTACATAAGTGGAACAACTTTCGCTTTCATCGAAGTTGGCCGAACGGTGTGAGGGCTGGGCTGGCTGGGTGCAGCGCTGCCGTGCGGCGACGGGTGAGGTCGGATGGGGGCTCGCCGCTCGCAACCGAACCAGTCCATTAAGTAAGCCCGTACACATGTCCACACACACAGCCCTGCACATACACGAACCACACACACATTTACATTTGTATGCCGGTAGCAGTGAGTCAGTGTGCGTCCGTGTGTGGGTATTTCCCTTGCCTTTCCTGACTCTGGCCTGGTCTAGTTGTACTCTGGCAGTTGGTCGATTATCTTCCTTAAGCTATTGACATTGAAATTTTTATATAATCATGTTCTTTTTATTATTATTTCCTTTTCGGGGGTTTTGTTTTCATTCTTTGCTTCTCCGTGTTTTGTTTCTTCTCCTCTTGCTGGGAGTCGTATTCGGTTTTTGCATTGGCGGTCTTTGCTTTGTTTACTTCCACTACTGCACACGTAATAATGGCGTGGAAGCGGCGGAGGACTTAACCGGCAAGACGCTCTCCGTGACGTCACGACGAAGTGGGCGGTGGGATGGTGATGCTCGAGAAGGGCACGGATGGCCGTCTGCAATTGTTTTGCGGCGCCTGTGGTGCATTCCGATGAATTCGATTGGGACCGCTTGCCTCATAACTTCTTTTTGTTTTGCTGTACATCGCTCTGCCGTTGTGCTGCATCTTTCGTTTGCTCGTGGGATCTGCTCTGCGCTCGGCAGAGTGTCCGCCGGCCGACTCCGCCAACTCCCACTGCCACCCACACTCACCGACGGCTGCGCAACGCTCGAAGAAACAAGTTACAAATCTAATTGAACGTAATGTTAAATCTGATAAAAGTGGAAAAGTTTAGACATTCGTGCAAAGTCATTTATTTTATTATCTCGAATTTTTGCACTTTTTGCGCACTGGCGCTTTTTCCCAAGTCTTTCGAGTGGTGCGCTGCAGACAGGCGGGGAGCGGCTGGCAACCGAGTGACGACAGTGTGGGGTGGGCTGTGCACACACATACATACGTATGTACATTAATAAGTTGGCTTGGCTAGTTTCTTGGTGTAGCAATTTTTTGCAATTTCTGCAGACATGCTTCTGTGTCATTATACTGAAAGCGATTATTGAACTTTAACATTGAAACTTTTGTGGGTCAAGGTAGTAAACTTTTTCTTGAAGAGCGTATTTCAGTGTTGAATTCATTAACAGGCCACAAACCATAAAAGAATGAGTTTGTTCGTAGAGATTCTAATACTTGCGCACAAGACATTTTTTTTGCGCTGTACGTATGTATGTATGTATATTTGCAAAGTTATTTTATTTTATTTTAAATGTCACAAAGAAATTAAATAATAACAAAAACCGCAAAAAAATTTCAGAAATATAAAATTACAATTACTCAACAAGTTACAATAACGTTAGATAAAAATAATAAGGGATATAAAAGAAGAAAACAAAATATGAGAAAAGGTAGATATCGACAGGGAATTAAGAGAAGTGCTGAAAGATTAAATGCTTAAAGTTGTATTTGCTCGAGGCACTTTTGATGGGGCCAAGTTTCAGGTCAAATACCGGAAACAATTTCTCCCGAATAAACTTAAGCGTGTTGCCTTTGAAACAGTGAGCATTTAGAAAAGCCCATTACGTAGGTTTATTTAATGCGCCATTTGGAAGCACTGCCTGCAAGTAAAGCGCTAAAACTAGACTCTTAGAGGTCCTACATAATCGAATCGTGGTCATGTGTGTATTTGAAGCGAAATTCATTTCTTCATAAAAATCAATTGAAGTAAGAAGTAATTTGGTTATGGCCACCTTCCAGGTTTAGTGATGGAACCAAATATTGTAGTTAAGCTCCCTCGAAATTGCTAGTAAAAAACATAAAAACATAAAAAAAATTGGCATGAAGCGGTTGGCCCTTTCATCCGTGTACAGACTCTCACATAGTACATGCGCATACATAAATACTTACTTCTTTCAAAGTCTATGGAGACTGCAAAATCTCACGTTGATTTGACTTGTGGATGAACCTTGTTGCATTGTTTACTAATTTGAGGCTATCCAATTCAAACTTCATGAATTTACGTAAATTGAATAAACGCATGCCTAGTTATTGAAATTTAAACTCATTCAAGTTATTTGTCTATACGTTCCTACTTTTTAATTGCTAAGTAAAAGTACTAGTTAGAAAGTTATTCTCCCAAGCAAAGTGCTCATTTCGTAACGCTACGCATATAGCGGTTTATGTTCACCTGAACGCAATCGGATGTGAAAGCTGAAGTTTACGAAAATTGCTTATCGTCACGATGCGCATTGTGTTAATTATTTTCGTTATTTTAATGATGCGAAAATGCTGGCTAGTTTTTTAGCGAAACATATCTGGCAGCGTTACGTTCCGATTTGTTTGTGAATGACGTCACAGCAAGCACAAAAGAATTTGAATGATTTCGACACACCACTGTCCCTTGCCACAAGTTCGGGAACGGCCCTACCCGCCGTTTGTCTGCAACCAGTGATTGTAAACAAGTCCAAACGAATGGCTGTAACCTGTGTTTGAACGCAAGCTGCTCTTTGAGTGCGGCCAACGTATCGCAGTGCCTACTGCATGCCTTACAGCTGCAACCTTCCATCTGGTGTAATCACGAATCGTACCTGATTTAAGACGGAGGGGGGCCGTTCTGTGCCACAAAGGAGGTGCTCGCAGACGCGGCGGCGACTTACGGCCAGGGCCCAACGTCGTGCAACTTGGTTGGTCAGAGGCAACTTGGAGCCGCATTACCATCACCGTTGCATACGCAGGCGTTGCGCTTGGACATGCGATGCCATTCGTGCACACCGGCATCGCCGTGGTCCAAGTCGCCATCCGCCTTCCAAAGCATGTTGCTCGTAGAAACATCCATTACTCGCCGCCGCCGTTGTTGCTGCACCATGGTGGAATATCACATCTATTTCGTATTTAATTTGAACATCGGAGTCCTTGTTGTTCTCTAAGCAGCGCAAACAGTGTTCGGAGGGTTCGTTGTGCAGGCCACTTCGTGCGCGCCAAGGATCAGCGTGTGCGGGGTGCGCGACGTGTGAGCGTGCATGTAGTAAAAGGAACAATACATACCTTAGCTGCTCCTCCAACTCAACCCTAACTTATTTGCACAGCTAAGTTCTATCCCTTCCTGCATATTAAACGGATATTCACTTCGTGCAGCAACCCACCAACGGCCGCAGTGGACGTGGGAGTAGCAGGCAAGGAGCAAGAAGCTGGCTGTGGTCAAGAAGATGGCCAGGAATACGGTTGAAACAAATTGCCATAAGCACACACACATGCCTGCTGTACACTGTATCCACGTAGCCGAGTGCAGCTGGTATTGCCTTGTCTGCACCGGGCAATGATGATTAAGGAACATGCAGGACGCATCGCGTCATATCCAGCTCTTCGACAGTTTCAACCTGCAGACTGGGTTCTCGTTCATACATATGTGCACACTACTAGTATATACGTACATATTCGTACATACCTACATACATAGCACGTTGCATGGCAAAAATTCAACTATTGGAATATTTAATTTACTTATAGGCAGGACTACGCCATTGCGGCATCAGCATTGTTCAGATGTGCATATAGTACATTCAGTAATAAAATTCCTTTTTATAACGTGCGCTAATCACTGCTTAAGCCAGCTCTATAAATTTGTACCGAGTTTGAAAAGCCCGCGCTGTAGTATGGAATTTGAATAAAACTGGATTTCTAATACCTGAGCTGTATGTTGATTAGAATAAAACCTAATTTGCGATAGTATAAATGCGTAGGAATAGAGTCGTAGGAAGATGTTTGGTTGGTGCAGGGTTAGAAAATTAAAGACAAGCCTTGAAGCAACCTGAAAAATGTTCACAAGGAAAATATTTGAAAGTGGGACCCAGCTCCCTGTAAGATGCGATGACTTAACGCATTCTAATTGCGTGTTAAGCGAGTGCAAGTGTTGGGATGCACCTTGTTGGGGAAAGCATGTGGTCTTCTAAAACAGTTTTTTAATTGCTACAGTGTTCAGCGGATAGAAGTTATCCATTTGATAAATATTTGCCGTAAAATCAACTGACGAAAGTCAGATTAATTACACAGGGCAACAAATTTCGCCTTTTTGTCGGCTTTTCTGGTTTCGACATCAGTTCTAGGGTAATTAGGGACCGCTGATTTCGAATCAGCGCTTGACATGATTTTCACTTTGTGACATTTACAACACATTACGGCTTCTTTTTCAATATATTTTATTTTTATAAGTTTTACAATTCCGCGGTAATTGGACCTCAAAGTCGGAAAATATGGAATTTCATGGCGTTTTACTTAATGTTGAAAAACATGCACATTTTTCGTAAATCAACTATCGAGTTAGGTATAACACGAAAGCGAAAACATCAAGTAATACAACACAGCCAAATTATTTGGTGTGATTCCCATTCTTATCGAAATAATAGCAAAAATGTACCATAGTCATTTTCATCATTTTTCATACTTTTTCCTTAAAAAATTAGGTAAAATTAGCTATGAAAATACATTGGAAAAGAAGCCGTGATGTGTTGTAAATGTCACAAAGTGAAAATCATGTCAACCCAGGGGCGTAGCCAAGGGGGGGTTTAGGGTGTCAGAACCCCCCATAGCCTATAATTTGTAAACATTTTCAATCACTATGCATCGTATGTACGTTCCCACATTAGCAAAAAGGTCTTTTCATCTTTAAATATTTAAAAGAATATTAACAAAACCCTTTTTTTACCGAAACTAATTTGTTTTTTTAATAGTCACGTTTAGGCTTAATGCAGCGATTTGCATGTTCTAAAAACATGTCTAAAAAGTAGTTTAGTTCGTCGACCGGAATGTCCTTCAGGATGTCGGTGCAAGCCTTTTGGATGGTTTCTACGTTCTCAAAACGCTTTTTTTCATCGGCAAATGCATTCTTTGAAAAGGTGAAATTCGCACGGTGCCACATCATGTGAAAACAAAAAAATAGTCAAAACAAGTGTCAATAGATGGGATGGCATCCTTCGATAGCCAAATGTTCAGTTAAAATGCAATAAATTTATGCTATTGAGATGCTTAACCTTCGCCTTACTAAAGATGATCCCAGGCACGTCCGCCGCTATTTTGAGTAAAACTCACAATAAATATATAATAATTTATAAATGATTTTCATACTTCAGTATTTAGTATCTTCCTCTGGCGATAGTTCGTATTTCGAAAAAAGGCCTAACTTTAATGATTTATTTTGAGACCATGGAAAATATTAGAAGATTTCTTTCCAGAGGGTTTATTGAACACATAATGAGGTACGCAAAAAAAAAAATTATCGTGAGTTTTAATCAAAATGGTAGCGAAAGCGCCTGGAATCACCCAGGTACATTTGTATAAAAAATGACAAAATTCAAGTTTAAACATGAATAAAATTTCAAAAAAATATATTTTCATGTTATTGAAAATTACCTTAAAATTTTTGCAGATATTTAACATGAATATTAAAAAGATCACCCGGGTGGGTATAAGTAAAGCGAAGGTTAAATCCAATTTCAAGAATTTCAATGAAGATTTTTGCTTATCTTTTATGAATTACTGCCCAGTTTTGATCTACGGTGATCGCGGATTCAGTTGGCTAACACGTTGGTCATCATTTATGTTCTGACAATCGTTTTTAAATCGCTGTTACCACTTATGAACTCCACCACGGTATAAACAAAAATCACCATAAACTTGGTCCATCAATTTAAATGCTTCGGTTAAAGTTTAACCATTTTTAAAACAATAGTTAATATTGGATCTTTGTTCGATGCACATTTTTGTACGATGACACAAACATACTTCCACTTCAGATGCAATAACTTCGCTTTCAGTCCACCGAATTTCATGAAATTTTTACTAAAAATCAGGGAAAAAATTTAGTTTTTAATGCATTAAGTCACATAAGCCACAAACAAATGCCCTATTTGGAAAGTGCACTTTACTTTAAAAAACATGTAATACTAAACTGGCAAACAAATTTTTTTTAAACCCCCCCCATGACCAAGTTCTGGCTACGCCCCTGTGTCAACCACTTTATTGGTTTAGAAATTGCAATCGAAAACGTGAAAAAAGTAAGGGAAAATCCGAACAAGGGACACGCCCATTTTTTGCGAAAAAGTAAACTAAGTTTTAAAAACGGTTTGCGGATTTGAAATCCGCGGTCCCTAATTACCCTAGAACTGATGTCAAAACCAGAAAAGCCATTTTGCTGTTGATCAGTGTTATGATATTACAATCACTCACTACTAGGCAGCAAAGCATCGTACCGAAAGGAATGTCGCACCTGCTGACAACAATTATTTCTCAGTCTCAAATGTGTTGATTCACCGCCGCTTTAAACAATTTTGGATTAAGACATAAACTCTTACTTGAGCAAGAACGTGAATATGATAAAATATTTAGTTAGGTTAGGTTTTCAAGATATTCGTTTTAGTAAAATACGGAAACAAAATTATTTTCAATTAAATCATTTTGAATTTTCAAATATTGTCGGTCTTATCGACTAATGGAAGTGTAAAGTGCAAGATTATAGACCGAATCTTAATTCATCCCAACTTACCAGAAAAAGTGCTGAAGCTCTAATGTCATAATAATATTTGTATTTTGAGATTCTCGATCCTTGATTTCGAAATTGCTCACGAAAAAGACATACACACGTACATAAATATGTCGGAAGAAATCCGTGTTCAATTTATTTATTTTATCTTGATTACGACAACAGCCTTGACAAAATATCTACCATCTTTACACAATTAAGTGGAAATTGTGTAAAGATGTTCACAAAATCTATTTAAATGAAATTTACACCTTCTACGTTGCTCTCCGAATATATGTCATACTTGTGCTCGATTTATATAGTACAAGTAGAGGGCCAGAAAATGTTTAAGCACCTCAGTTGTCTTGGTTATTTGAGAAGTTTTCAATTTCTAATATTCCGCAATTTTCGTTGCCTGCATGAATTCAAGAAAATGGCTGAGAATTTAAAAAAAAGCAATTTGCATCTCAATAACGCAAAACAGAGCATGAGTAAATGAATCTGGACAAAGGTTCAAAGGAATTACTTTGATGTTCACAAGGACAAAAATTTTGTAGCAGCGAAACAAACAAAGGAAAATGAAAAAATAGCGTTGCAAGCCTAAAAACATAGCGAACTCGGCGACCATTGTGCAGCTTTTTACACCCTGCACTGCGCCGGTACATGATCTCCATAGTGTGAGACGTGTAGCGCTCATAGCAAGGCGTGGTCGGTAAGCAAAGTTCGCAGGGTACCTACATGTTGGATTTAGTGGAAAAACCCATTTGGCCGCTTTCTGGCCGGTACGCGGTGTTTAACTCTAAAAACAGCAGAGATATGGGAGTGCAACTTGCGACGCGACAATCTAATAAATGACAACGGATGAACGTGGACCGCCCACACCGACAAATACTTCCCGCAGCCAGACATTTTGAAGACAGCCAGACGAAAGGAACGGCGGCAGCCTCCGTGTAGGGCGCAAATCAATCGGTCAAGACCGACTGTAACACGCTTGCTGGTCACTGGTGCTAGTTTTCGACATGTATAAAACTATCTCCCTATGCAACGTCTATGTGTGTGGGTATCTATTTCGTGCACATGTACAAACACAAACATTCGTAGCGCATTCCTCGTGGCTGAAACACTTTAGTTGTGTTTATTGTGTCTTATAGGACGAAAGTTTCTTTTGTTTCGAACTCTTTCGTGCATACATTTTCTAGTGATTATTTCAGTTTTTTCTCGTCATTTTCATGATTCGTTTTTGCCCGGCTTTTTGTGTTTCCAATGAACAGAAAATTGAAGAATGAATGTACACAAAGTTTATGGATGCATAACACAGTGCCGCACTTGCATACTTTAAATATTATTCTTGTAAACGGAACCGTTGCAAGCAGCGCAGTGCTACTCGTTAAACGATTTATTGATTTTCTTCCATGTTTGGAGCAAATAGCTCTGCACTATCGCAATGCGCCGTATTTATAAGCTTATCTACATATCGTATAAGACCTTTTGATTTAACCAGCTAAAATTTCGGTTTGTTAATACATGAATATACATATGTATATATAAATATATATATATATACAGTATAATCTCGATAATCCGGACAAATTCGGAATATCGAAATGTCCGAATTACCCAGATTATAAAACAATCTATAAAAATACTTCTGAACGCAAATTAAACGTATGTTTTATTGAATTAAATTTATTTTAGCTTAAACATTTTACTTTTAATATTTTATAAGCATTTTTAATGGTTTTGAAAGAAATTTTTCATTTTCATTTGACGAAGTTTTGTTTCATTTTTGTAGAAATTGTAGATTTGCCTACGAAGTGGCTTTCTTCGACTTAATTTGTTTAGAATCTGCCATTGGTGCCATTGTCAATATTTGATGTAGTTTACACAGTTTAATTAAACTTTTATAATTAATTAGCACCACTTGATTTTATTTAACCTTCTGTTTCACACCTGAACCAGCAAATAACATATTCTGAGAACAAATGTGCTTGTGTATAGTTCTATGCATAAGTATACGACCGAAAGAGAAAGCATATAATTTTTCACTCGAATTCCTTTTTTTATGAAAACACATATTTAAATAGGAAACGTAAATTTACCCTAAAAAGACAAAAATTAGTGTATCTGAATTCAATAGTTCTATTTAATCACCATTTGTATGGGGAAATACTAGTGTCCTTCCGAAACCACCTTTTTGGGCCGAAACCGAAACTTTCTAGTTGAAATAAAAATCACCATATCAAGCATTTTTTCAACTAACGAATTCTACTTTAAGTAAATAAAAAACAAACAAACATAACATAACATAAATAAATAAACAATTATTAATAAAATTCACAATTCATTCATTTTTTAAAAACATAAATATAAAAAAATCACCCCTTACTCGCTAATATTCAAAATTTAATAATTTAATATTATATGCTTAAAAAGGTGTATTTACATTGGTGGCATCTAAATTCTCCTTCTCATCCTTTCACTTTATATCTACGCGGCTGCACTAAATAGCTGTTCACTCGCTATACAATAAAATGTAAAAAATATTCTACAAAGTTTCGGTTTCGGCCGTTTTTTCGGGCATTTTTTGGCCGAAACTGAAACCGAAACCACTTATTTGGGCCGAAACCGAATATTCGGTTGGACACTAAAAATTATTAAGTATTCTTAAGAAAATATTGCAAAATACATCAAAAATGAAGAAAGTGGTGATAATTCATTAAAAACTAGTTAAGAGATTGGTCTTCACTCTTCGCTCCTCCAACACCCACATCGAATACCATTTTCGCTGGAGCTTCATGGTTCATAAGGCAGACATGGCCAAGCCAGAGTAGCCGCTGGATGTTAATTCGCTGTGCTACATAATTATGTATGGATGAAACAAATTTCAACTTGTTTTGCAGAGTGGGTCAACACGCTGTACAACAACTTCCCGGGTCTAGGGAGCATTTAATTTAACCCTTTCCTTCCCGAATTATAAAATTGCCATAGAAACAAATTTGAAATTTGGTTATTTGAAACGGGAGAGGTATTTAAAATTATTTTGCATCAAATTTTAAATGGTTTTGACTTTCCAGTGCGTGGTGGGAGGTGGAAACCATATGGCTACATTGGGCTTTTATGAAGCAAAATTAAAACATATTTGATATGAAAACAAAATTTTCATTTATTTACAAGTTTTCAGAGTTATTTGTTATGAAACATATAAAAACAGTTCTTGTCCTTTGTTAGACATGGAGCAACATTTTTGGCAATTAATTCTGGAAAATACTGCCCTGTCGAGCGGGAGCCGTTACACAAATGTAAACAATTTTCAATGTTGCCAATAGAACAAACTACATACTTATTTCGCCGAAAAAGCTTAGAAAAATGTTGCTTTTAAGCGATACAATTCATAGAATGGGGAAAACTTGACAATTATACATCGAAATTCCACATTTGAATTTGGTAGCCATATGCCTACCATGGGAAGGAAAGGGTTAATTGATTAAGTGATTTTGTGAGCTAATGCGCCATGCTATAGATCGATCGAAACAGTCGCAGCAGAACACTCAGATGGCTTTGTCGAAGTGCTATATCTGCGCCCCTATTCCCCCATGCTCAATCCGATAGAGAATATATGGTCAAAAATAAAGTGTTATGTTAAGGGGGTAGTCAGGTAGATTTTTTTAAAAAATCGAAAATTTTTTGTTTGCCCTTGTGGTCTATTTAAACCCTTAGGAATCATGTAGAAACCTTCCTTTACCTCGGATAGTATCCGAAAGCGATTGAAAATTAGATTAGCTGTAAAGGCTCGCGTGCTCGAATCGCACACCTGGCGCGTGAAGTAGATGCTGTTGTTTTGAGCTGGCTGACACGATTACGGCCGATCTACTGAACCGATTTGCTTAAACTTTTTTTTTATATTTTCAGAAAAGATTTGGCTATCGCATGAACTACGATCATTATTGTCCATTTCTATGTAACAACGTTATGACACAATTATTAACAAAAAACAAGCAAAAAAAGAGGAAAAAACTTTACAATGGCACTAGATGTTTATTTATTAATATTTTTTTACAGTTATAGTTCAAACGAGAGCCATTCATTTGTACTTCAAAATGAAATTTGTTTGGTATGTTTCAGATCATCCAAAATGGAGAAATCGTGTCAGCCAAATTTCAAAATGGCGTCATCCGGTCGCCCATATCTCCCCCGGATATAAACGAAAATTTATAAAAAAAATTGTGTTCAGTACTCAAAACTATGTACAATAACATATAAAAAAATTGTTAATGTGGAATAAAAATTTGTATGAAAAAAAAAATACTTAAAAACATGGTCGATTCTACCTGACTACCCCCTTAAGTCACCGTTCGCCTGGCGTTATGGAGCATCGCCTTCAGTAGGAATGTAAACATAGTTTTGTTTTTTTTTGTACAATCTGTTTCATTGAGATAAGGCAGAAATAAATTCAACATTTGCTCTGAAATTGAATTCTGAATTCGATCTTAAAAAGGTGTAGTAAATTTTAACTGAAATACTAACGAATTAGTAATTGTTGTTCAAAGCACACCGAAAAAGTAATAAAAATGGAATCAACAATTTCTGCAGTGAAATAGAGAGAGAGAGAGATGTTCGGCGACAGCGACAACTGCGGTCGGTGGTCGTATAGCAGTGCAGTTGTCAAATGAATCGTCTCCATACGAATGTTCTGATTCTATATTTAACCTTCACACTGTCACTATTAACATAAGTATGTTAATATTTTTCTTTTCATGCGTTTTATTTTTTGAGTTAAGTTGGTAAGCAAAAACGTAAAATGGACTGTGCTTAAGAGATTTTAGGTTCAAATGTGGAAGGGGGAAAAGGGATGAATGGGGTTTCAGCCCCCACAATATGGGCGAATTTGTTGCTTTTTTAAAAGAAATGCCATAAAAAGTGCATTTTCAAAGATATTCTCACAAAATTTTGTATTTAAGATTTTTAGGTAATTCCACATCACATATCCAAATTTAAACATTGAATTTTGAATATGTTAATATGTAACCAAAATAGGGGTAAAAATTTTCATTTCTAAAAAAAAGATTAAAAAATAAAATTTTTAGTTTTTTGATTACATATCAGGTGTACAACTTTGCTTCCGCCGTTTTTTTCCAAAATTAAAAGCTTTATTGCGAAAAAGTGCTTACAGATGTATTATTCAAAGTATTGTCCGTCGCTAGCGACAACTTTCTCCCATCTTTCCGGCAATTTTCGGATCCCGGCTCGAAAAAATGAGTCCTCTTTTGACGCTATCCATGAAGCAATCCATTTTTCCAATTCTTCGAAGGATTGAAAATGTTGATCTGCCAGGCCGTGTGCCATCGAACGGAATATGTGGAAGTCAGAAGGGGCGACATCTGGGGAATACGGCGGGTGGGGCAAGACTTCCCATTTCAGCGTTTCCAGGTACTTTTTGACCACTTTTGCGACGTGAGGCCGAGCATTGTCGTGTTGGCACCCAGTTTCCTTCTTTCTGAATCATGCCCAGGGCTTTGAGACGTTTTGAAATGGCTTGCTGACTCACTCCCAACGATTCGGCAAGCTCTTCTTGGGTTTGGCACGAATCTTCATCAAGCAATGCTTCTAGTTGTTCATCTTTGAAGGTTTTTTCTCTTCCACCACCATGTTTGTCTTCGACATCGAAATCACCATTTTTAAAACGTTGAAACCACTCCCGACACGTTCTTTCACTCAGAGCAGCATCACCGTAAGTTTCTGAGAGCATTCGATGCGCTTCAGCTGCATTTTTTTGCGAATTGTAACAGAAAAGTAAAACTTCCCGCAAATGGCGAGAATTGGGCACATAAACGGACATTTTCGAGCGTGAATAATACGAAAACAAGAACAACTGTCACTGAAACGGCGATGACAATTCGTTAGGCACTGTCCACACTCACTTTAAAGGCATTACCATCTATGTATTTCAACCAGCCTCAGCCGGTACAGCCACCTATCGGAAAACGGCGGAAGCAAAGTTGTACACCTGATATTTAGAAAGAGCTTGAAAGGCCGAAGCCGCATGAAAATCGGACTTAAAACTAAAAAGTTATAGCAAAATCAAAATTGAAATATTAACCAAATGTTAATGGTGACAGTGTGAAGGTTAAACAGCCGCGGTCGTGTCGCTGCCGTCGTCTATGTGTTCGGGGCAGACATAGGGGTTTCGCAATGAACTAATGAACACTAAATACACGTACTGGTTGATCAAACAAGTTCTAGACACTTAGTTTATTTAGAGGTAGTGCAATTTTCTTCCACTAAGTTATTTTTTAACGGTATTTTTTACCACTGTTACTGTACCTCAAGATATAAATATATGAAAGCCTGGGTTTAGTAGTGGCTTTTCGACAGAGCCTGCTCTTGAGAGCGACAAAATAGCGGCATTTTAATTAATATGTTATGCTTGACTTAACAATTCCGGACTCATTTTACATAGACTGTATACTTTCACGGCACTTCCCAATGCGTTGGGTTGGACAAGGGGCGTGGCACTTTTCAAGCGACAAAATGTTTTGAATGAGACCTCTGAGGCCTCTGAGTTGCTGCTTCTACACTGGCAAAACTGCTTCCAAGAGGTGCGCTCAGCTGATTACAGTGCTTTTTTGAAGGGCTTTAGTCTGGCTTTATATTCGAGCAGTCGTTTGTCGCTTGAGCACGATTTAAGAGTTTGCGGCGGTCTCTTTTTAGTACAGCCATTTCAGAGTTCCACCAATTATTTTAGATTTTTACGTTGGAAAATCGACCTGCGAAACGAAAATTGTTTTCAAATGTAATTTCCCATATGTTTTCTGTGTAATGGCAATAAAGCAAGTTCCATATGTTTCCTGTTGAGCCATTCCGTCCATACAAGTAAAATGCATACGTAAGTTATTCCCATTTCAGCCAACTCGCCTCATATCGCCGACAAGTCTTTTGCGTAGACGTCGTGGTAATAGCTTCGAAATGGCAACCCTACTTTGTAGTATGCTGATTGGAGCCGGCTATCCAGCGATGGTGGTGTCCGGTGTGGCGCGAGCTGAAACCGTACTCAACGACCAGCGCAATGTGCCCTACCCACACGAAATCGTCGAAATACATGCAGACGAAGAGGATAAACCGAAAGTGATAACCGGCCAGAAATACAAGCTAAGACCTATACCCGACTTGGAGAGTCATCTGGAAGAGAACATGGCCGAGATGATTAGGCAGAAAGAAGAAGACGAACGGCGAATCCGCGAAGAAGCGGAACGCTTGGAGAGAGAAGTATGTGCTTGCCTCTGAGATCATTCATTATGTGGGTAAGATCTGTAGCTGAAAAGCGAGTCAATTTCAGGAGTTGGAGCTCGTCGCCGTGGACAGATACCACTACAGACGCTCCCACGCCTGGGTGGTAATAGTGGATAATGCACCATGGAGCATTAAACCAACCAAGACATTCGTGAACGAAGACGGCGATGTAATGCCGGAACCACCGAAGGCGCGTTTTATTGAGCCTTCGACCGGGTTTGTGTGTGAATCGCACTGCAAGCAGTACATTCTCATCGACAGTGTGTGGAACAACTACAACTACTACGTCAACATGCAGAAGTATCAGCGCGTGGGCGACATACGGTGGGACTTGCGCAACACAGATGACTGGGAGCACCTGTTACCAGGCGAGCCACCTGAAATGCGGACGTACGCCGTGGCGTCAGAGGAGAACCTGGCGGAGACTGAGCGGGCGATAGGCGAGGAAAAGCATCTGGACACAATACGTTCATGGGTGCTGAAGCTGCACATAGGCCTGAAAGAGTTCGAGGAACGGTTCCCGAAGCTGGAGAAGACGATCCGGTACTATCAAGCGATACACGAGCGCTTCTCCCCCTACTCGCAGCGCGACGGCAAGGTCATGCAATTAACATTTTTCTCCGATGAAGAATACAAGCAGCCCACCGTGCGCTGGGAGTACTACGAAAACCGCGCTGATTTGCTGCAGCAGATTAAGTACAACTACGACACTAAGACAACCGAGGAGACGTTTGCCAAAGGTCGCAATGATAGTCTAAAATGTAGGAAGTCTGCTTTCGCAACCAGAACCTTTACAAACAACACTCATACTTACATTTAACACACGCTTACCTATATTCGCCCGCAGATATGCAATATAACCTTGACCCTTTGCAACCAAAGCAGCTGCACTTCTATTCAGCGCCAAGACTTGATTCTCTGAAGAACTTGGAGGTGTACCCCGATCGCATTATGCTATATTACAACAATCGCGGAGATCGGTGCTTCTATCAGGAATTCGAGTTCAAGCAGACTTTACAAGGATTACGGGTGCTCATTCACTGAATTCGTAATTTGAATTATCTCATCCTATGATCCATACTTTCAGAAAATTGTTGAAAAGTTCAATCGGCAAGTGAATGAAAAGGTTCCGGCGAATAAAGATATTTCGGTGAGAACGTTCCTGCTGACTCAGCGAAAGATAATGCTCAAATTCCATTATGCACGCGGTGCACTGACATCGTCAACGCTGGAATTCACGAAGCCACCAAAACCAGACTATGGGCAAGAAATAAAATTCGATCCTTCGTTAGCGAAAGCGTATAAAGTAAAATATTGTGCAACCAAGCACGACGAGCGGAATGAGTTCAGGTCCATTGTACACTTATTGCAGGCCAACGTCGCTGACCCTGACCCTACGCCCTTGGAGCTGTACAAGTTGCTATTGTTGCAGCTCGAGCACGAGGACAAACTCAAGAAACAGTTTGAGAAAATTGTGGAAGAAATCAACGGCATATTTGATCTGCGAAAGCACGAGATGAAGCACCCCATACTGAAGTTCAGCATATTCGATCCCCTCCGAAATGGCGCCGCCAGGGCACTACGCATGAAGCAGGTAAAAATTCAACGGCTTTAATGAACAGAAACTTGCAATTCGTTGCCAACTTGACACAGTACGGTCTTACCTAATTAACAGTCGTTAAAGGCTTTCCATGCACGCGACGTTTAGCATATTCATACATATATGTTTTATACATACATACACATTTATGTATTTACGCACAGGCACACAATTATGTTTGGGTATGTATGTAAACAGATATGCTCGTACACACATACATATCATAGTGTCCAGCTGGAATTACGGAATTGAGTAGAAATGCATATCGCAACTCAGTATCGTTCAAGTTTGTTTCATGCCGGCTAATGAATCATGGGACCTTGAACTCAAACGAGTAGAACAATGCACTTGCCGCATTATTCACGTGGCACACATAACCATGCACATTTAATGTACACATGTAATTATAATAATAAGTATATATGTACTTACTAAGCGCAGACATTAACTGCAAGCGTAGGGGCAATCGCTTCATTCATAACAATCAGCAGGCACACATGCAGCCTCATTGCCCCCGCCACCCTTTCACGCACACTGCCGTCGTTTGCACATAAGTACACACGTGTATGTCTACTCATGTAATGAACTGAACCGCCCAATAGTTACATGTGATCGGTAGTATGTTCTGCGAAACAGGCCCACAACCTGTGTGTGTGTGTGTTATTTTTAAGCAGGCACTTGTTTTTTACAAGCGCCATCTGTCCGTCTGCTTGTCCGACTGACCGCTGACAGTGATTTCAAAGGACTCAGAATTTCGTACATACTACGCATTGTTGTTCTTATTCTATGCAAATAATACTTATTACATAGTATGGCGCGACATAGCACTATATTATTATTTGTTAAGCAACATTCTTATAAAAGTATTGTATTGGTTGCAGAGTGCAGAGAAGGAGGAATTCGAGCGAGAGATGGCAACCAAGCCGCCGGACTTCCTAGCTCCCTATCTGGTTCCATACAATGGTCGAGAACTAACTTTCGATGAATCATGGGCAGCCTATAATGCCTGTCTGAACGATTTGAAGACGCGATTCGTGGCACTTTTGAATGATCTTCAACGCCAGTATGAAGATGTAAGTATCTTAAAACTTGTACTTACTTATATAATAGGGGTACCGGTTAATTCGTGCGATTTTTTTGGGAAAATTGAAGCTTTATTGTGAAAAAATGGTTACAAATTTAATATTCAAAGTATTGTCCATCACTAGCTATAACTTTTTCCCATTTTTCTGGCAATTCACGAATACCCTTTCTGAAAAATTCGGCCGGCTTTTCCGCTATCCACGAATCGATCCAATTTTTGACTTCTTCATAGTTGGAAAAGTGCTGATCAGCCAGGCCATGTTGCATTGATCGGAAGAGATAGTAATTGGATGGCGCAAGATCTGGACTATACGGCGGGTGGGGAAGGACATCCCATTTGAGCGTTTCAAGGTAGGTTTTGACGACCTGTGCAACATGTGGCCGAGCATTGTCATGTTGCAAAATTACCTTGCCGTGCCTTTGTTCATATTCCGGCCGTTTTTCGCGCAGTGCTCGGCTCAAACGCATCAATTGTCGTCGGTAGACTTCCCCTGTGATCGTTTCATTCGGTTGCAACAGCTCATAATAGATCACACCCAGCTGGTCAAACTTTTTTGGCTGTCCGGGCCGTTCATCGTCCTCCAAGTCAAAATTGCCACTTTTGCCATACACTTCCACCAAAATACGATGACTTTCGGCAGCCTTTTTCTTCATATTGAAGTAATGAAGAAAGTACTCCCCGCAAAAACACTTTATTCGGCACAAAATTCGACATTTTCAGAGTAAAAAAAAGTATTGTTGTTTACGCTTCAGCTAAATGACACATACTGATTCTGAAACTATATGACAATAGCTTTCCAACACATATTTGGAAAGGTGAATCACTGTTCACAAAATCAAGTTACGCCATCTGTTAGAAAACCGCACGAATTAACCGGCACCCCTATTAAGTAGATATACTTATACAAGATTTGTTTAAAAAATTTACTTTTTAAATTCCACGGGCTACGAACTTTCGATTTTTTTTATGTTGGTTCAAATATGTTGACATTATCAGCCATTTTGTATATTTAGCTAGATTGTTTCTTAAGTATAAAAGTTAGACGTGTTTTGGTGGGTATGGCAATATTTTGCTATCGAAAGAATCGCCTACCCAACTCACACATCGTTGCTTGTTTGTGTCTTTCTTTTGGCCGAAAACAACACCGTAATCATGCCTCAGCCACCGTATCCACCGGAGTTGGCCCCTGTAACTTTTCCTGTTCTTAAAACTGAAAAGACTGAAAGAAACAAAGGACGGAGATTTGCGACGATTGAGGAGATAAAAACCGCATCGCTGGAAGAGCTCAAGGCTTTACCAAAAAGCGCATATCATTTTATTCGAGGAAGAAGCGCTGGCACAAGTGCATTACATCTGAGGGAGATTGAAGGGGACCAGTGGCTCACGCAACCCCCTCCTAACCCCTTATTTTGCAAAGATTTTGGGTACCAAATATGGCTACATATGGTATTGAGCTCAAAAGTTGTATACGGGCCACAGCCGTTGAAGGGAACACAATGGATATTGATGAATAAATAAGTAGTGTTCGAGACAAATAACAAGTTAACTTTTCAACAGACTTCGTATGTATATATAGGGAGGTATGTTTTAGTGGCTGCCTCCGTATGAGATACACTTAGGCCTCTATATGGGCCCGTAAAGGTAGACGAGTGTTTCAGTAGCTCGAACTAGGAATCGAACCTAGGGCCTCTGGTGTGAGAAGCCAGCGCACTACCCGCTGGACTATCGAGGCCGGCTATGTAACACATGTACATATAAGTAAGCAGCTGTTCAATTATGTGTATAATTGTGCGATTTGCTGTAGTTTGCGCTCTTCGTCTGTCTGCTCCTTACCACCTAATCTAGAGCACGTGTTTGACACTAGAACCTAGAAATGCTCGACTTTTTCCGCGAAATTTGATTTCCTCTAACAAATTAAATACAGTCGAAACCGATTAACTGCACGTCGTTTAACTAAAAAATTCGTTTAACTGAAAAAGTTCGGTGCGAAATTCGGTTAAGTGAAAGAATATTTTGGGTCCAAAACATAAATTTAAACAATTTCGACTCCACCTTAGTGAACAAATTTAAATTTCATAATTTAAAAATACTACGCTGCTATTATTTGGTCGTGTTTTTTTTTTTAAATCTGATTATTTAAAAAGTAGTCAAGAAGAGCGTAACATCAAAGGAAATACAGAATAAAAACAATAATTATTGTATGTTCTTTGGTGACATACTTATAATGAATATTCCATTGACCTTTATGCAAATTTGTTTACAAAGTTAAAAAATTAACTCACTACGAAATATTCCTAAAATATTTAAATACCAATTACGCTAAATATATGAGCAAACGCATCCACAAATAAATGTAATACTTTGCATTTTTCTGGAAAGCGTTTACTCATAAGTCGTACACATTTCACTCCATTCGACCTAACCTAATTATTTTCTTCAGAGCATAAAAAATTATAACACACTTTCAAGAGCAACTGATTCGTCGTCACTCATTTGATAAGCCGCATCCTTCTAATTGTAGTTTTGATAGATTGCAGCACTGCTCATTCTGCGCCAGCTTTAAAAGCAATTATAAATATATCAGCCTTTTAATTTAAATAACTAGCAGTTCCCATAAAGTTAGATCAAGTAATTCTTATATCTAAGGCAGTAATTGGATGTTCCAATCTGTCGCAAAACGCGCTCTTCCACTTGAACATCAGCAACGCTCTAAACAGTAAACTTTTAGCAACAATTTAAACAATAATTAAGATCTTTATGTTGTGGTTTTTTATATTTAGCGACATTCGGAAAACTAGATTTTTTTTAATGTTATATTATCTATTCTTACGCACGGCACTTGATTTATATGGAAAATTAGATAGTAGTAGTAGTAGTAGTAGTACTTATATAAATCAAATGCCGTTCGTTAGTCTCGCTAAAACTCGAAAACGGCTTGACCGATTTGAAGAATTTTTCTTTGGTTTTGTTCGACTTGAATCAGGGGTAATTTAAACATTTAATTCAAACAAAATTGAAATTTGACACATGTTCTCCAAGCGGCGTGGCACTTCAATGAAACATGGCACGAATGTATCATTTAGTCGAACAATTCGACTGGGAGAATGGCTCATATAACTCAACGCCCATCCTCAACTCAAATCCTTAAAATGGGATAAGGCGCACATTGAAATTTACAAGAGGGAGTTTTGAGAGCAGATTTGGTTCAAGCGAATTTAATTGTAATTCTCTCCAGGCGCCTCTGCTTTGCGCGCGCCTTCTCCAGTTGGTCACACCAAGAGATACCAAGGCGTCTTCAACTTGGTCCTTCCACCGGAGACACGGCCTCCCTCTTCGCCGTCGACCTCCAACCACCGCATCGAACACCTTTTTCGCCGGAGCTTCGTCGTCCATACGGCAGACATGACCGAGCCAGCGCAGCCGCTGGATGTTAATTCGCTGTGCTACGTCCATGTCCTTATACAGCTCATACAGCTCGTTATTGGTTCGTATACGATAGTCGTCACCAACACGAACAGGGCCGAAGATTTTGCGAAGTACCTTCCTCTCGAACACTCCAAGGGCCGCTATGTCGTTTCGTGTCATTGTCCATGCTTCAGCACGGGCAAGATAAGCGTCCTATAAAGTGCAAGTTTTGTCGGTCGAGAGAGGTCTATACTTCTCAATTGCCTACCGAGACCGTAGTAGCACCTGTTGGCAAGAGTAATCCTTCGCTTTATCTCCAGGCTGACATCATTGCTGCTGTTGATGGCGGTGCCAAGGTAGACGAATTCCTTGACAACTTCAAAGGTATACCTGTCGGCCTCGACGTGAGACCCTAGCCGCTGCGAGTCCCTGCGTGTAGACAGCATATACTTCGTCTTGTCCTCATTTACCACCAGACCCATTGACTTTGCTAGGTTGGACATAATGATCTTTGGACTTTGAGAATTTAAATATTGTATAGTTCTCATGGACAGTTCGACAGATTTGAATGTCCATGAAAATGTCGTGAAGAAAACCAGCTAACATATGTAGGTCGTCGAAGTCAGTCAAATGTGCGGCGAGCTACTTCCCGTGAAAATCGCACTGCGCACTGGTCACGTGATGACCAGTGAGCGAACGTACCGTGAGGCTCAAGCCGCACAGGATACGGCCAATATTAACAATTTCAATGAATTGGAGTTGGAAGTTTAATATGGATTAACTAATAGTTTCTTATGCAGAGTTACAACCAAATTAATTCTATGTGGTACGACATTCACCGAGTCATCTAGTCGCATATACACTTTAAAAAAAAGCTCGCGATCCTTTGCTCCAAATCGGTAGACCAGTTCCAGACCGTGAAACCTGATAGCGCTTGGCTGTCAGAGAAAAAGCGTCTAATACTGCCGTTTTGCAAAATTCTCTGCGGTATGGCAGTTTCATGAAACAGAGGTTGAAGGCGCTCAAGTAAAGTAGTAATAGTGATTATCCCAGATTATGGCGAAATTATATGCAATGCTAGAGTAAAAGTGGAGGCCGCTGATGTGTGAGCACGACAAGTATTGTATCCGAGTCAAATTATTCTCATAGTATTCACCGAAATCTCAGCGAGTTTTTGAAATTCCATACAATACAGTAATACAGTAAGCTTACGTATTAATATAAATTCGAACGCGAAAAAAGTAAACATTTTTGGTTGGATCCTACAAACACCAAACATCCTATAAACTAACTATACATATATGTATGTGATAAATAATTGATTTTTCTTTTGCAGCTAACAACCGAAGCTAGATCGCTTAAACGCTTCTTAAATAGGTTCGAAGACCAATTCGACAACTACAACTATGAACATCTGGTACAAGAAGCCAAGAAAATAGAACTCAATAAGCGAATGGTGCAGCAACGGTTGGCATTCACTCACGAAGAATCACAAAAGAAATACGAGACTGTGAAAGAGTCCTTGAGGAACGACCCGCGCTTGAATCTCCGCATTGAGCCTCAATCAGACGATTAGCAATTTATTCGCAGCACTTCTGCCCGCATTCAATATAAGACACATTATGATTGGTACGCTCACCAAGCAGTAGAACAACAAGGATTTCATTTAAATTGGAATGCAATGAATACTTATTCGAATGCAAATATATCAAAATGAAAATATGATTCTTTCTCTTTTGGCTGCAAAAGCTGCAGTGAATTCACAGAAAAGTGGCAGCCATGGCATGACCAAATCTGAGGTCCAAGCCCGCGCTGAAGCCAACACCAAGGTATAGAAAATATTGTTTTGTTTCCGTGGCTGCCCTATCAGAAGGCACCTCTTTCACCCGCAGTTTGGGAATGGCATGAATGCGTCTGGTAACGTTTTATCTCTCCCAGATGCTCCCATATACACACGTAGTATTTATTGCCATGGCAACTATTATACATATTAAGACAACAGAATTTGTAGAATGTTTAAATGTACAAATATTGATAAAAACAGTTGAAAATTAAGAGCAATTTCTTACGAGTACATTTGTCTATGCTCATACATATATCTACGTACATACATATGTATGTATATTCATAAAGAATTTTTGAAAATAATGGCGGAGCAGATCTGATTAGCAGCAGTGTATACATACATAAACACTTACATATACTTAATATTTGATGCTGCCCGGCGCTGCTGTTGGTTCACTCTCGCAAAACCGACCTGCCGTCCCACTGACCAGCTACGCAGCTCCACTTTGTCCACTCTGGTGACACAAAAAGAAGCAAACACTTTAGATTCTTTTAGGTCCACTAACCGTAAGCAACGCGCAGCAGTTTTTCGGAGCGGACAGCACACACGCGACGCGGAGTTCCACCCGCGATAGGGCTGTGTACATACATATGTAAAATTCAGACGCGGGCGCATACAGTGCCTCAAAGAGGTACGCAGATACAATATCTTTTGAATTTAATAAATCTCGCTTATGAAAGCTAGCTAATCGTTCGACCGATCGCTGGCAATGTCGTATATTGAGAGGTAGTGCAATTCAGAACAAATCTGATGCTAATTTTTCAATAAAATCTGCCATTAACTAGTAACGTTTCCCATTTACTTTTAGAGCTAAATTTCTACCGCTTCTAAATTGCTTCTACGGCTTCTAATGGCCGCTGTATGGATTTCCCTTATCACCAGATTTTTAAGGAGTTTTTTTTTGGCGTTTGGGAGTATCTCTATACATTATATACGTATTAGAGAATAACTTAAATAAGCATGGGTATATAATATATCGCAATGGGTCCAACAAGCAAACGAACAATAACAAATAGCTGATTTCATACAGTACTTACTGTTCCTGCAGGGCCAACTACTTACTTACGGCGCTGTTTTGGTCACGGCAGCAGTCACATATTCAAGTTATGTTGCATTGAATGAATGGATTCTGAAGAAGACTGCTCTATATTTACTTTTTACTGTGATGGTAAGAATTTAATGATAAAACTCTGTAAGCATATTAACTTTTTCTATCAACTATTACAGGTTTGATAATTGGGTTAATTGATGGCATTTATAGTTACATTTTATGAATTTCTCATCGGGGTGAATATGAAACGTGGGTGTGACAAGCTTCCAAACAGTCTGATTTTTACGTTAGAGTTTATGAATAAAAACAGAAGCCAACAAGCGGAGTTTCGTTGCTCTACTTGTGCATATAAAGCCGCTGAAAGTGATCCAGTGGTACATGGCGCATTGCATTGGCTCTGTACGAGGTTTACGTTTCCGCTTCAAGCTTTGCGATAGTAAGTAATAAGAAATAATATTTGTGGAACAAACAGATAGTACTCAAAGCAGAGAATTACTTCATGCTGCTGTCTATATCATTGGTAAAGTGTGAGACATCTTGCGTTTTCCACTCCACTTCGTTTTAGATAGAATCTGTATGATGTAAACAGTGACTACACCGTCGGAAGGAAAGAAAAATGTTGCGCGGCTAAATGACCATCAGAAAATCAGACCATCGGTCGTAAATGTCGCCAAACCGAACAGTGCCAGCCTCCACCTTTTTCGGCTGGGCCTAAGGCACACAAGGCTGTACTCTACGTACTGGTACCCTTAAGTATATGAACAGCCATGCTCACAAACATACGATTACATGTCCGCACAAACATACATATGTATGTATGCGACTATGTGCCTACATACATGTACATAACGCGAAAATGTACAAACCAACCTACAAATCTATTTACATTCCCAGATACTCGTGTATGTACGTAAGAATGTGTACAAGTATATTCCACATCGAAAGACTTGCCACACCATAAAAGTGTGACTCCCTTGAAACGCTGGAAAGTTGCTCATGGCTACATGAGCACATGTGGCGCAATTTTCGTCGCATGGGTCTTTGAAAAAAAAAAACAGAAATAATGAAACCATTCGCGAACTGGACAAGGAAAACACGGATACACTGAACAAACAAAATTGTCGCATGGAAAACGCAAGAAGGAAAAAGCAACGCACGTCTCAAAATGTCTTACATCATATGCAATCACCTAAAGTTTCAGTCAGGCAAATGCACGGAAGTTGGGAGCGTTCATTTACACTGCAGAAGCTTTTTTCTTCTTGAACTCAATTCTGGGTTATAGCAAATAATTTGTCAAGTATCTTTTAGTGATTTAGTGAGCCAATGTTGGAGGCATTCAGCTAAGCGTTGAAAATATCGCAATTTTGCATACGGGTCTTCACTCAAAAATACCGATAACTTGTATTCAACTCAGATTCAGCTAAAGATTCAATTCAGTTTTCATTGACTTGTTTACTTTGTTTAGTTTTTTTCATAACGGTACTGCTCAGAAAACACGAAATTTTGCGAATGTATTTCTATGCGTGTATACATGTGCACTTCTACACATGAACAACTGTCAAACTGCTCCAGGGGCGGTTGAAGAAAAAGGTAGGCTTTTCAGTCAATTTCAACAAATTTTTATTTATTTCCAGTAAATTTTCACCGCACCTGACTTTTGACATATGTCAAGGTACATTCGTTTATACGCTTTCTCGCTCATATTTCACTATTGCTGTACTGTGATGTTGGCGAATGTACCTTGAGCTTAGTGCCAATATAGAAGTATTACATATATGGGTAAAAAGAATCAGTAAAATATTGGTGATGCCAGACTTAGATTATATGAAGCTTACGAAAACAGTAAGTCTGAGGTACTCGCTCATAATTTATTTATTGAACCCCAAAGTAATAACAGAATTTTGCTATTTGAACACAAATTTTTTCAACGCTGTAAGAGCTTTCTTCAAGAGCTCATAACTTTTTTGCTGCTCAATCTTTTTTCTTAAAGCTTGGGATTTATCTTAATTGAGAAATTCCCATCAAAACCTCATATTCAGATTTGTGTGGGTATAATATTTATTTTTGGCATTTTTGTCACAACTCCTAACACTGTGCGGCGTGGTAAAGGACTCAAAATATTTGCGCGCAGGAGAGGTACGAGGTAAAAACAGTATCGACTTTATGATCTGCCATGTATTCGTATGGTCAAGATGAAAGTCTTGGCGTATGGGCTATCAAGCTGTGGAAACTCGTACAACTTTGTTATTAATGCGCATCCGTGAGTTCTAATTATATTAGACCAATGGTTCTTGCCTTGTGAAGGAAAATCACAGACGTAAATTATGAAAACAATATGTCGTCGTGCCACTTCTCCTGAATTATAATTTCCACTAGTTCTTTGATTGTTTTAATTTATTTGTGTATGCCATCACCAGAATATTTAAATTCCTTT
Source organism: Melieria picta (assembly GCA_964056695.1). NCBI lineage: Eukaryota > Metazoa > Arthropoda > Insecta > Diptera > Ulidiidae > Melieria > Melieria picta. Next base: position 96,654,895 of record OZ057398.1, on the reverse strand, counting down.
TCAGTTGCTATCTGTTAATTGTTTATTGATTTAAGTAAAAAAATCCAAAAATAATATTATAATTAAGGAAAACTACAACAACAAATTAAAATTAGCAATTTATTTTTTTTAAGGCTAATTTATTAAACTCGTAGGGTGATCAAAGAAGTCTCTCTACTAATACATAGTAATTAATTTTGCATTGTTGATGTCGTTTCCCATAAATTACAATAAATCGACGTTCCTGTTTTAATTATTTCCGCTTTGAGGGATTTCAAACGAAAGACTGAGAGACTGAGATTACCGGCTTTCGTCAACATGAAGATTTGCATGTTTGGTGGTCAAAGTCGAGGAATTCTGTCAGTGTACTGGGGTTTCGGTGTGGCCAGTCTGGCAGGCCACCTCTGTAGGTATGTACATATACATGGGGGTATGCAAGCCGTGTACTTTGATGGGTGTCTGCAGTACTGACTCGCGCCGGGCAGGGGTAGTATATGATCCCTTCCATCGAGTCCTAAATGTCCTTCTTTGAATATTTGAGCGAACGCACATCATCCGACCGTTGTGTCCGCCTCGTCCACCAGTTTCGCCGTCGTTTTACGGTCGCCTGCTTCTGTTACTGCTCGGGGGCGTGGGAGACGGAGAGCGCCCGAGAGATGTGGCCAGAAGAGGAAAACTTTTAGCACGGCGCATTTATTTTCTATTCTACTTATAATATATGTCAGAAACAGGATACGTGGCATACACACTCGCATGTGACATTCACACACACACGCGGCCAAAGTATTTATTTTGTATTCGAACGCAGGCGGCCGATGTGATGCTATTGGAACTGCTGGCTGTCCACGGCGCGGGCGAGCGCGCAGAGCTGGCGCACGAACGAGGGAACGGTTGGTGGTTGGCGCGCCGTGGACGCGGGACGGCTGCATTAGGTAGCCCGAGGGTGTGAGTTTTGCGCGGACAGCGACGGACATTGAAAAATGGCGTGAATACACATGGGTGATTCGCGTGTTGCTGTGACTACCTCGATATCGTGCGCGTATGTGCGACGAAGATGAAGAAAGGAAAAAGGCGCTTCAATTTTTTCCACATAAACCCCTCACTTTGACCCGCCGGAGTCCAACGCGCAAATAATTTATATTTCAGGGGTTGATGATGAAGCTTCGCAGGGCAATCAAACGATCGATAATTTTCAATAGTGTTTCAAGATATTTTCTGCAAAACGGCGGCGGCGCTTTCAAAAGGAATTATAAAATACTACACTGCATACAATACACATTCTATACATATACATCTGTGTATGTATGTACATACATATGTAGTCGTGTCTGTACATATTTCTGTGCTTTCTCTTGAAAAATCTTTAAAAGATATCGAAATGCCAGTTCCTTGGTATGCGGAAAGTAGAACCACTTCTCCCTTACCTTTGACTTCTAACGGATATAACATGTGCATATACTTATTCGAATAGGCATGCGCGAAGCATAAGCTCCAATTACGAATTCACTTTATTTAATTCAATATTCCATTCAATTTGTCGTTAAAGGTTAAACTAACGATACTGAAAAACTGGCAGTATTTTATGACTTCAACACAAAATAAAAGCTTTTCTGTAAAAACTAACAAAAATTCCTTACCAAATCTCGAATCCTTACTCAAAAAACAGAACTCCAACCACTAAAGCCACGGTAGCCACCTTAAGCTGCAAACTTGGCTTGGAATTTGGCTCAACAATCTTCGGAGTGTCGTATAGCCATTTCCCAATGTATATTTCGGTGATTTAGAGTCCTTCAATATCAATCCGATATTTTTTATGTTTATTCCCTGGTTAATGGAAATTAAAAGAAATCATTTAGCTTCATTCATACATACATCACAAACTCTGCGACTAAATTTTTATAAAACTCAAGCAAAACACAAACAATAGCTAAGGCGAAATACCGGAGACCGGCATATCTGGCGTTGCACACAATGCATATTTGTGTCAATGTTCCTTTTCCCAGGCAACTAACTACGTGTGATGAGATAATTGCAACCATGCTCGCCTTGCTTGTACAAGCTGTTGCATGTCCCTATTTTCATTTTTGAGTGTTGCCGCATACGAATAAGTGGCACGCACCGTCAGTGACATCGCCAAATCGTAACTTTTTGTGTCGAGGCAGTTTTGGAATTTTTTCTGCATGTGTTGCATGCAGTAGCCACTTGGAAGAGGAAAAGAAATCGGCAGTGCAGTCCGCGTCCGGCCGGTTTATGCAGGCTGCAGGCGAAAAATATTGAATTGCAAAACTGCGTTACGTGCGCGCACACCGCTGCAAGCCAACATGGCAAGAGTCGAAGCGCGCAAGGACGAACATTAAATGGATTGGACGTTGGCATCGTCGCCACAATGCGATTTTGACGAGTCGGTGGCTGCCTCGCAAAAATCCGATTGCGCGCGCACAAATGTGTGTGCGTTCTATGCGCATATGGACATCCACGTGCCACGTGCGAACAGCGCGAGATATTGTTGCGACTTGATTTATCAACAACCAGTTCAGCCTTTAAAGAGCAACTCTATCGGCGGAAAAAATCACTTTAGCCTCGCAGTTGCGCAGTTGTATGGGGGCGCACTGGCCATTGTGCAGGCGTCCACGCGCGCACTCCTGTCAGCGCATTCCGGTCGCAGGACACCCGTCGACCGACATGAAGAACGCAGTCAATTGGCGGTTTGTTTGCAAACATCCACGATTTTAATTTACATAGCCACAATCCCGGCAAGACGGCGGCATTTGGAACTTGCAACACTTGTGAAAAAACGCAGCGCCATGCGGATGCACGGCGCACTTGTACTGGCACGAATTCAATGCAGCGAGCAAAAAAGCGAAGCGTGCGAGTGAATGCATTTTGCCGTTGCGCTGCTGCCGCCGCTGGTGTGTGAAGTGCGCCATTTGGCCGCATTCCTCTCGGCCGTGATTGTTGGTGATGGATGCAGAACGGGACTGAGACGTCGAAGTGATAGGTGATAACTACCACAAAGCCTCACGGATGTTGCCTCTGCGGATTGCGAACAAAAAACGTTCGCCTCTTTTTTCGGGATGCATGTTTTGATTCGTTGGCTTTGAGGCTCTTAAATGTTTCTCGTTGCTGTTGTTGGCGTCGCTTGGTAAAGGGCTTTAAATGGAGGTGTTCGTTGCCTGATGTCGGCGATAACCGTTCTACAGCGGTTGCATTCAATCGCCGGTCAACAGGTGCGAATCGCTGTCACTATCGAGTTAACAATTCGGCTGTGGCGGATATTCGACGAGTGTCGTTTATTTAGTCATTCACTTTAGGCCCTGTTTGACGCATTTCTTCGTAATAGATAAGATCCTTTAAATTATGGGTTCTCTGAACTTTTACTTATATAGTGAATTGATATCTGCAAGTTGAGATTACGTTGTCGCCGATATCCTGTCGCCAACGCCAACGGCTATTGTGCCAGTCATGTACGGTTTTTTTTTGAAGTGAAACTTCTTTACGCACGCTTGACTTGGGGAGTAAGCTGGCGAACGCGTTACGAAAAGTGTGATCGGGCGAGGCGAACGGGAGTTGAGTGGTTTACGCACGCTTGACTTGGGGAGTAAGCTGGCGAACGCGTGGCGTAAGCGTTACGAAAAGTGTGATCGGGCGAGCCGAACGGGAGTTGAGTGGTTTACGCACGCTTGACTTGGGGAGTAAGCTGGCGAACGCGTGACGTAAGCGTTACATGAAAACATAAAATAAATTTAAATATTTGTCGAAAATTAATATATGTATATGTACATACATGTATATATTGTACACACACATATATATATATACATACAGATGGAGCGAAAGAAGTTTCACTTCAGTCGTGTGGTCATAAGCACACTCGTTTTTTTTTTTGTTTTAACGAGGAGGGAAGCATCAACAGCTTCCCGATCAGTGCGAGACTTTAACACGCTCAACCCTCCTCTCGTCCGAACTGTTACCCCCCCTGGAACTACCGCGAGCATTGCCGCTTAATCGTCTGTGTTGTTGTGGCCGTGTTAAGGGCGCCTTGCCGCTGTTCGAAGAGTTCATGTGCACTGCTTCTGTGTTTTAAGCGGCCCAACTCTTGTTGCCGTAATCGATTATGCTCCGCGTTCTTCATTTCGCAGTGGCGTGCACGCTCACTACGCCTCAAGCTCTGCATTATCGTAGCAGCCGCTGAAGATACTGCTCGCCAGTTTTCTACTCTGCTGCACATAAGCGACACCAGATTAGTTTGCCGTGAGCGTTGGCCTATGACTGCGCTCGGATTAAGGTAAACCTCGCGGAAACGCGGGCACTCGAAGAATACGTGCTACGCGGTCTCGTATTCACCCGGGCAGTACGGATCCTCTTTGTACTTGTGGAGGTACTGTTTAAGCCAGCCATGCCCACCAAGTATTTGTGTGCTGCGATAGCTCACCGTGTTTGCGGTTCACCCACTCGCCGATGTCGGTAATGAGGTTATATGTCTAGCGGCCTTTGTTGGATTGGTTCCATTAGCGCTGCCATTCCGTTATGGTTTTACACCGTTCGGTTACCCGCGGCGTCAGAGAATTTCGCGCCTGCCATCTTCGGCACCAATAGATCGACGGGCGGTTTACTGCCAGAATTGCGCTGGCCACCCGGAGTGCGCTGAGCCTATATACAGCGCGTATTCCTTTCGTATAGGTTTTGAACTTCACTGCATCTGCCCAAATAGGTGCTGCGTAAAAAATTATTACGCTGGTCACTGTAGAGAGCAGCAGGCGGCGGCTTGCGCTCGGGCCGCCCGTGTTCGACACCAATGACTACATGACGCGAAACTCGGAGGGGTCACGGTTGCTAATTCGGTAAAACCAGGCCCCAGAGTCGCAAATTCGGTAAAACCAGGCCCCAGAGTTGATTAGGGTTCGTACAAAAAATTCGCCAGGGCAAGGGCTGCTGGTGCGTTCGATGTTTATTTGCAAATAAAATAATTGTTTTTTTTTTGCTTTCATTCTGTAGTACGTTTATAGGAAATTGATTGCAAAAAAACGTTGTTGCTGAAAAACGTAATAAGTATATTGCCTCGTGTTTTAATATGATTTTACTTCAGTTTTTGCTGACTGCCCTCAAAGCCTTAACGTTTGCGTTGCTTGAGTTGCAGCTCTGCGTTTGAAAAGAGTTCAACTTGCCATCACTGTTTCTTGCTGCACTAGAAACGGCAAACTCAATGAGACATGAACTGAAGGAAAAAACAACCGAATATTTGCTGACTTCAGCGTATGAAATAATTTATTTCTGCTTTTTTTGTACGCGTTACAATCAAAATTACTTAGACCAGTAAAACAAGTTGGTTTGTAATGCTATATTTACAGCGAATAAGAAAAGTTAGCACTTTAAGATGCAAACAATTGACTGGTAACCGGTGCTGTGCGAATGTTTGGGTAAAAAAACCCGTACACTATCGGACGATTGGAAAAAGCAAAAAATGGTCTGAAAATCACTTCTCCTCCGAGTTTCGCGTCACGTAGTCACTGTTCGACACAATGCGCGAAAGTGCACCATTCACACGCGCAGCCATCTCACAAACTGCCTTTAGATGCTCCTTATACGAGTAGGTCAGCCTGGAGTCAATCAGCACTCTCAATTATCGCAGTTTCGAAATCGCAGTGATGGCTGCGAAGTTATCTGTTGTTCCCCCACGGTGATTGTGAGAGCCTCGCCTATCTCCCTTGTGCTCAGAATAACCGACTCCGTTTTGTATGCAGCCAGGTCTAGTTTTATTTATTTATTTATTTATTTCAAGTCTATGAACTGGTTGCTCTTACAGACGTTTTAAAAATTAGAACTAGAAAACATGTTTTAAAGCATTCTTAAAAACAAATTTCGAATAAAACAAATCTAAATTGAATTTGTAAATGTTTAAAGCTCCTTATAAAGGCGAGTTTAAAGCGTAATTAGCTCGAAAAGTACTTATGTAAATAGAATATGTCTGCATGTCGTAGCGCTCTTGCATGTTTGCGTAAAAGCTCTTTAAGAACAGTGATCACAACTATTGTCACTGTACGTTAACTATGCATTATGGGAGAAGGCTGTAGAGGGTTAAGTTGGTACATTGTGAGCATCACAGGTGCTGTGCGATGAGACTACAAGGTAAGTGCCGAAGCATCGCGGAGGCGAGTTTTTTGTCGTTAAGCTGTTCAATGAGACACTATGCATCCAATACAAATTGAATCCAAAGCCCGAGAGGCATAAAATACTTAACAATAATCGCCATTTCATATCCCAACAAGCTAATAAGCCATCAATCAATGAAAGACAGCAGCAGCCAAGTGGTCTATTCGTAGACAGCAATAAAGTTGCAGTAAATATAAAAAATCATGGTTGAAGTAAACGCAAAGAAGCATAAAGCGCGCCGTAAAAGATTTAGTGCAGCGATGAGCACATCATCAGCACTCGCAGTAACCGCCACACAGGTCCCCAGATCTATGCCAGATCTGATTCATAAACTCGTCACAAGTCAGCCATTCGCCGCCCTCCTTCGTTCGTCAGTGCAGGAGCCGCAAACAACACTCCACATATCATATGTTGATCCTTGTCGTACGCCACGTACGTACTGGACGTACATCCGCAGAATCATGTACTTGCATACTGACCTTGCGTCGTGAACGTTTATGTTCTCAGAATCAGCTATAAAACATAAATAAACATTTTATTTCCCTTGTCGGTTAGAGTGGAAAGTTGCGAATGCGATGATTTGTACCAACACGAAAGAAACGAAGGAGTCAGTGTGTGTTTGCATGTTTCCGCACAGTGCTTGGATAGAGATGTCGTTGGCGGTTGAGGTAAGCATTCATAAAAATCGCACTCACAGCAATAAAATCACAAGTAACACAGCTACTTAAAGTGGTGCTCCATCGGCATTAGCATGCCAAGTGTTCCTACTGTGAATTATCAAATACATTTTAAACGGTTGGAGCCCTCGTTCCGTAATGTTCACAATAAAGGACAAAGGGGAATTCTTTTCTTTTTGAGAAGCGCACCACAATTATTATTATAATATATAGTACAGTCGAACTTCCCTATAATGAATTCTCACGGGACCAGAAAAAGCTTCATTATATAGAAACTTCATTATAAAGAAATTATGATTTGTTTCATCTTTTATTTAAAATAATGAGGTATTTTAGTTTGGATTACACCCTTCCACTTTTCTTCCTCAACAAAGCCCTCTTATACATTTAGAGACTTAAAAACATTATTCGGTACATTGCTCTTCATCTCCACAAAGGTTCGAAGTACATCAAGAGAAACAGAAATTCGTCCCAATGTATGTAACACCGAATCCGCCAATTCTTCTTCACTGGCCAATTCTTCTTGTTAGTGATGTGACTTTCTTCTTCTTATGCTGTTGTTATTTTTAACTTCTGGGGTTCCCCTCAATATGTTTTACTTTTTTTCGGTATTTAGTGTTGTTAATATGCGTAACAGAAAATAGCTTGGAAAAATTCATTATATGGAGACAAAAAACGAATGAAAGCGAAATTTTTAACTAAAAAATGTAAGGGAAAGGGCTCGGTTATGAACCAGGCTGGGTTGTGAACCATTACTGTTTTTTCTTTCCCTAATTGGCATATCGCCAATCTTTCAACTGTCAAGTTTGTCTTTTGATATGACTCTGCTTTTGTGGTTACACCGAAGTGTAAACACGTATTGCTTGTGGCAGCTACAGACATCGTGTTTGAAAATCGATTGCAAAAACTTGTTTGCTTTTTTTTAGTGTCCGACCGAAACCACTTTTTTGGGCCGAAACCGAAACCGAAACCGAATATTCGGTTTTTTTTTAATATTCGGCCGAAACCGAAACCGAAACCGAAACTTTCTAGTTGAAATAAAAATCACCATATCAAGCACTTTTTTCAACAAACGAATTTTACATTAAGTAAATAGAGAACAAACAAACAAACATAGCATAAATAAATAAATACTTATTAAAAAAAAAACAATTTATTCATTTTTTAAAAACGTAAACATGAAAAAATCACCCTTTCGTACCTTACCCGCTAATATTCAAAATTAAATAATTTAATATTATATGCTAAAAAAAGAAGTTTATTTACATTGGTGGCATCTAAATTATTCCTCCTTTCATTATATATCTGCTACACAATAAAATGTAAAAAATATTCTAGAAAGTTTCGGTTTCGGCTATTCGGCCATTTTTTGGCCGAAACTGAAACCGAAACCGAAACCACTTATTTGGGCCGAAACCGAAACCGAAACCGAATATTCGGTCGGACACTACTTTTTTTTAAAGTGCTATCCAAGTGACTGAATTTATTCCAAAAATGAAAGTGTAATACATATTTATTTAGGGTTTTGATTCTATTTTACAATCACGTCCTTAGAAAATTGGACGTAGAGAGTTAAATTTTAATAAAAACGGTTATCTGTCTTCATAACAAAGTTGCGTTTTATGTTCACCTTTCCAACGGTATCTTCGATTTTTCGATATCTTTATTCTGTGAAAAGTTACAGCCAAAAAACAAAACCCGGTTCACAAACCAGCCCTCTCCCTTATTCATTGTAGAGAAATATTCACTATATGGAAATTCATTATAAGGAGATCAAAACGCACTTAGAATAGAACGATAAAGCTGTGTCTTTGAAATTAATTCATTATACGGAGAACTTCATTATATAGGAGTTCACTATAGGGAAGTTCGACTGTATATATATTTGCAGATACTAAATCTGCTGCAAAAATCCCTCCCTCCATGACTAAGACCTGGCTACGCCTCTGTCTCCAGTGATTTTAGATCTCTGTTTACGTTTGCTGAACCTTGCGTTTATGGATGAATCAAAAGCCGAACCCATCATCTGCGTCTAAAGCCGCGAGGAGCCTAACTCCTGTATTTTTCAATTAGAATTTAATGTGGCAGTGATATAAGTTTAAGTTAAGTTGCCAAAGTCATACATCTGTGTAAAATGCTTTACCAAAATTCCAGCAAAAAACTATTATACCAAAATTTTTTCAACATGAAATTAGAATAAACATTTATCTACATATCTATGTACTTGTTTGTTTGTTTGTTTGTTTGTTTGTTTGTTTGCTTGCTTGTTTGTTTGTTTGTTTGTTTGTTTGTTTGTTTGTTTGTCTGTTTGCTTGTTTGTTTGTTTGTTTGTTTGTTTGTTGGTCACACGACACTACAACTCAAAAACTAGACAGCCGATTGAGCGATATAAGCGATAAGCGTTGGACAAGGGGCGTGGCACTTTTCAGGCGACCCAAATGTTTTGAATAACTTTGGAACCACAGGTCACACATCTATGACATTTGGCACAGACTTACGATTAAGACGTGCCCTTCGGCACGGCGAATGTGGTAGATATTGGACGAGAGGTCATGGCACCGCCCATACAACCCAAATTTTAAATGTGACAGCATTGCGATTTTGTATACCGTCGTCTCATGGATGTGTCATTCTACTGGCAAAATTTGATAGGCGTTTTATGACGGGCATGGCACACATTTTGTGACTAAAATTTTCCGTCTAACTTTGAAGCTGTAAGTCGCACATCAATGAAACTCGGTCGCACCCTTCGACTGGAAAAATTGGTTCGGCATTGTCAAAATTTCAAAATTTCAATTCAAAATTTTTAATTTTTCAGAAAACGCAAAAAACTGTTTTTGAGCTGAATAAACATTTTTTTTAATAACGTACAGAGAATCCTTATAGATTATGTTCTAGGATGAGTTACATAAGTTTTTATTTTATTTTACACTATAAAATACAAAATTTGCATTTATGAATTTTTTGATTATATTTTAATTCAATAATTATCGAAGTATTTTAAGTTATGTCCAACTACTAAATTTAAAAACTATAAATGGCAATTAAAAAGTTGAAAGAAAAATTTTTAAAATATGAAATGAATTTATTTATTTGAAAATATAAACTGAACTTGCCGCAACTCTACTCAAAATTAACTCCAACAAAGATTTATTTCGTCAAAAGTGTCACGATTTGTATTAGGACTATTTTGCAGTAAGCAAGAAGCTTTTGCTTATTGGTAGATAGATGCATTGTGCACAGTACTAACACATAAACCCGAAAATTAAAAATTTGGAGTTGTGCCACTTTTGAAGTGGGTGTGCGACATGTTGCATGAATTCAGTTACATTAACCCATTCGAGACAGCCTGCACACCGTGTGTGCAATGGATTTCCGAGGCTATAAGACAGCCTGCACACCGTGTGTGCAATAACAGTAATGTGCAATTATCAGTTATTCTGAGTAAACTAGTCGTCGAAATAAGATTTTTCTGGAACTAATGAAATCTGTAAAGTACAGGAAAACAAAATTTGGCATTGGTTTTACTGTGTACCAAAAAATCTAAAAAATATCTGAAGCCTTTCTTACATGTACAATACAAAGAAAACAAATTTCGCTCCTGGGGACCGTGGTCGAAAAAAATCGTCGTCTCGAATGGGTTAAGACAGCAGTCTTCTTGTACTCAGTGGCGCACACAGGATTTGATTTTGGAGGGCTTGCGTACACAGCTTTCAAGCCCGATGCCAGTTTGCCACCCAAAATGTTTGCAAGATACACATTTTGAGAAGGATTTGAACCCCCAAAGGGGGTTTTTGCGTGTGCCACTGCTTGTACTATATATTATCGGTCCTATACTTAGTTACAGATACTCAGGCATATTATTTGAAAAACTGCAGGTTCTTATTATTAAAGCCCAAGAAATCACAAATACCGCTTATACAAATGCAAATAAAATGTATAGATAAGTGAAATAGTGAAAACTGTAATTTTTATTGCGGCTGAAAATAAATTGCAAATATCTACGGCATCCTAAGCAGTGGAAAGAGGAGAGAAGGGAAGTCTCGTGGTTTAATCATTTTTGATCCCATTCCTCGAGGTGTTACACTTCCTGCACTGAAGCTAATACAGCTGCAACAATATGGGCTATGGAATATGTCCTTAAAGTTTCTGGTCAACGATTTGCAATTTGCTGCAAATTCCCCATAACTATTCATGTCTTTAAAAATTGATTGTATGTATGTTCGGGCTTGGGCTCGGGCTCTTATGTAAACATGGGTGTGGAATGGAGAGTGAGTGCGCAACTCTACGTACTCCCACACACAGGTCGTACAAGAAGGAGAAACATATCAGCGGCAACAACAACCATACGTGGGAAGAAATAACAAAAAAATGAAAAACGTTTTAGTCTGCGTCATGTCCACATGTCAATTTTCTTTGCTGAATTTTCATCTTCGCGTGTTTGAAAAAGCTTTCCTCCTCCGCTGTCCTGCGCAGCACTGTACACACACTTCACCACACACTACAACATTGCATACGAGTACATATCGTATAGCTCGCCCGTCTGCTCCCACTCGCAGCGGCACACTTGTCCGCTGCGCGACCCTTGTGTGATGCTGCCTATCCGCTTACTTTCTTCTGCTGCTGTCACACACGAAATTTCACGTCGCTGCTGTCCAAATCCCACATGTGCAGAAGGCATTTCCGTTTTCTTTGTGTCCATTTGTCTTCAATTTATTTTTTTCCACGTCCATTTTCCTTTTTATCGTTTGCGCTTTGACCAACAAACAGCCTGCCAAGAACCCCGCGAAATTCTTAAAAAGTGGGCGGCAAAGGAGCTGCCACTAATGCTACGACGTTGGGTGGGGGGCACTGGCCACGGGCAGCGACTCTGGCGATAGCTGTGGCTGTGTTAGCGCGATGGCAGGATTCGCGCCGTGCTGATTGCGATTCCGAAGGGCTCTGGCCGTGCTCTCAATACTCGCAAGATTGCGGGATGCGTGGTAGCAGCGTCAACGTCAACGTCTGCGCCGGCAACGACTTTGCTGTTGCCGGGCTGAATATAATGCAGCCGTGAATTCTACACGGACTGCGGTCTATACTTTCGTGTTTATATCGCCAAATAGCGGCCGTTTTGAGTTCGAGGGAAATTTAACTTTAGTCACATGTCCAGCTCGAACATACATTCAAATATATCTACTATATATGCAGCATACATACTAGACAAGGTGCTGGGGGAGTGGAACAAAATTTCATTTTGTACGGTCAGCGTCTGGCTGAAGAAAAGATGTTTGGCACGACGGGACAATCGAGGGAGCCGCCGGCAAAAACGTAGCAAAGTAAGGTGAATTATTCCAAAGCTGTTGTCGAATGGATATAAATATTTTTGACGCATGGTTATATGACGGTTTCGGATATACTATACGTACGAGTATATGATACGCGGGATCTCAGAGCAATTTTCACAAAATTTCATATTACGAGTGGAAGCAATTTAAAGCTGTTTTCTGAAAAATTAACTCTTTTCATACCAAAAACGTATGCATATGTATGTATATATACAGTGGACGTCCAATATAACGAATCTTATGTTGTACCCCCAATTTGTTAAATCGAAAAATTCGTTAAATCGATCGAAATTTTTTTTTGTTTTAAACCATCCAGGTAGGCCTTAGTCTCGTAATCGGGCTGTCGTGCCAGTCAATTATTATTATTATTATTATGACTGATTCATCGTTGTCGGACCGTAACCGAACCGAACTCAAACCACTGGAACCTTTAACTTGATATTAAGCCCATAGTTAATGTAGAAGCAGTAAAAACAATTCGTGGCGCTGATTTAAGAAAGAACTGGACAATTATGCGTCGCAATAAATTGAATTTAGACCATATACTTAAAGAAAATAAATTAATTCCAGACAAATAAATATTTATTTTAGAATGAACACAGAAACACGAAAAGTGTTAGGTTCGGTGTCCCACTTGGTTCCTTTTTCGAAGTCTAGGCGGTGGCCTTAGCTCAGTTTATTAGTGCGTTGAACCGCGATTCTGAAAATAATCTCCCAAGTTCCCAACTTTCTTTCAGAATCGCTATACAACCGCAAATCCATTCTCATCCAAATCACGCGAGTTGGTAAAATCACATGTTTTGGGAAATATTGGTATTTGGAATTCCAATATTTTAAAGAAAGAAGCGTTGAATCAGTCAATTGCTAATGCATTTTGAATTAAGATTTCCTTAGAATGTGCATACCATACATAGATAAGTATGTATGTGCACATATGCGTAGAATCATATTTTCATTTCACTCTCGAGACGCGCAAAAGCCAGAGTTGCATATTTTTTCTACTTGAATTTTCGTATTCGATGCGGTCCCGGGGAGAGAGAGAGTGCTGCCGCACGCCAGCGTACGAGATGTCCAGCAGCAGGTTGGCAGGCTCTGGCGAAGTAGCCCGTTTCGTGCTAATTTCGATCCACGTAGGATAGAAACTTTGTATTGTTCTTGTAGCCAAACACACGAGCGACCATGCGCCCGCGTAAATGTACACACTTACACATACACTTAGTATATCGCACAGTGGAAGCACAGTCCAACATAATTGCACAGTCTTCTATAAATATGGGCATACATCGTACACACCCATACATACACACATGCACGCATATGCATACATAAATACACATACGCATGTATGTATGTATGTGTGTGTGGACGAGTATTTACACATTTGTGTGTGCTTATGTGAATACGAATGCATCTATAAAATTATTCTTGAGGGACCGCGCCAGAACACACACACACACACCCACACAATGTGTGTGTGGGGAAGGCTTTGCAAAATGCACAAGTGAAGCGGTTCGTGGTTTGCGGGCGGGTGGCTGCTGTTCGTTGGTTCAGCGTAATCGTCGGCCGATGGCGGCGTAGTAACCCCTTTCGCGTTTTTATTTTACAAACGTGTATGAAGCCCACCGCACCCCTCCCCTCCTTCTCGAGCAGACGCCTCGGCCCGCTGACTCAGATATTCGGTGGGTTAGAGCGTTGGTTCGTGTTGTATTTGATGGCGAGGACAGCGAGGACAGCATTTCACGCGCCACCAACCTATTTAATAATTTTGTAAAGGCCAGGCAAAGAAGCGAGCAGTAAGGAAAGGAACGGAGCGGACGGAAGAAAAGTTGCCTTATGCTGACGACGCCAAACTTAACTGGACCGAAACCATCCCGTGCTGTGCGCCGCCATCACTCTTCCGCGCGCGCTCCCGCGGCATGTGCACCCATACATGTGTGCGTTGTAATCAACCGGACTGGCCGGAAGAGGCCGGACTGGAATGGGTCGACGGACCGCGCTGACCCAACCGTCCGAAGCAGTGACATAGTAAACGAGGATGGCGGCGAAATGGAGCTGATGTGAGGTGTTGCGCACACAAAACGCGCACATGCAGACACTTACACACACATATAAACTTGGGCTTTAAGCCTGGAGTGAAACGTTGTGAGTTGTGGTGCAAGTGTCCAAAAAAGGGATGGAATTACTATAGAAATGCCCATCTTATTTGAAAAATTAGAAAATGTTATGCGTATATTTTATCCTTTTGAAAGCGGTCAGCGGTCCGCTCGTTTGATGGGCTGCGCTAAGCCTCGGCGCAAGGCTCGTTAAATCCTTGAATGTGTCCATATACAATACATATACGGATAGGGAAAATTTCGGGCGATATCTACGTGTGCTTGGCTACTTCTGTCCATTTGCGTTCGTGTGTGGTTTTTGTTGTTTGGTTTAATTACAAATTGCAAAAAAAAAAGGGTTAATAGTGAAAGTGGATTTTTCTGTTTGGACTACATGTTTTTAGAGCAAACTTTAAATTCCTACAGCATCCACATTTCCATGCACTCGTGCCCGAGCATACATAGGTATGTATAGTACAATCGTACGACATAAGTACATACTATATATGTACATACATATATGTGCGGCGTGCTCACCCAGGGCTGAGAGCGCCTCGGCCGGATAATAATTGCCGCTGCTAAATGAGACAACATTTATCTGGCTAAAAACTTTAATAAGCATTCCTGCTGTTTACCTTCTGGGAATGCCTAGTGGAGAGATAATAAGAGGAGCTGCCTACGCACAGCGGACTCGCGGCGACTATGGTCCCAGGTCGTGGCCGACAGGAGTATTTTGAGAGATGTGGAAGACGCCAACAGGTGTTACTTTGGCCGCAGTGGGTATTTGAGCAGCTTTCCTTTCCCGAACGACCGACTCTATAAGACGCTTATTCTGAGTGCGCTCTTAATTGCCGCCGAAACTTTGCATGAACTTCTGCCTTGTTCGCTGCGACGACGACTCTCGAGTTGTATAAGCTGCTTTATAACATGGACGTAGCACTGCAAGTAATATCGGCGACTGCACTGGCTTGGACATACCATCCCGGTGGACGCAAAGAGAGAGGTTATGTCTCTATTGGGATGATCCAAAAGAGGAAAAGGAAGCCTTATGGTGTGAGGAGACGCGCACGAGTCTGAGGCCCATGAAGCGTTTAAATCCATCAATAGCTTTGACGGGTCGGTTTTACAACACAATGGCATTTTCTTCAAAATTGCTCGATTTCTTTCGAATCAACAGCAACTCACAGGCTGTAACTTGATTCAACAAATTTTGTTTCCTTGTAGTATTTATCTGTCGGGTTCCGTTCTATAGTTTTTTAAAATATTGCATAACCATTGGAGTTATAGGACTTTAAAGTATTCGCATCTACTTTTATTTACGAACATTTTTTTTAACACTAAGGAGGTCACCACGGAGGTAGGGTGTAAACGGCTTTGCCAGAGCGAAGATGCTGTCACTCTATGCAAATAAAGCGCTTGCGTGACTGTTATTTTCTGAAAGTGAATTAAGTACTTTCGGATAGTAATTTCAACTCGCTGCTGCTAGTGCAGCAAGTATTTCGCTTTCCGGAAAGTGCTGAGCAACCCTGCGTAAATTGAGTGTGATCATTGTTTATTTATTTATTTGAATTCAGCCTTCGAAAACCATTCTTACAGACTAATTAACAATATGGAAAACTTACATTTTTAGGAGATACAAATATTGTTTGATACTGTAATCATCTTTATTCGTTGACAGGTGCTTACAGACTGCCCTTGACGTAAGTGAGCAGTGCTCAGCTTCTACATAACAAGAGTGCTTAAGAGAAGGAGAGTGGCACATACATACATTCCCATCTCTATATATACATAAATGCTGGGGTACTATACACTACAGATGCTATATTGTATATATAGTACATTCCGTTTAGCTGCATTCACCTTCGATGCACATGATTTGGGGCACTTAAGCGAAAAATGCAGCTAAGCGGAATATCTAGAAAAGTTTTTGGAAACAGCAAAATTTTTTTTTAAGTAGATCCTTGGCGCACCTATATAAAAATATCAAAATATATATTATATATATATATATATTATATCAATATTGATATATTATATATATCAAAATTTTGCATGAACGAATCTATTGAATTCTTGAAAAGATTACACCAGTGTAAGACTGAACAAATTTTTATTAGCAAATTAACCGCTATCTTATAGATGCTTATGCATACATAATATGTATGTATACACTGGATATAATGAAAATATTTATATATGTACATATTCTTACTGATATGCTTTTATGTAAAAAAATCGGTAATTTTACCCTGCGAATATTTCTTTTTTGACAATTTCACAACTATTGCCTCCATTTCGAAAATGTGGAAATTTGTTTCGATACTATTTTCCAAAAAAACTTTTCGAAATTTTCAAGTGCTGCTAAACGAAGTATTTTTCATACAAATCAAAGAAAACTTGTCAAAAACAGGGCTGTAAACGGAATAGTGCAGCTAAGCGAAATGCAGCTAAATGTGAAATTTTCAAAGAAAACTCGGTTTACGAAGTAGTATTTTGGCCAAATAATGCAGCTAAGCAGAAAATGCACCTAAGCGAATAGGCAGCTAAACGGAATGTACTGTATATATATTTTAAAACATGAATAGCAACTTGAAAGATTGCTATCCACAGATGAAATGTTGATATAAGTACTGCCTTTAGTCAGTGTACCAAATTTTTGTATGGTGGTGATAACACTGTGTGTGAGTTTGTCTCTCATCAAGTCTCTCATCAAATTTATATACTTTATGAAGACTTTCTCCACCACGATGCCAAAACCGCCTCACGCAAATTGTCCTTGGGTTAGCCAAACTATCCCCAACTTCCTGAGTACTGAGCACTATCATCCTCATGAGGAGCAATTTCTTTTCAATAATAATTGTTTTTCCACGCTTGACACTCTGATCAGTGGCGTCCCCAGGATTTCGGGAAGGGGGGGATATGCAAAAAATCCAGTTTAACGCCATTTTTATACATTCATCATTGCGTATTATTTTTAATACATGTTGCATAAAATTGTACATATGTACATTAGGGCGGGTCAAATTGTATGGAACGATTTTTTTTGATGAAGCGTATAGCAAAAACGTAATCTATAGGTGATTCTGAGAAATTTTGCTCAAGAGACCATAGCTCTAAGTCGGATTTGGAGCCCCCCAAAATTTCATTCATTTCATTCATTCATTCATTCATTCATTAGTTCATTTTAGGCTATTTTTCGACAAAAAATTCCTAATATGTCTACTAAAAATAAAGAAAAATATTGGTATCAATACAGATTCTGAAAGGTGATAAAAATACCTTTCAAACAAGCCTAGATTGAGAAATCTACTATAACTCTATCCGATTTTATGACGAATTTAATTAAATTATTCTATGTATATATTGAAAAATATCTATTTTGAAATTTTGGGGGACTCCAAATCCGACTTAGAGCTATGGTCTCTTGAGCAAAATTTCTCAGAATCACCTATAGATTACGGTTTTGCTATACGCTTCATCAAAAAAAATTAACCCGCCCTAATGTACATACATACATATACATATGTATACATATGCTAACATAAAATTCTTAAAACGAAAAAATCAAGTGACATGTATTTTTAAGTCATAAAATCCCAACTAAAAAATTCAAGTTTGTTTTAAGTTATGACATTTTGAAAACTCCTTCTAATAGAATTACGAAAAACTCAAAAGACCTATTTTTAAAAGCATAACACACCAGCTATGGGAAATATCATAAATCCAAAAAATTAAATAATAAAATGTATGACGTTCTGAAATTTAATTATGTTTTCATGTTTTCCATATTTACACACAATTCACCAAAAAAAATTTAACTGAATTTTTTCAAATTTTAACAGCTGATGCAGGGTTGGCATGAAGCCTGCGTTTGACTACTACTTTGGTAAATAGTCGATACTTTTGGGAACACTGAAAATACAACTATCCTGCGAGAACAAATGCTATACTGATTTTTGGATTCATTTATTCTTAACCCTTCTGCGGGCATCCGGTTCTGGCCAGACCACATCGAACTTTGGATCCACTTTAGTAATGTTGCAGTTAAGCTATCGAGCTTATATTTCATGATATCCTCAACTGATCCTTTCTAAACACAAAAACCAAAATCATGGCCTCGCCAGACCATGGTGTATTTTCATACAAATATGCCAGTTAGTTACAATTTCTTTTCGCTTGAAATAAGTTAATTGGCGCAAAATGTACCTGGTCCAAGTGTTTTTCACTCGCCTTGGCTTTTAATTTCTTTTGGGTTAGTAAATTATATTTTTGGTTGGAAAATAATGTTGGAACATATTCAAAATTAATATTTATCCATTGTATTCGTGGTTATGTGCGTGTTTTTTGGTGTCAATTCAATTACATTCCTGAAGTGAAGAAAAGTATTTGTTGTCTTGTCGTGTCTGTTTTATCATCAATTCGATTGGGTGTTTTCTGTGGCAGAGATGGAAGCAAGGGATTGCTATTTTGAGGATTAGGTGGACATTCTTTTTGAACTTCGACGCTGGAGTTAAATCAGAGAGGAAAATTAAGATATGAATTAATTTGCTGCAAGAGGTAATAAAAACGGTGCTGCCAATTTCACGCTTTCATTTGGCCCTGAACAAAACAAAGCTTCTGATACTGATAGAAAAAATTGTCGTTTAGATAGTTCAATGTGAAGATAGCGACGACGAAGGCGACAAGGAAAACGATATCCGGCCAGTTCAGCATGAGCAATAGCATGTTCAGGTTCCGCATGTTTTTCTTTGGCAAAGCAGTTCAGAATTGTTAACCGTGCAAGGAATCCAGAAATAATAATATATCAAAACGCGTTTTGTATGTGTCCAATGTAAAATCTCAATGTGTTTGAGTCATAATACTGCATTATATCGTTGCAATAATTGCATTGGTCAAGCAGTTGAAGCAGATCCATAAGTAACGTATTTTACATTTATAAATGTTTTTTATTTTCTTGCTTTACTGTCGTATTTTTTTAATTTCAAAATTAATTCATTGAAGTTGAAACTCGCTATTTACTTAATTATTCTAGTATATTTTTACCGTTTTACGTAAATAAAATGTAGGTAATCATTGTTTTTACCCTTTCTGGTTTTTTATATCCTTGTTTACACCATGGTCTGGCCAGATCATGGGAGGTTCAACTATTAGGTTTTAAGTGGATGCTCACAGAAGAGATACAAATAATAAAAATGTTTCACAATTCTATATTGTTACATCAAATTGGATAAATGAATTTATCCACCAAGGGGGATCTATCCCCCTAATCCCCCCCTGGGGACGCCACTGACTCTGATAGATTAGAAATGTCAAAAAAATTCTCAACTGTGTCGCAACATACACATTCGCAAACTACTTTCAACAAGTATTATGAGAAATTTATTGGACTTGCTTAGTGTGACTAGGTAAAAAGTATATCCGGAAAATAGACCTGATAGTCGCTTCTTGGAAAGTAAAAAGTACTTACGAAAACTACGTTCCATGCATAGTGAAACTGCTCGTGAAAGTACTATCAGAAATTTTAGACTCTTAATCGCATTCCGAAAGTACTTGACTTGCATAGTGTGACGGCACCTTAAGTGTAGAGGTGGCAGTCAGGATAGCAAACGCAAATATCGCGATGTGCGACCCTAGAAGTAGAGCTGCAAAACTATCGATGGCACTATCGATAGTATCGATAGTTTTCATTTTCACTTCACTATCGATGGTTTTCGTTACTATCGATACTATCGATTCGCTGCCATCTGTGTTTTCGATCAGGGCAACACGAGTGTTGACGCTTTGGTAGAATTCTACCAAACTTGGTAGATTTATTTTTGAATTTTCATTTTATGCAGATCGGTACACTTTATTTGAATTTGGTCGATTTTCGGAAAAATTTATGTGTCCTTCAATTCGTGAAAAAATTGTCAGATAACAAAAAAAAGTCTGACAAGATTGTAAAGAAATGTTTAGCATGACCGGTGCTATAAATATTTGAACCGAAATGTACGAAGCTGACATACTAGTATCTGTTATTTTGTCAAAGAAGGCGAGTGAGACGACTTATGTGCATGTTTCTTCAAGCGCGGAAACATATTCTTGAGTCTGGGTTTTTGTCGTGCTGGCTGCCGCAATTGCGTTGAAAACGTTTAATGTTTAAAAATATACTTCAATATACTTTATAATTTTTAAAAATACACTTAAAAATAATTTCAAAATAAAAATTTCAATTAGTTTAGTCTGATCTGATGCTATGCGATAGTTTCGATAGTTTTTTTTCCAAACTATCGAAACTAGCTGATAGTTCGACTATCGATAGTTTTGCAGCTCTACCTAGAAATAAATGAGGACTGTTGATGTGTCAGCTTAACTTTTTAATTAAGAAATAAGGGAAGCCACATCTTATATTACTTTAAATAAGAATAACAAGTCAATATGTTTTAATATATAAACGTCGAATGTTAAAAAGCAAAAACACCTTATTTCTTGTGGAAATGCAGCTCCTCACACCCTCTGGGGGTGTTTCCTCTCTGCGACCTTACGGCACTAAACTTGCCCATTACCAAACATTACTTCCACAAATGTTTTATTCGTCATTGCCGTATGTAAATAATTGCTTAGGATTCATCCTCTGCATACGCCAAACAAATGTCTTCCAAACATACATATACTAATACATTTTGTTTTGTCATTGATTCACTCTACTTTCGCATTTTCATGCATAGATTCCGCGTTTCTTCCAATCAATTCATCCAGGATGTCTATAACCATTTCAACTGTAATCACTAGGGTCCGGATTTCCATTCGTTTTTTCGAAAAACTTATAAAAAAAATTTCTGGCATATTTTTTCCATTTTAGAAGTCATCTTTCAAATTTTAGAAGCATGTTACTTACTTACTTAACTCTCCATAACAACCCGTTACCGGGTTACGGGCTGCCGCAGAAGCTCTCTCTAGTCGCCTCTGCTTTGCGCGCGCCTTCTCCAGTTGGTCACACCAAGAGAAGTTAGGGCCTCCTCAACTTGATCCTTCCACCGGATATACGGCCTCTCTTTTTCGCTGAAGCTTTATCGTCCATACGGCAAACATAGCCAAGCCAGCGTAGCCGCTGGATGTTAATTCGCTGTGCTACGTCCATGTCTTTACACAGCTCGTTGTTGGTTCGTATACGATAGTCGTCCCCAAAATTTTGCAAAGTACCTTCCTCCCGAACACTCCAAGGGCCGCTGTGTCGTTACGCGACAGTATCCATGCTTCTGCGCCATAGAGAAGCACGGACAGAATAATGGGCCAATTACCCGAGACGTAGAACTTAAACTAAACCCTAACCGTAAACTAAGACAATTTGAGCGATTACCCTAAACCAGTGGTCGGCAAAGCTTACTCAATTGAGCAGTACGCGCAGCACACGCATTCTTACGCTATCGCAATCAGTCGTTGTTCAGGTATAATTTTATACAGTTTACACTGCGCTAATTACACTGCGCTCACTAACACCATCTCATTGTCAATTTTGCCGATTTATGGCCTAAACTAAGTTTCCGTAAACGTAAACATAGAAATCAGCTAATTTTCCTTGCGGATAGAGAGAAAGATATTGCAACTCAGCGTTTATCCATCTGGTGTACACGCTAATGAAATCTTTCTCCGGCATATTTTCACTTAGAATTATTGAATGTATGAGCATCCAACGACTTAAAATATTAATATATTTACTAAAATAATAAGAATTTCATTCAATTTTGTATATTTACCAGTTTCTGGTCATTTTTTCATTTTCCAATTCATTCAGAGCAGGATGGGTACATTTCCCTGAGCAAACCCATCAGCTGATTGCATTTTCCGTAAACGTGAACTTAGAAACCAAGACGAAACAGATTTCTTAGTTTGCGGTTAAGTTCCAAGTTTACGTTTTATGTCTTGGGTGATCACTACAGCTTGCGGGTATGGCAGGTCGTGTCAGCTGACACGTCAAACTAAGTTACGTCTCTGCTTCTCAGTTGCCTACCGAGATCGTAGTAGCACCTGTTGGCAAAATTAATCCTTCGCTTTATCTCCAGGCTGACATCATTGCTGCTGTTTATGGCGATGCCAAGGTAGACGAATTCCTTGACAACTTCAAAAGTACACCTGTCGGCCTCGACGTGAGACCCTAGCCGCTGCGAGTCCCACCGTGTAGACAGCATATACTTCGTCTTGCCCTCATTTAGCACCAGATCAATTTTTGCAGATTCTCGTTCGATTGACGCAAAGGCAGCGGTGACATCTCGCTTGACATGGACATGACAGGTTGGTCATTTAATAGCCGATTCGTAGTAGGAGTGATATTTTTTTTTTATAACATATAATAATAATAATAATAATTGACTGGCACGACAGTCCGACGAGAGACGAAGGTCTAGCTACCCGCCTAGGAATGTTCAATTTTGATTGGGTTGTATTATTATACATTTTATTTGAACATAATAGTTGATCAAATAATCAAATTAACGATTAATGATTATGATTAATAATCGTAATCATTTTAAATTTGATTATGATTAATTAGTTTTAATCAAATTTTTTGATTATGATTTTTAATCATTAATTTTTAATCGTTAATCAGATTAACTTTGGGCCAACACTAATTCAAATATATTTTTTTGTCGGTTTTTCCATTTGCAGATCTTATCTTCCTACCATTTCCTACTGTTGTGCAAAAAAATCAGCTTCTTCTGAATTTCAATTTCTTCTTATAGATATTTGTTTGTTTGCTTGTCATTTACAAACTCAGGAAAAACTTAGCAGATGGAACTGGAACTTTCACACAATACGAGTTTTGTCCAAGGAAAGAATTCTAGATGCTTTTTGTTTCTAGTTTGAGAGAGGGCGTGCAACTAAAAATCGTTTATAGAAGTATCCATAGACGTGTTATTATACTGATATAATCTCATAAGGGGCGTGGCACTTCTTATGCAACCCAAATATAACTTTAGAGCCATAAGTTACACACCCATGACACTCGGCACGAACTTACTACACATTCAGCCATGTGTGGCTGGGGGGCGTGGCACTGCCAGCACAACCTTATGCTTAAAGTTATAACAGGATAGCTTTATTAACTATAAGCCAAATAGTAAGTTTATTGAAGAAATATTATAAGAAGTACAGCCATGTCAAAATGACATCATTGGGCTTTCTAGTGTTAAAATATATTTCTTCATACAAACTTTTAACCCTTTTCTTACCCCGCCAGATTTTTAGTTTCGAAAAACTTAAAAACTTGTGTCTAATTATTTTGTATTTCAAGTAGTTTCACCAATTTTGAAGTCAACAAGCCCATTAATTCATGTTTTTTCTTAGTCTTGCCGCATACAAGCCTTTGTTTTGTAAGTCCAGTGGGTACAAAAGTAGGCATGACCAATTCTATATGTCGTAGGTTTGCCTCAATGAAACACAGAATCGTTTAATACCTATAAAACCGTACACAAGTATAAGATTGTTGAGCTATGTTACTACAGAGGGCGTGAAAGATGGGCCTACGTGCTATTGTCAAGAAATCGTGTAGTACTTAGTTATTGTAAATCTAAAAAGCGCAAAAAACAGAGTCACATTGGTTTTTATATAAATATGTGTGCATGCGAGTATTTTGAAAGGAAATTAATATGTGAATTGGTTAAAGTAAGCAGGCATGACATCATTTACTTCTTCCCTGGGTGCTACCCGGCCTAGCGGCGTCACTTTTCATTAAGTAACGTTCGTCAGTATGCAAGTTGCATCGTCGTAATATTCATAAATTTTGTTTGTAAAATTATGCAGTCATAACTGAATTTTATTTGTAAATAGTACGCAAATAAAAGGAAATACTTGTTTTCATACTTATTTCTTGTGCATTTATTTATACTAACTATTTAAAAACCCATAAAACCAAGAACAAATTAATATTGTATAATAAAATTGGTGTCAAAGTTATGTATGCGGGCATTTGGGGAAGGATGCTCAATTCAATATGAATAAAAGTGTTGAAAATAACGCCAGCTAGTAAATGGCTGCTGCTGGACCTTTTTCGGCAGTTGATCCGTTTTAGCTAGTTGTCGAGAAGGCTAATGCCGACGACTCACGGCAGCAATATTCGCGGCTACAATGCGTTACGAATTAAATTTGTTCGCTGCGTTGCGAATCTATATAATCTTTTGGTAAGCAAAGATTCATAATTCGGGCAGAGTTTTCATTTACGTAGAACAAATACACAGTTTAAGTGCTTTGACGCTCACTAACATTCGACGTGCCAAGCTCGCATGATTACTTATCGCTGTATTGTTTACTGAGTTGCTTATTTATGAAATTCTCCTCTCTTATTATTTATTGATTTGCTTTAGCAATGATTTGTAATAAAAACTACCAAACTTTTAATTTTGGCTTCGAAATATTAAGAAGTACTTATAAGTGGAAAATTACTCGAGACAAAAAATTAATCCGAGAGAAAAATTGTTATTTGCTTTAAGGTATCATGGCACGTTAGAAAGGGGAATTTTTAATGACTAACAAAATTATTTATTTTCCAGCTCCTTTATTATCAATCTTTTTTACAATATATTGAAGGTTTAAGGAACACAACCAAAATTTTTTTTCTTAGCATATTGTCTCTTATATAGGTGGAGCTGAAGTCGCGTAGAAAAAAACACATCCTCCATTACGGACACTTAATCTCCGGATTGGCTCGACCGATTTTAAAAAAATTTGTTTAGTTCTTTTTATTAACTTATTTTTTACAAGAATCCACCACAATATTGAAGAAAATTTTTTATTTAAAGTACTTTTTCTGGGAAAAAAAAGGTGAAAAACGCAATAAATTTTTTACACTTTTTTTCAAAAAGCTCCTATCCTTTTATTTTTAGCGTTCTTTTAATTTTTCTGGTGAATTCCTGTGCCCGAAAGCTTAATAACTATGAATCTTTTTTGGTTTTTTGTTTCAGATTTGCCAATCCGGAGATTAAGTGTCCGTAATTGAGGATGTTTGTTTTTTTCTACGCGACTTCAGCTCCACCTATATAAGAGACAATATGCTAAAAAAACAAAAAAGAAAATTTTGTTTGTGTTCCTTAAACCTTCAATATATTGTAAAAAAAATTTTCAAAAAGATTGATAGTAAATCAGCTGAAAAATAAATAATTTTGTAAATCATTAAAAATTCCCCTTTCTAACGTGCCATGATACCTTAACTGATTTAGCTGAGTAGCGCCGAATGCAGTAAGCACTGTAACCAAGTTCTAGAAAATAGTTAAATGAGAACCTTTTATTTTATATATTATACATACATACTTGCATATTTGTAATACATATTTCATGCTATTGGTATTCAAGGATCAAAACACATTTACAAATGGTTACAGTTTTTGGCCGCAAATAGTTAACTAATATGCTATGCTCAGAGCTGCGATGCAAATGGGATTTATACATGGCTTTGTAAGTAGTGAGTAAATCCACCAACCTGTCATTCGGAGTAGGCGAAAAACAATGGTTGCGGCAAGCTCGGCGTATGTCCTTCGCAGGACCGCCGTTCCACCATATACCTACTTTACAAATCGTTTTGTGGACGAAGACCGCCACAGCCTTCAAAGTTATTTAAAAAAGTTGCAAGTTGTAACCGCAACGAGATCGCCATCTCTCGTTCATCTTCTGCTCAGGCTGTTCTGCATGAATAATACAATATTCGAGGTAGGACCATCGCAGGAAAATTTGTCCTGCGTACAAACCGCTGCACCCCTTTTGATTAGCGGCCCGAAAAAGGTAAGTGCATGCGCATAATTCACTCCATGAAATCGCTGTCATTATGATAAAGGACATGCTAATGAATATGTCACTCCATAAGGATAAAGTATACATTTATATCGTTGGATTATTGTTGCTTGCGTTGTTGTTGACAATCATCGCGGCTGACCGGACGTGACGAGGATCCTAACTTGGCGGTTTAGCTTAATCAAAATCAAGTTTTGGGATGAACACAAAAAACAATGCATGCAGCACATGCCCATGTACATATGTACG
Organism: Melieria picta; assembly: GCA_964056695.1. NCBI lineage: Eukaryota > Metazoa > Arthropoda > Insecta > Diptera > Ulidiidae > Melieria > Melieria picta. The sequence goes on along the minus strand of OZ057398.1, from coordinate 96,628,660 downwards.
TATGCGCGTACATAACAATCGGCGGTAGCTTCTGTTTATTTTACAGTTTGACATGTGAAGTCACAACTATTTTGAGTCGTCGTTCGGGCGCGGTTTCTTGCTGCTGCCGTCGTTGTCGGTTGATGGCTGTTAATGCCGTCCGTGTTTAAGATAGAGTGACTGTCCCTTCAAGGAACAGACGCGCCAGACAGGTACGTAACATTGAAATGGGATTGTGTGACAAATGTTTTACGCTCACAGCAATTGAGGTGTCATGCGATAAGCGTGAATTCAAAAAGGGTTCAATGTCATCTTAATATTATAATTGCCCAATGTGGTGACGCCGTTTTGTTGATACAAAAAACCGTACAAGCAAACCGAAGTCCACCAAAAATGTACTTTCCTAAAAGAACATACAAATGTTTCTCTACACAATCGGAGTTACCAAATAGTTTATGTATTAAACTATTTTATCAACTTTCTAATCATTTGAATTCGGATTCAATTGAAATTGATTTGCAAATTTTTAATGTTTACAATCTACATACATATGCTTGTTGTATGCTGTTTTAATACCGTTTTGTTTTCGTTTTTGTCACAAATTAAAAGGAAATGTATCTAAATCGAGAAAAGGCTGAAATTCAACAAATTATGGATGCTGAGCTTTTCAAAATTTACACAAAACTTTTACTCGCAACCCTGCTGACCCTGCTAGTCAGGCAGGCCGCCAAGATTGCCGCTGTACGGCTAAATGCCATATGCAGTTGGGCACGGGCGGACCAAGGCCACTCTAGAATCCTCGGGCTGGATCTTCCAACCCCGACACATATTGACTATACAGTCCTTCCCCCTAGCTTTGAGTGTAAGTTTACTATAGGGATCCCCAGCAGGAGCGACTGAACGGAAGGCCGTCGCTCGTTGCCAAACGCTATCGAAATCTTCACAGACGGCTCTAAACTTGAGAATAGGGTCGGATGTGGGGTTTTCTGCGATCAATTGGGGGCCAGTTTCTCTGCTGGTCTCCCTGACCACTGTAGTGTCTTCCATGCGGAGACCATGGCAATACTGCTGGCAGTGGATCGGTTGCAATCGCAACCCCCCATTCCCTCAGCTATACATATGTATCTTCTCAGATAGCCAGGCAGCAATCAAATCCTTGATAGAGACATATCCTCCTCTAAACTGGTTGCAGAGTGCCGGGCCGCTCTGAATGACATATCGGAGCATGCCAGGGTTCACCTGAGTTGGGTCCCGGGACATAGTGGCATCACTGGCAACTGCGTGGCAGACGAGTTGGCCAGAAAAGGCACTCTGCTTCCAGCTCCTACTACACAGTGTAGCATCCCCCTTGCGACCGTCAAATTGATGGTCAGGCAGGCTTATCTCCGCCTGGCTAATCGACTCTGGGCGGAGGAGAACCTATGTAGGATCTCCAGAGAAACCTGGCCGTTGCTTAACCAAGGCAGAACACGTGAATTACTGCGTTTAAAGCGGAATTCCATTTATTCCACAGTTTCTGTGCTAACGGGACACTGGACGAACGGCGCACACGCCAGGAGGCTCGGCCTCCCCTTCAACGATTTTTGCCGCAGCTGCGGTGATGCGAGCGAGGAGGAGAGCATTTGATGTGCCACTGTCCAGCACTGCCCCAGCGAGGAGACGTCTCCGGATGCTGGGAGCGCCGTTCTTCAGCAGCTTGGCCGACCTTACAGGACCCAGCATCGGCCGCATCGCCCGATTCATTGCGGAATCGGGATGGCTCCTGCCCAACACCCGGGGGGGTGTGTAAGCCTGAAGGGCAGCCCGCGTCCTTCACGTGGTACCACAACGGGCCGCTATATGGCCTACGTGAGCTCTTCAAACTGCCACCCTAACCTAACCTAACCTTTACTCGCAAATGTGTCAAACACTACAAGTACAATAAGAATTTGACGCAGATCTATCGCGATATCTCGATGACTGTGGGCGACTGAAAAAATTGTATAATTTATATTGGTTGACATCAGTTAACAAAACCAAAACTAATTCTTCGCCAATTGGTTGGGAGAGGGTCCGTACTCTCCAAATCATTTTCGAGCGCCCATTGGTTCCAGACAGTTACGCCCATATTTCTGTTGTGTAAAATTATCCTATTTTTTTACAGTGGCACAAAGAAGGACGAGGTTAGTTTAATAATAATATCATATTAATAATAATAATATCATATTATCGTCGCGTCGTAGCTTAGTTATTATGCATACATAACTACTTACATACATAAATATTGCTGGTTTTGACGAAAACGCCTCAATTGTGATGGATCGCAAGACCCTTAACAAATTAAAGACAAAGTCCTAAGTTTCACCTAGATCGGGCCGACTGAGGTCATTGTCGTTCGCATTCATTGACCTTGGCAACAAAAGGTAAGTCCTGTGAACGTCGAATTTGCTTAGGAGGTGGAGAAGAGACCTGCCCAAAATTAGACGATGCAAAAATAATTGAGCAAAAATATTGCAATGCTCCAATATTCCAATTATTACCCTTATTCCAATATTGCATTGGTGCTGGCTATGTCAATTGCCGTTTAGTACGTGAGAGCGGCGGGTGCGGGGTCGGTTTGGTAAAACATGAAAGCAGAATGCTGGGGAACTGGGTTTATCAATGCACTCCGAATTATGTGGCCTTAAGATCGCTTTCCAACAAACAATTTCAACACAACTTTCATTGAGCCATTAGTTACATACATATGTACTAGGCATACATACATACGTCCAGGCGTACGTAGCTGCAGCGAGTGGAGGCATGCACACTTGCGTACATATGTATGTATTTATTCATCGTTGTATGCAATGACCTTGACATTAATATTTCACAGCGTTATAAATTGTATATGATATCCAAAGCGAGAATAGCATTTTTCCACACTAGCGCAGCAAACAAGACGAACGTTGAGCACTGTGACGTCACACTATAGTCAACTTTATTTTTTCTCATTTTCAATGAACTCTGAGCCAAACATTCTCGTTGGCTGGAGTACACAGCGACATACATACGCACATGTACGGATATACCTATATATATATATATATACGTATGTATGCATATGTACACATGTAAGCATGCATACATATGTATACATATACATACATACATACTAATGTGGCCGTTGGAATAGCTATTACAGCATTCAGTCCTGAGCGGATATGATAGTGTTGTAAATAAATACATACATATGTATGTGCGTATGAGTGCGAATGCTAGTGTGAGTGTGACGGTGAGCCATAGTACGAGTACGCCCGATGTTTTACAAATTCTACTGCTCACATACATACGTTTATAATTTTTTTATTGCAGCGACAAGTGCACACGTACTTTTCAGCCAGTCTGGGCGCATTTCTCCTTGGCCACACTACGCCACGCCACAACACACCGCACCACTGCCAATGTCAATGCCGGTTCCAGCGCCACTCCACCGTATTGTCACTTCCACTTCTACTGTGTGTGCACAATCATGAATTCTTTTATTACTTTCCTTCTTTGTAAGAGCGTTTGTGCATTTTTCTATTTTCACATGTGAAGGGCGTGTTTTTATTTTTGCCATTTCTTCGCTGCTTCTGCGACAGCGGCGAACGGGGAGTGGGAATGATAAGCGTAAACGGTTGAAAGCGAAAGTTCCTTGCCACGTCTGGTGTTGGGGATATCCCGGTGATTTATTAACTTTGTGAAAGTGCTAACTTTCGGAAAGAGTTTCGTGCTTACACAGAGAACGAGGGAGTAGAACAGAGAGGAATTCCCTTAAATTACTTTATTGAATACTTTAAGAGAATCGATTCGGGCTTTCGCCCACTGTCCGTCTGTGCATGAAAGAAGAAAAAGAACTCGCGAGATTGGAACGTGGTTGTACCCTGCACTGGCGCGACAGGTGCACTCACTTTGGCTCATGCTCGAGGTGCTAATGCCCAAATGAGGCGTTATGGAACGCTTATGTGTGCGCGTACAATAACTTTGAGCGCATGTAAATTATAAGCGTCATCAATGCAAGCGATATCGATTCCATTCATCCTCCGACTGAAATTAAATAGTTGAAATATTGAAATGAAATTAAAATCGGCACTACTTAAAATTCACAATGGGAATGGTATCGTACCATAATGCACTCCGACTGGTGGCGGAGCCAAGGGAGCGATACTTTAGGTTAGCTTGAACTGAATTTAATAAGAGGTTTCTTAAAATTTTCAAATCCAAATTCTCTACCCGCATACCTCTAAGACAGGAGTGGGAACAAGATACGGCGCGCGGCGTCTAGGACTGGAGTGTGTTTTTACACAGACGGCTCTAAGCTAGATGGTAGAGGGGGGGGGGGGGGGGTGGTTTTATGTGTGTTGACCCACCCATAGAAGATAGTTTTCGCCTTCCAGATTTCTGCAGTGTCTTCACAACATCACTCTGACTTGGGTACCGGGCCACAGAGACATCAGGGAAAACTGAATAGCCGATGAACTTGCCAGACGTGGCACCACCCTACCAGGCGACAATACCACTTTTACAGTAGGCATCCCTTTTACTACATGTAAACTCAAAATATGCTCTTCCTTCCTCGATATAGCCAACAAGCTATGGGAGGAGGAGAGCACTTGCTCTATTACCAAACAACCATGACCCACTTTAAACCCCGGGCGTACTAAAACTCTTGTCTCGCTTAGTAGACAACATATCAGTACGATCGTCTCGATTTTAACGGGACATTTCGGGTCTATTCGGACTAGGTCTTGACAGTTGGGACTTTTGCCGCAGTTCTCAAAACGAAGAGGAGGAAGAATCTATAAGTCACCTTCTCTGTCACTGCCCAGCTCTCTCTTTACAAAGGTGGAAAGCCTTAGGCTACCCTTTTTTCGACCACTTGGACGACCTCAGATCCGTCGACATAAGGGACTTTCTACGTTTTATCCAAGTTGTATAAGAGGCACCTTGGCTTGCAGTAAGTCAGATCAGTTCCTTCTTGTAGTATCACCAGGCCCTTTTGCGGCCTAAGTGTGTCTTCCGGCAAGTCCCGTGCCCAGGCAGCCACTTTAACCTAACCTAACCTAAGGTTTTTCAGAACGATTTGAAACCCAGTTTTTAACTTTTTTCAACCCACTCCCCCATTGGTTCCGATCACTTCTAAGTATTCGTGCCGAAGAGAATTGTTCGCAGCTGAGTCTATCTTATTGCCATTCATTATTAAAGTTGCGTCAACCTGTGCATATCCGCACATACATATCGCACACGCACTACAAAAGTGACACAACTCAAAATTTTTCATTTTCGGGTTTATGTGTTAATACTGTGCACAATTCATAAATCTACCAATCAGCAAAAGCTCAGTATATTTTGTCGTTGTTAACTGTTACAAAAATACAGTTAGGTCTCTTTTCATGTCAGAAGTTTGATGCTATTTGATTGCTGCAGCTCAATGCAAAAGAGTCCTAACTCAAATTGTGTCACTTTTGACGAAATAAATTTTTGTTAAAGTTAATTTTAAGCAAAATTCTGACAATTTTTGTATAAATTTTTAATTTTTAAAATTAATTATGAATTTTCAAAATTTTTCTTTCAACTTTTTAACTGTCATTTATAATTATTAAATTCAGAAAAAGTGGCATAACTTGAAATAGTTCCGTAATTATTGAATTAAAATATCATCACAACTCAAAATTTTGGATTTTCTAGTGTAAAATAAAAAAAAAATTCTTGGAACTTATCAAAAAGCATAATCTGTAAGGATTTTCTACTGAACGGTCTATTCGTTATTAAAAAAAAATGTTTATTTAGCTCAAAAACAGTTTTTTGCGTTTCCTGAAAAATCTCAAATTTTGAGTTGTGTCACTTTTGTTGTGCGTGTGCGATATGTAAAAAACTTTGTATTATTTCCAGGAAGAATCGAAAGCAGGTGGGCGCCCGTGCCACTACAAAAAATTAATCTATCAAGACCGATTGACACAGCGCAGAGTATCAATTCGCTCGTTTGTGGAGCACACACTCACAGACAAAGCACAAATACACATGCCTGCATGTAGGCGTACCTATATATATACATTTACCTATACCCACACCGAGTATTCACTACCATTCACGAAGCCGTCACAGCTTCTGAGGCACTCGGCCACCAGACAGACACACAACCAAACAGTCGAATTATTTGGTTAATTTAATGATAATGAGCTACTTGACTGTATTTAACTTGCTATTCAAGCACTTATATAATACACATACGTGTGTATGTAGGAAATGATGCATGCACACATCCATATTTATGCATGCGAATTCGTGTGCGTGAGCGTCTCAATGCATACGGGTATGTGTGTGGTCGAGCGCACTGAACTACACACATAGATATAATTATATGCACGCACATAAATATCTATGTATGAGTCTGTTCACTAGGGTGGCCTACATTGGTAAACTTCGCGTGAAAGTTAAAACTCCAAATGCGAATCTCAATTTGGAAAGTTTAAATTGGCACTCATTTTTTCTTTGATACGGAATGGGGCTGAGGCAAACCCAATAATAAAGCAGTGATAAACGCTAAGTTTTTAATAATTTACTTTTACAAAGCAGGAAAGAGGACCAACTTTAAGTCACAATGGCTTTCTTCTGATTTTTGGTTTAGTAAACAAAGGGATCGATTGATTACGTTAAGAGGTAATCCCGGTTCTCGCTTCCTGTGTTCCAGATTTGCACCAGCCAATATAAGAAGGTTTAAACAATTTATAAGAGGGCCAAAATATGAGACACCCTATATGTGGCTCACGGATTCCCAAGCCTCTACATACATTCTACCTATATATACGGATATGTATCTACAAATGCAATTATATATAGGGTGAACTTGAACTTGCCCTTATTTATGTACAGATCATACATTTCATACAAATGTATACAAATAAACACACTTGTGCGAACTCGTCTGCCTTCGGTCTAAAGTATGTGCCCCTTTATTAGCTCAGCGCAAATCAGTTATGACAGCACATTAAGTATACGAATTACCTACAAGCGTACTCCCAGGAAAGTTTAGTTTTAAAGGCAGAAGTGTGGAAGCAAAACCTACGACTTTCACACAATTAAACTCATCTTTATCACAATTGTTGGCCAACATTTTCAATTACATTCTTCTGATAAAAAATACCTGGAATTTCCCATTCAAACAAACCGCACTGAGACATTGTCAAAATTTTTATTTCTCAAATTACTTTCTGAACGCCATCTTTCGGGAGCTTGTGCGTGCTGGCATTGTAAACAAGTCAGTGTTTGTTGTATTCTGCAATGCAGATTTTAGTTGAGCAAAGTGTTTGTCTGAGCAGACTGCGACAATCTACTACAGCTACCATGCGGAGAAGCGCGAATTTGGCTGCGGATTCGTGATTAGCAACAGACTTCGCCACCACGTCTCTCGGTTCAGTCCAGTTAACCCTTTCGCTACAGGTTTTTACTGGGGAAAGTTAAAATTTTAAATTTTACGTCTTAGTGGTTATATTAGTAACATTCCATAAGAAATTTTTTAATTTTTATACTCAGACCCTGTATTTTAGAGTGTTTTTTTTCTATGAGAGCAACCACATCGTTGTGGCTGTAATAATTACTTAAACATAAAACTTTTTACGCATAACGAAAATTTGAATATTTCTTCATTTACTTCAGCCAAAATTAAAGAAAAAAGTATCTAAATTGAAAGAAAACGTCAAATTAAAAAGTTCTCTAATTTTGTCTGCTTCTTCTTCCTTTACTATGTCAAGATATACCATTAAAAAACGTGTATACTTCTCTTCTTTAAACTTAAATATTCAGTTTGTTAATTTCGTATTTTTCCGAAAACTTCAAACTATTCTAAAGACCAACAAAAAATTTATTCTTCCAACCATAGAGGATGCAGACGTCCACAAAGTAGCATGTTGCTATATGGCAACAAAATAGCGAAAGGGTTAGGGCGCTGTTATGCAGACGGTCAAATGACCGTCGGTCACGATACTTTTTACGCTCTCGTTTTGTTTTTTCTGCTCTGTGCCAAAACCCTGTTATGCAGACGGTCATTTGATCGCCGGTCACCAGTACACTAAACAAACGATGAGGGTTGCTACGAACCATTTTTTCCGTCATTAGATACATGTTTTCGCGACAAGTGTGCCATTTTGCTCCGAAAACACATGCGTTGTGAATAATTTCACAACGCAACACTGTTTTGATCGCATGATTTGGCATCGAGAGCCTCATCATTTTTAACCGACGCGGTCAAATTTTACTCTCCCGCTCTCTCTCTCAATTTTTCATTTTACATTGAAGCAACAACAACTATCGTGACCGACGGTCATTTGACCGTCTGCATAACAGCGCCCTTAACGAACGGCTGGCCTCGATCCGCATTAAGACTAAATACTTTAGCATCAGCCTAATTTGCGCGCATGGCCCGACGAAAGAGAAGGACGATGCGACCAAGAATGCCTTCTATGCGAAGCTCGAGGACGTCTACGAGGGGTACTCGGCCAATAACGTCAAAATCGTCCTCGGGCACTTCAATGCAAAGGTCCGGCGAGAAGGTTTATTTGGTCCCACAGTCGAACAGTTCAGCCTCCATGCGACCACTTCGAACAACGGTCTGAGGCTGATCGGTTTCGCCGCGGAACGAAACATAGTAGTTAGTAGCACCAGATTCCAGCACCTCGACATCCATAAGGCTACCTGGTTATCCCCCGATCAATCCACCCGCAACCAGATTGAACACATTGTGATTGATGGAACGTCAGTAAGCTGAGATCACAAGAGATAGCCGAAGCCTACTCCGCTCAACTTTCCAACCAGCTCGGTCTCTCCACCTGATGACATTGGCGGATTATGAGCTCACATATCCAACATTATACGCGCCGCTTGAGAAAATGTCCTTGGTTCCCGACGCCCACCACCAAGAAACCAATGGTACGACGAAGAGTGTAGTGTAGCCACTGCAGCAGAAGAATACCCTGCAGTCGGCTGCTACGCGAGTCGTACGAGAAAAATGCCGGGAGGAGAGGAAGAAAGAAATGTGCTTTTTAGACGCAAGAAACGGGAGCAAGAAAGGCACGAACGTGAGGAAATCGAGGAGTGCAGGAACAGGAACGACCCCCGAAAAATGTTCCAGAAAGTCAAGCGTCTGACGGAAGATCAGTAAAATGTTTGTCTAAAATTGAGTTGAAAATGTGTGTTTCTAACAAAATATCATATACGGAAGCGTTGAAAATTTTTACGGTAGCCTACGGGGACTGGACAATGCATTAACAATGCATTGCAATGTAGAAAACGCAAATGTACAAGTGGTACAAAGAGTTTAAAGCAGGTCGTACTATGGTTGATGGTTTTCCTCGTTCCGGCCGTCCATCCACCAGTGTGGCTACAGAAGTTAAGAAAATTGTCCGCGGATCGTCGTGTGAGCATCAAAGAGATAGCAGCTGATCTTGGTGTCTCGTTCGAATCGGTGCAGATCGTTATACACGATGTTTTGGACTTGAGACCAGTTGAAGCGCGGCTTGTGCCGAGAGTGTGCTGAATTTGTTGAAAAGAAACGCCTTTTTTCAGGCCAAAGTGTTATCGACGGCATCATCGACCGGTCGGCGTCGAAATATGGGCTCCTGATGACTGTTCCCTATTCCCGCGACTCAAGTTACCACTTGTGGAAAGCGTTTTGAGTCAATTGAGGCGATAAAGGAGAATTCGCAGACGGAGCTGAAGGCGATCCAAAAACCAGCCTATCAAAAACTTTTTCAGGATTCGAGGAGGAGTTCTAATATATGTATTGCCTGCAATGAAGACTATTTTGACGGAAATAAAATGAATATCGATCAATCATTGAACGGGTTTCGTGTGACTGAAGAATTCCGTTTTTTTTATCAGAAGGTATATGACAATTAAACCGTGCACGGGGTTGGGGGGGAGGGGGTCAAGACAAGCCCAGACTTTTGTAATTTCGAGAATGATGTTGTTACGATCATCATTGAGGGTGTTGTAGTTTGGCTCACTAAGCTATTTTCTGGAGCATTGCTGAGTAGAGCATACAAGAATAATGAAAAATACAAGTACTCAGGTCTGCTACGGAGCCGCAGAAGCAACACTTAGCAATAGTCGTTTGTTTCTGAAATGAGGCACCCAGCTACAACAAAACAGGTAGTCGGTAACCAAGCAATGCTCCCTTTGTCCTTTGTGGCTACTTTTGGAGCCGTGATCGTTAAAACCCAGCGACAGAAATTCCTTCCTGTTTTATATTCAGTAGCAGTAGTCGGGGAGCAAGGCAGAAACTTCGGTAGTTTGCTATTACTGCGTATATCAATGCACTCTACTATTAAATAAAAATTTCCTGTCTCAAATATGTAAATTAGAATATACATATGTATGTAGGCAATCCATTACCAGTTACCCCCGGCTTTGCACAGATGAATTTCATACTTTCGTTGAAATAATTTGTATTCCCCAGCTAGCAGAGCCCCGCGGCTTCGCACACAAGTTTAAAGTCAATGGGCTCAATAAATTAAGTTTATCTTAATTTTCGTTGGCCCAGTCAGATTTTTATGAAAAAATACTTGCATAATTATATCTAATTTAAAGGCCATATTTTAGGTAAATTGGCCTCTTAAATCATGTTTCCCTATAAAAACTTTTAACCCATCGTTGACCCCGTCAGACTTCAAGTTTAAAGTCAAAAGGGCCAAAAAATCTTGTTTCTCCATACAACTTTTAACCCTTAGTTTACCTTGTTAACTTTCAATTTTCAAAAAAGTAAAAAATATGTGTGTAATTATTGGTGATTTCAAATTATTTCACCAATTTTTAAGTCAATAGGCCTATCGGCTCATATTTTTTTCGTAGTCTTTGCGTATACGACCCCTTACCCTTGGTTAGATTTTGATTTTCGAAAAATGTGAAAATATTTGTCGAATTATTTTTTATGTGGAGTATTTTCACCAAGTTGGAAATCAATAGGCCTATTATATTAAGTTTGGTCCCTTAGCCCCCGAATTTCAAAAAATCCCGTCTTAGCGGATGTTCATTTTTGAATATGTACCTACAGTTCAAATTTCATGTTTGTAGCTTCAGCGGTTTGACCTGGCTGAAAACTTAAAAAAATCTAGTGTGCGTATTTTGTGCTAATATTTTGCATATTTCGGCCATATTTTTGGTGCATATAATTCCGATACCTACTCATTACATTGAAGCCAGAACTTAGACATGATGGGGGGAAGGAACATTGACTTCGAGTTCGAGTACTCTTTTGCATAAGGAAATGGAACTTCATGAAAATTAAACCTGCCTTGCCAATTTTTAGATAAGAACGTCAAGGACACTCAATAAAATAGAATTTTTCAATATCGTGAAAACCGATTAAAAATTTCATTCTTGTACATTTCAGTACGTTTTGTGATTAATTATTTTAAAAGTTAATTTCATAACGTTTAATAACAAAACAGGTTTTATGGGGTACATCAAATTGTACGTTACGTACGAAATTTTTAATGTTGTCTCTCACATCACGATCCAATATAACGCCGTTGCTATCCTTCGAATTGTAAACTTGTTTTGCGGATTTGTGCCATGTAGCCAGTGGCGCGCGCAAGCAAGGTTCTGTGTGGGTTCAACCCCTCAAATGTTTGTTTGTTGCCAAGCATATTTAATTAGAAACCAATGAAAACACAACTCACGTATTCGCTAACTCGCTACACTAGCATACCAAATTTTCATAATTCATAATTTCATAATAATTCTTCACGATTTTATTTTCAATTATTTATTACTTGTTAAGTGTTTGGATTTTAATTAATAAACACAGAACAATGACAAAAGTTAATGCATTTTTTATTTGAGCCAATAAATCAATGCTTTCCATTTACAGTTCGAAAGTAGTTTCATGTAAATGTTGACCACGACATCGTTTTAACTGATTCATGCAATAAGCCCTGCTTATTAACATCCCATTCATCTAGAAATAAGCTCAACACATTTTTGGTAAAAAAAAGAATCAAATCGACACTAGTAGACCGCCCGGCTTCAATTTTTGAACGAGCTGTATTTTATTTGCCTTTTGGACCAAAATCATTGCGAATCTTCCCAAGTAGCCGAGTTATGCAGCCTTAATTGCTGCGAGCGGAATACGGCTTAAATTGCTTGATCAGCAGGGCGATTATGACGCCCATAAAATGGTCGAAGTTCACGAAATGCTTTTTCCACAGAGCACCAATGTTGATAGTATAATTCAATAACTCGTAAACATTGTTCAGTTACTTGTTTTTCCATGATGAAACTGGCAATGAGATCAAATTGTCATTCACATTGTCCGTCACATCGATCAGCTGACTTTGTGAACAAATTCCAAACTTTAAATTAAATGCTAACGGAAAGGGCGTAACCAAACGATAGGAAGAGGGGTTTGAATGGCGAAATTCTGCAAAGCCTATCATTAATCAACACTTGCAATCAGTTTGCATGCTATGTACATTGCCACACCAACAAAAAGTCGTTTCACCTTTCAACTGTTTAAAATGCATAGTATACTTCAGAGAGTTTTGTTAGATCATATGTAGTAGCTGCAGTAACGAGAGACTATTCTTAAAAACTATTTAAGAAACACCATGAGCAAAGGTAAACTTAATGGTTTCGTGTCGCTCTCCATACACAAAGATATGGACACTACTCCAGAAGAAGAAAACAGGCATGTTCATTTTTTTCTTAAGACTGTAGTGCCAAATAAATCCGTTTCATAACACTGCATATGATTTTTGTTTTCGTGTGGCAATGGATGTTCATGCGTTTGCTTATTTTTGTACCTTATTAAAAAATAAATACATTATTTTGTTACCTTCGTTCATGGTGTTTCTTAAACAGTTTTTAAGAATAGTTTTTCGTTACTGTAGTTCGATAGGCTATGAAGGTTTCGACACCCATATTTCATCGAAATATGAAAACTTTAATATGTATAACTATTACGAGCATAGGATTTTTGGGTCCAAGTTTTTTTAATTTGCTTTTTCCGAAAAAGAATTACGCAAATTGCATTTACTTAATCACAGCAAAATATATACATACAAATGAATAATATATAATCTATACTTATTATCTGTACTAATTTTATTATACATATATACTATATAACAACCAATGTGACATGGTCTTTTGTGCCACAATCAACCACTGAACCGATGTAAATGAAATCAGTACAAAACAATTTCTCATGTAGGGGAATAGTACACAGTCTATGATATGAGATTGATCACGCCCGCCTCTTACGCCCACTATGGTAAACTTTAGTGGGGTGATATGGGCATCAAACAATTCAGCGTATCGTTGCGGCAAATGTGAGCTATATAGAATCGACCACGCCCCTAAACTAAAAAAACGAAGCTACAGTCAGATTGACCCCGCCCAACTAATAAGAAATCAGAAGAAATCAGCTATGGTATATGTTTGTATGACGATATGGGTATTAAACATAGGCAAACATAGGCTTATTGAGATTGACCACGCCGACTTTGGGCGCTTACTAAACTAAGAAAATGAAACGGTGGATGTCTTTAACCCATTTTCGCCGTTTTTGCGAAAAAAATTATTATTCAAGTAAAATCGATATATATGCTATCAGTTATTCTTAAAAAACTTATCGAAATCGAAATCATCGAAAATCGAATTCATTTGTCGAACAACGCGCCAACGTTGCGTACACGCAACACAGATTTGAGACTTATCTAGAACACGCATAATGACACCCAGATAATTCACAAACCAATTATAATTTTTCCTTGCCTTTATGTGAACGTATTTTCATGTCGACCAAAAAAAGAATTAACGTTTGACAATTTTTAGTGTGCGATTCAAAATTTGTCTGAAAAACATGTGTCTACATATACAAGTGTGTGTGTCAGTGTGTGTTTTGTAGGTGGTTGAGATATGGAGGAGAAGAAAGCCTAAGTATATACCTTCCGAACAAAAAAAAATGTATCGCAATACCTCACACACACTGCACATACGAATTTTTTAAATAGTAACGTTGCGTATACGCAACAGAGGAAGGAAATGGGTTAAAGCAATATTGATAACAAATGATTCCGTGCTGACTTACTTACTTACTTAGCAGGCCATAACCACCCGACCCTTTCACTCCTGTACCTTAATAAGGGTTAGCTACATGCAGTATGTTTCTGTACAGTTATATAAATATTAAATTATTATGTGAAATAAAATTAAAAATATAGACTGCTTGAGTTTAGTCCCCCATACCTGACACATCCACTGTAGATATAAAATCGGCCCCACTGCATTTAAATACGAAATACATTGCATTTAAATACCCATCTTTCACTACACTGCACCAATCTTCTTGAAATTTCTGTCTGTTTCTTAAAAATAGGGCAACCATTATATTCAAACTCTGTATGGATTTATAACTTTGTGGTTCTCTTTTATTGAATGAATAAACTGAAAATTCACATAATTGAAACTGTTTTTTATCTGCAGGCTACAATATAAAATGAGACAACACTTAAGGGGGTATTCTGGTCGAGGCGGTCCGAAATATCGATGTTTTCAAATCGTTGTGGATGAAAAGCTTTTCAATATTTTTATTCAAGGTTTTTCGCAAGTTTTTCTACAGGTTTTGAACAATAATTTTCATTAATGATGTTAAGAATATCTTCTTTAATAACGGTTCATTCGATGCCTCGAACTTGAGCATGCCGAAAATAGTTGTTCCATGGTGGACATGATATCTTCAGTTCAAATATTCTGAAACACAAAATGTGACCCATTTTGTAATCGCAAGACTTCCTGCTATCGCCTTATCTAGGATATAAGCAAACAAAAAATTTCTTCAATTAAAATCAGGTGTTTAAAAAAAAAGACGATTTTTTGCCCTGTTTTTGTTGATATTTTGCATTAAAAACATTAGTTAAACAAATGCTTTTGCCATAATCCTAGATAAGGCGATACCCACACATTTGATTAGTATCCTTGTAAAATTTCAAGTCAATTGGACCAGTAGTTTTTTGTGAATCGTGTCTACCGTCCCGAAAAAAATGGTTTCGAGAAAAACAAGTTTAAAGATTTACGAACATGGAATTCACAGATGGTGGGAGCGAAGCGTCGCCCATTGTATAGCCTTGAAACTCGAAAAGTATTCGTCATTGAGAAAAATGGTCTTGCACACACATTCCTCTTATTGTCTACATCAAAAATATTAAATGAAAAAAAAATCGATTTTTCGGACCATCTCGACCAGAATACCCCCTTAAAATAAGTACACAAATTTTTTTTTTTTTTTTTTATTTATTTATTTAAGTCTATGGTATAACAACCTTACAGACTAGATAAAAATTAAAATGTACTTATTAGTAGGTGCACATAAATTACTTAAAAATAAGAAAGTAATTCATTTCTAAACGAAAATTGGCTTAAAGAGAAATCTAAACAAGGAAACTTATTTAAAGCTAACTTGTTGAATTCAACTAAAGCCCGTGTGATTGGATCATTCAAAGCATAATTCGACTTATAGGCATTAACATAAAAGGTGTAGTGCCGTCTAAGATTTCTGGTAGGAGCATTAAACCTTACCAACTCCAACAGTTGCGGGCAATCAATATTACCATTGATAATGTTGTAAAGGAAAGTTATTGCTGCGATCACTCTTCTATTTTCAAGAGAATGCAGACTTATTAGTTTGCACCTTGAACTATAAGGAGGCAGGGGTAAGTCAAAACGCAAATGTGCCAAGCAGTACTTCATAAAGATTTTTTGCACACGTTCGATTCTTTTATTGTGAACTTCATAAAGCGGATTCCATATTATGGAGGCATATTCGAGACTAGATTTTACGAAGGCGTTGTACAGTAACTTTTTAGTGTACGGGTCCTTAAATTCAGAACTATTTCTTTTGATAAAGGCTAGAGATGAGAAAGCTTTAGGAATGATAAAGTTGAGGTGTTCAACAAATGTGAAGGCAGAATCAAAAACGACGCCAAGGTCGCGTATTCTATCTACACTAGTTAGAGGGGTATCAGAAAGAAAGTAAGTTGACAGTATTTTATTTTGCTGCTTGGTGTAGGTTACAGAGTAGCATTTACTTGTGTTTAATGCTAATCTATTTCTGCAACACCAGTCATAAAAGCTATTTAACTCAGCTTGAAGTGCTTGTATATCAAGCAAGCTTTTGATTCTAAAGAAAATTTTCAGATCATCAGCATATAAAAGATAGTTGCAGTTCTTAAAGCAAACACTGACATCATTAATGAAAATAACAAACAAAAGAGGACCTAGTATACTTCCTTGCGGAACCCCAGAAGTGGCAATATAGGGGAGTGACCTTGCATTGTCAATGACGACATAGTTTACTCTCTTAAACAGGTAGGACTCAATCCATGACAAAAAAGATGAATGAAATCCTAATACTCGCAACTTGGCTAATAGCGCGCTATGAGAAACTCTGTCAAAGGCTTTGGATATGTCCGTATAAATGGAGTCAACTTGACAACCATTCATGAAAGCTGAGACACAGTAGCTTGAGAAAACAGAGAGATTAGTTACAGTGGATCTCCCCGGAACAAAACCATGCTGACAAGGGCAAATAAGGTGTTTGACAGCAAAAGATAGCTTAGGAATTACAGTTTTTTCAAATAACTTCGAGATTATAGGAAGCTTCGAGATTGGCCTATAATTAGATACCTCACTTTTTCTACCACTTTTGAAAATAGGGTTTACAAAAGTAACTTTCCAGTCATCTAGAAAATTTCCAGTTTTTAATGATAAATTGAAAAGCATTAAGAGGGGTTCAGCAATTGCCGAGACAGACTTTTTAAGGAAAAAGGATGAAATATTGTGAACATCACAGCGCTGGGAATTTTTGAGGTTCTGAATACCTAAAATAATATCATCCTTATTGAGAGTTAACGCACCGAAATCTAGAGATGACTTTATATTTCTTAATATTGAATCATCATGCCAGGAATCATCAACAACAAAATTTGCTTTAAAGAACTCTGCAAATAAATTGGCACAGTCGTTGGACGAAGATGAAGACTTGCCCTGGTACGACATTGTCTTGGGTATAGTAGAAGAGGAACGTTTCGACTGAATGTAGGTCCAGAATGATTTTGGATTCGATTTAATATTATTCTCAAAGCCTAATAGATAGTTCTTGTAAAGAAACTTATCCAAACAATTAAATTCATTCATATAGCTCAAGTACCGAGATTTATGCTGAAGAGATCCTGTTTCTTTATATAGCTTATAAAATTTATTACGCAAATTTTTGAGTTTTTTTAGGCCTTTTGTGTACCATGGCAATTTGTAAACCCTCTTAGGAAATTTGGGGATCATTTTGTTAGAGATATCGAAAATTCTACTTTTAAAGAGTTCAAAACAGCAACCAAGATTACGATTATGGAAAAGAGATTGCCAGTCTATGTTGGAGATGAGATCATTTATCAGACCAAAATCACAACGGCTATAGTTGAATCTAATATCATTATCCACAGAAATTGATGGATATTCATAAAATTCTAATTCCAAAATTACAGGTACATGATGCTTATCAGTAGGACACAAAGGCCATACAGATTGAAGTAGGTTATACTTTATATCATTACTAATAAAAATAAGATCCAAGATTTTTTCAAGCCTATTTACAATGTTATTAATTTGGATTAATTGCAAACTATAAAAACTATCAATTAAATTGATTTCATGAGCATTATTAACATTCGATGGTACAAGAAAATCGTCCCCAGGGAGATAATCCCATGTGACTTTACTTAAGTTAAAATCTCCTAAGACGCACAGCTGCCCGTTAAAATTTGACTGCGTAAGATGCATTATATTATCAACATGATCACTATAGATCTTATCAGGGCTATTTGGGGGGATATAGGACACACAGATGCGAAGAACACCTGCATCAGCACCAACATCAACACAAAGTTGATCCAATAAGCTATCGGAATTGAAAAGAGAAACAACTGAGCTGTGCAACTGTCTCCTAACAGCAATGAGGACTCCTCCACCGCGAACGAGACCTGTTCGTTGGGAGTCCCTGTCTTTCCGAAAGACGTTGTATACGTTTTTATTAAAAAATTCTTCATTAAAGAAGTCCGAGTTTAGCCACGTTTCGACAAGAACAACTACGTCGTAATCGCCATAAGATGTAGCAGTATACACGACGTTAGCCTTTGTTCTCATACCGGACATGTTTTGATAATACATGTTTAACGAATTGCGCACTTTTAGAGAAGTTATGCTACTAATGCTATTAATAGACTTATGATTATCTATGACAGTTTCGGAGGATCCCGGTTTTTTTGAAAAAAACGAAAAGGACGTATTTTCACATCAGACGGCCATAGTGACGAGACTAGAAGCTTGTTATAGATTGAGGCAGAGGTCCCTAGCTTAAAGCTTACTCTAGTCAATGACTCAACATTTGCATCTTTTTTCACTAATTTATAACAAGTCATTAACGAGGGGGAAACGTTCGCCTGCTTTGAGATATAATTAATAATACTCTCAGCATCAACCGACGGCCCAAATGACGACAAGTGTAGCCATTTAAGTCGAACAACAACATCAAGCTCCGTGCTAGTGTTGCTACCAACAACTACAGTATTAGATTTTGTTTTAGCATTAGGCAAGGCAATAAGATCAGCCGCATCTAGTTCCCGCGCAGCAGCAGCAACATCAGCAAATGAGACAGCTTTATTACTCACGTAAGAGCTGGGCTGCACTGAGCCAGGAGCTAAAGCGGTAGCAGCGGCAGGCAGTCGGCGAGTTAGGTATAATGATTATTAATAACTTGTTTAAACTTTTCTTCAGAAATAGAGAAATAAATTTCATTATTAGATGCCAACTTATTAAATTCCGGTAACGACCTAACAAGCGGTCGATGTAAAGCATAGTTTGATTCGTAATGCCTTACAACAAATGACTTATTTGAGCGAGTATTTCTGATTGGAATTGGAATTTAATAAAACTAAGCAAAATAGTTGCCCCAAATGTTAACGTAGACAAACATTAAGGAGTTCAAAAGCAAGCAACAGAACTTGTACAAAAGGACATGTTCTTGAAAGTTTAGTGAGTGAATTTTTCTGTACTCTTTTGAGACGATTTGTATGCATAACGTAGAACGGATTCCAAATAAAGCCAGCCTACTCCAACCTACACCTTACAAATGCAGAATATAAAAGCTTGCACGTATAAAGGTCCTTCAAATCGGAACAATTACAACGTACAAAGCTTAACATAGTAAAAGCTTTAGGAATTATGTAATTGACATGACTAGCAAATGTAAAAATGGAGTCGAGCACAACATACCCGAAATGTCATTAACTACCATTTTACGAATACTTGCGATAGAAAATGATGTGCCGATATTATTGATCAGCCTAGAAAAAGTTATATGTAAAAGTGTTTTTTAACAGTTAGGGCCAATTGACTTTTAAGACACCAGACATTCAAATTCTTCAAATATATATAAAAATTAAATTTATATGTACATACATACATATGTATATGCAGTGGCGCACGCAGCATTTTATTTCAAACTTTGAAATAGAATAAAATTTAGTTGTATGCAATGCAAAGTTGCAATCTACAGACTGAGATCCCAAACATGTATGTTTTCCTGACATATCTTGGTCCTGAAAGTTCAAAATAGAAAATTTAGTTAAAAGGAGACAATTTTTCTATTTCATTTGATACCCATATCTTCATCTTTCCACAACCGCAAATATTTAAAAAAATCTTTGAAATGTATTTGTCCTTAAAATTTTAAAGTCCTTTAAAAAGGTTTTTGGGCCAGAAAATGAAAAACTGAGTATGCCAGGTTACTATAAATGACCTCTAGTTTCACGCCTATATCAACATTAGGATGGGTCTCGGCAAACAATTTTTTTTCACACGGTGTAATAAATGTAAAGTTGGTGTTTTCACTCAGTGCATCATAACTTTGTCATTTTTCTTTTGATTCTATTGATGTTAGGCTTAATATTTGCTCAAATAATATATCTTTCATCTTAGATTTTAAAACCAATGGAGATAATTTATTTTATCTCTAAGAAAACATTCGAAAATTTCTGATTTTTGAAAATGGTCGAAAAATTCACTTTTTTACAACTTTCGCCGTCAGTAATAAAATCTGATCTGATTTGGACAATTTTTATATCTCTGGAAAGAGTAAGGTATTATCTTCTGACCGACGGACAGCTTGCGTTAGTCGGATGATTCGTTTACGAGATATTTTATCATAACTGAAGCAACACGGAAAAAACTGGTTTTTCGAAGATTTTTCGAAAACGCTTCTTACAAAAATTTGTTGATCTTCAGTTTCGTTTTCAGCGGCCCAAAGTTAGTATAGAAAACACTTTTATTTTTAGGTGCATTTTTTGTGTCGAGTAGTGTTATTGATGATTGAATATACTATATATGCGACGGTTATAAATTAAATTTCTGTACTAACTTAAAGATATTTCGGGGGTTTAAACCCCAAAAAACCTCCCCTGTGTGCGCGACTGCATATATATATATATGAAATCACTACACTTTCAAGATCCTGTTCCATCTTACTTCTCGCGTTGTAAGCTCATAAATTTAAAAACCTTGCAGGATAGAAGATTCATCCTATCTTTGCCATTTGTTTTTGATGTTGTTTGCGGATTGGTTAACTTTCTTCCCTCCTAGAGAGGATTCACTTCAACATCCCTTCTAGATCTCTCCGGCACTTTGATTTTTTCAATGTTGGTTTCGTCAAAACGAATTATGCTTTAAATGCTCCTCTTTGGCGAGCTCTAATAGAATTTAATAAGATCTCAATGAACTTTTCGGTGGATTTCACTACCTTTAAAGCAATATTTATGAACTTGTTGAACTCTGTTTTTAATTAAGTAATCGATTGTTACGTAATATTTACTTTGTTACTTATCCATTATGCTGTTCTTTATTAGTCAGTAAGCAAACAATTGTTCTTTGACTAATTATAAATAAATGAAGTGAAATGAAAAGATATACACGGTGGACGGAAAATTTCTGCATACAAAAAAACACCGTTGAGGATCATTTGTATTGCTTTTCAAAATTTTTTTCATTTAAACCACTAAATCATATTCAAGCAAAATTCAATTGATCATTAATATTGGGTATGTGTGCCATTTTTTTCGTAGCATTAGGACTCGCTTTCGAAAACTTTCGCACAAGACCGACGTTTCGGCCAATGATATGGCATCCCACTCTTGTTTTACTCTCTCAATGAGTTGAAGTCTATTGGCAGGTTTTGGACTCCGAAATACGGAATCTTGAATCCTGGACCAGATATGTCCAATAGGACTAAGATCTGGCGAATTTTCCGGCCAGTCTTCCCATACTAGCTTAAATAGACTTTTAGCAACACTTATTAACTGTTTCGCCGTATGACATCGCGCACCGTCCTGCATTAATATCGCTGTACATCTACGAGGGAACTGCTTAGGATTTTCAAACCATCACATTATTGTGGACTTCCCCATTTCGTTTTCAAATAAAACAAGCAATCAGAATTTTAAGTATATTACAAATGAAACGATGTATGCAGAAACTTTCCGTCCACCGTGTATATATACATACATTTCCAGATACATATATTAAGATACAATATTAATAAGTTGAAGTCGTACGAGATTGCACCAGAAAATGGCGAATCTAACTTGTCTTGTCTACTTCCCTAAGAAAGTCAAATCAGATGTCCACGCATATTTGGAAATCATCAACGCCACGAAGACGAATCAAACGTAAAACACTGGGCCTTGTCATTCGATATATTTAGGTTATATATATTTTTCATAGAATATTTAATAGATGTTTCATGTATTTTTAATTAATAAAATTATTACTTTGTGTATTTTGTGCGAGTATATAATTAGTTAGCATAACTTTTGTCATTAAAAACTGCATACAAAAAGATGCAAATGGTTTATTAGTATCCAAAGCTTATAACAGTTACAATTATATAACGACTACACTTGTCAAACGAAACTCAAAACAACGAACGCTGTAGAGATCATTGTGCCAAGCATTATAAAAAAAATTGATCCGACGCTCGCAAGTAAATAATGCACAAATAAGTTACGAAAGAAATGTACAATACGCCGATTCTGAACAGCTAGTGGAAGCTGTTTTGCTAGGGTATTTCACTCCCAGATATTTGTCATTTCTTGTGATGTAGGCATTCTCACTTAGTTACTAAGCTGGCCATAACAACCCGTTACCGGGTTACGGCCTGTCGCAAAAGTTCTCTCCCAAACGAAGAGATAAAGGCCGTCTTAAACTTGGTCCTTTCACTGAAGACACGGTCTCCCTCTTCGCTGTCATCCTCCAACTACCGCGCCGAATACCTTCTTCGCCGCAGATTTATCGTCCATGCAGGAGACATGATCAGGCCAAGGCATCCGGCGTTGCATTTAGTATTTCAGATGTTTCAGTCTCACGGTCCACCGGATTCACCAGCTGAGTCACGGCGGCCGAAAATGGATGTCACTTTTTTAATCCAAGATTATGTGGCACGAATTTAGGAGACGAGGGAGTATACTCGTATTATGTGATATGCAGCAGCTGAACAAATTTATTTATTGAACGAAACATTTTTTAAGAGATGGACCTTTGATATATCGCGCGCCTCCTTTTGATTATACGTATTTATTAATACACCAACAACTTTTTTGTACTCCTTTTTACGGTTTGTTTGTTGAACCAAATTCAAAATTAAAATCGCGGAAGAATCACAAACTGTTTAGATCGCTAAACACTGCCGGCCACGCAAGCTCTTAGAAATCAATATTGTCAATAATATTGTATTGTGCGCGTCCCTTTATGTGTTTATATGTACGGATGGCAACCCTGGCTATCCCGAAGGGAGCTTGCGCGACCGGCGGACACTCGACGTACGAACTCCGGCAAAATAACATCTATAAAACTCCGACCCATACAAAATTTTACATTTACATATGTATATATCAACAAACACTTTCGCATTTAAACTGTATACATTTATAACCAATTAACAAACATTCCACAAATTTAATAAAACATTGCACGAAAAACTGACACGAAGCATTTAATTATTTTTAGTGTCCGACCGAATATTCGGTTTCGGTTTCGGCCCAAATAAGTGGTTTCGGTTTCAGTTTCGGCCAAAAAATGGCCGAAAAGCCGAAACCGAAACTTTTTAGAAAATTTTTTTACATTTTATTGTGTAGCAGATATATAGTGAAAGGAGGAGTAATTTGGATGCCCCCAATGTAAATAAACTTTTTTTTAGCATATAATATTAAATTATTTATTATTTAATTTTGAATATTAGCGAGTAAGGTATGAAAGGGTGATTTTTTCATGTTTATGTTTTTAAAATATGAATAAATTGTTTTTATTAATAAGTATTTATTTATTTATGTTATGTTTGTTCTTTATTTACTTAATGTAAAATTGGTTTGTTGAAAAAAAATGCTTGATATGGTGATTTTTATTTTAACTAGAAAGTTTCGGTTCGGTTTCGGCCGAATATTAAAAAAAAACCGAAACTCGGTTTCGGTTTCGGGTTCGGCCCAAAAAAGTGTTTTCGGTCGGACACTAATTATTTTCATTTCAATGCGTTTGCGCGGTCTTAGCTCTCCAAAGTCTAAACACAAACCTTTTTATTGAATTAAAAATATAGGTAAACTATGTCGACATGTGAACACTAGGGATGCCAACCATGGGATCGAGACATTTTTGTTGTCCCAAAATCCCCGGATTTATATTCTTCAATTAACATGAGTTTTTATAGTCAATTATGCTCAACAACTTTGTTTTGCAAAAAAAAAAAACAATTCAAAATATATAATACCGATCGAAATATATATTACGTTTTAAATTAAAAAATCAATCAATATTCTCCTCAAACGAAGAAACGAAATTCCTTTAAAAAAGTATTCCTAATTCATTTTATGGGTTACAAAGCAATTCAGGCCTTTCTCTGGTATCCAAAGCAGCGCATTCCATTAACAACCCTCCATGGAAATACCTTGCTTGGCGAGCCAAATCTGACCTCAATGAACTCTCGTGAGTTACGACCCTAGCAAAATATCATCGCCATCTGGGGTTAAGACTGGCAAAACGATTTGAACATGGGACGTGTAACTGTGTATGTGAAAAAGTCTCCTATCAAAACACACCTCGATAGGGTACACTCTTACACTCTAACCGATATTTTATGGGGTCCTGCGGTATTCTTGGGATAGAAGCTAGGAATATATCTGATCCCAATATTCGTTTCATTAAAATATTTAACAGTAACAATGGTAATTTGCGATTCCACTTTACAGTTTCAGTGGCAGTTTATGTAAAGCAATTTGTTTCGACAACGCATCAGCAACAGACTGAAATCACAACTTTAACATAAAAAGTAGATATGCGACCTTTCAGAACCCTTAATAAGGACTCCATTTTATTCAATAGTTAAGAGAATTTAATACAAAAACCAAATTAGCAAAAAAGCTGCATAATTAAATGAAAAAAATAAATAAAGTGTTAAGTGTCATCGTAAACTCGAGAGAAGTACACAGTGCAAAGGAGCGTAACTCGTTGCAACACCAGAGCCTTTTACAGATAATCACAAATTTATGAAGTGGATGAAGTGGTTTCTACAAATACTTATCAGTGTACATTGATATTTATATTTTTTATTAGCAATACCCATTACCATATAAAATTCACCAATGTACTACGCTTATTCGATATTTTATTAAAAATAAAATATTCCAATTTATTCAAACTATTCTTTTAATAGAATATTAAAAAAGAATTTTTGTTCGAATATTATTAGAAAAATGTAGTAATTTTAAAGCGCTTTGCATATCTGGGTTGCCTTCGAAGTATTAAATTTAATATTTGTACCCCCTTAAGGGTTGCCATAAGGGGTAAATATGTTCGAAAAAAGTAGTTGAGAATGAAATTACTGGCAGTAGGTC
Source organism: Melieria picta (assembly GCA_964056695.1). Taxonomy (NCBI): domain Eukaryota; kingdom Metazoa; phylum Arthropoda; class Insecta; order Diptera; family Ulidiidae; genus Melieria; species Melieria picta. The sequence continues at coordinate 96,603,701 of OZ057398.1, read as the reverse complement.
CCACATGCAACTTCTGAGCAGCTACAGCCCGTATGTAGTAATTTGTCGAATTTTCTCGCAATTTTTTCAAGCAAGAATCGCGCTTCCGCAATCTTTAAGTTCAAGCATTTTCCCATCAAACTTCACAAAATAAGCTCTTCTCGCAGATTCAAAACCCACTATGTATTTCATTGTTTACTCATATATAGGTATATAAGGGTTAATCTCTTCGTTTACAATTGACATACTCATAGAATGGTTGCAATGACCTTCCCCCCTCCACACCCAAAAACAAAAACTAATGTCGTGTGTGTATGTGTGTAATTATATGCGAATTAATGTTTTTCACAGGAACGGGTTGACACCTTGGTGGTGAATTGACTTCCGCAGAACTGGCCGATTCCAAACGAGAATTTGAAACGTTTTTTCGTAGGCTATGGTTTGGCTCCGGGACTTGTCATTACCAACTATGACGGACTTAATTGGTGATTCAACCCTGTAAGTGCCGAATTGGATGAAATCCAGCGCTCGCTGGACGTACTGCAATCGGCTGCGCGTTTGGACCTGATGAGGCAAAGAGAATTTGGGAATCTATATAAGTGCATCGGCGCTAAAGGTCCAGTATTTTCCGGTTTGATTGCAATTGGATTCTTGCAGATATTAAAGCCCGAAAATTCGTTACTTAGCAACTAAACTTAAATCAGGAGCATGTCCCAGCGCGGTCGCTTCTCTGCTGTCCACTAAAAATTTGCGTCCACGCCCTGATGCATGTTCGGAGTGCAAATGAGACAGAAGACGCATGAAATACACAAGGTTCGTGTGCAGAAAATCGCCTTAAAGGAGCCCAGTGGACCGTTAACTTACCAATGGTTCCCGGACGGACGCAACAATAATTATCACAGAGATGCATGCAAATACATAAGTGTGTGTGTGCGTGTGTGATGTGCGTGTGCGTGTGCGTGTGGTGTGCGAGCGCTGCAAGTGCACGTACACGGACGCATAGGAGCCCTGTGCCAGCTAGTTGGTATTTCGCAATCGGAAAAGACGAAGGCTCAGGACATGGAACACGTACGTATGTATACGCTGGTGTGCATGCAAGTCAACGTGTGTGTGCGAATAAATATACGAGCGCATGTGTGCCCGCGCTTGAGTATTAGTGTTTTCTACATTTAAATTGTTAGAAAAGTCGGCGTCGTCGTCGTCGTCGATGTCGTTGCATTCGTCTTTTTGCTACGGCAGCCAACGCAACTCCGACCAATCCAACCCATCTCAACATGACGCGCTCTTTGAAGTATCACACAGGACACGGACGTATAGGAGATGTGGATGCAGGCACAGGCGGAGATGCAGACGTGGACGCGGAAGGCTAAACTGGACCGTACCGTGTGTCCAGCGAAAGCAAACTTACTTGCGGGCATAAACTAAAACAAAAAGGAGTCTTGCTTTGCATTTACAAATGCCAGCAAATGCCCACGTGTGCGCGTGTCCGTGCACTTGTGCATATGCATGTGCGCACAGCAGCCAGGAGCCTCACAAGCGCCCCCGCCCCCTTCCCCACACGAACTTATATCACGTCGGAGAGCATATTATTGAATGTGCATACGTAGCGCTGCGCTTGCACTCACACACGCACGTATGTGCGGCGGCTAGTTTTGACATACATGCAGGCTGCCACACACATTCGCACATGGACAATAAGATTGCAAAAATGAGTGCTCTGGTGGCTGTGTGTGTGTGCGATCGTGTAGAAGGTGCACATGCATCGCAAGCTTATATCGTTTGCTTCGTCATCATGAGCACCAACAGCAGCATCGGATGCATTGTACCGTAATTGTCGTTAAGATTCTGCACAGTGGCGCAATGTTGGCCAACAATCTCTAAGTCGGTATGGTGTTGGTTGCTTCGGTCAACTTTGAGAGACGAGTGAACTATTTCCTTGTACCATGTTAGCCGGCAATTTTTTCAATTCAGCCAAGCCGAAATATATAGTATAGTTTCCGATGAAACAAATCGATTATAGTTAGTATAGTTTTGTGGGCGACTATTGTACGATTCGCAACCTGCCACATAAAGGTATTTTCAAAATAAGCAAATTTTCATATTAATCTGAATGTTGTTTTAGAATAATTCCAGCTGGAAGCCCAGGTGGCACAGCTTTTCTTTACTTCATTACACATTCTCCCTCTTCAAGATATTTAGTGTTAAAATTGTACTTTACTTTTCACCTCCCCAGCTTTATATATTGGATATACATTAATGGCACGACACCCCGACAACGGTATAAAGCTAAGCTTTCCGCATCCATCCGGGTTCTAGTTGCTAAATAGTTTTATACAAATTTTGAAGCTTTTCTTTCGCCAAAAACAAGTATTCAATTTATGCTATGTATTACTTATCTGCGTCGGGATTCGAACCCCCGATCCTCTGTTTCACAATAAATACTGGTATTTTGTCATTAAAATTCGCGTACGTATCAATATTTACATTATCGAGAATCATAAGCAATTGAAATTAAGTACCATTCCTGATCAGAAATTCACAAATTTCACTTGAGGGGGCCAATTTTTGTCAAAAGACGAAATATCGCCAACAAGTAGTTTCTTCTCACTAAAGAACTGCTACCAGCGTTGCTAAAGGCAGGGCTTGTGCTAGAGAAGTGTCCAAAGTCTTCAACCTCCCTGGCGGAATGCATTTGGCTTGCTGCTGTTAGTGCTCACAACTGACAGTGTTGTCCATTTAAGCGATTCTGCTTGCTCTTCTGATTTCGGCTATATTTTGGCTCAGCTGCTGAATCAATTCCAGGGCCTATTCCGTGTTTGTTGCGCTAAACCCAAACTATGTCGCTGCCCGGTGCACACCACAGCGAGCACGGCTAAAAAGCAATTCCCAACTCTTTCTCTTATACTTTTCCTTAATTAAAAGCATACGTTTTCTACGGCGTCTGCTGTCATCTTGGTTCCATAGTAAATCTTATTGGTTTTCGGTTTTAATAGAAAGAGAAAGAGAGAAAGCACATCCGGTCCGTCTTGGTCAGCTTGAATGTGTGTGCATAAATAGCAAAATTTTGTGTATTTACATAAAACATCCCTGCTGCTAGCAAAAAATACGTGCACCAACACCAACGCAATATTCATACAACGCGCTCGCACACACATACTCACCCATGTGCACGTCGGGCGCAGCCAACAAACTGCTCCTTGCTGCCGTTCACAAAAGCATTCGCTTGCTGCTGCAGCACGTCGTTGATATATCAACTGCTCTAAAATGTGAAATTTCACAATCGCCATCACAGTTTGCCGCCCTGCCCTCTCAGACCCCAATTTTTTCCTCCACAAACCCACAACGTACCATGTCGCCACGACTTGGCGACCCCACACCTTGCCAAACCATACACCAGCCGTCCAGCGTCGCTGTGCGCCACGTCACTCCCACTCCCCACACCGCTCCATGGCAACCCCGACCACCGGCCGCCGCTAAGCGCCATCGCCATCGCCGACGAGTGCCGCCGCTGCCTTTTATCCTTTCACATATCGCAAGTCGTATGCAAACAACTTCTCGCAACGACAGTCTGGAATTCCTTTTCCTTGGTCTTCGTTTCATCTTCATGCAGGTCCTTGCTGTGCTTCTTCGTGGAGCTGGCAGCGCGCGCCAGTGTGTGTGCGTATGAATTTGCGCTCGTATGATTGCGGACGTATGTGAGCGTGTGTCCAGCAGCGGTGGCTGCGTGTGTATGTGTAGGCAAATGTCCATTTCAAAATTCACAGACGCAGCAGTGGTCAGCTATGGAAATTATCGATCGAATTGCCTTTGGGGTCAGGTGGACGGGTGGTCCGGCAGACGCAGAGGCGGCCGAGCGGGCGCAAGAAGGACAGGATGGCCGACGTGCATGCGGCGAACAGGGCCATCACTTGGGGGGACGAGGCTCACAACGTTGGCGTAGCGATGGCGGAGCGTAAGCGTTAGAGACGGCGGCGGCGCGACGCGGCCCGGTCCTGTCCGGCGCGGCAACGACGACGGCGACGATGACTGTGACTGAGGCTGAAGCAAAGACCGAGATGACGGTAGTAGTAGAACTAGTGGTGGCGGCAATGGTTATGGATGTGAATGTGGATGTGGCAGTGGCACCGTTGGTAGTGATGGTGATGGCTTCTGCTTTCCGAGAGGGAGTTTCGTGTTTTAGCTCAACGACAAGCACGTTAACGACAACGACTAAGAGATGACCAAAAGGAATTGCGGGTTTTTCTATACGTTTGCGTTGCTGTGCTTAGCATACTGCGGAAATCGTCATTCCAGCGCCCTGTCTCCACCATCCGGCCGTCCGGCCGGACCATGGCCGCGCCAGTGTCCGTACGTCAAAGGTGTGGGGCTGGACGGGACGGAATTGCTGATGCGTCGTCAAAAGCTATTGCTACCAGTTTCGGTTTGATGGAGCGCGGGCAGAGAAGCACGCAAGTAGTTTTGAATACGGCATCGTTGCGGGCACGACGATTCAGCTCCGTTAAGTTGAAACTCGCTGTTTCCGACAGCTTGGTTTGAACATGTTCTCAAGTCTAAAGCACGATGTCTGCGCTGCGGCCAGCGTCACACCACGCCGCACCGAAACGAAACAAGTGTGGGAAGGCTGGTGTGGAACAGCAAAGAACATCGCCGCGCTGCTGCTCAACGAAACATTCATTTGACCGTCAGATGTTATTATCGGAACACCGAGTGGGCGAGTGGGCAGCGGTGGAGCGGCGTGGCCGACGCGGCGCGCAGCGGACCGCAGTCCGGAATGGGATTGAGCGAAGTGGTGCGGGACGAATAGAGTGGACTCGGACGCTTGCTAGCTGGCTGTTCCGTTGATTGTGTTCTGGCAACGACTGGTGGAGGGGAGTGGAGCGGAGTGGAGCGCGATGTTATTGAGTTAGCACAACATACAAACTTTTGAAAAGATTCGTTTCCCTTGGCTACCTCTCATGGAACTCATTGTCCAACCCTTTGGATACACCTTCGGAAGGCAAGCAACCGAACTATGCAACTCATTCAAGTACGTACGTACGTATATACATGTACACACACATAAGTCGCAGTGGAGTCGCACACATTGCTATCATCATGCCTTCCATAACGGCGAATTCTGGTCTGTAGGGAAAAGCGACTCCTACCGTGGATTTGTGTACGAAACATTTCTGGACTTGAGATTTCATTTCAGTGCCGGACCGTTGAACTTTTGCGAAATTCGCATAAGGCTTTACTTCCACTTTGCCAGCAGTTGCAATATCCGAACACACACACACCACAAGTACGCTTATACATATTTCGTGTGTATTCTCGTACATATGTGCTAGACGCATATCTAAGCAAGTGGTCATCATGCAGTACATGCTTCCATGTGTAGAAGCAGTTTCATGGCGTTTCTTCTTAAAATGTCGGCAAGCAACTGAACTCACGTCCCACTAAGAGGAATTCCAAAATTTCAGTTTGTACTCTATTGTATAACAGCTAACATTATAAATCCCACCTTCACGCATATACCTATATAGATATATATACATCTATACATTCGGATATGCCCGGGACATCTTATATAACTATTTATTTCTAGGAGCGTTTTCCAACTTGACTGATCTGCAGAACTTACAGCTGGATATTAAGTGGCGTAGCAGATGAAAGGGCCTATTATGTGAATTTGCGCTGAAGGCTTACGCATGGAGGCTTATTTTCGTTTATGATAGTCTTGCGTTTATTACTGTAACTACATAGCGATTTCTAGACGGTAATGCACCAAATTTCGCAAGGCAACAACTAGAGTCGATATTTTGATATTTGTACTGTGATTTTATATACAAGCCATAACCACTATTAATTCGTACCACTACGCTTTTTCTCATATTAATTTTTAAATTTCTCATATTAATTCTTCAAAAACGCTTCCACAACAATAATATTGAAGTATTAGTTTTAGTCTGGCCTTCATCTAGCCCGGATATACATAAGTCCAATAGAGCCCTAATGAAAAGAAGATTGAGGAGTGAGCCCCCACGAACCCTTTTGGAACTAGAAAACAAAATTCAAGAGGTTTGGGACTCTATTACACCGGAAGAGTTAAAGAAACTTATTTCTTCAATGCAGGGTGTAATCGCAGCAGAAGGAGATGTAACCCGATATTAATTTTTATTTCATTTGCGGTCGTACGAATTATTAGTGACCACTTTTAGTTGTAATTTTTTGAAGTTGTTAACCCTTTCACTATTTTGTTGCCATATGGCAACATGCTACTTTGTGGACGTCTGCATCCTCTATGGTTGCAAGAATACATTTTTTTGTTGGTCTTTAGAATAGTTTGAAGTTTTGGGAAAAATACGAAATTAATAAACTGAATATTTAAGTTTAAAGAAGAGAAGTATACACGTTTTTTTAATGGTATATCTTGACACATAATAAGGAAGAAGAAACAGTGAAAATTAGAGAACTTTTTAATTTGACGTTTTCTTGTAATTTAGATACTTTTTTTTAATTTTGGCTGAAGTAAATGAAGAAATTTTCAAATTTTCGTTATGCGTAAATAGTTGTATGTTTAAGTAATTATTACAGCCACAACGATGTGGTTGCTCTCATAGAAAAATGCTCTAAAATACAGGGTCCGAGTATAAAAATTAAAAAATTTCTTATGGAATGTTGCTAATATAACCACATAGAAACCTAAGACGTAAAATTTAAAATTTTAACTTTCCCCAATAAAAACCTGTAGCGAAAGGGTTAATAATAAAAACATTATATAATAACAAAAAATTAAAAAATTTTTTTCTAATAGTAGATTTTTCAGCCTTTCAAAAGAGTATAAATACTGCACGGAACCTTTGACAAATAATGGTTAAAAGGTAATACTTAAAATTAATATGAGAAAAAGTGTAGGGGTACGAATTAATAGTGGTTAGGGCTTGTATGTATGTTCAAAATGTACCTTATGATAAAAAAAAATAAAGGAATTTTGAATTGCCGCGCTTATCCAATCGGTAAATTTTTATTTTCTCAACGTTGGTCAATACTTTTATTGGTGTTCTGTCAAATTTTGACTCATATCGTAAGATTAGTATTCGATTGGCGTCTATACGAAGAAGTCGAAAAATTGTTGTGTGGCGATTTTTTTTTGTTGGAAAATTATTGTTACAGAGATTGCTGTGTTGTTGAGCATCTCATTTGGATCAGCCGAACACATTTTAACTGATATTTTGGGCATGAAACGCGTCGCTTCTCGGCTGGTGCCAAAAAAGCTGAATTTCATTCAAAAACAGCGTCGTGTTGATGTGGCCAAAGAGAAGAAAAGAGATGGGAAATTCGACGAATGTCATCAGCCAAGCACCATACAGTCCAGACATGGCCCCGTGTGCCTTTTTTCTATTTCCTAAACTCAAATTGCCATTGCGGGAATGCGTTTTGAGAGCATAGAGGCCATAAAAGAGAATTCGCTCCGTGAGCTGAAGGCCATACCTTTGGCGGCCTATAAAAAATGTATGGAAAATTGGATCTAACGTTGGCATACATGTATTGACGCAGGAGGAGAGTATTTTGAAGGGGATAATAAAGAAATTTATTAAAAATTGAAATTTTGCGTTTTTTTTAATTCCCGTTCTTTTTTATCATAAGGTATATGGTGTGTACTTGGTTGTTCTGTTTTTTAAATACTGTTTTGATATAACTAGCAATAAAATCTAAACGAACTTGTTTTCTTTTAATGCTTGATGCAGATAATCTGGCGCTTTTTCTTAAAAAAGCACACATTTTTCATACTTTTACTGGGTTTTTTAATGTGGAGTTTCGCAATATTTTTTGAAATGTGTAAAACAAACCAAATACAAACTTATGGTAAGTGAAAGGCTGCTTATGTTGTTGTTTTGTTTTTATTTTTAAATTTCGGGTAATCTCCGGAGCATGTCATTTAACAAACGCTTTCCACATAAAATACTTCTACTCCATACGCAATATTATATTTGTAACCTTGAGACGTCTGCCTCCTGTTTGAACGGCCAAAGTATGCTACGTATCTGGGACACTTCTTTTAACCCTTTGACACAATAAACACTGACTCTATGTCATCGTTCTTGTAAGAACATTTATTTTTACATCGTGAACACTTCACTTCAATTTCATTTTAATTTTGATTCAATTTTAATCATGTACCTATGAAATTGTATACAGGAAAAAGCAAGTATAAGAAAGTTGTAATTATATAATTATTAAATTACACTATAAAAATTCTAAAATATATACGTATATATAATTTTGTCCCTGTCTTAAAATGGAACACATTTTTTCGGATAAATGTGCTTTAAGGCCTTTAAACTTATTAATACAGCGGTAACACATTATGCGAAAAATTAAGCAAACATTTTATTTACCAGACTCTTATATTGGAATTTAATGGGGAATGTATTTACCCATTTGACAAAGAACTAAATACACTCGCAACCACGGGCAGTGCTGATGACATGAGCGTGGGCGCGAAAGTCTTTGTAAAGGGTTTCCAAGGCACTCAGTCATTGCGACCATTATACATATTATGTCTGTCAGTGCTTCCAGATAGGAATTATGCGCGAATACTGTGTTACGCATAATGTACACAAAGCGAAGAAACAACTTTACTTGATCAGCACTTTTCAAAGAATTTTGCCAAAATTCACATTATGCATGAAACGGAATTGAAAAATTGCAGCATTTAAGTTGTTCTGAAGGTAAAACAAATAAATTTGCAACCAACATTAGAATAGTTGTTAAGTCTACGGTCGCTCACATTGAATCGCTGGTGCGTGGGTTCCCTCACCAAATATCCAACTAATTACGTGGCATTTTTCCGACAGACAATGTCCTTTTAGCAGCTAATATCAAATAGCTGAGAATGAAAAAATGATCTCTCATACATACATACATTTCATTCATACCTACTTAGTTACAAGCACACTTTAGTAAATCTAACTCAGACACTTGGAAGAGCGAAAGCCGAGCGCATCATATTTGAAAATTAATGTTTCATCGGAAAATGCTCGATCGGAAATAAACAGCTCTATAGCTGAGTATTTCCAAGGCTAAGTACAACATTTATTCAGCATTGCATTCAATTGGCCCATAGCAGATAGTCGTGTTTCTCTTTTTTTCGATTTTTAAGGGCGTGCCGAAAACTAAGAAGAACACCCGTTGGTAAAGCTAAATAAATAGTAAATGAGTTAGTTCCGACCCAATTTCCGAAGACCAGAGCCGTCAGGGTCATCAGTTTTCATTACTGAACTTCACTACATCACATTGTAATTCTGTATGTCAGTTAATACTTTTCTCATACCAAGGCCTCACAACTTGCCGCGCACTCCCTTCCAAGTGTAAAAAATCATAAACGCTTTGCTCATACATTAAAAGTTCACCAATTTTGTTGGATGGATTGTTAGCAATTAAAAAAGCGAATACAACTCGCGCTAAAGCAGTAGACTTTACTTACATAATTCTTATTGCAAAGTGGTTCTGGTTCTTACATGTTCTTGTATTTGAAAGCATAACAAATAAATGAGGAAAATATTTCAATGGAAAATACAGCAAGCATTGTTATTTTTTAATTCAAGTTCAGTTCAAGCCTCATTACAATTTGCAATGGAACGCCCACAATGTATATACATTGGGCTGCATAAAAGCATTTTTCTGTACGAAAGAGGTCCTTGCAACTCAGTGAAATCACTGTCAAGTTGCCACTGAGTGCAAGTATGTTAAATGATAATTCGTCAGATTGCGAAAATCACACAAGTTGTCGAATTCGGGGCGCGGAAATGATTTCGAGCAACAAGTTGCTCTTAAAACACAACAAATTCTTATGGCATTTTTTAAGGCATTTATATTTGCTTGTCTGCATAAAAGCACGCCTGCATATGTGTCGGGGAAGCACCATGCACACACACGTACTCACATACACACAGCAAAGGTCCATCCCCCTCAACTACTGCACGCGGCACCATAAAATATTCATTCACCCATTCTTGATTTCATTCATGGATTTTTTAAGCTTCTATTTACTTCCACTCCGGCGTCTGTTTTGTTCCTTTCTTTTTTATTTTGTTCTACTTTATATCTTTTTTCTGCATCTGCTGCTGCTTTCACTTATACTCGCCTTGTCTGGCTTCGCTTTGCTCTGCTTTGCGGTGCTGTGTGCTCCTCAGCGCCGTGCGCCGCACACAAAGTTTACAACCTAACTGTTATTTTATTACAGCATTTAATAAAAATCAACAAGTGCATGACTCTGCGGACGGGAGTTCCGTACGCCACTCGAGGCTGGCATTGGCTGCAAATGGAGCGTGATTGTATTGCTCTATGAGGTTAATGCTGAATGCGGGCATTAAAATAAAAATACATTCGTTTTTATAGATTCACTTGTTTTACGAGTGTATTTAACGTCGCCTAATGGTGCGCACGACGACGCGCTAACTGGGCGGCCCGCCCTGCCGGACCGTTACAGCCCACAATTCACACCTTCGCCCTCGCCTCATCGCTCATAAACTACAAACGTGTGTATGAAGATTGGCGAAATTAATCAGCGGATACAGCTTAAACTCCGAAAGTAGACGGGACGCCGAAATATATCTCTGTGCATTCGCCAACTCGTTGAAATATTGTAAATAATGCATATGTTGATACGGGCCTACACCCACGAAAAATACCCATCAACAACAATTCTGTATGAAGAATAAATATTTATGTGTTTGAATATAATTTGAACAGGAAATACGCCAAGGGGCCAAAGAAAGACTTATACCCTAATGTTTCTATTTTAAATATTACTATGAGGACAATAATAGCTATCAGTAATGAAAATGAATCATTGCATCAAATTGGTTTAAAGAACACAGTAGTTTTTAAGCCCTTTGAGCGCTGTTACATACATGAAAAATATAATTCTAACATGTTTATGCGTCGGACTTCTATAACCCCAAGTCAATTTTAAAGGAACAAACATTCGTATTATTTCTGGTACACGTTTTCATTCACATGACTACATCAGCTACCTTGGCTATTTGCCTTAAGGGTCTAAATCAGCTGTTCTCAAACTATCTTTCGCGTACCATTCATGTGCACTGAGTGAACTACTTATGCACCGAAATTGTAGGGTAATAAGAAATACTGATAAACATGCAACAGATAAAATATAAAGAAGTGTAAAAAATGTGTGGAAAACAGTGTGGCTATTCTCTATAAGTGAAAGTAAAAGATTTGCCATGTATAGGTTTTCAATCAAATTTAATAAAATCTTTATTTTGTTTGAGGGGCGTGAATATTGCCTCTTTTCTGCTAGCCTACCACCTATGGAAGCCTTTGAGAAAAGCTGGTCTAGATCGTTTCTGTATTATCCGCATAGCATCGCCTTAACCTACTTTGTACCGATATTTTCAGAAAGGTTTTATTTTAAAATTTTTTTATTGGGAGGGTTAATAGGTGAAAAAAATACTAGTAAAATGAATTTCAGCGATTATGGCGTTTGTTTGTAATGTAACGAATCCACTTTCCGCACTTTCGCCATATTAGAAAAAAAAGGATTTGAATTCATTTGGATGTAGTGTTTGCATTTTAATGCATTTTTATTTCTTATTTTGCAATGAATGTATAGTAAGGAACGTAAATGAATTTAAATTTAAAAAATAACATCATGGAAAATATGTATAAATTACATAGAGTTGATGGGATATACCCCTGTTTGTGGTACTCAAAGAATCATTCAGGCATCCTCAAATTTTCCCCGGCATAACCCTGGGCCGTTAGATCAGAGCTAGTCAGCTCTTGTAACCGATCATAATTAATAATTTTAATAATTGACTGGCACGACAGCCCGATTACGAGACTAAGGCCTAGCTACCCGCAACCATCCGTGTTGTGCGTGCGAATTTGTACAGGGTTGGAAGGGGCATACAGTTTTATGCCGATTCCGAACGAAGAGCTGGGAGCTTTTTCGGAACAAATGCAGTATAGCGAACCCGTATGAAAAAAAACGGAAAATTGGACTATATATAGCTTATTTTTGTGAATCTAACAAACTAAAACTTTTGCCTGGGAAACGCCCACAAAAGGCGTGGCTCGGGGTCAAAGTTCAAAGTTTTTATCAAAAAAACTCAATTAATCTCCAACTGATTTACACGATATGGGAATCAAACGAAAGGTCTTTTTCATACTTTTCTATTAATGTACAACATTACATACGTAGTATGTACTAATAAAAAGTTTTAAGCGAAAAAAATTTGTTTTTCGAAAAAATCCATTATTAAGGTATAATAAGTTTGTTACCATATTGTAGCCTGTGAAATTTCCTTTACAACGAAATATTAGAATGTATACTTTAGTTTTTTCTGAATATATTTTTTAAATTTTTTCTAACTTGACTCTGGGTTCAAAGCCATTTCATATTCACCTTCGCCATCACTTTCGGGCAATGAGGGCTGAAGGGGGTTGTACAAAGTACCTGCCATATTAAAAAAGATTTGAAATGATCTACATTTCTAGCTTTGCATTATTTTAAAAGCTTAAATTTCGCCAAATAACCATTAAAACGTTTTTTGCTTTTATGGTATTGTGGCATTGAATATTTTGCATGACGCCACAAGCCTTCAATTGTATTTGTGTGTGGTTATATTTTTCCATTATATGGAGGGTGGTAGTAAACTGCAGTTTTTCTGTATTCAAATACCTTTTGTGGGACCGGCCTTCGGCCGGGCTTCAGAAAAATAACCCTCATGGGAGTAACTAAGGCATCAGGAATAAATAAAGTGTTTAAAGTATTTTTGTATGCGAAACCTTGATGCGCGGTCGGTCGCTCCTAAGCAATAACTTTTATAATCGTAACCTCGGCATTCAAATACCTTTTGTGTGGCCGGCCTTTGGCCGGGTTTCAAAAAAAATAACCCTCATATCAGTAACTAGGGCATCGGGAACAATAAAGTGCTTACAGTATTTTTGTATTCAAATGTTATGATTGTTAAAGATCGCGCCTAAGCAATAACTTTCATAAACGCCATTTCAATATTGCAGGCAGATGCTTTTAACTCAATTTAAATTTAAATATAAATGCGAAATCACAAACATATCAAATGTTTTATATTTCATTATAAAGAGAACTACCACAGGCTACAATACGGTAACAAACTTATTGTACCTTAGTGATGAATTTTTTCGAGAAAAAAATCCGTTTTTAAAAAAATTTTCTAAAAAAACTTTTTTTTCGCTTAAAACTTTTTATTAGTACATCTTAAGTATCTAATGTTGCACATCCGAAGAAAGGTATGAAAAAGACCTTTCGTTTGATACCCATATCGTGTAAATCAGTTGGAGATTAATTGAGTTTTTTTTTATAAAAACTTTGAACTTTGACCCCGAGCCACGCCTTTTATGGGCGTTTCCCAGGCAACATTTTTAGTTTGTTAGATTCGGGAGCCGACCCTCTATATAAAAGCATACTCATTTAATTTTTCACGACGGTTCGCTATACTGCATATAGGCCGCTTTTTCATAGGCAATATTACTCTCAGAGGTTTGCCATTTCCTGCTGAGAGGACAGCCACCGAAAGAAAAATTGTTGTTTTCTTTTTTTCGATGTTAGCAGCAACGGAGTCTTGAACCTGGGTTCGAGCGTCGCATTTGACTCGCGGCCCAACGCACCAGCCGGCTGAGCTACGGCGGCTTGTAACCGATCGTCAACCACAAAACGCCACTACAGTGTGGATATTACCCCACCCTGTGGGCATCCCCTGGTTGTACTGGCTGTCACCATACCGCCTGCACTAGTTTGTAGGAAGGTAGAGCTTCCTAGTAGCAAGCATACTTTATATCCAGCATTTTAGAGTGCCGTTTAACCCCTTGCTGGTTAAAGCACTGTCTATAATTTCGTAAAAGGTGTTGTCAAAAGTCCCTTAATATCCAGAAAGGCGCATAGTGATGTTTCTATAAGGTTTAGACTTTCCTGTATATGAATCACTTGTCACTGTTGTCAGCTAATAAAAGCAGTTTCAGTTGAGCGTCCTGCCCTGTACGCGTGCTTGCTTATGTGTAACGGGTTGTCTATTAGGATTGTCATCTTTACATAGCTGTGCACAACTTTGTCTTGAGTTTTTAGTAGGTACAAATAAGATTAGGTAGATTGGTCTGAAGAATTTTTGGTGAAGAGGATCCTCCTTCCCGATCTTCGGAATAAACACATCCTTTACCCTACTCCACACGTCTGGTATATGCCACAGCGCCAGACTAGCTCTACTTATTTTCAGGAATAGACCTTTAATAAAGTCCATCCCTTCTGTAGTAGGGCAGGGGGAATTTCACTGGATCCAGGTGATTTTAGTGGTGTTCCTAGTTTAACGACGACTCTTTTCCACCCTGCGATTGTTGGCTGATTCTCGGTTTTCGGTATTCGGAACGAATTTAGAGTAAACTTCCCGTCACTCCCAAGCAGTGTTGCCAGGTTTTTTTTCAAAGCGCGCAGTTCCCAAAAATGTATCGCCCAAAATCGCCGAAATCAAAATGTCTATGATTTTTCTAAAAACAATCACGTTTATTTTTATTGTAACGAAATACATACAGCTTAAAGAAGTTAAAGCCCTGTATTGAGATTGAAGAAAGACTCGGCCAAGCTAAATAAAAATCGCCAACAAAAGCACCTAGCGCTTTTTAAAAATTAAAAGCACGATTCCTGGGAAATAATGTCCCAATCGCCCAACATGGCAACAGTGCTCCGAACATACAGTCTGGTTGGCAATATCACTTTCGGGTTAGATTCGAAGTACAAATTTTTGCAAATGAATATCGAGAACTTCCCATCCACGCCGCCTCATTAGTCGTTTCGTTTGTTACCGCCTCCTTGAATGTCGACTTAATCCTCATTAACTCACTGCGACGTGTCTCCGGGTTACGAATGCCTTGAAGGAAAGCCTCAATTTTCATTCTTTCTAAAACATCAACGCTGAATTCCAGGCATGACAACTGTACAAGACACTCAATTTCTGTGGCACCTCGATATGGCAGCTCTGGCTATGGTTCTTCAGCTCACAGTAGTAGAGCATCCTGTTATGCTCGTTGTGGTATCTTGCAGCCAGCGCCCTCAAAACGGCCTCGTAGTCGCCTCTCAAACTCAACCCTGTAGAATTCGGACTGGTCCAAATGTAATTTTTCAATTGGTTTTTTGTCAGTTATAGCTGACTTCAGAACCGATTCATTTCCTTGGAGTAAACTCACCCTTTTAACATGGCGATGTCCTAGGCGACAGTCAATTGTTCCCGTCTGCATCCATTGGCAACTAGTCCAAAGCCAGTATGTAAAACAGTTTCTAAGCCAGTTGCGAGGCGAGTAGTTTGAGAACTAGTTAATTCTGGGTTTGTTTTCTAACCAGTTAATTTTATAAAGGAAAATAAAACAATGACATTTTTAAATATCAATTTTATTTTAAAAATATTTTTAAAACAACAACAATTCATCGGAAATGAAAAACGAAATATAAGTACAGCAAAAAATTGCAGTTCTAAAACAAAATGAACTTGGACTTCTGCCAGAAATGTTTGGGGGTTGGCGCAATTCAATATTCTCACCATTATTGACTACGCCTGCAATTAATAAATAAATTAATTAATAGTTGAATAAAAAATTAAAAAGTAAACAAATTTGTTAATAAATACCTTTCAACTGCTGCTTCAATTTCTTGCTTCACACAATCACGCGAAATTCTAACTTCATTCATTCATTCAAAGCAAAACGTGCAAATCAAGCGAGCCTCGAGTCAAAGAAACCGACATGTTCAAAAAATGCAAACACTTCCTTCTTGTCAATGAAACAAAAGTATCGTAAGATCATACCTAACAGTATTTTGATGATTATTTCATCTCTGTTTCGTCCTTCTTATTTTCAAGTGCTCTTCTCGCCTATGAACGCGCACACAGAACGTGAACGATTAGACGCGAACTGACTGACTACTGCATTCGCTGGCAGCTACTTGGACAACTAGTCTAACTAAACTTGTAGTTGACAGTCCATGGCACCTCCACTAAAATCACAGTGATTAGTGGGTACATGGATTTTATTTTACTACATAAGTAGTTCGTAGTGTCAACCAGCTCCACTACCACTAGCGGAAGTGGTAGTTAAGAGCAGAGTGCACTCTACAATTAGTGCACTACGCCCATGTCTGATATAGTCTAATAGACTAAGGTGACAACTATTAGAAAATACTTAAAAATACGCAAAAAACCAAAAAAAATTATACAAAATGACATATATCAAGCACGATTTGTAATAGTAATTCGTAATTTCATGTGCACAACTTCGTACGCTCGTATGTGTTTACATACATATCGAAGTGAGGGGCTTTCCGTTTCAGGATGTCTAAATTTCTTTGGATTTAGTCATAAAATGCGCAAATGCATCTATTTTTAGTAAATAATCGCGCCAAAGCGGATCGGCAGGCTGGGCTCACTGACACGCGCATCTGCTTTGTCTGAGCCTGATCTTTTGCATATACTCGTAAATAAATATACGACCACATGAGCACAATGGTGCATGTAAGTACGGCGCGGCCAGCGTCCGGTCAACGGTAGTAACGATCAGCTATGTGCGGCAAGTCGGATATGTGTTTCGCCCATTATCACAATAATCACCATCAATGTAATCAAACAAACCAAACCATCAACAATGTGAACGAAAAAGGCATTCTTGTTGTAGTGCAATGTGCAGGCTTACTTAATTATTTGTGTATACACGAAAATTTGCATAGAAATGTGCATGTCACCAACGGTTTTCACGCTGCCCATCGGCGCGCCTGCGTCAAACAGTAACCCCTAATCGGACATGGCATGTCCCAAACGAGAAGAACTGCTGGGATCGCTGCGAGAAAGAAGAAAATGTTTTCCTAAGAAACAATGTCAACAAAGGTCAAAGCACGTAAAATTAACAGGGAAGACAGGAAAACATGAAGGCTCGACTTGCGAGTGCCGGAAACAAAAGCGGTCCTGTGATCCCGTCGCCTGGACTTCGCATGCGTAAGCCTTTGATTAGTTTGCCTTCCGTTGATTAGTTTCCCTGTTATGGGAAATGGGAAAACGCAAACTTTTTATGGCAACTGCCGGTTTCTTCGCGCGGGATCACCCGAACTGGTTACGCTTCGTGTTTTGGTTTTTAAATTCATTGCACCCAAAAACACACAATGTGGGCCGTTTGTTTTATATGCAATATGAAATTAATCAAACCCCACCCAAAAGTCGTTCCTTGCCATTTTCCGACCACATCTAATCCTAATAAATGATTCGAATTTTTTTCCAGACTGATTTTCCGCCATTTGGGCTTCTTATTTGTCTCAAAAGTCCAAGCAAACTCTGGCTTTATCTCTTCGCTCGCAACATCCATCAATGCCACATTATTTCCACGTTTGTGCCAAGCGCGTCGCAATACGGGACGAGCGGTGACTTGTTGGCAGCGTAGAGTAACAATACAAGTTCTAATCATCCCTCTCTGTCGGTAACCCAGTCAACGTCGCGAAGGAAACGCTTTTCCTTAAATCAACTCCGCAAGTTGAAAACTGCCTCCTTGGATCATTTCTTACTATAAAATTCAGGCAAATATCATCATGTATTTAGAATGCTTTGCTGTTTAAATCTCTTTAAGACTGTAAATTTTAGTTTTTTTTTAGTTGTTGTCTGCCGCTTTCGCTACAAAGGCCGAATATATAGGTAGACATAGATTACCGAGTCAATGTGGTGATATAACGGGTGGGCCATCTAGTGTTTTCTTTATAAAAAGCAATAAAATGAACAACATTAAATCTTTTTTTCATTTATTATGGCTTTATTAGTAAGAGCAAACATTCCCATTAATTATGGAACACAACGTCGTTCAAGTGGCTACCTCGGTTGGCTTCACAGTAGCGCATTCTGTCACTCCAATTTTCCAAGACCTTGTTGATGGTTTCGGGATATTGGCCTTAAATGCTTGAATCGTTTCTGGATTGATGGCATAGCATCATTCCTTCACGGTTCCCCACAAAAAAAGTCCATAGGGGTCAAATCGCAGCTCCGAAGCGGCCAATGGACATCGCCAAGACGGCACGCGACGACACAGCACTCACTTTGGAAATAAGTATTCAATATTTCCCAACGTTTCCCGCGGAGGTGTGGTACTGACTTTCTGTTAAGATTTCGAGCGGGATAACGCTGTCAGTGCCAAAATAACCTATGATTTAAAAAGAAACCGCTAGATGGCCCACCCACTACAAAAAAGCCAAAATCAAATTTTTAAAAAGTGCAAGATTATCTTTCACAAGAAATTAAATAATAAAATAAAAATTATATAATACATTCGCTTGTTATAGCAAACATTTAAAAGAAAAGTGTTTTTAAGTTGTATAAACAAAAATTCTGGTAATGGCAGCAGTGCCAATAAACAGCAACAAACTGTTACGCTTTACTGTCTGGAAACAGATAATTACAGATTTCTGTCAAGTTTTAATAGACGCAAAACTGTCACATACGAAGCTCAACATTCCTTGCAATTTCTACTTAGCATCAAAGAGCAAAAATCAACCATATCTATATCTAATAGAAAGAAGACTTATTTGGCAACACTGATCACGTTTTAGCTTTAAAAGAGATTTGAGTAAAATACGTGAATTAAAAAAAAATCAATATACTCATTTATCGAATTTTGAAATGAGTGTAACACCTCATTAACACAATATATACATATTTACTCCTCATTGTCAAACATTGGGTTTTGCTAAAATTACAGAATTTGCACGTTGGATACTTGTTTAACATTTAATTGATAAACCTAACAAATGATCCTGTAAAAACTGTTGTAAGGATCTCAATTGTATGCTTGTGTTTAAAGACATGAATTCAATTTAGAGGTAAAATGTACAAGCAGTGGCGCACACAGGATTTCATTTGGGGGGAGGGGGCTTCGTGTACAAATTTTGAGCCAAATAATATACCATTCGAAACCATATTTTTGAACTCCTAAGTCCCCCCTGCGTGCGCCACTGGATACAAATCATGATTGCAATTATAGATTTTTTTAAATTCCATTTATTTTACATCTGTCAAGACAATGAGAAAATAACATAAAAACAATGAATTAAGTAGCAGCAGAAGCCATTGTTGTTTTGGCTTTCATAGGAATATTGGTTTTACATGGCGCTTGGCTGCGGACCCTGCGGACAACTAAAATTTAAAAAAGGTGAAAAAGGTGTTCGACGCGGTGGTTGGAGGTCGATGGCGAAGAGGAAGACCGTGTCTCCGGTGGAAGAACCAATTTGAGAACAACTGGAGTAGGCGCACGCAAAGCAGAGGCGCCTGGTGAGAGCTTTTGCGCAGGCCGTAACCCAGTAACGGGTTGTAATGACCAGCTAAGTATTTAAGTTAGTAATTTATATGTGTTTTAAATGTGTGGGTCAGGTATTTATTTTGCACTAATTTGTCTAATCGGTGTATTTTGTGGTCCGTGGGATAAGGTTTGTTCAGCCTTCCACGTCTGCTGTCAGCTATTACCAGGCCTGGTAAAACATTCAATTACAGAATTCGACAGCGATACTATACGGAGGAACCAGACATGGCTTTTGCTAGAAACTATCTCATTGTACTATCTTATTTGTACGCACAACTGGCTTTCCACTCGTAATCACCCTCGCTAATGGAATATGGAAGTACGACAGTAAAGAACGGTCAAGCAGTATAACAATCATCCCCAATTATCTTAGATCTCGATATTTCAAATAAATTTTTGTTTGCCCTCAACAATAAACATTTGTCAGATTGAATTAAACAGAATCAGGTAATCAATGAATTGCCATTATCTACTGAATGACTGCCATAACCAGGTCTCTTAAATCGGAACACATGACATTCAGTGACATTTAAAGATACAATTTTGTAAAAATATAATTCCGGATAAATGGGTCAATAAGATCCACAATGGCTTAATGGGACGTGTTACAACAATTTTATTTGTACAATATATGAGTGATCGAGGCCAAGCAACCAGCTTCATCAAATGGCATTAAATTCAGATTTTCACCACAAGTACAGTGGCAAAACCTCAGTAATAATGGAAGCTACTACTTAAGTTTTCCAGTAAAATGCTTAATTTATGTACGTGTATTTACAAAAGCCTTAAATAAGGCTCTCCACAGACCGCATTAAGAGACCCACTAGAATCATTCTGTGTCGTTACATTACATTTCCTTAAACTAAACCCTTGCGAAAGATATCGCTAATACTTAAGTTATCGAATAATAAAACCGATATTTTCCTTTACAAAATACTAACAGCACCATTTACGTGCAGCGCTACTCTCCAACAATCTGATATATAGGATTGTGCTTTAACACCAGATTTTACAAGATATTTTCCATGTTCAACGCACGCATGCAAATAACCGCACTCAGCCACGTTCGCGATCGAACGAACGACTACTTAAATCCAAGCGAGCCCAAATTTCTCGCTGGCACACAGCGCTGATGTGCAGTCGCCACTACCAGCGTCGCCACTGCATCCATCACCGCCACAATTATCACCTACTACCGTACGTCGCAGTTTGCGCGGTATCACATGACGCAGTGTAGTGAAGTGGCGCGGCA
Organism: Melieria picta; assembly: GCA_964056695.1. Lineage (NCBI taxonomy): Eukaryota > Metazoa > Arthropoda > Insecta > Diptera > Ulidiidae > Melieria > Melieria picta. Next base: position 96,583,117 of record OZ057398.1, on the reverse strand, counting down.
ATGAGTGCGCAAGTATCAAAAAAGCCACCGCAAGTGCACTAGACTGCAAGCCAATAGGCCGGGCTGGCCTGGTCGGCTTCACGGTTGACTGACTAACTCCATTAACCGCATCCATATGCTGCCTTTTTTCGGCGCACATTTTCCACTGATTTGCCACTAGTTTTTTCGTTGTGATACTCTCAAATTTCCTTTTGTTTCGCCACACTTTGTCCTGTAAAGGCAGCCCCGGCTGCGGTGACGCTGCTACTTGATTACCTTCAACGTGTCTTAAGCGCCTTTTTGCCGTTCGTTTTACATACGCGCAGGTAGTGACGAGTCTGCGCCGCGGCCTGTCAACGGTACATTTCGATGCCACTTTGGGAGTACTTAACCGTGGCAAAGGAATGCCACCATAACGCCTAAGAATGACATATGCTCAGCTCGGATGCAACTGCCGGCCATCACAACTGACCGCTGCGGTATCGTTATTTGCAAAAAACTGGTATGTATGTATAATTATTTTACTATTGAAGATAAAATATGACTCTCGTATTGCTTTCTTTTCATGACTAATTTAGTCATGATTAAATAGTTATTCATATTGATTAGTAGTGTCTTCAGTAGCCACTTAAGTCTAATTAGAACTGCTACGCCGCACAGTGGGCGTCCCATATATCGCATGGCCAAAAATAGTAAACGTGGTTTAATTTTGACGAAATTTGGTATCCACCCATTTTTTAGCGTAATTAAGAAAAATACGAAAACTTGTGAAAATTGGACTACTGCCACGCCCACCCCCCATATTGAAAAAATCTTTGTTATTCGATAACTTGACCACTACTAACACTAGAAAGATAAAATTATACACAATATCACTAGGGCATACTCTATAATATTGCCAATGGGCAGCCTACCACACCTACTTCAAAAGTTCGTATAAGCCTCAAATGAATTAATCGGTACATATGTATATTTTGCCATTTTTTTAAGTTTTCGATGTTTTTCATGTTGGTCCCTCTTCAATTCGCTCTTAAGTTTATTTTCCACAAATATTTGCATGCATTTGTAGTGCCAGCCGGTCGACTTAAACTACGCGACGGCAGCTACACATAAAATAGCTTACGAAATTGTACAAAAGATGCCACTATAAAAAAATGAATTACATGCGGGTCTGCAGGCCTCTGCAGCTGAAACTTTGCAAACGTGTTCTACATACTTGTAATTTAGTGAAACAATCGAAATTGGAAAGGCTTCCTAGGGCTTTTCGAGATATTTAATTTTGAAGTTTGCACTTAAACTTTTTCTAGAGCTCAAAACGGCTCTACGTTCAAATAACGGTAGTTAGCGAACAGTAATAACCAAAACAAAAAAAAGGAATTGCCTGACTATAAAAACCTAAAACATAAAATAAAAATCAGGTATATTAAAATAATATCTGTAACCATAAGAAAAAACATCTTTAGTTTCGCAAGGTTAAATTTCTATTTTTCCTTAAATTTGTGTTCACGCAATATATGAAGTTTAAAACTTTCGTGAGACTATAAAACTTAAAATTTTTTAAAAATTCCTTTTGATATTGCTTAGTTGGTGATTTGGCTTCGATCGTGCTTACTTATTTTTTCAAAAAAAAATATTTTTATTTGTTTATTTTTGGCCACGGACGCCCCACTGTGCGCCGTTTTGTTGTCATGTTTCGTCGACGGAGTAGAGAGACTTAGACTTAGTCTAAGTCTTAGTCTTAGTCTTAGTCTTAGTCTTAGTCTTAGTCTTAGTCTTAGTCTTAGTCTTAGTCCTAGTCTTAGTCTTAATCTTAGTCTTAGTCTTAGTCTTTAGTCTTTAGTTTTTAGTCTTTAGTCTTTAGTCTTTAGTCTTTAGTCTTTAGTCTTTAGTCTTTAGTCTTTAGTCTTTAGTCTTTAGTCTTTAGTCTTTAGTCTTTAGTCTTTAGTCTTTAGTCTTTAGTCTTTAGTCTTTAGTCTTTAGTCTTTAGTCTTTAGTCTTTAGTCTTTAGTCTTTAGTCTTTAGTCTTTAGTCTTTAGTCTTTAGTCTTTAGTCTTTAGTCTTTAGTCTTTAGTCTTAGTCGTAGTCGTAGTCGTAGTCTTAGTCTTAGTCTTAGTCTTAGCCTAGGCGTATACGGAGACGCAGGCCGCGCAAAACAGCACAAGACAGCGCAGCGAAAATTAAACTTTGTGAGGCAGAAAAAATGTGAACTGCGTATACGAATCTCGTAAAACCAGCACACGTGTTCCGTATTCATTCCATAAACCCAGCAATACGAGTTATTTGTCTGAATTAGACTTTGAAATAGAACCTATATAATATAATATGGGTGTAATATCGGCTGTTCACGCACTTTTTCAATTAGTTCTTCAATTTTTGCAAGCTAACGTGTCGGCTGCGCGTAGGAAACTGTATTTCAACTACAACGCGACGCAGTTGTGCGCAGTCACGTCTCTCCGTCGCACGCGGCTATGTCGCTGTATACGCCGTTATACGGTACTGCGTTATTTACAAAAAACTAAACTGCGTTGAGTTGTGCTGCGTGTGCGGCCTGCGTCTCCGTATACGCCTAGGCTTAGTCTCAGTCTTAGTCTTAGCCTTAGTCAGTGTTGCCAACTTTTCATTTTCGGAAAGCACTAAAATCCGCGTTTTCCACTTAAAAAGCACTGATGAGCAAAAAACAAAAGCAAATGCTGATAGTTGTCCCAGGTTCCATGTAATATCCAAACAATGATTTTTCTAACCTAACATTCCAGTGTTGTATGGATATTAAATGAAACATAGTGTCGTAAAACACTGCACAAATGCACTAAGTTGGCAACAGTGATTGTTGCTGAAGATTGGTTCGTGGGTGATATCCAGCCGCCTCTGCTGTACGCGCGCCTACTCCAGTTGGTCACACCAAGAGATGTTAAGGCGTCTTCAACTTGGTCCTTCCACCGGAGACACGGTCTCCCTCTTCGTCTTCGACCTCCAACTAGCGCCTCCAACTTTCGCCGGAGCTTCATTGTCAATACGGAAGACATGGCCAAGCCAGCGAAGCCCCTGGATGTTAATTCGCTGTGCTATGTCAACTTGTTGTTGTTCAGAACTTTAAAATAGAATAAAATTTAGATATATGAACCTACAGACTGAGATCCAAAACATGTACGTTTTCCATACCTGGTATATTTTGGTCCTGAAAGTTCAAAATAGAAAATATAAATAAATAAATAATAATAGAAAATAATAAATAAAGAATAATAAATAAATAGAAATAGTTGGTGTTTTCCCTCAGTGCATTATAACATTGTTAGGCTTAATATTTGCTCAAATAATATATCTTTCATTTTAGATTTTAAAACCAGAGGAGATAATTTATTTTATCTATAAAAAAAACATTCGCAAATTTCTGATTTTTTAAATTGGTCGAAAAATTCACTTTTTTACAACTTTCACCGTCAGTAACTTCTCAAAATCTCATCTGATTTGGACAATCTGTATATCGCTGGAAAGGCTAAGGCTATTATTTTCTAACCGATGGACAGTTTGTGTTAGTCGGATGATTCGTTTACGAAATATATGCTCATAACTGAAACAACAGGGAAAAAACTGGTTTTTCGAAGATTTTTGAAAACGCTTCTTAAACAAATTTTTGGATTTTCAGTTTCGTGTTCAGCGGCCCAAAGTTAGTCTAGAAAACAATTTTATTGGTATGTGCATTTTTCGTGTCGAGTTGTGTTATTTAGAACTTTGTCACAAAGTCATGGAACAATTTTGCAACACAACACACAACAATTTTAGAACAATAAATTAAAAAAAAAAAAATTTGTTTAACTTAAAGTTAAACTAAAAAGTGGATACAACCACTTTTAAGTTAAACTTTTCGGCATTATACCCACTTTTGGATGTAACCACTTTTAAGTTAAACTTTTCTGGTAAGGCGTCTAATCAGGCAACTAGTTCAAAAGTTAATTTTTTTATTTATTATATTAATTCTCCCATATCGAGGATTAACTAGTAAGGACTAGAACTCTGGGAAATTGTTACTTATACATATTATAGCTAATATTATAAAAGTATAACAATCGTAATTAGCTTAGGGCAGGGGCGTAGCCAGAACATGGTCATGGGGGGTTTTAAAAAATTTTGTTTGCCAGTTTAGTATTACATGTTCTTTAAAGTAAAGTGCACTTTCCAAATAGGGCATTTTGCTGTGGCTTATGTTGTGACTTAATGCATTAAAAACTAAATTGTTTCCCTGATTTTTAGTAAAAATTTCATGAAATTTGGTGGACTGAAAGCGAAGTTATTGCATCTGAAGTGGAAGCATGTTTGTGTCATCGTACAAAAATGTGCATCGAACAAAGATCCAATATTAACTTTTGTTTTAAAAATGTTTAAACTTTAACCGAAGCATTTAAATTGATGGACCAAGTTTAAGGTGATTTTTGTTTATACCGTGGTTCATAAGTGGTAAAAGCGATTTAAAAACGATTGTCAGAACATAAATGATGACCAAAGTGTTAGCCAACTGAAATCCGAGATCACCGTAGATTAAAACTGGGCGGTAATTCATAAAAGATAAGCCAAAATCTTCATTGAAATTCTTGAAATTGGATTTAACCTTCGCTTTACTTATACCCACCGGGTGATCTTTTTAATATTCATGTTTAATATCTGCACAAATTTTAAGGTAATTTTCAATAACATGAAAAAATATTTTTTTTTAATTTTGTTCATGTTTAAACTTGAATTTTGTCATTTTTTATACAAATGTACCTGGGTGATCCCAGGCGCTTTCGCTACCATTTTGATTAAAACTCACGGTACATTTTTTTTTGCGTACCTCATTATGTGTTCAATAAACCCTCTGGAAAGAAATCTTCTAATATTTTCCATAGTCTCAAAAGAAATCATTAAAGTTAGGCCTTTTTTCGAAATACGAACTATCGCCAGAGGAAGATACGAAATACTGAAGTATGAAAAAAATTTATTAATTATTATATATTTATTGGGAGTTTTACTCAAAATAGCGGCGGAATTGCCTGGGATTATCTCTAGTAAGGCGAAGGTTAAGCATCTCAATAGCATAATTTTATTGAATTTTAACTGAACATTTGGCTATCGAAGGATGCCATCCCATCTATTGACACTTGTTTTGACTGTTTTTTGTTTTCACATGATGTGGCACCGTGCGAATTTCACCTTCTCAAAGAATGCATTTGCCGATGAAAAAAAGCGTTTTGAGAACGTAGAAACCATCCAAAAGGCTTGTAGCGACATCCTGAAGGACATTCCGGTCGACGAACTAAACTACTCTTTAGACATGTTTTTAGAACATGCAAATCGCTGCATTAAGCCTAAACGTGACTATTAAAAAAACAAATTAGTTTCGGTAAAAAAAGGTTTTTGTTAATATTCTTTTAAATATTTAAAGATGAAAAGACCTTTTTGCTAATGTGGGAACGTACATACGATGCATAGTGATTGAAAATGTTGACAAATTATAGGCTATGGGGGGTTCTGGCACCCTAAACCCCCCTTGTCTACGCCCCTGGCTTAGGGGCATTTTACTCTTCCTTATGCTATGGCCTCCGTATGGCTTTTCAGATCAATCGGCCAAAAAGTTTCCGCGTCTATAAAAGACAAACAGACAAACATTCATTTTTATAGATAGAGATTATCGTTTTTAGTGTGATAGGAATAAATTAGATCGGCGTATTTCTCATTAACGGTATCCTCATCAATAAAATGACGCGTACTGCCGAAGCTTCTTACTCGTTGTCCAAAACTAAATGCCGAAACCACATTACCATCTCATTATAATTTACATATACATACGTAAGTATGTTTGTTGCGAATTGTGTGAATGGCTGTATGCATAATTCACACACATCCATACACATTAGCAATGTTTTCATGCCTTACATACACTTATAGACTACGACGGCCTTGACACCTAAATTAGCTCAATGCTATTTACCTAATTATGGAAAATCTTAAGTACATACCTACGCAACGATATGTATGAAAACACACATTCCAATGAGCAAACATCACCAAATGCTCAAGTGTCTATACATATATGTATGTACTTATGTACATGTTCGTATGTTTGCGTATGCTTGTATTCCCAGTGGGAAAATAAGGGATATGCGAACATTCCGATGGGAGAAATCATTTCAGAAGTACACTTTGAAGAGGTCTACGAAGCCAAACCAATCGAAGAAGAGTCTTTGACCTCTTATGTACGCTAAACTTCCAAGTATAATCGAGCTTAAAAAATTCAGCGCAGGCTGTAATTTTGATTTTTCAGAAAAAAAAACTTACTCCAGTGACCAAAAAACAAAACGTGCGTTATAACTTCAACTGTACCCGCAAGTTTTTTTATTCTGGAACATTTTTGCAAAATTATGTAGGTACATGATAAAAAAAATTTTGGGTTTGCCATATAAAAACCAATCGAAATATGAAAACAAGGAGATCATCTATATTGCATTGTTTTGAATCAGCAAAGCGAAACTTGCAAACAGATAAACAGATGCCGATTGGTCTGGATTGGTCGCATTTTCTTACTGGGTACCTTTCTATGTTCTTAAGAGGACATTGACATGTCAATACTGGCAGCTATGTGTATGCACTTACATGCAATGCACCTATCCGTTTGTAAGTACCTCAAACACTATTTAAACGCAAGGCATTTCCACCAGATCGGTGAAAACTGAATATTTTTTTAATTTTTTGACCACCGTTTCGCAATTTAAGATTAGCAAGTCATATTACACTTACACAACTAGCTCATAATTATAATTCATGTCAGGCTGACTTCCGAAAGAGTTCGATTCAAAGAGCACCGAATGTTTAACCCTCTAACAATTAACAATCTTAAGGCGTGGGTAAATTTAAATCACAAGATAATCAGATAAGCAGTTTTCGGAACCCACATACAATGGTTGGGTTGGTACAGTTTTTACCCATTTATTATAAAACAACAAGCAATAAAACCCTGGAGAAGAACCGTAGCCGGTAGACTGGGCGCTATCGGGTGTCGTTCTTCTCCACTTTGCGTTTACTCCACTAACAAGTTTCAGCGAGCATAGCGTCTGCGGATTTCAGCCGCTTGCATCCAAGCGAAAAAATCAAATAATTATTTGAATACGCTGCATGTACACACAAAACATTTTAACACCCCCTGAGTGGCAACATCTTCTACGATACGCAATCATCAAGCATCCACGCAAGCAGTCCGAAGTCTTTTTTCATTTAAAGTTTTCTTATTTTTATGTTTGAAGGAGGGAATAATCAAAACGTGTAACCCTTCTCCCGCAGCACATACTATACATACATTCATATGCGACAATTGTCTGAATTTGGTTGTGCTACTGAATTTCAGTAGCGTAGATAAATATCATTCTCTGATTCTTTTTCACTCATTTTTCTTCATTCCTTCCACAGTGTTCTTAGTCCTCCTCCTCTTCGAGCTACTTTCGCTGTCATAGAAAAACTTTTTATAACTTTTATACACATTACACACATACATACATACATGTGTATGCTTGCGTGCATATTTTCAAATATACTAAAGTGTATTGAACTTTCGCTTTCGCTTCCAGCTAGGTCTAGGTCAAGGAAACTTTTCAGAGTTCTCATACTTAGTGAATAATAACCCGTCTTTTCGTACACACACACACACACACACACACACACAAACACACATACATACTTATATACATATATATCTGTAACAGCCAACTTTGGCGAGGTAAGTATTTCCAAGGCAAGAAAGGAAAACTAAGCAAAATAAACGTAACGGAATTCGTCTTCTGATTGCACTTCCGTTGCAACAGCATTGACAGGTGGTTTTAAAAAGTGCAAAATGAACAAAATCATTATGAACCCGCCAAGCTTGTTTTTGACGTAATATTATATACATTGAGCTTTAGCATTGCATATATAGTACATAGTTATACTACAAATCGGGAAGAGCGCTAGCAGCAAAACTTTCGATTGTTGGAATGATTAAAATTAAAACAATTTAATAAAAATCTGAGCTACACTTTCCAGTCGAAAGTAGCTTCAAATAAGGTTTCAAACACACACACACACATGCTTTCTAAATAATTTGCCAAGGATCTGCCCGAATTAATTTGCTACTAATTTGCAACTCAAACGTATCCTTCCTTTGTGAAAAGTTGCTTACGATTCATAGTGGCTAACTAAATGAGTGCTGCCTTTGTGAACTGTCGATCCCACTTCTAATCCCATCCTTTCCTTCTCCTTCTGTACTCATATTACCCCTAAAGAGTATTTTTTTCGTCAAAAACTTGTCAGTAAGTTGTAACAAAAAAAGTTATCATCAAATAAAAAAATGACTACATAGATGTGTACCTTAGAGCACACAATTGTGAAGTTACTGTCAAAATTCAGTCAGTTTGCAGAAGTGGTTTCGAGAAAATGCGTGTGAAAAATTAGGAATTGAACCTATTAAAACTTTTGTTTACTATAGGAACAACAACTTGTAACTCTAAAGCCAAAAAAAAACTATATTATATCGAGCGATATATACTCAAAAATGTTTCATTTTCGGCTTCGGTCTGAATTTTGGCCGGAGCTCCAGTGTTTATACTTACCAACAAACTTTGACCCACCTCCGGAATGAATTTCTTTCTCTCTTAAATGTCTTTGCCAAACCCTGCGAACTAATATCTGATAATCTGTAGAATGGGATTTATTAGATTAGATTACTCGATGTTATTGATGTTAAGCGATCAAAAAATGTCTACGACTGATAACTCATTAAATTCGCAAATTAGTTTTTGTCAACAAATGAGCAAAGCTGATTTAGCATCTTTTGGCTCTAAAGGGTTGAAATTGGTGATAGGTGCCACATGAGAACTTCTATAAGCAATTTTACTCGCGGTGGTTTGCTATTTACTGCTGAGAGAAAAGAAACCGAAGAAATATTTTATCTGTAATTATTTCGATAATGTCACGTTTGGCTCAACTGAACTGTCTGACTGTGGCCCAAATTTCACCTAATACTAGTTGCGTGAAAAAAATATCCAACCTCTTACACGTCCGGTCGTTAAAAACAAACCATTTCATTAAAGTTACATTTTTAATTCATCACAGATAAGAACTCATATCAAACTTCAAAACAATCCTCCAATTTTTTGCTATACATATGTAAAGATATTCAAAATTGCAAATTAATTTTTAAAAAATTAAATGGCGGAAATCGAACACAGTCGAAACTCGATTATCCGGAATTCGACTAACGGGGAACATGAATTGAGCCGTTCATAAATTCAGCCGAACATCGATTAACTCCACTTTTTGAAAGATCTTAAATTAAAGGGTCAAAGCACTTGCCATAGTCATAACTTTTTATATTTATAATAGCATACCTGATTAATAGGGTTAACACAATTAATGGACAAAATTTGTTTGGCCATAGAATAAAAAATTAGGGTATTTTTTAAAATAATGCACATACTTATTTTATATAATTTCTCAACTTTTTGTTCTACGGAGTCAATCGATTTGTGCAACGAGCGTCTCAATTAACCGTAAACGCCAAAGAACAGTATATTTGTTGTTTTTGCTCGACTATACGTTTGCTCAATTATACGATACATCTCTATTATATACTATTACTACTTACTATACTATACTATTGTGGATAGTAAAAACAATAGACAATATTTAGTTCTATTATTTGTAAATGCAACGCGTGCAACGAAGTAGGGGAGTCCCCTTATTTACTTACTACTCGTATCAGGTATGATCAGAGACACAAGCACCAGTGAAAACGGTCAAAAGCCAAAAAAAAACATTCAAAACTCATACAAATTAAACTCCAAAACAATACAAAATTTCACCTCAATCAACCGAGAACCCGGGATAATCCGCGATACTTTCCGTCTATCCCCAATAATCGGTTATGTGAATGTCCTCCATTAAATGCAACTGTAAAGGACTTGAATGCGGAACTTAATTTTTTAATTTTTAATATGTAATACTTTTTGGCAACAAAAAGCTAAACAATTTCAAAGTTTGAATCTCAGTTGATTTATAAAACTTATTAAATTTAGGTAACATTTTTTGCGTCTAAATACTTTTCGCGAGCTTTTAAAAAAATTGTACGATTTATCGTACAAATGACCACAAGGGTTGCAAAGCTTTGTACGATATATCGTACAAATAGAAAGCAAAGGTTGCAAGTTATGTTTGAAATTTTCTAAATTATGGGTTTGGTAATAGAATTTTTGCGTTTGCATGCCTGCCACGCCCATCTGGAAACCACGTGGCTAATAAAAATCAACTATTCGGCAATTTTCGATTAAAAATAAGAATTACTAGACGGGTAGACCTGGGCAAACACAGGTTATGTAACATTAGACATGCGTACTTGCCACTCCCACTACGATAATAAGAATCGACTGTATTCAGTATCTTTCTGCAAAGCTATATGAATTTTAATTGATTCTATGTTTTATTGAGGGGAAAGGGCTTTGCAACAACAACAACGGTTATATAAGGCCGAATAAATGTGACTCAATTGTTTATTTTTGTTGTTATAATTTATGTTTTCTATCAAAAAATCTATGAGTTGTTCATAAAACTTAAAAAAAACGAAACAAAAATTGCATGCATTTTTACTCTGCGGACAATTGTACGATATATCGTACAAAATTGATTGAGCTGTAATTCTCAACCTAAACGATTTTTTGATATTTTTTTTTATTTTATTACTAAAATGTTCAATGAGAGTCAATATTTGGAAGGAAAAATTGTTATCTCAAGAAATGTGGAAATTGACCGGAAAGGATTAAACAGAAAAGCGTTTAACCCTTTCGCTATTTTGTTGCCATATGGCAACATGCTACTTTGTGGACGTCTGCATCCTCTATGGTTGCAAGAATACATTTTTTGTAGGTCTTTAGAATAGCTTGAAGTTTTAGGAAAAATACGAAATTAATAAATTGAATATTTAAGTTTAAAGAAGAGAAGTATACACGTTTTTTTAATGGTATATCTTGACATAGTAAAGGAAGAAGAAGCATAAAAAATTAGAGAACTTTTTAATTTGACGTTTTCTTTCAATTTAAATACTTTTTTCTTTAATTTTGGCTGAAGTAAATGAAAAAATATTCAAATTTTCGTTATGCGTAAAAAGTTTTATGTTTAAGTAATTATTACAGCCACAGCGATGTGGTGGGTCCGAGTATAAAAATTAAAAAATGTCTTATGGAATGTTGCTAATATAACCAGATAGAAACCTAAGACATAAAATTTAAAATTTTAACTTTCCCCAGTAAAAATCTGTAGCGAAAGGGTTAAAGTACCACACGCAATAAGCATCCAATCTACGCTAACATAAATGTGCATTCCAATGGAAAAATATTTAATTACTACATAATATTGCTTGCGAAGATTTAAATATGACCATCTGGTACTATACCCTATCGAATGAACAAATGTGTCACATTTTGCATAGAAAGTTCTATATATACATAAGTATCCGTAAAAATCGTGCATATGTAAGTTAAGAGGTAAAAATTTAAATTTAAATTAAAAAAACACAAAAAACATCTGATTTTGCATCATTTCAAAACTTCTATTAAAACAGAAACATTGCATGAAGCTCGAAAGCGACCGAAGAGGAAACGAGTTAAACATTTTAACTACCCACTAAGGTTGATTTCAGTGGCGATATTTCGGAATCTAATTAGCGCGTGGGCGCCATTTTTTTTACAACTATTACCGGTAGGTGCTACATGGTATGCTAGTTTGTTGTCTTCTCCAAATTATAGAATGTTGAATATATTGATAGAATATTGATAGAATATCTTCTTGACAAGGCCGCTCAGGCGCAGAGGAAGTGATGGACAGATTCCTCCTCGTTCAGGTTATCACAACTTTGGCAGCTGAGGTGCTACTTAATGGGCCAGTGGCCTGTGATAACCTTAGTTAGTTTTAGCATTCAAACAAATTTTTAACATCAGTGCATTGAGTCGTCAGAAGGTTTTATTGCTTAAAACCAAGAACTCAAACCAAAAAAACTGCAGCTATAAAGTTCTCACACAACCTGCAAAAATTTCACAATTTACGTAAGTAAATAGGTAAATGGTGAATAAACTTGCAATATGCAATTTTTCTCAAAAATGATATAAACTTATTATAAACTTGTATGCTTATTTTAAAATTTTTGAGTAGGTATCTATAGTTTTAGTGCTGTAGCTCCTTTCGAAATTGACGTTGCATTTATATTCGATATTTTTAAACATTTGCTGTTCTAACGGTAGCACGTTCGAAAATTCAGAGGATTCTGCGCTAGACGTGCGTTTCGGGTCAAACTGCACCAGCGGGAGCATTGCGATGTGGTCCTCCCTTAACTTTTTCACTCAAATGTGCAAGACTTTCATTTGCGGAAGCCGAAATACAAAAATATTTTCAACAATCCCCTCGCATATACACGCAACTTACGCAAATTTCTGCTGAACCCACATAGAAGTGAATTTTGCAATTTGGACATTC